>CM057006.1:70200785-70822347 GCA_029891345.1 Dryococelus australis | reverse complement strand
AATATTTACTTTTCTTATAATTTAAAAGTTTCATTTGACCGACGCATAGATAAAATGATGCGGCCATTGCCAGTGTTAATTTTACATAAAGCGGAAGAACACGCAACGTGCATACAAGAAGATCCTAAGTAGGGTTTTAAAAAGTGCTCATTTTACTATGAAAACCTATAGCAGCCATTGCTATTCAATTGCTGATCTTCCATTGGATCGGAACTGTATTGGGTAGCGCAAGGGGAAATGAACAATCCCGAAAATATAAAAGCATGTCATTCTGACAACGGGGAAAAAATCCTTCCGCTTTCCCCACTAACTTTCCGAGCTGCCGCATATATGATATTTGGCCACCAGACCAGCTTCTGAAATCACCACAGCTGGTGAGAATGCCATCAAGTTGGCACCTGTGGAGGCTGACAGCAGGTGGTGTCGATCGACACGAGCAAGTGAAGTTGACGGGTTGCTGGGGTTAATACAGGGACTGCTCGCTGCGCTGCGCTGTCAGCGCCTCACCACAGAGAGTGTGTGGAGGAGCGAGGAAGAGGGAGATGGTTGACGAAGGGGAAAAATCGCCCCGGTGTTATACCTGAAGGCTTATCAGCGGACGGCTTACAATTTAACCTATGACCTTACTTAAACCAACATCCATGCCTTGCCTGGGATTCGAAACCAGGATCTCCTGAACCCCAGACAAGCGGCGCACCAACCGACTGCATCACGGGAGGTCAGCTGATCTCCCATTGTTTATGTAGTTTAACACACGTGTACTTACAAGCAACCACTAGCGGCGTCTAAGTACCTCGAGTTTATATTGTCATGTACAGGCGCTCTCCGTTGGGCGCGCCAATTCCGTTCGCCTTCGTAGTATGCAACTTGTTGTGCATGCAGTTACATATAGCTGCCTACTACCTGCGTTTTTTTTTACCTAACTTCGACTTGAATGAAAAAATACTAGATGTGACTGTTTCAAAAATATTGTTACTACGATTTTTTTGTTTGTATTAGTCAATATATGGCGTGGTTTGAATTTCGACATATTGTTGAAAAACACCTAGTATATAATAATCATAATAATTATAACTAACTTTTCAATAACTCCCTAATTTCCACCCAATTTAACCAAATAATTTTTGTAACAAGATATAGCTTGTTATTTTATTAAAACTACCGAATATCAAGGCTAAGTAATTATTTACACCTCTGAGTATGCATTCCCTAAGATATTTTAGGTTTAATTTAAACAAAAATCACAACACGTCATATCAATAAATGATTATCAAAGGCAATTTGTCCGTCAAATGTAACAAGAGAAATAAAAACATAGTGACTGTAAAATACATTTGACAAGTGTCGCATAAATGACACATACGTTACAAGCAGACACGAGTAGCATAACGTGTTGATGGTAAATGTAGACTAATAAGCCACTATTAAGCTTACTAAGCTTATAACACAATATTCCAGTGAGAAAGCCATTTCCATGTCTCTTACGGGAGCCAATAAACTAGGTAGTTTCATGTGCAATACGTTATCACTCAACCAGAAAACCAGAGTTCTTCTTGCGGATTTATATTATACATATTGTCTCGTTCTTGTATTTCCTTGTTATAATGTAATGTTATAAAGGAACCATTGCCTTTACATAACCAGGGAAGATATAAAAATACCCAAAAATACTCCAGCGGAAATAATAATTTACACAATATTTCTTTGTAGGCACGTGATGTTTTAGCCGTAAAACGATTAAACACATTTTAGTAACGTATGCCATCTGTAACCTGAAATGTTATACAGGGTCAAACGGATGCGAGAATATTAACTGCCTGAAAATTATTTTAAATTATGACGATCACGAATTCTACACTACACGCGAGGGAATTCCGAGCCTGGCTGATCGTTACAAATGGAGTGTAACAGTGTTAATCATGGAGGAGGAGACGAAACCAGAGAGTGATAACGCTTACTTGACACCAGCACAGCTGCACCTACTATACAGAGTGAAAGGTATTCCCTTTGTCGAGTTTGAAGAAGTTACAAATGGAGTGTAACAGTGTTAATCATGGAGGACGAGACGAAGCCAGAGAGTGATAATGCTTACTTGACACCAGCACAGCTGCACCTACTATACAGAGTGAAAGGTATTCATTCCCTTTGTCGAGTCTGAAGAAGACGTAGGTATTGCGAGCACGTCCATGTTAATTAGACACACTTTACTTTACTAGTTGTATCTGAGGCTTGTGTGTGTGGAGTTCATCCCGTCTGCATTAATCTGTAGGAGACAACACACTGAAATACGCACAGTGCAACATTATTTATCACACAGTGCAACATCTAGTTTTGTCATAAGTGAAAAGTAAGGAACTGCATTCATAGGCGCAGGGTTCTGCCGTTTATGCAAAACACAGTGACTGAGAAAAGAGGTCTCATTTTCTGCATGGATTTTTCCTACGCTCTGGCTGCGTCACCGTGTGCCGTGCATGCCTGTCTGCCTGTTACCAAATGTAGGAAAGTTATTTCTTATAAAATACCCTGCCGAAAGACTAAAATTGACAATGAGGCCTGCTTCTTACCTTATACTTCTGGATGTGATGGTTGAAATTGGCGAGTGACACGTCGAGCGCCCAGCACACAATAAAGTGTTCGGCTCGGCCGCAACACAAAAACTGGTTCACCTGCCGTCTGTAGCGCGATGCTGCAGGGGTCCCGGACTAAAAGATAAGTATCTTGGCTGATAGTAGTGAGAGTCCTTATGACCAAACATAGAAAGAGGACGTGTTGGTCCTGCAAAATAACAATAATGATATTTCCATTATTGGAATGAAGGATGGTCCACGAAACTGTTTTAAATAACTTCATAACTAAGATATTTGTTTTACTAAAAATGTTTTACGTAAATATTTTTGCGTTGGGGCTTAGATTTCTTAAGCCTGTTCCCAGTAAGCAGTAATCGTTTCACGTCAGCCTTGTTGAATAATTCAATTAAATAGACCAAAAACATTACAGCCTGTGACGTAAATGTGGTTTACGTGTGCTTTAAAAGACTCTTTTGTGGGACATTTTTAACGTGCAGATTTAAAGTCACACACGGCTGGAAAAATTTCTGGTGGACGAATAGATTATTTTCTTACGCTAGTAAAGTCACATGTGATTAGATAAATGTCCTTGTGAACGAATAAAAGTTTCTTATGCTAGAAAGTCATATAATTTAGAAAGTTAAGTCAAATACGGTCAGAGATTTGTGCTTGGTGACAAATGATATTGTCATGTTAGAGAATTGTAGAAAATTATATTGAATGGTCACACGGAAAATGGAAATTTTCGCGCACGTCTCGAAAGATAAGATCACAATATTTTAAAATGTTGTTGTAGTTACACCGTATATATAATTTTTTTGAAAACATTTAATTGTATTTAAAATTGCCAAATGTTATTGGTCCTGCGTATCGTTTCTATCATTTAAAATTTTATACGACTACTTGTATCAGAAAGGAAATAATAAAACAGTGGTAGTACTGTTTAGTATGGAAAAATGGAAATTGTAGTACAAATAGCGTGGAATGGTGTGAATTTTGTAAAGGTTTAAATTTTTTTTGTGGATGTTGAGCCTTTGTAGTGAATTCGTTGATTATATTTTCAATATAATATATGAATTTTCTAATAGCTTTTGCTTGGTGTTTCTACGCATTATTATATCAACCAATACTGCTTTAAAAATAACTTCATTTGCTGATCTTTTGGATTTCTTTGAAGTTTGCTGACATTTATGATGCCTGTGGGCGAAGGGTATAGCAAAGGACAACAAGAGATTGAGGGAACCATCAACTCTACTTGAGAGAGAGAGAGAGAGAGAGAGAGAGAGAGAGAGAGAGAGCAGCTGAGAACATTTAAGGCGACGTGCGTGTCTCGTACCACAGTGTAAACAATTAGGAGGGAAGCTAGCGAGAGAGAAACAGTGAAGGAACGTCTTTCTCAGCACCCAACAAGACACGGAAGAGAACCTCTAAATATTACCTTTATACCTTCGACGAAGCTGTGGTACGCCGTCCTGTTTACAATTCCTACCAAATTGAACGTGCCCTGACTTTAGAAACTCTATAAAGACGTAAGCTAAAGGATGACATAAATTACCAAGGAATTAATAACAATTTGAAGAACGACTTCGAAGAAGCTAGGATTTAGGCGGCAGAAAATAAAATCTCAGCACCTGGTTTCAATAAAAAAAATCAGATATTCTGCAAAAACGTATAGAATATCTCAAGAGTATACGACGATATAGAAATGAAAACCTACAGTTATTTACATGGATGAGCCGTACATATTGTCATCGCGTGTAAATAATAAAATGTAGGGTTTCATGTCTTCTAGCGGTCTGCTAGCACCTGTGGAAAAAGGTAAGTGGTTAATAATATTTCACGCAGGAGGCTAAAACGGGTTTGTCCGTAACGCTCTTCCAATATGGAAGTCGCACTAGGCGACAAGGGATTATCACAAAAATATTAATAAAGAAAATTATGGAAAATTAATTAACGAACAGGTAATATTAAATCTTCAACCTAACAATATTGTTGTGATAGATAATGATCCCTACCACAATGAAAAGTTAAATAAAGCACTTTTTTTTCGGCTCAAATCAGATGGAAATACAGTAGAGGTTAGGATGCGGAGAATATTTTGATTACTAGCGACATGCAAATGCAGTACTCGGTATACAGACTACTGGGAAATCATGGCCACACAGTACCCTTGCATCAGGATTTGAATACTATAGAAAGCATCTCGCCTAAAGTTAAAGGATAAGTCGCATCAAAAAATATTACTTGCAATGTGACAGATGCGAAAAAAATTCTGCGAGGACATATTTAAAAGAATTGGGCCAGAAGACTGGCCAGTTTTCAATCACGTCCAGGCACTCGAGAACGACTATTACGACAAGGATGTGCGAACTGACATTGAAATTGATAAAGTGATCACTAATTTAGGAGGTGCGGACAGTGACAGTAGTAAAGCAGAAGTTTACACGCCAGACTCATCGGCTGGAGTAATGAGTGGCATTGAAGAACTGCCATAGTTCTTCATACGTTAGTGGTAAATAGCCAATGTTTTTACTTTTCTATAACTGCTTTGAAGGCTTCGTTTGACTCCGTTTTCTCTCCTCCTCTTTCCCCCACCCCTCCGCGCGTGTGCCGCCCTCCCCTCTTTAGGCGTGACGTAGCTCAAGCTCGGAGTTATTCCTTATCTAGTGTAGTAGCATCTCCGCTCCGACGTTTTAATTAGAATTCCGTGTGGTGTACATACATCTGATGAGGCTGAATTTGACTGACAAACTTCGTGAAGTGATAACTTATGCAAAATCAAGTGGCAAATATATTGGACGCTTTGCACCTAAATTAAATATTAAGGGCTTAGTAAGTCCCCGAAAATGGAGATTTTGGAATGCATTTTTTTGCGAAATATCAGAAACCAGGTATGATGAAAGTACAATTCGCGGAACGTCGTTTTATGTTATCGAGATTGTCAACCTAAGAGCAAATTCACAATAATAACACTCCCCGTTACGAAAATAACAGGGGTGGTCACCCTCTTATTGGCAGCGACGTCGTTACCGTCAGGAATAATGAACGTTTGATGCTGGTTTATTGCGCAGTATGACCTACGAAACAAAAACGGTCCCCTAGTTGCAACTACCTAGGACCCACCGCTTTCGTTTAACACGCACACGAAGATTCCGCCAGATTCCGCTGCAGCGATACAACGCCTAGTATGCAGGCAATTCTACCTTCATGCGTGCATGGTCACAGCACAGCCGATGGCGGCGGACAAGGTTAACACCTACAGTAAACAATGCGTACCATACACGTATGGTTGGCGTATTGCCTACGTACGAGGCACTGTATCGCGGCAGCGGAATCGAGCGGAATCTTTGCGTGCGTTTTAAACGAAAATGATGGGTCCTAGGCAGTTGCGACAAAGGTCCAAATTTTGTTTCATAGGTCATACTATTCAATAAACCAGCATCAAACGTTCATAATTTCGGACGGTAACGGAGTTGCTGGCAATAAGAGGGTAGCCACTCCTGTTATTTTCATAACGGGGAGTAATATTAGTATGATTTTGCTCTGAGGTTGAACATCCGGATAACATAAAACAATTTTCCGCGAATTGTACTTTCATATCACCTGGTTTCCGATATTTCGCAAAAATACGTTCCAAAATCTCAATTTTTCGGGGACTTACATAACCCTTAATATTTAATTTAGGTACAAAGTGTCCAATATATTGCCACTTGATTTTGCCTAAGTAATCACTTCACGAAGTTTGTCGGTTGAATTCAGCCCAACCTGAATATACACTTTTAAACTTTATAAATTCTCTTTATCAAGAACAAAAACCGGTTCGTTGTATAGAGTCAAATGACTATTGCTGTGTTACAAGTAGAACTTGACTTTTACTAGCAGCAGAAATTAAGAGATTTGGTAACTTTCAAAAACAAATCACCCTGCAAATACATGGAAATTAGTGTGGCAAATCTTGCCTTTTTTACGCAACAGTTTTTCGTTTAATCTGAAAACTTTATATGACAAACTAAAGAGTCTTGTTAAGTTATAATAAAATTTTACAACAAAGGGTTTTGATTCGAGAGTACAAACATGTCCTCACGTCAAAATTCGTAGTCTTTCTTGCACGCAAAAGAGCAACATTTGAAACGTCCTTCGGGAAACTGAATTACTATTTCATGTCGCTGGTTTTAGTTTCTTTGTGATTATTGCACCTAAGCACTACACAGCTCGGCATAGTGCCAAACACTGAAAACATCACAATTGCAACACAGACAAGCAAAAGAATGTTTTTTTTTTTTGCAACAAAAATGGTGTTTTTTTTTTTTTTTTACCGGCGCCTCCTAAGTTCTCTCCCTAGGCTGATGGCACAAGGGGCGCGTTGACTTCACGTTACCTTCTTACATCACGTAGCAGGCGACGTTGGTCTGCTCATGTGAGAAACATGCCGTTTTCTGACATTGTAAATATACCATTAATCAAATTAGATTAAATTTCGCTACAGCAAAATAGAACTTGGCAAAATGGGAGTATGAAGCCAAGGGGATGGAGGGAACAGCAGTTTCGTAAAACCGAGAGCTCTCTTGGCTGGGATAAGTGGTATGCAAGGAATGAAAACCGATTACTCCCGAGTACACCTCGTGAAAGACCGCTGCTTGCAGACACGTAATATTACAGAGTTTTCGGAGCGGCAACGCTGAAGAAGCTCAGAGTTTTAGGAGAAGCTCGGGTAATGTTACACCAAGTAGAATTCGCTGGACCTCACCATCCGTTTGCAGAACCAGAAGTTTTCTGTCTCTTTAACAGTTTAATCGATTCAATTCGCATTGCGATTTCTGGCTTATGTGTGGTGAATGAAACATTATTTCGGTTATCTGGAAATATACTTGTACTAGACTGCGTGCCCGTGAAACTTGATGAATTGTTATAAGACAAGATAGTTTGGAAATTACAGACATGAAAAACACACAGGTAACCAATTTTTCGTAAATACCAGCGCCTAACACAAATTAAGGAGTTCGTGTAAACACAGTTAAAATTTTCACCTATCACTGCCTCCCCCCTTCACATAGATTACATAGGCAGATTTTTGAAATTTAAATTGCTTCTATGTTATCCAATGAAGTTTTACTTTTAAAGGAAATTGCATTCACATGTCTTTTAGCTCTTTTAACCCTCTATAGATGGAAATCAAAGAAAATAATGAAACACCCTTTCAGACAACTGCATAGGCATCATTCTAAAGAAGAGAGTACCGCGACATTTAATATTTTTAAGAGAATCCATTAACATACAATTAACACTATTAACCCTAACGGGACACCATTTCATAATGTCCTGAAACCGCTATTCAAGCTGGTGCACACATAGTTTCTTGAGGCAAATAGCTCGAAGATATCTCATCGGTACTAAGACATATTAAGTTCCGGGTAATCATGTCTTACCAGCTTTTACCCCTTCATGTGTTGAATTTCGGAAAATATTTTTTTTTTAAACGGATGCCTACACATAAAATTTAATGTTTCTAAGTCTAGTGGCTTGGACCTTTCGTTGGCAGAAATAGTGAGAAACTGAGGTATTTTCATTTAACATATAGAGATTATGTATATTTGACCACTGTTTAGACCACATGTTTAATGCCCGGAACGTGTTCATAAAAAGATAAATTTATTACAGAATTATACTCGAGATAGCATTCTAAATAACATTTTAAGGTTTAACAGGAATGTACTGCGAATTTAGTCTAATGAGAGGCCAGCTATTTGCACATCACTCTTCAGAAATGAATTTAATTTAGCATTTTGTGGTATGGAAAAGGTCAAAGCTGAAATGAAAATAAATATTCTTTAAAATAATTTATAATAGTATATAGATAATGTCGGGTTATATAAAAATATTGTCTTTAAATTAAATTAGTGGACCTGAGATATTCAAAGCATATTTTATTACTTAAAGCATTTAAAATAAGTGCAAATACAAAGTTAACTCCAAAATACTAAACAATATAATTAGAAATTATATTTTTTAAATATCTCAATTAAAAACTAATAAACATAAAAAAGGGAAAATTAAAATGAAACAGGCATACGCCAAAAAGATTTTTGCAATATAATTTTTCTCTTTTTATTTGAAAAAAAAAAATCATACCAGCACAAATAAATAATCTTTAAACACGATTGTATTAAGAAACCGTATGCTCTGGGGGTTTACAACGTACTGCCTCGCAGCCTCTTGGTGAGAAATATGGGCTTCTTGTTTTTCGAGCTGCGTTAAGAGCGCAGAGATTCTGACATTAATTACTTGAGACTTCCTTTAACAAAACAGGGCAAGCGCCTCGCGACGCCCAAATACACACGCAGAGCTGCGTGAATCGTGAGCCATTCACACCACAAGCTGGGTCGATATACAAGACGCACTTCTGCGCGGAGAAAAGGACTCATCCCTCCTGCGGAATTCATCGCTCTGAACCCTTTTAGTCAGCGCTCGAGCTTAATTGAGCACTTTGTTTCTACTTCATGCCCAACGTGAGCCACACGGCCTCGTGTAAGAAATTAGCATTCCTATTTCTGCATTTTACGGTATAAATATGTATGCCTCGAGTAAATGCAAACGTGAAATTGTTGTTTTCTTGAAACATATAATTGCAATGACTTTTTTTTCTTCTTTTTTTTCTTTTTACAAAACAAAAGTAAACCAATTTTCCATTACCTTTTTCGAAACATGTTTCAAAACGAAAAACTGAACATCTGTAGTTAGTCACTTGTGTCTAGGCGTTAAGACTATGATGCGAGTCTGGCAGTCATCGGATATGCTCGGGTTCTCTCGTAGGCTGCGGAATTGGCTTGGCCGTTATTATTGCTAAAATAAGTGTGTAATTAAACAAATATATATTCTCACATCACTTTTCAGTGGGTTATCAGATACTGAAAACCTAACAGGGACAGTCAAACTAAAATTTGCGATTAACCATTACATTTTTATTATAAAGCCTTAGGATAGCCAGGAACTTTGGAAAGATAGGATGACATATTACCACACTCACACACCAAATATGAGCAACGAAGTATTATCGTCTCTGACGCTCCACATTTAAGCTAGCATTTAGATCAGGAAAATGCATAGGCTTATATATACCATTCCATTTACAACTTAATGTGGAACCATGGCTTGAAGCAAAAGGAAAAATAAAGCAATAAACAAGCTGTAGTATATTCGATGGACACATTTCCAGTTAAAAAACGAGTGAAGCCAGAAATCTGAACACTGTCAAACATTTCTATAAATGTCTAATTTTTCAACAAGTCAGTTTGACTAGAAGACCTCAACTTTTGCCTTGCTTCTTCCCGAGCAGCCAACATACCAGCGAAACTTTCGAAACTGAAATTGGAACCTCGTGAACACAAACTTATAATGAAATCCCTGTAGAAATACCACATTTTCATGGTTCTTCCTGAAGATAAATACAATGCTACAGTTATAAACACAAAACAAACTCCCAATAGAAGCTAGAGATATATAATTCTGCATAGTAAGAAATGCCTCATGTTTACTTGGCTTTTTAAATATCCACTTGCCAGACATAATTATTCGGACCGTCATATCACACGCACCACCATACCAAAAGCCGTCAAAGTTCCTGGTCAACAATGACATTCCCTTGGCGGGGCATACACACATTAATCGTATTGAAGCTCATATTTCTTCCGAATAATAGTTCGATAAATGAAATAAGCCCACATTGATATCTGCGACAGTTATGACATTCGTAGCTTACTCGCCAGTATTCCTTTTGCCGATATCAGGAGCACAATTAAAAAAACTGGAGAAAAACAATACTCTAAAATAGTACCAGTGTTCCAGTACCCACCACCATTCCGCGAACACACTTTATATTCTAATTTCAAAGTCAGAATCTACAGATGGACTGATGGATTAACAGTAGGTTCATATTACGCTTTTCATGGCCAACATGTCCAGTCATCCCTAATTAGAAAATTAATACTTCTTTGTTTTGGTTAGGGCATGTTGATGATAAATTTCTAGTTTAGCAGTATACGATTGGCAAAATCTAAAGCTGTTACGATTTTATCAATTCGCTCAACCCAAGTATAGTAAGTTTTCCTAGATTTATTGTTTAATAATGGGAAAAGATATAACGTCCCCTAAAGTTCATAGAAAATCAACGCAAATTGAACAGTAATACCTGCGTGTTACCTAAAATAATTTCCACATCACTAAAGCCAGAATCACCTGCATTTTTTGAGCGAAAGAGCTGGAAATATGTGGTTCAGACGAAAAAGTTAAGGCTACAGAATTAAAGCAAATTAAGAAAGAATTTACCGTACATGTTTATACTGTAAAACATGCACGTAAATACATGCATGTAAATACATGCACTTAAATACATGCTTTCCAACAAAATTCCGACTAGGACCAGCCAAAACATAGAAGATGCAGTTACTGCCATGACGGTCCAATACTATAGAAAACATTATAACAAGAACACATGGACAACCGTAAAATCAAGTTCAGCTTAGAAAATCAACGTTTCCAGGGCGAAACCAGCAGATTAAAAACAAAGGAATAGAATGCAGCTATAAAACATTATGCCGCGGCAGTGTGTAAAATGTTGAAACTAGCACTTTTCTTTTCTAAACTACCTTATTATTAGTGTTATGTGAAGTTAAGGCCCAAAGGTAGGGCGGGATTTCATTGCGTCTCAGGGCTAACCCCTTACGCCTACTAGGAAAATCATGCAAGGAGACATGCATCGCGGCAATGAGGGATTGGGCAGCCGTGGCCTGCACTTTGGGGCCATGACTACCTCTCTAAGTGTACTTAGAGCTAGTCTTAACTATGAAGAGCAAGGGAAAACCGTCAAGAGAGACGTAAAAACTCTTGCTACAGAGAAGTAAAATTCAAAAATTATTACAAGCATTAAAGTCAATTGAATTAAATAGAATGCTACAGGAGACAGAGTGTAAGGAAAACATGCTCTTAGTTAATAGAGTTGGAAATACTAGTAGAGAGGAGGCGGGAGCTTTGTTTATTCTTAACTTGATGCCTGTAGTAACCAGAGAGGTGTTTGGGCTCCTCTCTGGTGGGTTGAAACTAGCAGTCAATCTTCAACAAGCATAATGATCAAATGAAAATAAGGGAAAATACACGAATCAAAACTAGCAGAAAGTGATTTGTCTAAGAACCACAACATATTCCGCGACAATTCACCACTATTAACAAAGGAGTCGTACACATGAAGAGAGAAACTGAATGAATAATTTTTTTATTTATTTAATATTTATATTGAAACCTGATCAGGCAACAGAGTATTGAAAGTAAATAAATTCTTCTACCGTCCAATTTGAAAATTTCTTTCAATGGTTTTCGTAATTAATTGAGCCATTAATTAGCACATTCACCAATGCAACACTTTGCTGTACTGGTTTAAGTCCATAGTTACGGTCCAGTTTATCAAAACTGGCTACTATGAGTAAAGAATAAATAACAATTTTCCAGCTGACTGACCAGTCCGACTTCCACCAATGCCAGACGATCGATTCAGTCGGAGGGGGCCATTCAAAACGAATTTTTTATGCGCTCCAGACTAGTGTTCCGTTAGTGCTCACGCCTGTATAACATGAAATTTTGATATTTCTGATGAAATTCTACTGTAGATTGTTTAAGGTTAATTTTGAAATTAATTTTTGAAAATTGTCACTTCCACAACGTGCATATATTTTAACGGGCCTAGTGACTAGCGTGTGTCCAGTGAAATTGGTAACTCAGAAGAAAAGTAGTTCTATTTATTGACGTTGAATTAAAACGGCTACTTGAACTTTGTGAGTACTGAATTGATTTAATTTGCTTTCTGTTTTTTAAATTATAAAATCGTGAGAAATAGACAATTTGTAAAAAAAATATTTACTTTGTAATTATTTTCATAGTTTCACTTGACCGAAGCAGAAATAAATTGATGAGGCTCATAGGAATATTAATTTTACTTATGGTGAAAGAATACACAGTGTGCATACAAATAGATCTTGATCCAATTTCAGTTCTCAGACATAATAACTAATTGTTAGTTTGCGCTGTTAAAAATTTTTTTTTGCTGTAACTTTTGTCGTTTTAATTGTCTTTTCGTCTGGTTTAAAATGGTAATTTCTTCTGTTTCGTGTAATTTCATGTTTAGCTAGATCATAATGTTTCTCACTGGGCTTATTCTTGTGGTTTTGTTATGTAATGTGCTGTTGTTTTTTCATTTATATGTCTTTGTGTATCCTATTTAACGTATATTATATATAAAAACAAGAATAGAATACATTTTGTTTTCTGTAAGGTATTATTGTCTTTGAATTGATTTATTTAATAATTTTAATTGTTGAAAGATATTTCGGTTGATTCTGAACGACTTGTATACATATATGGGTATTTAATGGTTTGAGAATATTTTGGTAGTTACAGTTTATTTAAATTAATAATTATTGATTATTTCAATATTTATATATTTATGAGCAGCATTTTATACTCGGGTAGAATTTTTTTCTTAGGTTGCTTACAATTTTTATTCACTCTCGGCAATGGACATGGCCGCCACCGGCAACTTTGATGTCACCAACATAACCATACTTAATTATATAACATGACCTTGACCGTTCACTTCACGCACTTGTTTCTGGCCTAGTCCAATTCAATTACGACAACTGAAGCACGTCACTGTAATTGAATTTCACAAATAATTCAATCGCATTTACTTCGCTACAAGTAAGTTTAAAATTGCTAAGAACATCGAATAGTAATAAAAATACGTCCTTCAGGTGAAACTGTACAATGGTTGCCAAATATTATTCTGAAGTGGATATAAACCAGTTTAGTTAAGGTACCAAAACGTGGAACTGCTTTTCCTGATTCACTCTCGATTCAACTGTCAACATTTAATTTAGTGTTTACGTTAACGTTATTTTAGAAACGACTGTACGACAGTATTAGTGGTCTGGAGGGTAATATTTGGAATATCATAACTAAACTTCTCGTCGACAGCGTGGTAATAAGAAAAGAAACAAGTCTCTCGGGATTTCAGGAGCGGGGAAAGAGGTGGCGATGGCGTGTACGGAGTCACCATCTCGGCAGTAGCCTGCACATAACGAAACTGGAGAAATTTATAAGGAAGAACAAATTGAAAGTAATAAGGAAATAGCTATTGAATGAGGGAAACGAATTTGGTAAAGAAAACCTAGGGCGGAAATGGTACTTGAGACATAAGGAAACGACTCCAAAGGGAAGGACCCTCTGTTGAGGGCAAAGGGGAAAAGGGGATCGAGTAGGGCAGTACAGGCACCCCTTTCTGCTTACTTAACCAACACTGATGAAATGAGTTGTATTGTAATGTAGTGCTTAAATATGGTAGTAAAAAGTTAGTGCCACTGTAGTACATAGTACATAGAACTAGAATCTCCTTAATGTGAGGGGAACGGTGGTTGATAGCAGGTCAACCACCCCACTTCCATATTCCGAGCACCAAGTACAACCACTGAATGGTTAAAAGACATAGAAATGACAATACGCTGTTATGGTGAAAAAAGAATTTAATAAATTGGGAAGAGGGGACATTAAAGATAATGTGGCCCGACAAGAAAAAGCCATAGGCCAAAACAAAAGCATAGTGAAAATCAGTACATGTAAACGATACCGCATTTCACAGAAGGGGTAAAGTTGTAGGGGTGGAAAGAAACGCACGCGTAGTTCAACCCAAGGTTGTCCATGTGCAAGAAGCATGTAGAGATTTCAGCACACCACGGAATACCTGAACCAGAAGGGTTGGACAGTGACTCGATGCCAGGCCCTTCAGAAGGCGAGTCCAGCGTGCTTCTACAGTGATGAAGTGTCGTCAGTAGCGTCGTTTCATCTCTCTCGCGAGGGAATCCAGGTTAGATTCCAGGCCCTTCAGAAGGCGAGTCCAGCGTGCTTCTACAGTGATGAAGTGTCGTCAGTAGCGTCGTTTCATTTCTCTCGCGAGGGAATCCAGGTTAGATTCCGGGCGCCGACCCTTGGATTTTTCCATTGGTTGATGCGTCACGCTCACCTGATACTGCGTAAGGTAATACAAACCACTGCAGTCTCATCATATCTCGAGAGACTTTGGAGCACCATGGTCGCATCGCAACTTTGCTTAAGCACGTGAGCGGTGAGACTCGTTGAGCGGAGAGATTTGGGCGACTCTTAACACTGAGGTCTTAAGAGCCGATGATGGTGAAGTGAGGTTGGGATGGAGCAGCGCCGGATTGCAAGGGCGGGGGAAACAGGAGATCCGCGAGGAAACCTGCCAACCAGTAGCATAGCGCGTAACGATTCCCACGTGCGAAAATCATGGAGTGACCCCGCTGGTTATTGTACCCGGTTCGCCTTGGCTGGTGATGGATAGTCTGACCGCTACAACACCGCGGCCCCTAACTGCGAGCCAAGAAGTGTTGCCACCATCATGTGAAGTGAGCTCAGGGACCAACTTCAGTGCAGTGACTCTGCGACCTACGGGGACGTGTTTTATTGTGACGTGACTGTACTTAACTCGACCTAGATGAAATTCCCCTGCGAAACGAGCAAGCTGTAAAGCGATGGTCGAGCAAGCGTCGTGAAACGCACACGAGTCCACGACGAGCGAGAGGTTTAACACAGGGGGTAATGAGAAACATTGGATCGGCAGCCCTTCCTCGCTTGCCCGCCAACGATGGGATATTCTGGAGCTAAAAATGAAAATCCCTCCATCACCGTCTCGGCTGCAAACAGGACGCAACCGGGTCGGAGCCATGGAAGTAATAGATGATGGAGTGGCAACAGTCTATCTTCTCCATGTTTATCAAGTGAAGACGATGCGCATGCGCAGACCGATTGTTTACGTCAGCCACCATATTATGAGTGGCAAAAGTTACATAGTAAGCAATGTATTACATGCACATTTTTTGCCACTACTAGCCCTGTCCTTGTCTTTCATTTTCGGCTTCACTATCGGGTCTTGGCTTCCACTCCATAGACTAATACCTCCATGGCCGGAGCGCGACATTTGCGAGGTGATGAGAAATTTCTGTGCAGGTTTCAGCGGCCAATTCCCTGGTATCAGCACAAGAATCGCGCCCGGCGAAATTGGGCACCCCAGGCGTATCGCAAAGCAGGTTCTTGGCTGAATTACAAAGAAATAATAATGCATGTGGGAAGGTACATCCAAAGACTGGCTTCAAAGGACGACTCCACCAAGGATGGGTCTTTGAGATGGGACTTGTAGGTGGCCATGATCCCCGACGGGGACCGTATAATAAAGCCTTATAACTGTTGAAGAGCCAAATTTATATATATATATATATATATATATATATATATATATATATATTTCAAAGATACGTAACGGTTTAGTTACGTGGTATCTATAATAACGTCATAAAAGTAACAAATCACTCTTAAAAGACTATATTCCTTTTTTTTCTTAGCAAAAATATGAAAAAAATATTAACTTGAAACATTAATTTTTATAAAGTTCTTAATTATTTTAAGAAAACGTTTGGTGTCAGTAACAAAAATGGCGTATTGCTATTTCTTTGAAATTTGACATGTAGTTCACAAACGGATGGTTTATCTTTAAGCTGGTTTGACTCTGGCTAGTTAAATGTGAAATACGGGCTAATCGCATAACAAATTCCAAAGGAATATTCATCATTGAATTCTAATAACGTGAGTACCTAATTTGAGATATGTATATTTAAATACATAAATTTACTATCAGCAAGTCTTTTAATTAGTTTTTGGAAATATCATTTTCCTCTCTTGTCTTACTTTTTTCAGACTTTCATTGTAAATAACTACAAAAAAGGATGTAAAATGCTCAAATTTAGGAAACCATTTTTTCCTCTTGGACGCCCTTGAAATGGAGCAGCAACGGGAATACAAATGAGGGGGGGGGGGGGGGTAGGTGTCCCGGGCTATACAAAAGTCGACCATCTTTACAATATGAGAAAATCCGAGTGTGGCCCTCCTCGGTAATCGAACTAGGATCGTCGTTTTGGGAGACTGATACACCAACCACATGTGTACAGCGACCCAGTTACATGCAGCGCTATAGTTACTCGAGTTCTGGGTCACCATCGACTGATTCTGCATTGTTGACAACTATTAAATTCGTCTGAACTTTTGTTTTTGTACCGTTGCAAGTATTTGATTACAAAGAATTTCTCAGTAAAAATGCAAAATTGTTTTGCAGTTTATTTCTGAGCAACTTTGTCCGTCTCTAACGACATTTCTGTCGACGAGACGTTAAGACCAGGCCTACCTACTTACCCAACGATAAATATCGTATAACATGTTTGTAATTTACGAGTTCGAACTATTTCTGAGGACCACTCCCATTTATTTGGTTATAGGCGCCACAGGTTAGTTCGTCTGCGACGGAAGCGCTCAAAACCATTGGACGGCCTCACATTGCGCTTGGGAGACAGACAGGCAGATATCATCAGGGAACGCGCCGTTATAATATCTGATATTGTGATGTGAACTTTTTATGTTTTACCGCGGTAATTGCAAGGCTTGCTTGTTTCTTCCCTGTTTCCGCTTCGAATATCGAGTTTTGATTCCGCGTGGCCCGGTCCCCAGCCGTTGTTAATTAATTCAGATCTGCTTGTTTTTTTTTTAAAACACGTATTGGCATTTGCAAACTGGCCTCCTTTCGGGAGTCAGCTCAGTGGCACTATGCCCCGTGGGTACAGCACACAGACTGAAGAGGACGTATAATGTTGACTGTACAGATTTCATAGAGTTGATCAGAAAATTGTAATGATGCCAGTGGGCTGCTCTATGCTCACCTATCAAGCCTTGTCGTCACATTGACGCTATGGTTTGACCACCACAGTCAACGAGTACATTCAAACCAGAAGTGGTAATAATGGATGTGTATACAATGTATTGTCAACAAATGCCACACGGTAACATAATGCTCAATAACAGATCAAAACGCACGTATAGACAGTCAAACAGTTGCAGAACAAATTATTTCGTTTTCACGCACAGACATGCTCCAGTAGCCTAAAATACAGGTCGACAGTAAGAAGTGATAACTCCATGTTGGGTGCCACCTTGCTGAATCTGACGTGTCATCGTTCCGATAAATGTCCGAATAATGTCGTGAGGTATAGTAGACCATGTGTTATTGATGCTAGTCTGGATTTAATCTTCATTTCGTGAGGTTTGGGAGTGTATTCAACTGGCGTTAGTCGTATCTCATAGAGTCTCAATTGGCGAGAGACCGGGAGATCGTGCCTGCTGAGGAAGCATTTGCACACCGTGGAAAGTATTGAGGCTGATATTAGCTGTATGCGACCGGGCGTTGTCCAGTTGAAAACGTTTGTTTGGGACGTCCTGGAGATACTGCATTCCCACGGGACCAAGCACTGCTTCGACACAGTGGTGTGCCAGTATTACTCACGTATTGCGTACAAGCGTTAAGCGACCGTTGGCGATGATTCTGACCCCAAGGTGATGGTCACCGCGGCGCTTCGCAAAGGCAGAGGAAACTGCCAAATGGCCTCTTCACTACTAGACTCGCTGTAAAAAAATAATGAGAAAATTACCTGACAAGTGTAAGGTAATATTCGCAAACTTGTGGGGGATACGCAGTTTTCCTTACGGGTAAGGTAAATTTTCCGCACTCTGGAGTAAATTTTACGTACACGGTAGTGGAAAATCCCATACATGGATGGGAAAATTACCTTAGACGCGTGCGTCTCTTCAGCAATGTCTCAACAGCTAAGTGGGGGGGGGGGGACACGCTAATATTCACTAATGCTGTTACGCTATCGTCGTGGTATAATGGATAGCGCATCGGCCTAGCAAGACAGAGGATTATAGTTTGCGCTCACCCACCAGCAAGTGTTAAGGATTTTAGTGTTGAGGTTTGGTTATTATTCGGCAGAGGAAATAGGTAGTAAAAAATTAACAGTACTAATATAATTAGTTTAATTTGATATAGAAAATTTTCTCTTACTTGTATGGAATTTTCCCCCCATTTTTGTCAGGTGCTGTTCCCGTACGACTAGGGAAAAGTACTTACTTGTTATGTAAATTTACTCTTTATTTAAGAGGCAATTTTACCTTACATGTAGAGGTAGTTAGCTTCCCTTTCATGTAAGGGAATTTTACCTCAAATTTATTTACAGTATATCACATGGGTATCATCACTGGTGCGACAGAAAGGACTCGTCACTGAACATTACTCTACATTCTGCACTCCACGTAGCTTTGGTGCGACACCATTCTTAGAGGTCATGACGATGACTCGTTGTAGCCTTCGCAACGGACATCTGGACAATAAACCTGCTTCAACCACTCTCGGGGCGGTACTGCCCGTGA
Organism: Dryococelus australis; assembly: GCA_029891345.1. NCBI lineage: Eukaryota > Metazoa > Arthropoda > Insecta > Phasmatodea > Phasmatidae > Dryococelus > Dryococelus australis. The sequence goes on along the minus strand of CM057006.1, from coordinate 70,803,415 downwards.
TGATACAGGAGCACACAAACTGCTCTGAACACTTCGCAAAGTGTCACCAGTCACGGATTGTGATTGGGCTACGGTATGGGGTCTGATGTGACGATCTGTTCGCTCTGACGTCCCTCTCTGAGAGCTCTGGCCTGACTACGCCAATGCTAATCTCCTTCCTGGGACCACTGTCGTGAAATGCGACCGACGGTTCTTGCATCACGCTGCATTTATTCCTCAATACTGGGCAAATTCCAACCAGCAACACGAAGACCTTTGACGAAACCTTCCGTGACTTCGTCCGTTTGACGGAATTGCATTACGACAGCAACTTAAAGGCATACCATTCACACTCTCCTCACACGATTTATTTATTTATTAACACACCGCCATGGTATTTTGTGATCTTATGTTAGCATGTTATGACACGCGACTTCCAATCATCTCAGGTGTATTGCGTGTTGCTTACATACCTGGTCACGGTATTTTGTGTTTGTGTACTTTATGTATTTATTCCTCGGAAACTGTTGGGATTAGGGCAATGATGATTCAGGACATTTTAGCTTATTTTAACGCGTTACTTCATAATATGCCACACAAAACGTTGTGAACCACTGGTAACACAATTTATATGAAAAAATAAGGGTTGCAACCCCTATTTTGTCACGCATAAAGGTTTTGATGGTGTTAAAACATCATGTGGATCATAAAACATTGTCCATTTAATCGTTTTCCAGAGTCTTAAGGCTAGATTGCATATAATTTTTTTTGTGGAAATTGCAATTATTTGGTTTTATTGGGATGGTTTTATATAGGACTTACCGTGTGAAATGCATCCCAATAAAACCAAATAATTGCAATTTCTACAAAAAAATTGTATACAATCTAGGCTTATATATATATATATATATATATATATATATATATATATATATATATATATATATATATATATATATATATATATATATATATAATTTCGCCTTTTTTTTCGTGAGGAATGTGCATGCGGTGTTTGTACGCGTACTTAATAAACATCCTGTGTAGTATATTATACAACATATAGTACATCGTGTAACTTCATGCAATTGTTGCATGGTTTCTGCCGTGATCCATTTGATGCTTTGTTTCATACTTGTCGTAATGTTGGCTAATATCGTTGATATTCATATTGGTTTGTGAGAAGGACGTTAAAAACACAGGAGTTCGAGAAAATGTGGCATCGCCAATCTTTAACGTCTAACTGTAAAAAGTATTTGAAATAAACCTCCTAAAATCACGCAGGCCATTTTTACACTTGGTAAACTGCGAAAAATACATAATAATGGGAAGATGGGTTCCCGTGTTGTATATCCTCGTGCAGAAAAACCTCATAATTAAAGAAAACATAGTATTTTACTGAAATAGTGTATTTTTGACATCAATAACAGAAAACGCAATGCAGATCATCTTAGCATCAATACGAGATCTTCTAGTTTTTAACTACGTGCAGTTACTGTCAGCGCTTTGTACTTCAACTAAACAGTTGGTTGACAGTACGAAGGTAAATAACTGCAAAGTAATGAAGGGTTTACGTTATGTGGCCCAGTGACTAGCAGAAGCATTGCTCACGATATTGCAAACTTTGGGAATTTGTAGTACAACATCTACAAAATGACGTAGCTACGGTGGAATTTTCATCACGCAAATCCGTGATAAACCTACCAAGCGGGTGTACACAAACACTGAGTAGCTACAAGTTTCAGTTCAGGATTGAAACATGATTTTGAAAATTTCTCTAATGGTTAAAAGATTCTAAGCGATAACCGCGAAGCACTTTAAAGTAAATGACAGACAGAATTATCCTAAACCAATTTGACTAAATATATAAACGTACGAACCAGAAAAGGTACAACTGTTAATGTATAAAATTTAATCGAAAACATGTCTGCGAGAGCTGAATTATAAGAAAAGGAACCACACATCAATACGTACGCACCTAAACATATGGACATGATCTGTTATTTCTCAAAGGTCGTTTCCGAAACGAGTCTTTCTCAAGTTCAAAACGATTGGTCATTGATTACGGAGACTTCATAAAATATAAATACATTTTCCTTATCGACCTAGCCGGATGGTGGGCTTGGTTCACAATACAGTGTTGACGAACACGATAGATATGCCACTCCAGCGGGAAGTTGACGTGGACCACACACAAAAGAGGACAAGATCACGTTTTCAGAATTCACGATTCCGCTCCTGCCTCGAGTTTTCAAATGAGTGTGCGCGCCGGCCTTCTGTACGTTTCTCTATTTGCTCACGGCAGCACGCGGAGGAAAACTGCGCTATTTTGCACTGCCTCCCGTAGAGGAATATTGTTGGAACTAGGCCACAACACTTCAGTGAGAGTCTTCACGTAGGACTGCAGCTCTCCAACCTTGACTCCGAGTAGGTACCAGCTTAGAAATTTGTTTAAATAAACAAGGTATTTTTGTTGGTACATAACTGAAATAAGAACAATTCAATTAGTGTACTGTAATAAATAATGGGAATATTACCTGACAAGACAGTGTAAGGTAATATTCGCAGTTTTCTTTACGGACAAGGTAAAATTACTGCACTCTGGAGGAAAATTCACTTACTATAGCCGGAGGACGCCCTGGCATGTCTGAGCGCAGGATAGCGGTGTAAACCAAACAAGGGGGGGGGGGGGGGGGGACGACATACGCGCGTAGGTGTGGGCGTGCTATAATCTATTTCATAAATATCAGATACGGCGGACTCACTTACACGCGAGGCAATGGAGGACGAAGGATGTTCGCAGAGGTGCGGAATAGTTGTCAACAGTACAGAACGCGAAATTATAAAGTCGGTCATTGCATGTTGGGACGAGGAGGCGAAAAAACGGTTGTCTGCGTGAGCCACTTCAAAGGGAAACTGCAAGAGCAGCCAAATATACGGAGGCCAGTGCGAGGAGACCATGTACGCGCAGTGTTTATAAAAGACCAAAAAAAAAAAAAAAAAAAAAAAAATGCAAATGAAACAATGGTGCCGCTACAGCATATTACACTATACAACTTAATATCCATTCGTTTACAACTTTCACACAATTAACCTGCGTGTAAGCATTATTTCCGATTGTAACGGTAGATCATGTGAACGTTTGGTCTGCATACGCCTAGGTGTTCAAATTAAAAGGCCCACGGAAATCACAGTAAATGGTTGCAGATTAATATACGAAGGCTGCAAGAATTTCGTCGGTTAATGTATTATTTTTAAACCTCCTGCAAATGCAATGTCACCCGTAAAGATACGTGTCCACATAATACTGGCTTTGGCAGCTCGGTGGAATCACTGTACAACATTTCTGTAGCCTTTACGATAAACAAGTTTATACTTACCTAACAGACCGTAAAAATATTTTTCTATGATTTATGCCCCCCTACAAGTTATTCCAAATGCACCTACAAGTTATTTTAAACGCAACGTTCATTAAGAGTAAACGTTTTCGCGAGTATTAAACAAAGAATGCGCAAATATTGGATCGTATTTTGAAAAGTATTAAATACCACAACATTAGCAGTTTGAAATTATATCCCTGCCAAATTACTACACTGTAAAATATTTACCTTGTAAACTTCCTGCTCCGTAATGGAAGCATCCAACCTATACATTGTACGGATATAATACCACATGGTAGACGGAAAATATAGGAATGTCGAGCATCGTTACTATAAAGGTCGGGGACGTCCCTAAGCATTTGACTGTTTCGTGAGCGAATGCAGAATCAATAACGTGGATGTATGGGGCAATAGTTTGCCATCCGCACGTTCCCACTATTCGTATACGACTATATGGTAATGTTGTGAATATTCTATTGTAGTGTATAGGGCATATTAATATCCCCCAGTCTTATGCTGGAAAATTTATCACGGGACGGCTTACGGACTAACTTATAACCTAACTTAAATTAACACCCGTGCCATACCCGGGATGTTGCGAATAATATCGTAGAGTGTAGACAAACAGATTCGAAACTAACTCTATCGTTATAGTAATAAGTACGTTCGTTTGTTGGCGTTTGAAGTTAAGGTCACGCGTTCGTGCTCAAGACGTTGGAGGTTCGAAGTCGTGTTACGTTTAGCTGTGGTGTAAATACATCTACTGTCGAACAGCGCACGCAGAAGGTAAAAACATTATCCAGCCCACACTGTCACACGAGCACTGATATCTGTTGTTTCCCAGAAACATAGCTCTTCGTGTCCACTTTTGCATTAGCTGTTACTCGAGGCACAACACCGAATGTTTTTATGACGGCGCGTATACCGCCGGGCCGCTGTCTTGCCGCTCCGCTACAGACCGGTCCGTACCGAACCGCAGTCTAGGTAGTAGGAGAGGACTCGCGTGCCTAGACATCTCCCGGCGACAGTACACGGGAGTGGAAAATCTCATACATGGATGGGGAAATTACCAAACGCCGTGTGGATCTCCTCCTCCATTTGTTACTATTATATAATTGAATTTTATATATTTTTACCTTAAATTAATTGTTATTATTTAGTCATACAAGCTGTCCAACATGGCTCTTTATAGGTAAGGTATAGTTACCACACTCCGGAGTAAAATTCGCGTACAAAGCGGTGGAAAGTCCCATAAATGGATTGAAAAATTACCTTACGACGCGTGCATCTCTTCGCCATTATCTCAACAGCTAAGAAAGAGGACGGGCGCCATAAAGAATCCTAACACCATAGTATTCACTAAAGCTATCACGTTGTCGTTGTGGTGTAATGGCTGGCGCATCGGCCTATCGTGATAAAGGACCAGGGTTTGCACCCACCCACGCACCAGCAAGCGTTAGGGATTTTAGTGTTGAGGCTTCGGTTACTATTCGTCAGAAGATATAGGTTATAACCAAATTAACAGTACTAATTCACCAGGATATTTTTTAATATAATTTCATTATACAACATAGTTAATTTTCCCTTAACATGTTTGCGATTATCCCCCCCCCCCCACTTTTGTCATGTACTTTTTCAGTACGATTAGGGAATAGTACTTACTTGTTATGCAAATTTAATCTTCATTTAAGAAGTAATTTTACCTTAAATGTAGAGATTATCTTCCCATACACGTGAGGGAATTTTACCGCAAATTTTTTTTAGTGTGCTGACAGAATCTATGTTACCGTGCTACGGCCTGGTTCCTCTACGTAAAACCTCTCTGTTCTCTAGTAGACGACGCCTGTCCACTAACTGCTGTCACATCTTCTTGTCAGACGTTACCACTTGGAATCCGGACGCTCGAATACTGAATGTTTATCATTCTCCGCTACACTTTAAGGACATGCCATTATAGCCAGGATAAGACTGCTAAAATTAAACACATTGTTTCTTCAAATTTTTCCACAACATCCTGGTAAATTACATCTCTTTTGTCAACATTTTTCAGTTTTTTCACGTATTAAAATAAAAGAAAATCGCTTATAATAGATATTTGTCGAGTTTCACTGAGTTCTCAGTGACCTTGTGATAAAATTGATCTAAAATTAGAAGAAAAAAAAACAGTATAAAAAAATTATGCTAAAAATAAGTAGATGATACAAAAATTAGCTTCGAATTTTTTTTTCTTTATATATATATATATATATATATATATATATGTATGTGTGTGTGTGTGTGTGTATCTCCGAAATACAAAACGTCTTAAAATGTGAACATTCCGTGATAATCAATAACATAAAAAAATATTTTCAAAATAATAATTTAATTTATATATTTGAAAAATATCAATTCTTAAAAATATATATAAAAAACAATTAAAACAAACAGTTTGATGATTTATATTTAGGACGTACTGGGTTCTTCTGGTACTGAATATTAAACTCACCCAATCAAAGACAGCGTCTTTGAGAGTACCGCAGTTTTTGTGCCACTGGTACGTTACTGTCCAACTTTAGCATTAGCTCACCATTTTGACACCAGCAGTCGGGTCAGCTTTTTTCTCCTATAACCATAAATGAGCGTAGCAAAGGAAATTTTATATATCGGGACCGTCACGCGTCGGGATTGCCTTCGCTGCACTGGATTCAAGCACAGTAAAGTTAAAATATTTATATCCCATCAGATTTTAAATAAATTTTAAATATATTATATAATTCAGATTAAGAAAACAATGGAAACCAGTAATGTATTAAAAAAACAAATTTTAAGATTGTCACACATGAGTAAACTTCTTCAAAATATTGTTATTCAATATGAGCCATTGTCAATATTTCATTGAGAACTTTCTCAAGACATTTCTCGTAGAAACACAAAAATATCTTATAGTTATTTAAAAAGCTTAATATTCACCCATAGATTACCCCTTATGGTACACACACGCTGGCGAAACGTACGGGACTGGGCTTCTAGACAACTGCAGGTATCCTGTTTTTGGTCATGAAGTCCAGAATGAACTGCTTGCAGCAGAACTGACTTCCAACTACTTATGGACAAATGTGTAACATCATTACTAGTTCTTACGTGTATGTTCGGAATGTGATTCCGACAGATCTGTATGAGTGTCGGTCGAAGAAGTGGTTGATACATGCGTCACTCCTGATGGCTTCACAGCCGATGAAATAGCTGAGGAAGCCAATGAAGTCACATTTGGGAGGACAGTCTAGTAGCTGAAGTAAACAATACTGTACCATTTGGAGATAATGAAATTCCAAGTTAATGAAATTTTAAGTTACTCAACAACACTCACCCAAATTGAAAACTTAATTTTGGTACAGATCATCGATATTTAACGGCTATGTATGGCTTTTTGCTTTCCTTCCCCTCTACATAATTAATTGACCATATAATAAGGTCCTAAATGTTTATACGTATGCAATAACTGCGAATTACCAATCACGTACATTATAGTATTGGAGATGTACGTAATTTTTTGGAATAAGAATCTTAGAATTCTTCGAAAATTTCTAGAGTTTGGAAAATTATGGAATTGCTAAATCTATAAACATAATATCATTTAATTTTTAGATTCCCTGGTCTGAATGATATAATCTAAAGTTTAGATGATATAATCTAAAGTTTTCATCAAATTACAAGCATATTCGTGGGGAAGGCATTTTAAATAAGCAGTTTTAGAAACACATTTAATATATAAGTTTTAGTAATTTTTTAATATGTTTGTCATTTGCTTTCCGTTTATTCGGGCGTTTGTAAGTTTTTAGCCATAATGAAGAGAACTTATTCCGAATAGTTCATCATTGGTACACCCTGCTATCTGATATACTGTGTACTAAATAATTTTATTATTAAATTTAAGTATAAGGAATAGTAGGTTAGTTACATAATTTAAAAAAAAAAACATATTTACGTTGAACCAACACATTTATAAAGTTTCTAATAATATGTTGAAAACAAAGTTTTTAAACCATGTAGTATGTTTTATTTTGCTACGATAACTATCACAATTTATTTCGTAATTTACAAAAAATACTTATGCTTCAATTTCACTCGACAATAGAAGCAGTAATAATAAAATTTGTTTTGAACATATTCCAAATCAGGTATGATGGTGTAAATTTCCTTTGTTTGGTATTAGACATTCAAATTCCTGTGTTACAATAACCTCAGTTTGAATGACCTTTGAGTTTACGTTCAGTTTAAAATAGGGTGTTAATATTATTAACCTGATATTTATTCATCAATAAGAGTCCAACTATTTATGACACCAGGATTTTACAGTACACTGAATAACTTACGGTGATAAACATTGTTACTACAAAACCAACTGAAAAAAGTAACTTTTGTAGAGATAAACGAGATGGATAAGTTAATATTAAAATATGTGACATTACACAAAATCGTTATTTGGAGGGGTTGGTCCACCCTTATCATGAATCGCAGCTTGTACCTAAAGTTGGATTGACAAGTACAAAACATGCTTGATGTTAATGGCAAGAATCATTCTTTCTCTACGCAGAGCATTACGTAATGAAGAGTAGTGTTTGCTGGAGGTGGAAACATAATGCTGTTTATCTTCCAAACTGTTCCACATACATTCGGCTACGTAAAACTCAACGGAATATCGATGCAATGCTGTTGGATCTCCAACATGTTGCTCATTTAATCAAATCTCATTCTTGGACATACCGAACAGTGTGAAAGAGAGCATCGTCGATCTAAGATCATAGGATATTCACCATAGAAAAAGGAGTATAGTGAAGGATAAAGAGGATTTTTTATAATGCTGAGATATTGGTGACTATTTCCATACAGTACTACGAAATGGGGCAGAACTTTTCACGATATCATGCCCACGCCATTATGGAGATTCTATTGTTCTCAAAAATAGGAAGACGGTATTCAGTTCTAAATGGTTATTTGGGTGATCTCTAGACGTGAAAATATCTGGTTTCTGAAATAATGTAAGTGAAGAATGGTTTTGTGCCTATTACCCGTGCTCACAACACCATTATATTAATTTGAAATTATTGTGCAGTGTCATCAGTGGTTTTGAAATAGCTGCTCTGCGATAAACGTTCGGGCCAGGAAGACCGTAATGTACTAGTACACTTCTGGTTGACACAGATTCTTATAGGTTGTCATTCCGGATATCACCTAGGAAGCCCGATTATCCCGCTTTCATACCACTGTGTGTTTCAACACTCTTATAGTTCAATCGTTGAGCTTTGCATTTCACCCATTATTCTTTTTAGGGCATGGCTTACAACCATGTTTTGTGTAGGTTTTCACAGTTGTTGAAATGAGGACCTTTTCAAAACCCAAAATATCACCGCGTATATATCGAAGTACATTCTATCAGCCGCTGAGCGAGGTGACTCAGTGGTAAACTACTGGACACGCATTCAGGAAGACTAGGGTTCGATTCCCGTTCCGACTACCCTAATTTCAGTTTTTCATATTTTCTCGAAATTACCACAGCCGAATGATGGAGTGATTCCTTCCAAAAGGTCATGGCCGATCCCTTACACTTCCCTGCTTCTTTGAGCAACTCTTACATCTCTATTGCCCTGATTTTGGATGAAATATTAATATATACCTACTAATATCCTCAACCAGACATGTTATTTTTTTAAGCCTAGGAGTTGGGTTATAATTACTTCTTTTTTTTGCTGCTAGAAGAAAGTTCACTTATAACTTCATGACTGTAGCTTTGACAACTGCGTCTTCGTGGCCAATAGGTGAATGAATTTTATGCAAATTGGTGCATCTGTAATTCAAGAGTAAAATATGGTGTGTTTTTGTATGTTTGTATATATGATTTTGTCCAGCACTTATAACAAAGATATGTAATGCTTTAATTTGTGAATACTGCTTTGTTCTGATGAAAGTAATATATATTTTTTTGCAGATAACAATGTATTCTATAAACATAGACTACGTGACTTCGTTTCCTCAGATACTTCGTATATTATGTAAGGTAATGGGCTTGGAGACTTTCAATATATCGGCAGTTAGAAGGCGAAGAAATATGATTGCAGTGATCTTCAGGAGGTATTTGCCTGCTGCAATTTACAGTACATTGCTCGCTGTAACTGAAACCACTAACTGGATGTTTCAAACAACAATATATTTAAAAAAATATTCAAATGCCCACCCTTTGTTGTGGTCGTCTTTATCGTTTATATCATCATTGTACGTCCCTACACTGGTCAGTCTCTTTAGCATGTCCTTCAACTACACCAGTAAGAGGGAAATCATGCAGACCTTCTTGGATGTGGACCAGAAATTATTACAGAAAATCAGGAGTACAGTAAGGCATCATCTCAAGTATTTCACGGGATATTATATATATATATTAGTAACCTTCTCTATTCTTCAGTTTGGTGTGGATATTTGGACAGCATTGATACGCCTGACGTAACTCTCACCACTGTCATAGGCTTTGGTGTATACAGATAATTATGGTAGTTTTACTGCACTACGCATACGGAGCATTGCATGTGAAACTGCGCCTTGCATTTTTGAACAAGGAAATAAGTCAACTGAACTATACGAAAACTACCAGCAGCATCAGGGCCGGTCGTAACTTAGCAAACTACCGTGCATGCCATCTTAAATCAACACGTTTAGAGACGGTACCTTGTATTGAAACTAATATGTCATTTGTATCCATGCATCGTAGAATAACACTATCCGCAATGGAGACATTTCATCTGAGAGTGGCTTACAGGAAAGTTTGCAGGTGCATTAACTTGATGAATGATGCACATGGTATCCAAGTGTTCTCATCTTTCATGAGCAGTATTGTAGTCATTATGAATGGCGTTCACAGAGAAATTTTGTTGGAGAACCTACATCCTCATCTTCCAGTTTGGTTACTTTGCATTCACCTAATAAGATGTTTGATGTCACTAGCAGAAACTGCTTTCATAATTTATATTTGCAGAAACGTCCACGCAGAGATCAGGAACACCCTGGACATCATACGGGACCTGCTGCTGGAAAACCCTGGAGACGGAGAAGTGGCAGAACAACTAAAGATGTTTCATGACCAGATATCCAACAGAGATCCGTATTTCAGAGTAGGGGGTGTCTTCAAAATCGACTCCCCCTTATTTGGTTCTTTGCCAATGTCTGCTTTATCATACTTTCTTGTTCTTGTGCAAATGTCGCTCCCCAAAATGCTTAAAAAACAATAATTTCTGTTGTTACATATTTTATATTTTAAAATGGGGTTTATATACTTAGTTGTATATTTATCTTCATCAATAAATGTAAACATTTGGAAATATGATAAATTGCCAATGATGACCGGAATGACAAAGATTTATAAATTTTCAGCTTTCTTCACTTTTCTCACTGCGGAAGTTGCCACCAAACCAACTAAATTATATGTCTTAGCATGAAAAATGTACACATTTAACTGTTTATAACTACACAATTTCCTATGTTTACAAAATAAAACGCTTACACAAAATTTATATTATATTTTCTCAAAGTGGTATATACAGCAGGTACTATATATACAATGTATACTGTAATGAACTTCTGCTATTGTGTAGCATGTTTGGTAGTCCCCTAACCAGAATGTCGTGGGGAATTTCACTTATGAGTGCAGCTGCATGATCATGACAGGTATCACGGGAATATGTGTCAAATAATGTATATTGAAATGCAGCAAGGGGGTCTTTAAAAAGGCCAAAGTATCTAACATAAAATTTAGTGCTGTTTAAAAAATTAACTTCGATGAATATGTAATTCTCTCAGAATATCTGAAACGAATAAATGTGAACATTAAATCGATACCACGAATACATGGTTATAGCTTGAATAATATACCCATTTTAACATTTATAGTTACAAATTTTTCAAAAATTTAAAATTTAAATGCTTACACAAAATGTAGATTATATTTTCTTAAAGTGAAACATTCAGTAGATACAATATATAGAGTGGTACTGTAAAGAACTTCTGATGTATAGCACGTTTGGTAGTCCCCTAACAAGAATAGCATGATGAATTTCACTGACGAGTGCAGCTGCAAAATTATGACAGAAATCACTGACATGTGTGCCAAGTAGTGTATATTGAAATGCAATAAGTGGGTCATTATAAAGGCAAATGCATCTAACTTGAAATTTAGTGCTGTTTAAAAAATTAATTTTGTTGATTATGTAATTCCCTCAGAATATCTGAAACGTATACACGAGAACATGAACTCAATATCATGAATACATTGTTATAGTGTGTGTATGCATGTAAATTTGCTTCGTGCTATTCAGTTGGCAAATTCGCCATATAAGAGGACGTGTATGTATTTTTCCGTAATGATATGATTAATTAGAGTAGGTAGTTCTCTTGTATGAAGACAGTATTTGTAGTTATATGTGTGCACCTATAACTGGTTGGTTTAAAGGTCCATTTGTATGTATATATATATATATATTAATAGTACAGTTAATATACATGTTTACATGATGAGGCACCTAAGCCAGGACACCTAAATAATACTGCCACTTTCTGTGGTAGAATAAAACGTTCAGGCAAAAGCTTCTTCGGTCTAAGGTTCAAATAACATGATAGTGATAATTTTCCCGTACATGTAAGGTTAAAGAAGATACAAAACTCAACTTCGTTAGTTTAAATGGAACGATAACGTTTATTAACAACCCTCGACAGAGTGTACGAAGATGGAATAAACACGAAGAAGCGTACTTTGAGCTTGGCGTTTATTTCAACAAACGCCATCTACAGGCCGGCTACAGTCGCTCCAAGACGGCGCTACGTCGGAACATTGTTCCATGCGTGAACGCAGTTTGCTTTGTCACTGACCTTCAGCGATATTGAATGACCAGCGAATGTCATCGTATTTATTCCATATTCATGCGCACTGTCGAGGGATGGTAATAAACATTGCCATTGCATTTAAAGTAACGACATTACGTTTGTAGCTTCTTTACCCTTTTACGTACTGAGAAATTATCACTATCAAGTTGTTAGCGCCTTGGACGCAAACATCCCATGTCCGTAAAATGTTCTTCTACCATTGAAAGTGGCAGCGTTATTCAGATGGCCTGCCTTAGATGCCTCATTCTGTATACGGAATGGATATGAACTGTACCGAGAAACTTCGTGAGTTGATTCCTCTTCGAAATATAGGTATAAAAAGTACACACAACATATACCCTATGTCTATTTCGAAGGGGTGGTAAAAGTAGATGTATTTGCTATTAACAGAGCCAAAATAAACAATAATTATACGAGTTTCTGGATACTGCATTATTAAACGACGAATTATAAAGCACAAAAATACGGACTGCAATGTAAACCCCTATCTATAAAATATGAGGGGTTGACAAATTTATGTGCAAATAAAATTTTTACAATTTCCCTTTGTTTGTTGTGTCCTGTGGATTTGTAATCTACCGTACATGGTGAACAAACCTTTCGTCTAGGGTATTTAAGCTAAATGCCGCCGTTTTCGAGAAATTAATTTAAAGGCGATGAAGGTCACGCGGGGTGGAGATGGATCAATGGCAAAATGACAAGGTGGTTGATAGTGGAGCTTATATGTTTGTGCTTTGTACTTCGTCGTTTAATAATGCATTATCCATAAACTCAGGCATGTGTTAGTAGCAACAAACATCTGCTGCAACTACACTTTCAACGGCGATTTTCACCCCTTCGGTATAGATTTTGGCTATGTGTTGTGTTCGACATAATTTTTTGATGAGGAATCACCTCACGAACTTTGTCGGTACAGTTCATATCCATCGTGTGTATACAGGATGTTGCAATATTGCATGCCAATACTTCGGGGGAACATTCCTCACATCTGGAGGATGAAAAAATCTTATATGAACATAGGTCCGTAAACGCTTCGCTTCTGTACTATAGCCCATAATTCATAGCGCACATCCTCCAGATGTGAGGAATGTTCCCCCGAAGTATTGACATTAAATATTGCAATAGTCTGTATATACAGGAATGGATATGAACTGTATAGTAGTAGCTTAGTTAAGAGAACATTGAGGATGGGACAGTGATTTTGAAGAGCTCTCTTTCCTGTACTGGATACCTATGAAGCGTTCATATGGAGCCTTGCCAATCTTACTATGAATGTCAAGCACAAGTCAACATCATCATCAACATCACCAGGCCCTCGTAATTGTCAATACTGAAGAAAATTCATCGAATATGGATATAGAGCTCGTCAACTGTAAGATTCGATTTTTGATGAACCACTCTCGGATTCTATTTAAGTTTAGAAATAGGTAAAGGCAGTTTCCTGGAAGTGATAATTACAAAGGATGTCAATTTCGGCAGTATTACTTTCCTTCATCGTAAGTGAAACAGCTTGTGTGTTTACCATTACCTTTTCCTACTACGCAGCGTACTAAGTGCACAGTAAACAATAGAAATGAAAACAATGCTAGTGAGTGAGGAGGTGGCATCTACATAAAATGTGTGAAGAATTCAGTTCGTGCGAAAATTATGCGTGCTAAACTGTAGCGTATAATTGATAGAATTCAAAATATTAATGCGCCACCAATAGTTGTCTAATGTAATGGATAAAAGAGAGAACTGCATAAAAAACCGACGATGTTAATGTTGAAAAGAATAGGCGATGAAGACTATAAATAACAGAGAAGGGTGACTTTCCCTACTTAAAAAAATACCCCCAAGGAAGTTTCAGTAACAAGTGAACTTTAGAAGGATCAAGAAGGCAAGAACAACGGCTAAATAATTTCCTATGATTGCAATGAACTTGTCAAGATTCTCAGAAATATTATTAATTTACTAAGAGACGGAAATTTTTCGCACATAAACGCGATACCTGCAGTCATCGGATAACTTAAAGAAAGGAGTTTAAGTGAATGAGACGAATGTGTATTGTTTACAAATTGCCTGTAGCGGAGAGGTGTATTAAATATCTATCAAATAAATTAATAAATTAGTGATATGTGTGTTATCTTCCTTGCAAAATTCCTTACTACTTTTCTGTAAGAAATGCAAGTTCATGAGAACTTCATACTAAAGAACTGATTAAGAAAATTTTTTTATCAGTAGAATTATTATGAGTAGGTTACAATGTATTTTAAATGGTCACAGAGGGAACAAGGAAGTAGGCGCCAGGCTTCAGCAGGCCGCCATGTTGTGATGTCACTTAACTGCCATCTTGGATGTCAATGACCTTGACCTTAACCCATGATTTTCACGCTGACCCCGTGCCCATGATCTAGAACCTTTAACACAAACATTCCAAAAAAAAAGAAAAAACCGAAATCGAATAAAAAAATTTCAAACAATTTAAATTATCCCTCGAAAAAAATAACAAATTTTAAAAATACTAAAAAAAAAAAAAAAAAAAAAGAAAAATTATTTAAAGAAGTACTTTTAGTAGGTCCGGGTTTCGATGACAGGTAGATCGACTAAGCTACCAGCACGACCTACCCTCGCCAGGTAGGCCGGTTTACATATCGTCAGCAATGTTAGATGTCGATGACCTTGACCTTACTACATACATGTAACCTTGAATGACATTAAACCCACAAACATTCTAAAATATCCCAAAAATTATAAAAACAGGAAAGATTTATTAAATTATTTAAAAAAAATTACAAATTTTTTTTATTTTTAAATATGTATAATAATTTTAAATTTCAAATGTGTAGGCTTACAGGGGATGGGGAGACTGGAGCGGAACAGCTGCTATATGATGACATCACCCAACTTTATACTGAATCCAAATGACCTTGAACTTGACCCTTAAATATGAGCTTGACCCTATGACCTTAAAAAACCTTGAACCCAAAAAATTCACTAACAATGCTAGAAATTTCCAAAAACTCTAAAACAAATCATTAAAATATTTTGATCAAAAAATTATAACACATTTATTCAAAAAATACAAAATAATATTTAAAAAACTTATACTTCCCTAAGTTCCCTCAGTACCATGTCCAGCAGACGACCGACATTCGCCAATGTTTCTCATTGGTTAATTATTTGATTCACCTCCACTCCCTCCGCCAATGTTTCTCATTGGTTGATTACTAGTGTTTCCACCAATGTTTTATTAGTTGATTACTCATACTCTTTCCACCCTCCACAAATTATTTTCATGTCTTAATATTCACTTCCTCTAATCCCTCACATTTGCTCATTCTGTCGAATGCACTCCTCATACCATATTAGTTTTTTTTTTTTTTTGTAATTTGCTTGCTTTTCAGCACGTAGGTGACACTAGTGTATTAATTATAGATTTAACCGCCAAGAAACTGTAGATTTAATCACCATGTTGGTCGTTGTCAACCTTGACCTCAAAGAACTTGAACTCGAAAAATCTAGAAAATTATATTCTATATAATTGAACATTACTAGCTGGTCACAAGCGGACGTATCGAATAAACATTCTAGCCAACGACTGACTCCACCCAAAACTGATTCCTGGCATCACTGACTCAGTACAACACTAGCTCCTGACGATACCAGTTTATGAAAAACTGACTAGACCAACTGACAAGACTAACCTGACGTACCACCCAGTTATACAAACGATGATGGACAATCTCGAAAAAAAAAAGTCTTTAATAAGAGTCCCGTAGCTAAAGTCTTTACACAAAAAATTCGCAATATTTTTTGCAAAACATTTCTACCACAGCTGATCATATCAAAGTGTCATCTACCTTGACAAGCCTAATGATCAGGCCAACCAACTAGTTGCGAAATATTCCTTAACCATATCACCCTCATTTCATTCGTTCGCCATATATGGATCGAAATATAGCCCTCCTCACGCACAAGCTCACATCAATTTGATCTAAAACAGACTCTCGAAATCGATTGTTTACACCAATGAATTAATATGTCTTTCAGAAAAGCAGAAGGGATTGTATAAATAAATTTAATTTAATTACTTATTACATATATTCTAGCTTTCTAATTATTATGTAAATTTTATATTTAACCTTGTAAGTTGTTTCCAGATCGTGGATAGTAGCCAACAGAGGAATACCCCGAATTTGAAGGTATCAAAACCAAGCAACCTAGAACCTTGGTTGACCAATCAAATGAACTGTGGCATCGTGAAGATTGTTTACCATGTCATAAATGTTCAATGCGACCACCACGAGCGGCCCGAATTACACCTGCGTAATACGCAAACTCGTTCCACACTCTTGTCAGCATGTCCGGTATTATGATATGGACGGCTTCCGTAATTCTCGGTTTGAGGTTATAAGGGGAGAGCACGCTCGCATTCGACACGTCCGTGTGAAGGGGGATGGTCTGATGTTTCTTTTGTGTGCCGAGAGATGGCACTGGCAGCATCCTTCGTCGCACAACAAGCGCGTGTATGTTTTGTTAGTCCGCATCACGATGGCGATGTAACAACAGAAAGAATTTTTGTGTTATTCAATTTGCTAAATGTGGATTGGTCACGACTGTTCAACATGAATTCCGTCGCAAATCCAGACGTCGTTCTCCTGATAGGCGGAGTATCGTACGTTGGTTTCGTCATTTCCGCGACACAGGGTGCCTTTGCAAAGGCGAAAGTTTAGGGCGGCCACGCGTGTCAGAAGAGAATGTGCAACGGATTCAGCAAGCGTTCATTCGCAGTCCAGGAAAATCAACTCGACAAGCTAGCCGGGAAATCAAAATTCCTCAATCGATGGTATTGGCAATGTTGCGAAAGCGATTGCTGTACGGACCATACATGTTATAACTTGTAGATGCTCTTACCGAAAGGTAAAAATAAACTAAGACGTGATTTCTTCGAATTCGTTCTTGCCCAGAACGAGGTAGACGATGCCTTCATGTTTAAGGTGGTTTTTTAGCGATGTAGCGACGTTTTATACAAATGGTAAGGTGAACCTGTACAATGTGCGGATATCGGGTAATGAGTATCCACATGAAATTACCGAACACGAGCGCGCTTCCCCCAATGTGAACGTGTTTTGCGCTGTATCCATAGACACGGTATTTGGCCCTTTCTTTACTCACGAGCCCACTGTTGCCGGAATCCCTTATTTGGACTTGCTTACAGAGTGGTTGTTTCTTCAGTTAGAAGAGGCGGTGGGGGGACTTCATTTTCCAGCAGGATGGTGCCCCACCCCATGAAAGTAACGAGCATACTTGATGTCTTCTAGCGTGTTCACACCACTTATCGAAAGAAAATCGTTGGTGAAATGCATGGGAACGTTGAGAGAATTATCACCCTTCACATTAGATACTTCATCACTGTTGTCATAGTCATCATCAATGCTGTCTTCATGATCTTCACCTCCCGTTTCATCTTCAGTAATAAGTTTACTTTTCTTTGTAGGAGTCGCATGGTCATAATCAATATTCAGTGCTGCCAACCATTAATTTTGACATTTGTCATCTTCATGTGAAAATCTTGTAAGTGTATATTCCACACAAGACGACTCTACCACTCTCATTTCGTCTTTAGCACTAACTGTCTCATCATTATCGCCTGAAGAATCAGTACCCCCGGATGAAGCAGGGGGTACTGAAAAACACTGCAAACACTTGCTGGCTCTCGAAATGAATATTCGTTGCAGTTCTTGATGTGGTTCTTCTATGGATCACCTTGCAAAACTCCATGTAACAATAGTCGGAATGCTTCATCGCGTGAAAAGACTCTTTGTACAGGCGGTTCTCTCATGTCGCTGAGCATGATAGCTATAGCTGAAGATCCTTCCACAGTAGCAACACTGTTTCCCATGTCATTTTCCAGCAGTGTGAGAAGGTACATCCATAGAGGTAAGCTCTACAGTAGTCTTCGTACAATCATGGCTTGCATCATATTCATGAAAGACCTAAAGTTTTTTCCCCAGTATCAACTTGTATATCTATTTTAGATGATCATTGCTCTACATAAACTTACGAACATATTACACCAGTGAGTTTTAAGCAATTCTATACGTTCATTAAACCAGATATTTTATATTGTTCCTACATCATATTACCATGCTGTTATATATTCAACAGTTCCTTCAACACAATTTATTCGCTCAGCTTAAACTCATGCACCACGAATAGTCCTTTTTGCTACACAGAAACCCAATTTGCTCCACAATGAGCCATTTTGATCCACAAGTGACCAATTTTGCTTCACAAATTACTCACATTATTCCAAAAGTGACCCAAATTTGTCGAAAAATCACCAATCTTTCTCCAAAAATGACCCATTTTGCTCTACAAATGGCACATTTTTCTCCATAAAAGATCTATCGTACTCCACAAACAATCCATCTTGCTTCACAAATAACCCATCTTCCTTCACAAATTACACATCTTGCTCCACAAATGGATCAGTCTGAAGGAGCCAGTCTGCATGATTAGTTAGCCTGTAGAGATCAGTCGGCATATGTAATGTGTGTGAATTAATTTAATCTTGCAAACGGTGCAAACCACTGACGATGTGAAATCGATAATGATGGCACATATTATTATCAGCGGAATCATTAACCATCGATTCAGCAAGAGGTATTGGCGTAAACAATTACTGGCTCTCAAAAGATGAATCCTTGCAGATCTTGATATGTTTCATCAATATATTGTATTGAAATAATGGCGTGTGACCATTGTCGTAAGGTTCCCTGGGGAAAAAGGGGTCTTTATAGAGGTTTCCTCTAATTTTCCCATTAATTTTGACTGAATGTGAAAATTCGATCGCAGAATCAACACTGGCGACAATCCGACAGCAAGGATACAGGTCGCGGCTCAATGTTCGTTGAGGTCAAAGGCAGGCCTTTGTATTCGCAGTTCATCTTTGTTGAATGATGAGAAAGCTCATCCAAATCGATGTTTACCTCACAGTGTTAGAATGATATCTGTAATTTTTCTGTATAAATGTGATTCTTTTTAAAGCAAAGAGTCCAGCTTTCGACCACAGAAGGCCCGTTGCAATGATTTTATATGAAAAATTTTGCCAGGACTCTGAGAAAACCTACATACTCATTCGTTCCAGAAGAAAATATTCAGATACATGCATAACATTATATAATGTACCATTTAAAGCATATAATTTTTATATGATTATATGTATACATAGAAACATAAAACATGTTTCAATTAATCTATATATATATATATATATAAGTATATTCATGTCTCATTTTTCTATGTTTCTTCCTATGTATATTTATATATACATATTTACCTTATAATGGTAGCTGCGTGTTTCTTCTAGAGCGAATTAGTGTGTGGGTTTTTTTTACAGTACTTCAAAATATTTACATAAAAAAATCATGCCAATGGGTTTGTGGAAGCTGAAACCGCAATCCGATATAATTTGAAAACATACATCACGCTCAACTAGAGTGGGTCGGGGAAAACTATTTGTATTATTCTGACATCAATTGAGGAAAATATCGTTAGACAACTCACGGAAAAAATCAAGGAGCATGGGCCACTGAAATTCAACATTTGTTTGTAATGTGATTATGTGAAATAAGAGCCGTTCGACAAAGCCACTGATGAGAGGGCCTTCAAAACCAACACTTATGGCAGTATTTGGGGCCAGTGATATCGAGAAGGTGATGAGTAATAGCCTGGAAATAATTTGGGAAAAGGAAGAAACATATGTTTCGATGGGTTCTGCGCGTACATTACAATCAGTAAACCACCTGCATCTGCATTGCAACATGCTCGACCCACTTCGTGTATCGTCGTACATCGAGTAGCCAGAATCGATCAGGCGTAAGGAGGCCATAATAAACCATAAAAACATAAACGGCCACATGTGTTTTAAATAAGCCGTTCTGGCAGGTTTTGTGGAAGGCACAGATCCGCAACGAGTCAACCACCGCTACAAAGACCTCAAATCGAAATTTTAATTTTCCGGCTTCGAATTTCCGAGTCCGCTCCGACATATAAACATTTCTGAGAAAAATAATCCAGGTTTCCATCAATATATATGGCGTAGACAAAGACGAGAAGATCTACCTTGTATATGTAGCTGGAGAAGAAAAGGGTCATCACATTGACCTACTCGTACTCACCACCGAAGATGGGAACATCCATTATATTTTTATTAAGAATTATGAGCGCTTGATAAGAACTCAGCTGACTGTTCACGTCCACAAAAGCCATATATGCAAGCGCTGCTTCAAGTATTATGACGACCAGATGAGGAAATCCAGACTGTTGGGACAGCAGTGACTGGAAGAACGCAAGCAATATTGTAAGGATAATGCTTCACTGCATGCTGAAATTCCACAGCCAGGTAAAGACAGACAATCACCCGTTTGGAAATTTAAGAACTATCACAAAATTAATAAATTGCCCATCATCGTTTACGCAGATTTTGAGGCCATTCTGAAACAGATTAACATGTGCGAACCGGACTCCAGTCATGCAATATGTATGCCTTTCAGAACCACGAGGCATACAGATTAAGCATTTATGCTTGTGTGAAAAACGACGTTATTTCAGCGACACTAACATATACGCTGACCTCGGGCCCTATTATATAAACAGAAGAAATTGCAGAGAAAAATTTCATGAAAGCATTTGAAGATATAGAAAAAAAAAGTAAAATAATACGTATGCCACATCGAAGACGATGGAGCCACTCATCCCCTCAGAAAAGACCAGCTATGCCAGAGTGACGAGCTGCCAATACTGTGCGGCTCCATTCCCGCTTGACAACTATAAAGTGAGAGACCTAGACCACTTCCCCGGACAGCACATCTGGCCCGCTTGCACCAGCTGCAGTTTGCTGTGTCGGCGCCCCAAGAAACTTGTCTTTTTTCACAATTTGAGCTACAATGAGAACTTTACCGTCAGGCAGCTGGGGTGTGATGGAAAATATATTTTCATCTTTCCACATACTAGGTGGGAAAATTATCACATTTTCAAAGCAGCTGGGAGAAAGATTTTCCATCCAGTTCGTAAACCATTTCCAGTTCATGGCTCGCAGTCTGCCATCCTTGGCCGAATACCTGTTTCGAAATAAATTTAACACCACAGCCAACATCTTCAGTGGAAGCCAACTGCATCTTGTCACACGAAAAGGCATGTTCCCTTATCATTATGCTGATAGCTGGGAGAAGGTAGACGAGCAGCAGCTGCCTCCGAAAGACACGCTGATAGGCTCTGGGATCAGCGATGAAGAATTGCCCACGCCTAGAAGGTATGGCAAGAGTTTGGCTGTACTAGTCTCAAAGAATATTCGCAGTTGTACTTGAAGCGGACATTATTCTCCTGACGAACGTCTTCAAAAATTTCACAAATTTCTGTACATCAACATACAAGCTCGATTGTGTGCACTACGACAGCAAGCCAGCAATTGCATTCAACTCCATGTCGCGAATGACAGGGGGTCGAGCTAGATCTTCTAACGGGCAATGGCATGCACACGTTCATCGAGGAAGGGATTCGTGATGGCATGGCCCAGTATGCCAAACGACATGAGGTGGCAAACTGCATCTATGCACCAGGAACGCATGCTTCCAGCAAGACTTCCATCTTCTTACAGTACCTCGATGCAAACAACCTGTACGGTTGGGCCATGTCGCTGCCATCTCCGATACACAACTTCAAGGGGGCCGATGTGAACATCGACATCATGTCCGTACCAGACTATGGGGTAACAGATTACATCTTGGAGGTGGAGGTCGAGTATCCTGAGGTCCTGCGCGATAAACACCATGACTTGCAGTTCCTTCCTGTCAACCAGTGCCCGCTGGGCTCGAAACCGCCAAAGCTTATGACGACGTTGAAAGACAACAGCCACTACATCGTCCATTACTGTAACCTCAAGCAGGCTACGGAACATGGTTTGAAGCTCGTCAAGGTACACCATGTGCTACATGTCGAACAGACTTACCTCGTCTCCGGATGTGATTGTCTCCTTTCCTGCTCATGTCGTTCCGCTTCTCCTCAAACTCACCGCGTTCATGTTTTAATTACTACAGATTTTGCAAGAATTAATTTGTTGTATCCGAACGGGAGCCGCTATTGTAAAATCCTCTTACAGTTGTGCTACAAATTGTTTTAATTATGTAGTCTATTTTTTCAACACAAAAAAACTATAATTTTAACGACTTATTGAATAAACAAAATTTTCGTTAATTAATTAATTGGATTAAAGTATACACTCTTTGTGCTGGAAAAATTATATTACATAGTAAAAACTATTTGTAGCACAATTGTAAGAGGATTTTACAATATCGGCTCCCGTTCGGGTACAAAAAATCAGTTCTCGCAAAAGCTGTAGTAGTGAAGGATCGTGGCCTTAAAACATGAACGCGGTGAGTTTGAGGAGAAGCGGAAAGACATGAGTAGGAAAGGAGACAATCACATCCGGAGACGAGGTAAGAGACGCCTTGTTGGCTGGTAAGGGTACAGACGAGGTAAGAGACGCCTTGTTGGCTGGAAGAGGGTAAAGACTGGCCAACTTATTAACGAAGGCAAGTAAATAGCAGAATAAATAACCAATTAAAAAATAAACTAACGAACGCCGGTTATGGTTGGACCTTTGGAAATGTGAGACTTTTAATATAGATTTTATACCAGCAAATTTCTTAATAATTTTATAGTAATAATTTTTTTTTCAATTATTAATAATTCAATAAAAATAATTTTTTAAATAAAAATGTAATACATATTGGGCTTTTTGGGTAGTACAAGTAAAAACTCAAGGTAAAAGGTAAAGGTCGAAGTCACCTGGATCCAATATGGCGGTCGGGTGACGTCACAACATGCGGCAGGCCGGCGCCTGGCTCCCACCAAACACCCCTTTGCGCCCGCCTCATCTAAATCATTCTACTTGTTCATAAAAGGAAACCACACGTGTTTTCAAAATCTTGATATTTTGTAGAATTACGATTTGAAGTATTTGCTGGACGAAAACCGTCGTAAATGTCATATAAATGCCCTAATCTTGAGATTATTTGATAAAATAGGTTTATTTAATTTCATTAAAAATACTGATCTCGCTTCAATAATACAATAATAACTTTAATATATTATATGCATTCAACTGAAAGATATTATGAAACAAAGAGTTTTCACAATAGCCGCGAACATTCTGTTAACCAACCAAATGCATGGAATTTGATATAAATAACGAGGATGAAACATGGAATCATAGAGAGTAAGCATGAAGTCGCTCATTCCCAGATGTTGTTAATAACACCAAAAGTTTTAAATTTTTACATAACTAGAAAATAAATGACCGAATCCTGTCTTATTGTCTTAAACTTTTACGGATTTTTTACCAATCCTCTGAAACCAAGTTTGGCCTGGAACTTGTTTCAATATTTCCCGCGATAAACGACATCACATTTATTTTTCAGATTTTTCAGATAGCACTGTTTTCGATTCGAAATGGTTGATGATAAAAAGGCTGTTGTTTTGTAAAGTATATGTTCATGTTGGGCATTAAAATTGATCCCGTGTTCCTGAGAAATATAAACATGAAATAACGATACGTCGCCAATTTGAAAGAAGTATGATGGAAACTATAATCATAAGAGTCCTTAATGTTTAGTATAAGAAGTGTGCAGGATTTGGGCAGATACACAGACAGATGCAGGTCGCATAAGCTTTTCATCTCAAATAATAGTAAGTTGTGTTTCATGGTTATCATTGCTTGACTAGCGCTACTGCATTACCTAAGACCTCGCTTATGTTACTAGCAATAATTTAACAAAATGCTTATAAGCTTAAACATTATGAAATGCATTACCTTTTGTATTTTAGTTTTTCAGTAGGTTTACCTGCAGTAGAAACCATTACAGCAATTTTGATGGATTTATATATATATATATATATATATATATATATATATATATATATATATATATATATATATATATATATATATATATATAAACACATTCATCGATGTAACTGTATTACAAGTTATATATTCATGTATGCGCAATTATTAATGTTACCAGTTCATTTAACAAACATATATTTTTAAAATAATTATTTACTAGGTTTCTGCGTCGCCAGTCTCATATTAGACAAAACCTGCTGTTTTCTTACGTTGCTCCCATTATGTCGGATCTTAAAGGTAATTTGGTTTTCCCAAGTCATTATTTTATTTAATGTGATAAATTTTAAAGCGCGTATCTACAGTTATTTTTTTATATAGCGGCCATTTTAAAGATACTTTATTAATGGAAAGCTATCGAGCGAGATTCACATTTATTCCACATTCGACAGCTACGACACAAATAAAAACTAACAATTTGAAGTAATGGAATCATTATCATTGCAAAAAACGTACTCAAAAATCTCCGACTAAATAAAAATAAACTTTAAGATGCATTAAAAAATTCTGGTTTCAAATGGGCCAATTTTGAAAAAAAAAAAAAAAAAGTATTTTTCTTCGAGAATTTCTAGTGTTAGAGGAAATAGTAAACTAGGGATACTCGGTGATAACTGGTTTACGAGTTTCACGTTTTAATAATCTAACAATTTTACCATTACAAAATACCACTAATAAAATGAAATTCGAATTGGAGTATCTTATTTATTAGTCGACATTCCATAGTGACCTGGAATTTGCGTCCACTTCTTGAAGAAGTTATTAAATATTTATTTTTTATAATGATAGATTTTCCTCATAACAGAGGTTTTCCTCAAACATAACAATAAACTCGGAACAATTGTTTCGTACAGAACTCGACATTATCTTCTCGAAATATTTCTTCAGATATTTCGGTTTTGTGTATCTTCTTCCTCTTCTGCGCCAAATCTTCTTATTGTTATCTGTACATTTTGGAGCCAGGTATTCATGGCTCGACCTCTTCTTCTCCTTTCTATAACTTCCCGTTCCTGTATAAGTTTTGGTATGCTAGTATCTTCCATTCTTCTTACATGGCCATACCATTCCAAACTTCTTCGTTCTATAACTTAATTCAATATTTAATTTCATAAATTACACTATCCAAACTCAATGATAGCAAATGTGTTAACTACTTGGCTGGTTTTAGTATTAAATAACCCGTCCGTTTGTGTAGTTCTACATATTTGAATTACAACTTTTATGTCCGTAGTTTAACATACATTACGCCGACGCTTCCCACCGATAGCTGCGCAAGCGTTTCCACCATGGTTGAGTGGTTAGCCTGCTCGCCTCCCACCAAGGCGAACCGGGTTCAATCCCCGGCCGGGTCACCAGATTTTTTGCAGGAGGGGTGAATCATGCCGGACGATGCCATTCGTCGGCGGGTTTTCTCGGCTGTCTCCCGTTTCCCCAACCCAGTCATTCCGGCGCCACTCCATTATCACCTCAATCACCCTCATCGGCTCCCAAGACCACGATGTTAAGAGCCGCCCAAATCTCTTCGCTGTAGAATTCACCGAGGCTGGAGTCTCGGCTGGCGGGAACAGTGGGCCCAAATCAATCAAGCGATTGTGACATGGTGGTGATTATGTCGGCCATGGTCCTATTCTGAGCGGAGGACAATCAAGACGGTCAAAGGAGAGATAATTAGGAAGCAGTTGGTGTGGTGTTTGTGCGCCATTGTGCTCGGACAGACCCCCTCCGGCCGAGTGCGGCGCGACCTGATTACCCCGGCCCGGAACCTGCTATTAGCTCGCGCCGCGAGCTTCAACGTGCAGTAAACAAAATTACTCACGTTCGTTGGAAGCGGCGAGCTGGTTTGCTTTCAATCGCCCGATCTTCGAAGTCGCAACTTTGTTCACGCACTTGCACAGCCACGAGTAAACATCGGCATCGCCGTTAACCTCGTCCCTAGTATTCATGAGTTACAGGGGCCGTGGTGGCCCTAGCGGCTAGACCGCTAACTTCCCCACCTGAGCGAACTGGGCTCGATTCCCGGCGGCGTCGCCGGGACGATGACGCTGGCCGGCGGGTTTTTCTCGGAGATCTCCCGTTTCTCCCACCCTTGCATTCTGACGCTGCTTCATTCTCACCTCGCATCACCCTCACCGGCTGTCAATGCGTCGATGTTAAGGGTCCTATGTACTGGAACGTTTTATGTGAATTCGTTGTATCAGTTCTGGAAGTAAGAATATTTGCCAGGAAGGACTTAAAAAAATTATTTCACACGTCCCTATATTTTTACTTCAATCATATTAAGTGTATTAACGGAAAAAACGAAATTCGCGAGAGTGGTCAAATATAGCATTTTTAAAGCTTGCCTATGCAGTTTCCTTAAGTGGCAAGAGGAGAGTACGGTCATACGCACGTAGTTTGATCTGCGGAATTTCATCGCGTGTATTCAAATTACACTGTTACAGATATAATTTACGGAGTGAAGCGCTACGGCGGAAACTCTGCGCGCCTTGCGCGTAGGAGCGATGAGGCGCTAGGAGTGCGTGTTATTGTCGCCCGTATCGCTCGCTTCTTGACCTTGGACGCGCAGCTACACAGTCCCCTTAAGAGCCGTCAAAACCCCTTCGATAACTTCACTCGCTCGGTGAGTTGCGGAGCACAGGATCATTAGAGCGAGCGATACGCGCGACGCTAACATATGCGCCTGGTGCCCCATCGCCTTTAAAGTCCATTCACAGTTACTTGCAAGTTTCGCGAAGCCCTGGTAATGTTCAACTTTCAGGATATTCATCCGCCTGATGCGAAAAAAAGTTTATTTAAGTCTAGAAAATTACACCAAAGGTTCAACGCAGCGCATTCGTACTCACTCAGTTAAATGCAATTTTTCATAAGACCAATTTCATAGGCATTATCATAATTTATAGGTAACATATGTTAAGTTCAAATTAACCAAAATGAAAGTATACTTTCATGCCCACAGTCGTATAAAGCGCTTGTGATACACGTGATAGCTAGGGAACAATGAAACACGTCATAAGGGGAGTGATTTGTAAAATGTTTGATTCAATACGTGTAAAGAGACCGCAAATAGACTATAGGCTGTTCACGGTAAAGTAAGCACTTTTTAAGGCCCTCCCAACAGGCACTAACCACTAATAAATACATCTTATTAAAGCCTCAGGCATTACATTTTGAGGGTAGTGAAATGTATTAACTTTGTTTAGTGGTCACATTGCAATATTTATATTAAAAATCAGCAGGAAGGAAATTGAATGAAAGGAAAAATCTAGAATGGTCTTAAAAAGTTCTAATTTAACAGTGAACTGCCTATATACACACATGATGTACGGCATTTTTGTCATTTCGCTGTACTCTGCAAAATAGATCTGTAACAAGGGGACTTCGTTGCATGAGATGAAAGCCCACAAGTTAAGCAATGCTCGCGTAGTTTTAATTTTCTCACACTTCTTAAGGAAGCTACGCAGGCAAACTCTAAATAACCAAATTTTCCCCCTATTTTTACGAAATTTTAATTTTAGAATACACTTAATATGAAAAAACAAATAAATGCTGCCTTAGGTAATTGATTTTTACCTTTTCTGACAAAAAAAACCCCATTCCAGACAGGGGCGTATCCATGAATTATTTTATGAAAAGGGGGGGGGGGGGGCTAATGAGTATTATTTCTGTCACTAGTAGTATATCGTCCACAAGTCACAATGGAAGGATAGAAGAGGAAAGTAAGATAGAAAATATATATGCAAACTCGCTCGCATTTTTAGGAACTATGTAGTTGGCTATTAACCCCCCCCCCCAATTTATTCTGAAAACGAAGT
The DNA here is from genome assembly GCA_029891345.1 of Dryococelus australis. Taxonomy (NCBI): domain Eukaryota; kingdom Metazoa; phylum Arthropoda; class Insecta; order Phasmatodea; family Phasmatidae; genus Dryococelus; species Dryococelus australis. The sequence continues at coordinate 70,775,390 of CM057006.1, read as the reverse complement.
TTTGATGCATACGGTGTAATCGTATGTGTGGTTGATAACGAATAAATAAATATAATGATTGCCATTTTAATATAGGGTGTAAAAAAGTGTGTCATGTGGGTAATAAATATATAAATATAATGATTTACATTTTGATAGTAGGGTTCTTAGTGGGGGCGGGGGGGGGACTGCAGCCCCTCAGCCCCCCCCCCCTTGGATATGCCGCTGCTATCAGAAAATGAATTTGTTGTGAAGCGTAATGCTTCGCAGGAAATATCTTAATGTATAATATTATATAACGCCATCTGTCTGGAGATGTTTTGCTGTCCAAGGCTTATAAACGTGGTACCGTTAAGGGAGCCTTAGTTACGCGCATCAAATGTCTGCTCGTCTTTACACGCAAGTCACTGAGCTGATGTGGGGACTTTCTCTCGTTGACTCGCCTTGCAAAATTTTCATTGGTAACACTGCGATTTTAGAGGGTTATAACAAAATTTTTATGCATATCCCTATGGCATATTAAATAACCTGCGACAATAAAGTGAGTTCTTTCGAAATGAACCTAAGAAAAAAGTCACTGCCCCTGCCTGCATACACATTAATGAGCGGTCTGTGTGACATTCGCCCACTAAAGTTGGTAACGATGCATGGAAAGTAGTTACACATATTAACGTCGAATAAAAAGTTTTAGGTATCCATTTCTGATAACTGAAATAGTTTATTTCGCTTCCTGTTTTTTATGGATGGAAGCATAAGAATGAGCAGATATGTGAAATATTTTCTTTCCTAATAATTGCATAGTTTAACTTGACCGGCGCATGAATGAAGTGATGGAGTTCATGAGAATAATAACTTTACATAAGGCGGAATAACACATAACATGCATACAAGTAGATCTAAAGCAGGGTTTTCAAAAGTGCTCAGTTTACCGTGAACAGCCCACGCCTAAAAATGATTGTGAAACACCCGTTCGACAATATTTTCACTTAAGAATACACAGCGCAGATACGAGACTTAGAAAACGGGAGCTACCATTCGAACGTGCAAAATTTCACAAATGCGATTCGTAAGCAAACGCCGTTCGAGAATATTTGATAGTTTTTTAAAATGAGAACTGTACGTCGGGAGCTAAGTTCTAAGTTTGGAAACGGAGTGCAGATGACGCCAAAGTAACACATCGAGCAACGTGGCGCTGTTCTAAAACAATCGACTCGGGTTCGATTCCCTGCTCGACAATACTGATTTTAATTAATTATTGACAGCCATAACTTTCTCCTTTCACCCTTCCAGTTGTGCAAGCAAATGCTTTCATCTTTAATGATCTGACTACAGATGCATCGTTGAGCCACAAATCAATATATAAGTGGCTCTTTAATATTATGATTAAAAACGCGAACTTGTTCATACCAAACAACTTCATACTCTTTACGTCAGCGAAATTAAAGGTCATTAATTTTTCTGCCAAGTAGTTCAGGTATCTACGCAATAGCTTTAATTTAAGTGTAGATAGTTATATGAAACCATAAACAGCCTAGGGCCGGGACAATATTTTCTGTGACGTTTTAGAAAGTAATCTGTTAAACGCGGAGCATACGAGGATACTCCGTGGATTTGTGGATTTAAATATTGCAAAAACGATTACTGTAAAGAACACGTATTTTAAATAATGCAGGAAAAATAATTCTTGTTACTATGAAATGTGAACGATTACAAACCTTTGAGTTTCACAGTCCGCTACAAAGAGACTTCATTTTTACAGGCTTTTATTTAACTTGATTTGTTAGTTAGTTTGTTTGTACGTTCGGGTGAAATCTTGCAAGTCGATTTTAAACCACTTCCTGTTATCCCATTGAGCTGAAATTTCGCATACATGTGTAGTTCCGATGACAATACAATGTGATGGTTCCACTGAGCTGAACTGATGATGACGCCGGAAGTTACAAAATTATAATGTAACTTCACGTCTATGTATGTTAAACCACTTCTTGTTATCCAATTGAAATGAAACATTGCATAGTCTACATGTGTAGTTCCGATGACAATACAATGTGAAGGTATCACTGAGATGATCTGATGATGGAGCCGGAAGTTACAAGCTTTTAATATGTTATGTGTAGGTATGTTAAACCACTTTCCGTTATCCAATTGAACTGAAATTTTGGCATACATGAGTAGTTCCCATGACAATACAATGTGAAGGTACCATTGAGTTGATCTGATAATGAAGCCTGATGTTACAAGCTTTTATGTAACTTCACATGCGCTGCTGCCCGGCGCTGTGGCGGTGGACCCATCTCACCCTCCCCGCCGCCGGGGTTGCATCCTAATCCCCCGTTATGGAAAACCCGTGAATAATGGACAGGCGGTTGGGCTGTCGCGCTACTCGGTGCCTCGCATGCGTCACGGCCCCTCTCCCCTCCTGGAGGTTTCGATGGGGCTGGCGACGACGCAAGAATGTTCTGGCGAGACTGGCTGGCGCCTCGGCCCTCCGCGACGCATCACGCGAGTTGGGGAAGATTCTAGGTGGCGGCCTAAGACACTATGTATACTGCCGCAACCCAGTGGCCGGCTGTATTTGATGGAGGCCGCCTGGCCGAGTGTGCGCGAGCCAAGATAAGTGTAGAAGACGACTGGAGATTGCGGGACGACGGCGAGCGAGGTGTTCGTGGCTTGAATGGACGAGAGCGTGTGAAACCAACGAGTGAAGCCTACTGTGCGTGAGGGCGCTTGGAGGACTCTAGAACATAGCGACTGGCGGGACATGGACGGAACTGAGGTGGGGCGGAATGGAAGAGTAATACGGATTTTTGTCGTAAGTATTGGAACTATCCATTTGGACACATATTTTACAGAATATCTGAATAGGTTGAAACACTATCTATTGGGACTGATATTTAATTACATAATTTAATTGATTTCTTTGACGTAACTATACATTTTATTAAATTGGAGTAATTAGTTGTGAACAATAAGTGATATCAATTTATTGAGAGATTTTGAATTCAGAGAATTTTGCTGTAATAAAATAAGGAAATTATAGTTAATTATTTTATTTGATTAAGACCTCCATCCCTTAACGAACTTGGTATAGCCCACTTAATTTCTTGAGAGATAAATTGTAAGAGAATGTTAAACCACTTCCCGTAATCCAATTGAACTGTAATTTTGCATACATGTGTAGTTCTCATGACAATACAATGTGAAGGTATCACACTGAGCTGATCTGATGATGGAGCCGGAAGTTGGCCATATGAACTCTACAACTACATGCAGTAAACGTCGTATCGAGTTTGTTTTACAGAATCCAGTAACAGTAAAATGAAGACTAGAAGTGTCACTGCTTTTGTGCACGTGCCTTTTTTTTGTAGCGGCAAATGGTTCTGAAAATTATTGTTATAGTTTGCCCCTACAGTATGTCCAGTATCAGCATGACAGAGAACTACTGGTTGATCACGATACTTCATGGGAATCTTTCTTAGTTAGGGAAAGCCGTATTCGTGATACAAACACATGGTTGGAGACTAAAAAGTGAAAATAAAATTAACGTAAAAAAACTTTTAAAACCAACCTTTTATTTATAAAAGCACTAAAACGAGAAAAATAATTTCAATAGTTATACAATTTTTAGAACTTGTAAGATGTGGTTGAACAGCCGTAATAAATTTTACTAGAAATTAATATGTTTGTATGAAAATATATTTAGTATATAAAAGCTAGACGCGAATAGTCAAGAACCTTACACCCGATATGTTCTTCTTATGCTTACGAAAATGTGATTTACATTCTATATTGTGAATAGTCAAGAGCCTTACGCAAGATATGTGCTTACTATGCTTACGCAAATGAGGTATACGTTCTACATTGTGCCAATCTTTTTTATACTAAATATAAATTGACACAAACATATTAATTAGTAGTAAAGTTTATTACGGCTTTTCGACCACATCTTACAAGCCCTACAAATTGTGTGACTATTATAGTGATTTTTCTCTTTTTAGTGCATTTATATATAAAAGGTTGTTTTAATTTTTCTTTTTACATTTATTTTATTTCCTCTTAGATTCATATTCCAGCGTACGGCTTGCAGTGGTGTAAAACTTCTTTGTGTGGAAAATGTGACAGTTGAAGGTGTTAGGAAATGTGAAAAAGAAATATTTCAAGGGGGGAACGTGGCGTGACTCATACGCTTATCGTCTGGCATGACCATCTATAGTAATTTCCACTTCGCCATACATCCAAACGTAAGTTCAGTCATTCATTTGGTAAAATGCGCAATCAACAACTCATTCCATTATCAAGTCACGATACGCGCGAGGGCCTGAGTGAGTCGTTAGTAACGATTAAGTTTCTAATCTATGTCAACAGTGTATGGCAAAGGATTTCACTTCATGCTGAAGTCTCGCAATCGATTTTTTGATCCACTTTACAGATGGTGTCTTATGAACTGAATTACTGTGTTTCGCTTTACAGAAAGTGTCAGAAAAATCGTACATCAATATTGTTGTTTCTGAGAATATTTGTCCACTGCGTGGATGTGTAGACGGATAATACTGTTTCATTTGACACATTGGTCTAACTTCACGAAATATGCATAAGTTATCGAAAGCCATTAAAACTATTTAATATAAAAATGTCAGTATGAAAAGAAATGTTTCTAAATTAACGACTGAAAAGATTTCTCGGGCTTTAAAATAAAATCTGTAACAAAGTCATCACCTGGCGTTCTTTCAATCTTGTTTTCAACCATTCAGATAATACAATTAAATGCACATAAGTTTTAATTAAAAAGTAATTATGGACGAATTAGGAGACACGTAAATTGGTGCCTCTCTGATAGAATAGAAACAGGGACTTTTGAAACCTGCACGAAGATGACAGCTGCATCAAGTAAAGCACGGTGTCATCTAAATCCGTCGCGAACCAACTTCAGGTGGTGATGAGAGCTCCGCGCGTGCGTGAGCGTGAGCGTGTGCGTGTGCGTGTGTGTGTGAGAGAGATAGAGAGAGAGAGCGTTATGTGGGCGGTGTTCAGTAGCTATGGTCTCGAGCGCCAATAAGGGTGAAGCGAGGTAAGTTTGAAGTACCGACGGAATGCAGGGGCGGGTGGAAACGGGAACACCAAAAAAAGAAAAAAAAAAAAAAAAAAAAAAAAAAAACAAGCCAACTAAACTTTCGCCACGTTTCGCGCGTGTGATATTCTGGGTTTTTAACACGCCGGGAATCGAACCACGACCGCCAATGGAGGTCCGACCACCACGCCACTGTAAATGAGCATTGCGCGTTAAGTCGGCGTAATAACGTAAGTGAAATATATTGATAGAGCCACAAGTATTTCGCGAATTCACTACGTGGCGAGGTAGACTTCAAACACTTGTTCTTTTCTCTTGCTATTGCGATTGGACGCGAGGGAGCAATACGGGCGACACTAACACGCACGCCGATTGCCACATTGTCCCTACGTGAAAGACGCTGAACTGGCGAGCAGTGTTTCCATTCTTGTGCTGTACTCTGCAACACATATCTGTAACATTGGAACTTCAGTACACGCGACTAAATCCCACATATTTAACTACGAATGCATATAGGCTATTCATGGTCAAGTGAGCACTTCTAAAACACTCTCATTTGGTATAATAGTCAATAAATTTATTTTATTTTAGCCTTCGACGTTAACTTCTGAGCGCGGTGGGATAAACACATTATATTTTTTAGTTAAACGACATTATTTATTTAAAAATGTGGTTTAAGGATTTAAAAAATGGCTGAAAGAATAAAGTAAGTGGGGCCATAAAATTTCCCACCTTACCGTAAACAGCTTATTGTTCTACTTTTTTCTTACTTATGAAGGAAACTGCACAGGCACGCTTTAAAATACAATTGACCATTCCACAATGTAATTATCTTTTAGTGCAATTAGTACATGTTATAAGCTAATTTATACATTGTTAGAGAATTGGCCTTTAGCTTTTATGGCGAAAAGTAGTATTCCCAGAACATTAATTTAACTAAATACTCGAATACGCTCAAACAAAGCTACCAAAGAAAATATTTAAGCACACTGCCCTCTTTACTGTGCGCCAGTTGTAATAGTTTCTAGTAACGTAAGCGAGGGTTGGACAGTCCTGTAAAAACAGACTCGCACGACGACAGCCACCAACAAACTAAATACAGTGTCTCGAGTGTATGGAGGACTGCAAAGTCCAGCCTTATCTCAAATCAAACCGCGAAATTCTCGAAGCTCTATCCATTGGCATTCTGGGAGCGAAGCTACATCAGACCAGGGGTCACGTGCCACAACTAGTTCTGACCGTGAATACGCCTAAGTTGGTTGGGAGGGGAGAGAGGGCAAGTTTCCCGTGACAGCCGCGCCCCAAACTAAAGGCTGTTCACGGTAAAATCAGCATTTTCGAAATCTACCTGTGTAAAATGTCACTGCCCATACCAGGGGATATGTTAACGGGCGCACTGCACTGACTGTCACGCGTCCATTAAAGTTGGCAACAACGGAAAGAAAGTAGTTCCATGTGTTAACGTCAAATTATAGGTTTAAAGTAAACGTTTGTTAATACTGAAATATTTAATTTTACTTTCTGACTAGTGAAAATAAAAACATTTGTAAAATATTTGCTTTTCTAAAAAATTTACAGTTGCCCTAGATTGACGCACGAATCAAGTTATCAGGCACAAAGTAACGTTAATTGCACATGTGGTGGAAGAATATACAATGTGCACACATAAATCCTATGCAAGATTTTCAAAGTGCTCATTTTATCGTGAGCAGCCTATACCATTTCTGACCCCGTCCCAACCCTAGCTGGTAGCGCCAGGCGGGGTGGAAACTGGACAGCTCGGAGCCACTGCCTGAGTGACAGTCACGTGGTCCACGGGTCACGTGGCACAAAACCTGCTACCAGAATGCGCGACGAGCGTGCAGGTGGAGCTGCCAAGCGGCGACGCATTCAACTCGTCTGTCCAACTTCCCATCTCAAGTCACCCGCCATCGCCTGGAGATTTCTCTTCAGTCTTCATACATGCCAATTATGACACTACGATTTATTATCCAGTGTGTAAGGAAATGATTATAATTGTAACAACAGTAATTATAAACATATAGAAAAAAAACTAAACGATAAATTTCTATCTGAAACAAAAATATGTTTTTAGAAACCACTTTTTTTTTGTGTCTGTATGATACTTCCCCTCTATCCTATCAATTTTTGTAACTCGCTCAATTATAAAAAAAGTATTATTTGGTCTTTTCCCGGTGCTTATTTTGAAAATTACAACGTCTTAAAGTATTTTAATGCTACACCCCAACTCAAAAGCCATAAAACTTGTTTAAACGAGAATTAGTACGTTGTAATAATCCAGTGTCAACAAGATTGACAAGATTTTATAGTAAATGAATTGTTTTACATTTCCCATATGTACAGTTAATGTTAGCATTTTAAAAAATCCTCCCACTTGTTATATTTCTGTTTCATTCTTATGACCATTCAGTCTTTTGAAGGTGATGAATTGAAATTTTCATAGCAGGGACTTAATGTGGCTAATGTAGCAGGCGCTAATATGGCAGTGTTATACTAAGAACATTCCCATTTATTCACACGACTTGGTTTCACCGATGCTGAGCTTCAAGTTTAATTTATCCCATGTATTATTCATGCTGGCCATGGAAGGGAAAGAAAGAGAGGGAGAGAGTAAAAGAGAGAGGTATAACAAGATCCTCTTGTTACCAACTTATTTCGTGCGTTTTAAAATGAAGCTTCGTAAGCATTTGATAATGTAACGATTAAAGTAACTTCACGCATAAAAGCAAAGAATTTCGTTAAAATCAAACTCATATAACACTTTAACTATAATGTTTTGAAGCTAGTTTCTCAATTGTTCATTTAAACTCCTGGTCTTATTTATTTGATTATATATCTGTGACATTGATGGAAATTTGACTACATTATATTCTATGAATATGGTAGATTTTATTTCAGAATGGCCGTAATATTTGTAGTTGTCACTATTGCAAACAAATAAAACTGCAGTATTTTATTGAAAAATTACGACCGCGAAATCTATAGTCTTATTTCAAATATTTCTATACCGAAGGGCGATATCTTTACATATCTATAACACATTTTTTCAAAACCAACACCAGGTTTAACAACTTGTAAATGATTACATCTTCTTTTACAATAAAAACAATAGAAGTCTGCATGCCCATTAATTGGAACATGCTGTGTAGACTGTTCCGGTTTAAGCAATCCACCCCTGAGATAAACCAGATCTAGGAAGTACAGTAACAGAAATATGCAACGTTTCTGAAGCGAGGGGTTGGTGAAATATGAATACATACCATAAATATCAAAACAAAGAACACAAAGTGTAAAACACAAATAAACAGGACCGGTTTCTACGACTACACCATTTGAGATGGAACGGAGGAAGAAATGTATTTCAAAATTAAACTGTTTATAAATAATTTATTTTGATACGTTATTTAACTTTGGAAGGAAATTATAATTTACAACATTTAAACATATATTATTTTGGTGTTTTCCTTACTAAGTTAATGTTATGGAAATAGTTCTAAGAATTTCAAAATACAGATTATAACTATTAGAAGTAAAATATTTCTACAGTATTTCAGTTCATGGAGAAAATATTACAGTTTTTATATTTAATAATCAATTTACTCAGTGCTTCTGCTATAAATTTAGTTCGTACCATGTTAATATATTTTCATTCTACTTTCCTTTCCTTTCGAAATTGTGGTGGCTCCAAAGCAGGATCTCCACAACGTTCCCTCCCCTTCTCCATTCCCCCTCTCAAAGAGTAGCCATCTGCCTACCTCTCACACTATCAAGGAAGAGGAGAGATAGGAAGCATACATCAACAACAACCTTCTAATGACAGCATGACTTGATAGCCACTAAAATGCTGTCCAGAATGGGTGGGTGTAGCCCATTCACAACTTAAAAACAACTACAGAAGAAAGATTATGGGCATTCTGGCAGAAGGATATCGGGGATCGGAGCGCCGGAGCCGGCCGGCCGGCCCCCATGTTGTAACGTCACCGTCTGCCATCTTGGATGTCATTGAACTTTGTCTCCTGACCCCTGACCACCAACTTTTAATCCGCAAAACCCCCAAAAAAAAAATTCCAAAAATATCCGAAAAATCCCAAATTTTTTTAAAAATATTAGTCACTAAAAATTATTTCTAAATTTATTTGAAAAACGTTTAAAATTAAATTTTTTTTTAAACATGCATTTCCGGAAGTCCCCCTCACCCCCACCAATTTGTTTATAGGCCTCCACACCCCTTCACCAATAATAATTCTATCGTATGCCACCATCTTGGTAAGATCTCACCTGCATTCGATGCCATCTTGGTATGTTCTCGCATCATTGCTAAACGAAGAATAAAAAAGAAAGAGCATTTTATAAATGTTCAGAAAATGTGACACAACGTCATATTTTTGAAGATCGCTTTTCTTGCTTGCAAATAGCAACAGAACGAATGCAACCAAAATTAATGACAGGCTTATGTATGCATGATTAATGACAGGCTTATGTATGCATGATTAATGACAGGCTTATATATGCATGATTAATGAAAGATGATGAACGTATCATTAAGAAATATTTCTGGACATCGTACTTAAATTGCTTAGAAATGCCAACAGATTGACAGAAGATAAAATTTTGTATAAATCAGTACTACCTATTTCATTTTAACGCACTGTTACATATTCGAAATCAATGCCGCATAGCGATTGTATTGCCCACCACCAGTGACGTCACAAAGAGTTTGTAAGGCCTCGTAGTCTCGGGTCACGAACAGGCCCAGTCAACCAGCATATAAACGTCAGCTATACACGCTGCATGCCAGTAGTAATAGAAACAAATTTTGCCAACTGTGTAAAATCAACCACGAAGGAATAACTTTGTAATAACAGTGAATATAGGTCCAGCATCGTGTTACTTATGCGTATGGTGGCGTTTAACGAAAAGCAGCGGGATTCTGGGTAATTATTAGCCATATAGTTTAACTTTTAATCTAGTGCAGTACATTCCTTACCATTACACATCAAGTTTGTGGTGATATCACGCCTAAGGTAATACACCGCATATTACATGTTATAAAATTTATTTTACGTGTATACTTACTGTTGATCAGAGTTAGCCATGGAGACACGAGGTGACATGTACAAATAGAGAACGCGCAGATAAATGATAAAACAATGGACGAAATCATCGAAAAAAAAAGTGTTAACAAAAATCTGATTTTAAGAGGCCCCACTCCTTTCAGACAGCTTGCATAATGAAATGAAGCTATGGAGTTTCACCAGCAGGCTGGTCCTTCATGTAACTTCAAGTAATTACTATATATATATATATATATATATATATATATATATATATATATATATATATATATATATATATATATATATATATATATTGCATGACTTTTTGCATTTTGACTATTACATTGACAACTCTGACTGAAACTTTATTTTTTCAGTATTATAGACATTACATGTTAATTCCATTATGTCCCCTGTCATGTGTTCAAATATGTGTGTAACATACCGAATTATTACCTATACTATGTTGCTAGCTATACACAGACTATTTCACGAGGGGTTTCCGCCCCTTACAGGGCGTATTCATATGGTTATTTGGGGCATAAAATGTCATATAAACAAGGTTCCTGTTCCCAATATTTATAGAGTAATTCGTAAAATGGGACACATGGTGAATAAAATAAATACCCATTCAGAGGTAAATATAGTGCATCTATTAGACCCCGCCACAAGTGTATGTAACAAGCTTGCAAACGGCTACAACACTATGAGCAGGAACGCAACGTGTTCACGCTGTACTCTAGCAACAGTCACACATCATAGTGGTCAAGGTCACACGCTGTTCACACCACTGGTAGTCAAACAGGCCGTAACATGTCACAATGGTCTACGACACGGCCTGTTCATTATTACGGCATTCCCATTTTGCCGAATTCCTTCACATTTTGCCGAATTACTCTGTAAACTCTGGGAATAAGGCCCATGTTTGTTATGATATTTTTGCTCCAAATAAGCTTAGGAATACGCTCTGTGAGTCGCAATAACCCCTCGTGAATCAGCCAGTACACACACAACATGTGCATGGCTATACAAATTGTATGTAAACACATACATTTGAATATAACTTCTACTGACTGTCACATTGTATAGGTTAATCAAACGCAATATTTACCTTAATGTTATAACCAGCGGCTCTGCAGGTTCTATACTTTGCTTTATCAATGTCATTATTCCATATATGGTTACACATGATACCAAGCAGTTCATAAAAGGAAGCAACCCACAGTCTGTAATAAAGAAAGAACTTTGCTTGTACATACGGTGTTGCTGGGACATTAAATGGAACTATCCTGTAGACAACTGACTCGAAAACACCAGGTGTGTACCTCACCATCTATCCTTTCTCTTCGTACATTCTTCATATGTTTCCAAAATATGTAACATACCTACACAGCCTAAGTGAATGGTGTCCATCTTGGGAATGACGTATGTGACGTTCGCACCGTCACAACAACGTGATGTATAATAAGGTTCGGCGCTAGTGTCGCGTCATCAACGCGACGTTTTTAGCGTTCTGTATAGTTTGTCACGATAACGTTCCGTTTTCAGCGTTATCATCGCGGCGCTACAAGCGCTAGTATAGTATGGCACTTAGCGTGAGGTGTCGTGTATCATGCTAACGAATACTGCGATGGCATTCCATAATAACATGATCATAAAACATTTTTTTCATCCTCCAGATGTGAGTAATGTTCCCCTGAAGAATTGACATTCAATTTGCAACATCATCATATATATATATATAAACAGTTTATATTTACATCGGGCGTTTCGGCGATGGTTTCGGTTACAGTCGTATGTGTGTGTGTGCATAAGCGTAAACTACCGGCTAGCATGTTTATTTTTCTCGAAAATTGATTTAAAAGTTTTCATTTAGCCGGTAAACGAAAATCGAAAATCAACCATAGTAATTATATATGAAGGGTTGCGTGAAATAACGAAATATATAAATATATATATATATATTTATATACGAAAGCTTTTGATTTATCTTCTAAGCAAATTTATTTTAGGTTTTTTTTTAACAAACGCAAATTTCAGAGTAAAGTAAATGACCTGCTAGGGCCTATTTAATAAAATTTACAATTTTACAGGTGACAGGTGACAGGAAATTGTCAGACAGGTTTAAGTACTATCCCATAAATGCGTGTTTCTCAATAGCTGACAAGTTTACAAATTTGCCATGACAAATTTGTAGAATTGTATGACAATTTGACAAATAGTTATTTCACAAAAATTTTTGAACCGAGGGGTAAAAATCCGACAAATATTTCAAGTATTACACTACAGAGTGTTTTATGGAACATATAAGTGTAATCACTCGGTGACATATCTACAAATTTGTAAAATTGTTGCTGCAGAAGTGACAGACAAGCTTTCCTATCTAACCAGTAATTTGTAACGTTTACATAACATGGTAGTTCTATCGTGTTTCAATATTGTGTGAATTAACATTGCATGCAAAGCAGCACATCCTTTTCCTCTCGGATCAAGTTTAATATAGTAATCGTATCCACATAACTCGACATTCTGCTGCTAGAGCGAACAAAGTTATGTGGGTGGAATTATTATTCACCGCTAATTATAGTGTTCATGAATCAGATATAAGGCTGCGATCCATTATCGTAAACGCACTTCAGAGCTATTTAGCGTGTAATAAATGAAACTTATGGTTTGACATATATGATTGTCGCGTTTATAAAACTGTTATTTTCAGGATAACAATTTTCACTTTATTGCTTGTCAAATGTGGCAGCTTGTACTATTTATGTAACATAACATCGTCATGACATACCTATTGACAAATTTGTCGGATTTGACACAATTGTTGCGTATGTCACACCTGTCAGGTTTTATGAAATAGGGCACAGACTTAAGACCTTCAACTGGCGTACTGCCAAAAATTAACCCCGAATGTAATTAATTATATTTGTGTAGCGTCTTTCAATTACAATACCAATTCAAATGCAGTAGTTCTTGCTGTCTGCGGTAAGCAGATAAGATTCTCCGCGGAATGTGTTGGTTATCTCGGTTTCCTGTTGGGAGAGAGAGAGAGAGAAAAAAAAAAAAAAAACAACTGTCCCGTCTATCCCATAATCAGCATGAAAATTTAATTACTGCTTCGGAACGTCTTGTGTCGAGGGCGCAGTTAAAATTAAACTCTGCCTGCAGTAAACATGAGTGCTGTTGCTGCGGGGAATCATTTCACGCCTTAGTGGCGGCTCACAGTTTCGCATTCTCCGCTCGTGGTTTCGTACTAGCGCAGTGCGAAATTAGCCCTTGGATTAATTGGAATTCCTTTCCTCGCAACAGACGTCTGGAATTGCACCCTAATCCACAGTAGTGGCCAATTTCAGATCTGCATAGACTTCCGTGTTGTTTCCATCGCGCCAGTTACAGTCCTGATTAAACAGCGATACCACCGGCCACGAATCTGACAATAACGATAATTTAAACAAATTATTTGATTAAATTGTAATATTACCGTGGTAAAAATATATATGTTCCAATACAAATTAGTATATTTAAAAAAATTGGAACGACACAGAAATGTAATGTGACCTGAATTTAAAACCAAAATTTCAGCAGCGTAGGCATAAAGGAAGCTGCATTGCTAAAAATATAAGCAGTTTTAAGTTTTTCATGTGATCAAAGCGTTTGATTTCATTTCCGGGGTATTAAATACACGCTCTGACATCCCCTCAGAGAAAGAGGTAATGTATACAGTCACCTTTTTCATAGTTGCGTTTAAAGTTTATGGTCTTGGAATTAATTATTCCAAGTGCGTGGGATACTATTTAAAATATGTTACATTGAAAAGGATTATGCTCATATTTTTTTTCTATCCCGCTAGCCGGCATGTGGAAAAACTCTCAAAACAGCCACATTGTTCAAAGTCTTGGGAGTTCAAAGTAGTGCATTTCCAGTAGACAAATAAAACACAGCATCGCAGCAATTTGGGAAAGTGTTTCGTTGAGTGGATTACAGGGGTTAAACTGGTTTCTCGGTTCACTGCGAAATGAGAAACTGTGAGGACACTTGGCTGGTCTCTTCACGTCCGTTGTGTGGCGGTGTCCACAAAGTGGATACTGTGCAGAGTGCGGATACCAGATGCACAGTAATCACTCTCCGTCTCCCAGCGTTGGACTTCTTTTGTACCCACAGCACTATCACAACAGACGTGGACAGTATCCGAGGTTACAAAAAAAATGTTCATTTAAATACGTTCTTTGAAACTTTTGACGCGAATATGTCTTAAAATTTGCAACCATAGTGGGAGGCAATCCAGAAAATCCGATCATTACAAAATCGGGGGATACCGTTTGGCATTGCAGCTCCGAATCTATCGTCTACATTCAAAATTCAATTGCAACCCACTCGATTTCCAAAGGATCAAAGAATACGTTACGTTGAGTGAGGACTGCAATGCATGACGCGCGGTTTGGTGATTTGGGGGGGGGGGGGGGGGCACAATTTTGAGTTCGTTTCGCTGCGTCTCATAATTTCCGCGTAGTATAACTTTTGTTTAGGAGAAGCTACCGCGCTCGTTAAAGTTTCGATCGACAGCTATCGTCGAGATACATCGATAGCGTGTACAGAAACATTAGTGTGGCGCGGTTATGGTGAAATTGTATGATTTTAATGTAAAAAAAAAAATGAAAACTTAACACAATATCGGCCTATACTCGTCAAAAATCCAAGTCGAAATACAGAAATCGTATACAGTTGGAAAGAGCATCTCAAAAGCAATAAAGTGATACCCATAAAACCCCGTATGATGGAGTGAAGCTGTGCCGGAACGTAAAATTAACATCAAGGCGTCCGAGCGCGTCAACGTAGACGTATTCACGCAAAACAAACGGCGATATCCCCAACACAGCCAAACCCAATTTTTATTTACATTCCAATGGTCAGGTTTTAAAGTCACTGTAATATATCCTCGAGTTAGTAAAAATACTTTATTCTCATTGAACGGGTTCTCTGTTAGAAAACCAAACATAAACAAATATATTTATTACTGCAACTCATGCGGTTTTAATAGTTGTATTGAAGATGGGTGAGTCAAAATTGAGGCATGCGCAGATTACCAAAATATGGTTACGTCATCTATAGTGTATGGTTCTACCACGATATGTTAATTATGGCGTTCCCATGGACCCAACGGTAAGTATCAATACGTTGATGAAGCAGAATGATAAAATTATTTGAAATGGAAGCATATATATTTCCGCTGTCAATTGAGAATTTTCGAATATCTGGTTAGGATATACTTGACTGTCCTGTTTATAACCTTCCGTCATATGCATAATTAATTTCACTGTGTGCAACATAATTTCATTCACGCGTTGATCAAGTGAAACTGTTCGATGCGTAAATAAGTTTCTAATACGTCAATTATTATTATGTGCAAAAGACAAATATAAGCTGTACGAAATGATTCCAGTGCCCACATAAGTTGAATATCATTCCTTTAATATGCCGTTAAATCTTGGAACTACTTTTTATACATCGCTGCTAACATTAGTTGCAAAATAACAGACCGTTAAAATATATGCAACTTGAAGAAGGTATTTGTTTTTACATATATATTTGAAAAATGGTTACCTATATGTGCCTTATATCCCCAGTCGTTAGTAAAATATTCATAAAATAAAATAACTCGTTTTGAGGTAACACCAAATTTTAACGTAGTACTTTCTTAACATAAAACGTTACAAAAATAATTTATTTGTTTCGTTACCAACATTGGAGAATATGTGCAAGCCAGAGATAGCATCTCCTATAGGACGAGAACGAAAAGTAAGACGTTTGATTTCAATAATTAATAAACGACCAAAATGTAGAAAAATATTTTGTATTTATAACACAGCTGTTATTTCCTCCCAAGCATTGCCTTACTGTATTTTATGTTTTCTTTTTTTATGCTGGGTTCTGACGTAATTTATGTTAGTTTTCCATTTCACACAATCAAAAACCAGGGGCTTATTCCAAGTTACTCGTTATTTTTTAGTTTTCGTTAAGTTTCGAAAGCTATCGAAACGAATAAAATCTTCGAGAAAGGAAATTTGGTATTGTAAGTCGTAATTCATTAAAACCCTCCGAGACTTCGGTAATGTTCGAGTTTTCGTTAGCGAACGCAGGATGGCCACACTATGAACACAAACTTTTACTGTTTTGCGAGACTTTGTTTGTAAATTCTGAATAATTAAGCTGGAAAACATCAATAAACCGAATAAATAAATTGCTTAAAATATTTTGTTAGGTTTCTGCGTGTTTTAAATATTAGTTTTAAATATATAATATGCTATAGGAAAAAGGTATATTTCGTTCGACAAGGGTATCGAATTTGCTGACGACAGTGTACTATTTTGTAACTCGGCTGGACGTGTGATGTATTACACATAAATATGCTTCTATTTAGTTGGCACTGAGCATGTACGCCGATAAGAGAGAACAGACAGGACTTTGGTTGGTCATACGCCCGGAGATTTTTCTCAATGACCATTTCTCTGTTTGGCTGCAAGCTATTTACGAACAAGCAGTCTACTCTGTCAAATAAATTACCAAGATTATAAAATAAGCGATGGACCGCAAACCAGACGCTGTCGTGTATCTTGTGGGTTGTATTAATATCAATATATGACTTTTCACTAAATTTTTTTCAAGAGAATGTATTTTGGATGTAAACCACCAAGAATTATTTACAGTTTAGCGCTACCTATCATTTGGTTTACGAACTACACTGTTCACGCACTTTTTTGACTAAATTTACAAATAACTGTAATATTCTAATAATTTCCCTCACAATAGCCAGCCTACAATGCTGCCCAGATATTTCACAAATTAAAAAAAGAAAGGATGATTGGTGCTTTTCAAAATTTTTTTTCCGGAATACATTTTTATGTTCCTGTAATGAAGGAAAGCACATTACATCATCATTCTCTTATTTCACAGTCCCAAAAAACAATCTGGTACACACAATCGCCAAAGTTTTTATAATAAAACTCGGTAACGAAAGCCCGAAGGGCTTCGTTATCTTTTCAAGTTTCTTATAGGACATAGTGACGTCAAATGGACACTAGAATGCGCTTAGAGTAGCTCCTTTCGTTAGCAAACGAAAATTTAAGTAGTCACGAATATTTTTGTCGAGATGAAACGAAACGAATACCTTAGAATATGCTCCCAGATATTATTGATATAACTAATGAACCAAATTTCCTCAACATGGGGGCAATTGCGTTTTAATGAAGTTCTTTTAACCTTAGATGAAGGTAGTCGTCAACGTCTCGTTGACAGAAATAGTTATAATTACAGATGAAACCAGAAACATATTCAACTGTACCAAGAGAGTCAAAATACACAAGTGAATTACCCGGAACTCGAACTCAGAAAAAAAAAAAAAAATCCTTAAAATTAAGCTAGCGTGCCATCAACTGCATATTGGAGGTAGGGTTCGGAGTATCAAATGCGGTTGTATTCAGTCTATGTTTTGAATGATAGCGTTCACCCCCCTGAAATATTTACACGGATTCATTTTGAAAATAAATGTCTGAGCCATGTAGGCCAACCATAACGTTACTTGTGTGAAAATCTTGGTGGAAACTGTTTTATTGTCTCCGCGATGTGGCATAAAAACTATATATTCTGAAAGGAGCTATAATACAAAATTGTCTTAAAGAGGCTATGTTTCTAACAGATACTGTCAACACAAAAAGTTGTACTGAAATTAATCAGATTTTGAAATAGATATGACAAACATATTGCGCAGTATAGAGTGCGCTCCGAACATTAATGACTCGCTGTGCTCGGTCGCTCCGCCTTTGGGCTGTCTTGGCAACCTACCTGCTTCCTATTCCTTCCCATATATATGGATTCCCTCCTACCACGCATGCGCGTCGAGCTTCTCTCTCATTGGTCACTGACTACAGTTTGAAGTTTGCGCCTTCTCCTCATGTTGGTGGCTCGTCCACTTCTATGCCAGCAAGCATTTGAGCAACTTCGCTCTAATTTCTGTTCCTCGCCCTGATGGGGTTTCATCCAATGTCAGGTTACTACGCATTACGACTTGGTAGCTGACGACAATTAGAACATCGTCATGGCTGACGGCGAGAAGCATAGGTGGGTTTGCCGCATATTGCATTGAGTTTGGATTAAGATTTTGTGTGGGCTGGTCAAGGAATTCTAGGGTTGCGCATGTAGCTTTTATTTTAAATTCATTTCGTGCCCGCAGTGTTTAAATTCTGGTTTTGGCTTAACTTATTAGTTGCGTGTGGTCCGTACAGTTTTCTATTGTGTGTAGTCTTGCACTTAGATTATGGTTGAAAGTCGTTTTGGATATTCATATTTTGCCAGCCGCCTGAAGCGTGATAGCTTGTTGAATGGGTTCGCACTGGCTTGCACAACTTGGTGATACAATAGAGGTAACCCACCTGTGTGAAATAATTTTATATAATACGAACCAAGGATGGTTCGTTGGTCTTAATACACGTTTTTAAATTGTGCTTGTCAGAACACTTTTTTAATTTTCAGTATTAATACGAGAAGGGCAGTTAAATATTTTTACCTTCTTTCAACTTAATTATTTAGAATCCAGTACCGCAATTGTATTTTCTCTATTGAGTGTATATTTTGTGTAATAATGTTTAGTACTGGTTGGTTGAAAGGTGCCCTTAATTACTTGAAATATTTGCAGCACTCCAGTGTGAAACATTTGTGTTCGCCCAAGGGCTTATATCTTTTTCAAGCAAAGTAAATTTCATATTGTATGTTTTAAATAATTTTCATCGTAAATTGTTTTTTTTTTTATTAATTTGCTTCAAAACCGAATAAACCGTACGTTAAAATTTTTTTTTTTGGCTAATTCTTGTGGCAGACGTCACAATATAAAGATATTTATATAGTCGCCATTTTAAATACCAATGTCTAACCCAATTTAAATAACGTAATTTTACATGGCCTTGGATTAGCAAAATTTGATGGAAATTAGCTCAATGGTACCAGAGATATGAAAAAAAAAAAAGTTCAATTTACCCATCTGGCATTTTTTTTGCAAATAGGCCGACAAAGGTGGATCTCTGTATGCATAATCGAGGCTTATAATAAATACTGTTACCGTAAAATTTTGGATCAATTTTGTTGAACCGTTTCATAGATATAACCTATTAATCATGAAAAAAAAAAAAAAAAAAAAAAAAAAAAAAAAAAAAAAAAAGCCTGCCGCACCTAAAACTCAAGTTAATCTACATACCCTACTACAGTACTACTTACGTGAAATTTTGGTACGAATCGGTTAATTGGTCCTCGAGATATGGCAAAAAAGCCTCCATTTGTCATGTGACGATCTTCATAACGTAAATTATTGCCATAGATACCACATACAAACTTAAATTAAAATCTGTTACACACTTTCGTAGATATAGCACACTAAGCCAAAAGATTTTTGTAGGCGCCATTCGAAAAATAAGAAGCTTGCCTAAGTAAAATATATAAATTAATATGGGCTACCACCGTACACCATATTAACCAAATTTGAAACAAATCGGTTGATTGTTTCCCGAGTTATGACACAAAAACTTTATTATTTCGCGTGGACTATCTTACAGGATGGCGGATAAACGAAACTTTCTATAGAAAAACGACCTTCAGTACCCAGCTTAAAATATTATATACGCCAAAATTGACTCCGTCCCCCATTGGGCCGGAAATTCCTAAAACGGGGTCGAGTAACTCTCATTGTCCTTTTATAGCCGGGCAACGGCGAGTAGTTCTGTTACTACCATGTAAACCTCCATACCAGCTCCCATGCGTATTCGGATAGTAGTCCTCGCATAAGCTTCCGTCGGAGTTTGTACGAAACATTGTAACCTGACACACAGGGTAAACACTGTAGCTGTGGAAGAGGCGAGAGCTATAATAAGTATAGGCTGTTGACGGTAAAATTAGCATCTGCTTAAGATTTGCTTTTATGCACGTTGAGTATTATTCCGCCTTAACGTTGCCATGAGCCTCATCCCTTTATTCATGCGACGGTCAAGTGAAACTGTGTATTAATAAGGGGAAAAAAAAAAAAAATCACAAATTTGCGTATTTTTAAAATTCGATGCATTCGAAAAAAAAACAGAAAGCGAAAAAAAGAATAAAAGTAATTATAAATTGTTATATAAAACGTTAATTAGACGTTAAGATATGGAACTACTTTCCCTCCGTCGTTACCAACTTCACAGGGCACATGCCACTCAGTGCGCCCGTTAAAATATATGCATAAGGGGGCAGTGACATTTTTCTAAAGTTGATTTCAAAAGTGCTCGCATTTTATCGTTAACAAGCTTCAGAATATAGTAGTTCCGCCTCGTACATTGTTCGTGTGCTGAGTGATATCTGAGTGCTGTTGATGGCTTCTTTGCTGCGTGGTCGCAGCGTTCGCTGGCCCAGAAATCAACATGGCTGACGTAAATCGTGCGAAGTTTTTCCTCTGAGATATTGCTCCGAGAAGGAGAGAGTGACTTAAAGAGGACGGTCTCAAAGCATCACGGAACGACTGCGAACGAACGGGATTCAGGTTTTTTTTCCCCCCCCTGTACGATGCATCGGCATGCCTCTGTTCGCTGTACCTCCGGAAATTGGGGAAACGTTGAAAAATCATTGAAATTACTCACAACTTATGTACTGAATATTTCTAGCGTAATGCTTGTTCCGCTCAGTTTGAAGGAATTTCAGTGCTCTTATGCCTGGTTGGTCCAATATCATCCCCGATCCAAGTTAGAATGATCCTAGTTCAGAACCAGGATCCAGTTTGATCTTGGTTCCAATGTAAAAGTGTTGAAGCAAGGGAATTTTAGGACTCTGGATTTCCTGATACGTCGATATTGGTTACAAAGTGAAAGATCGAGATTAAGATTGAGACAAATTTTGCTATTGGTTCGTAATATAGGACTTCAAGGAAGTAGGCGAATTTTTCACTATAGATAGAACTAGATGTGCGATGATTGATCTGTTTTAAGTGAATTATTGTTGTAAGAATTTTACTGAATAATATTCAAGTGTGTATAATGTCTGGCTGCTGATCTCGGTTCGAGATTTCGAACCGCCAACTTCGGCGGTTTCGAAATGAACTTCATCTCGATCTCCAGTCCAGTCCTGAGCTCGAATAGTGCAACAGGTTTCTGTGTCGATCTTAGATCCGATCTCGGATTGAGTTGGGAACCACGATGGTGCAACCGAGCATTCGTCACTGGTTCCCAATGTACCCGATTGGTTCGCCAGTCGCCTTTTCCTAAGAAGGCGTAGGGCATAAATTTACGGTAAACAAGTCTAACTGAACTCTTCATTTTTTTTTTAAGACAACAGAGAAAAACCAAGAGATAGTAAACCGCTATAGTTTTGTAAAGTTACCAAGAAAACATTTTAAGTGTGGTAGATATCTCTAGAAAAATTTCTGACGCATCATACAGCGTCAAAACTATAAGCGCGTTAGTGATTTTCCAAGTGTTTTGGTTTAGTATCTAGCTAATACGCTATTTCACCACATGTTAACACACCTTCGTTGTTTTTAAAAGCTATTATAGTGGGTCACAGTCAACTTGGTTCATTTTCCAATCTCTGCCCAGGTATATTTTTGTGCCCGGGTGTTCCACCGTGATGTGGTGGTCATGATACTTGCCCTCCACCACGGGGAACGGGATTCGATTGCTGATTGGCTCAGAGTCTGGGTTCTGCATGTGATATATGTGGTGGATGCTACCTTTGACAGGTGGGTTTTTTTTATCGGGGATCTCCCATTTCACCCTTCGTTGAGTTTCTGCCGCTGCTCCGGGCTTGCTTCAGCCCCATCGGCGTCGAGAGTTTAAGCACCACCGATGACTATTAAATATTTCTTACTACACGTTAATTAGCTGACCAAGCTAAATGAGTTGTATGCTATTCACATTTAAACCTGGCGTACAGAGATCTGTTTTTGCTACCATGCCTATAGGGTTGGCCAATAAGATTTATTGATTACTTCGAATGGTGAGCGTCATGTTTACAGTAGTGTAACATGTTTCAAAAGTGACTAGAAGTTTAGTCGGAGCACCACATTAAAGGATATGTACACGTTTCTGGGACGAAACTCAGCCTAGAATATAACTGTTTTCTTGTTACGTCAAAAGGTACGGCGTCCAACAGGAAGTACCTATGCAAGTTTTATTAACACATGAAGATGATAAACGTATGAATCGTTAAAAATCTTGGTATGTTGCATGTGTCCAAGGATTATTATTGTTTGTTTACCCTGATATACAGGCTAAAAGAATGCATGATATCATTTTACTGTCTTTTTAAGCGCTCACGTATATTTCAATGATTTTACTTGAAAGATAATTCAATGTATTGATACAAAGGGACACCAACCCACATTTTCTTTTTAATTTTTGAGATAATCATACTAGTGAGTAGCGGAAAGGTTCAAATTATATTTTACAAAATGGACCAACCCAATATTATTTGAAGACCCCTAACTAATCCTTTCTGTAATTATTTTTTCGGGAACTTGTATAGTGATAGTATTATATACAAATTATATTTATGGAACCCTTTACCAAAATTCTACTACTGTTTTAATATTACCTACTCCCCCCTATATTGTCTTATATTTGATATATGCCTAAGTTCAATCTCGAATTATAACACATGTTAATAAGCTTTCACATTTGACGATATGCTGTGTACTGCTATATTTTGGCCAAAAATTAAAAATGTATCTCATTATTCATGTGTTTACAATAATTGAAATACCAAACGGGGAAAAAAGTATTATTTAAAAATGAACTCTACCTGACCAGCCCAAATATAGCGTTTTACAAAATGTAACTAATCAGTAATTCTTATTCGAGATAATATTCATACTGCGAAAATAGCTTACTTGCATTGCCATTACTATACTGTTAACAAACATACGTGGAAAAATATCCAAGCAAACAATTTAGATACAAAAATTAGATACACGAAGTAAACTTTGAACTTGAATATATTTGTTCCTACCAACTGTTGGTAGGAATATATTTGTTCCTGCCAACTGTTGGTAGGAATATATTTGTTCCTGCCAACTGTTGGTAGGCTCTCTTTTGCATAAATAAATCCAATTTGTGTTCTACGACCATGCGAGTAGCACGATTTATATTTTTGTCACTTGTAACAAGCTACCTTCAAATACGTTAAATGAAAATTTAGAGAAATTGTTTGCAAAAGATCATCGAGCAGTTACATTTTTATTGAAAATTTTTGCATTACCTATCGGACAATCTGCAATATAAGTTAACACTGATACAAAGTTACACACATATACATAATTATATTTAATATCATGAGTAAAATCATGAAATTCCATACGTTGTTTGCGTTTTATAAACAGTCCAATATAAGCTTATAAATAAAGTAAATAAACTGAAATACGAGAGAAAATAATTTCTTCTAATATTTCCATGCTTATCGATGTTTGGACGTGATTTTCGGTAGAAATGTGCTACAGAAAATAACGTAGGAAAACCTTTTCCATTGCAACCAACTTTAATCGTATCAGCAAAATTAAATTATATTGTTACACACGAAACCATTTACTGAAAATTCTGGAATGTTTAATAGCTTTAAATATATTCAGCGTGTGTTGACGTTCTGAAAGTTTAGATAATTAAATGTTCCCTATCCGAAAATTATTCGAATGTTTTTCCTCCAGTGCTACATGTTCCCTCATTTGCATGCAACAGCACCCACCGGAATTAACTATATTCATTAATGCAGCAGCAAATGTTGATACTCTCTTCCACACGAGAACATTTAACAATTTTGTTTCCAGTGGTCGTATGGAAAAGAGGAATTAAAATTTTTTCATATTACTTCCCTCGTAATTATAAATATTAAATAGTCGTCTGAGTTTTGGCTCCTTGCGTACATTGCTTGATTTTTTTTTTTTTGTAGAACGAAGTACGACACAGTTAATGTTTAATGTTCAGACGCGTAGAAACGCTCTATCTTCAATGGCGGGTTCGTAAGAAACGGAACAGACGTACCGATGTATTAGGTAAGGGGAAGGGAGCGATCTTATGTCTTAAGGAACTATTACGACAATAGGTTAACATTGTTTCTGGAAACCATAAAAAAAATTAGGATACATCACTCTAACGCCGATTCTAATATTATACTTCTACGCCACCTAACTTGGTAGCTACAACCAAGGAATATTATCTGTTGAGTTTTTTTTTTAATTGCGAGGTTATATGTTCTCGCACACATATATTATAGGCTGTTCACGGTATAATGAGCACTTTTGAAAGCCCTCTTTAAGATCTACTTGCATGATCGTTGTGTATTCTTCCGCCTCCTTATGTAAAATCAACAATGCCATGGGCCTCGTCACTCTATTCATGCTTCGGTCAAGTAAAACTATGAAATTTTTAGAAAAGTAATTATTTGACAAATCTGCACATTTTAACACTTTGATGGAATAAATAATAACCGAGAGCGAATTAAATAATTTAAGCCACCACAAATGGCTACCTAAAACTTTTATTTGACATTAAGATATGGAACTATTTTCTATCCAACGTTACCAATTTTACTTGGCGCGTGCCACTTAGTGCGCCAGTTATAATATATGCAGGCAGGGGCAGTAATTTTTTTCTTTAAGGTTTATTTTGGAAGTGCTCACTTTATCGTGAACAGCCTTTAGTTATACTGCGCTGACGCGTAATCTGTTTTTCTTAGGGCCGGTTTCACCACACAAGTTTTATTTACCAAGCCGAGTTTGAATTAACCAGGATTACTGCTCGATTGCATTTCACCACTGTCAAAACGCGATTAACTTTAACTTACCCGAGTTTAAGTTTAAACGCCCATTTTCGGCCGTTTAACTTCTTAAACTCCGCTTACGAGAGAAGCATGGCTGCCAAAACATATTAAGATACTTGGAAGGTTATGAGAAACAAATTCGGCAGATGCCGTCATTGCGATCGCAATATTAACTGCAGTTCCTGCGATGTAGTTTTGATTGATATTTGTTCTATGAATACAAACAAAAATTTAAGTTAGATTGGTTATGCAAAATATACAGGTCTCAATTTTTTTTTATATTAAATTAATGACGAATATTTCGTATGTTATGTAAAACTGTTAGCCTACATTAAAATTAAGCCAAGTACAGTAAGTTTGACATTAAGTCTAATTCTATTGTTTGGTGCTGTAATTTGATAGTTTTTCTACATATGGCAGCAATAACAAAATATTTCATGCACGAGGACAATGAAAATATGATTCACGGAAAAGTCATGTTATATGTTGGCTGAACTAAAATGTGCAGCAATTATTAT
The DNA here is from genome assembly GCA_029891345.1 of Dryococelus australis. Lineage (NCBI taxonomy): Eukaryota > Metazoa > Arthropoda > Insecta > Phasmatodea > Phasmatidae > Dryococelus > Dryococelus australis. The sequence goes on along the minus strand of CM057006.1, from coordinate 70,749,927 downwards.
TCAAACCTGCGGTTTCCCATTCACTGACATTATTTGTCCTGTTGTATTTTACGTCATAACAGTGTCCGCACGCTGGTTCCATCAACTGAAGAATATTTTATATATGCTACGCATTTTTTTCTGCCAGGATTCCAAAGATAACACAACTCAGATTCCATAGATTCGTGCGCAAAATCCTTGGCACCGCCTTCTAAATGCACCATTTTCTTCAAATGTCGGGCCCTAAATTTCGATTTACTAGGCTAGCTGTGCGTGGTGAAATGCTCCGATCTTAAACGCCGGTATCTGAAGAGTTAAAATGTTAAGTTCGTTTAGTTAAGCCGAGGTTAATGAATAAGTGGCGAAACTGACCCTTAGGGCCATTATACACGAGCGGTAAAACCACCTTGGTTTTACCACTAGCCAATACACTATTGAACAGAATCCATTCTCTTACGTGTCCGTGCGTGTTGAATGACCCCCCCCCCCCCATTTTTTCAAATTTCGATTACATTAACTGAATTTCACCAAACTCTGCACACATAGAACACTAAGTAAATAACTCTGATATTTATTGTATTAAACGACTCCGAGCACTTGATTTCAAAATGGCGGCTATATTAATATTTAGGGGGATATAAATCATAAACCATTTAACAGATTTGACAAAGTTTTGTATTTTGAACAGTGCATCATATAAGGAATGAATTTATAAATACATATCGTTGATCGTCAGCCATTTTGGAAGAGGGCATCTGGTGAAAAAATAAAGCTTTTTTGTTATTTCTCGAAAACTACGGAACCAATTTTTTTCCCAAATTTGGCAGTGAGTAATGATATGGTAGGTGGTGTAAATTGATGCAATTTAAATTGAATAAAAACTTAGTTTCAATACAGTTGCCGTAAAAATATTTTGAGTTTATTCGGTATATCCACAATACCATTTAATAAATTTCTACCAAATTGAGTATGCCGAATGTATATTACACGCATCACATATGCCAACAAATAACAACATTTATCGGCTATTTTGTAAAATACAACCACATCAAATAACGAAATATACATTTCATAACTCAGGAAACGATTAACCTATTCCAAACAAATTTGGCAAACAAGGAGTACTGCGGCAGTTGATGTAAACTGGTATGTTTTAAGTAGGTCAGAATATTATTTTCAAAATGGCTGCTTTTAAGCACTTTTTAGCTTGTTACGTTATATCGTTCAAAACCATTTAATGAAATGCCTCTTAACGTTGTATGCTGGCAGTATATATTAAAACAATCAATAGTGTCAACACGAAACCTCTTTGTCCGCCATCTCGTAAGATAGCGTCGCATGAATGAATACAAATCTTTGGAAATAATTAAAATATTCCTACCCAAATTGGAAAACAAGTGGTACTATGCCAGTTGATGTAAACTTGTATGTATAGAAGGTGAAGCATCTATTTGAAAATGCGGCCGTGCAGCTATTTTAGCTTAGAATGCTATATCGTCGAAACAACGTAATTAATTACAACTCAACTCGGTATACTGACAGTGTATAATGCAACCATCTAATATGTCTACACAGAGCCTCATCTCTCAGCCATTTTGTAAGATAGCCATTTATACCAAATTAAGGCCGTGTCCGAATTGACAAATTTAGTTATTTCGCTATTTTTGTAAATTCGTGATTTGGAAGGCATCAATTCGGAAGTTAACAGTCACTTGTTTAGCACTTGCGGCAACATATTATTATATTAACAGTGCGAAATACTTTTATCTAAATTTTATGTTTAAAACATGCGTAATATTTCTCCAATCTTCACTGGAATACCACGAATACGCTAATAGTTAAGAAAATATAAATTACGCAATAACGACCTAACAAAATTTTACTATATATATATATATATATATATATATATATACACGTACTTGATCTTTAGAACATGGCTAGTGTATTTTATGTACAGTTATTCGTTTTAAAGGTAATCTTATTTACGCACACGGCGCTGATTTTGTCATTTTTTATTTTTGCGAACAACCGCTAGATAAAAAATACCAAATTACCAAATACGTCACCATTTTTGTGTACAAAATCGGGTTACGTGATCATTTTATCAACTAAATCTGCGAATTCGGACACGACCTATGTTCTTATGTCATATCTCGTGATACAATCGATGGAAACTTACCTCGTTTCACGAAGAAGTTTTATTGTGGTAGGCATTACTTATTTATAGGCTCTAACTGTGTCAGACACGTATTTACAGGTTGGCAGCTTTAAAACAATTTAGGTGATTGTTTTCTATATACGGAAATATGAAACCAAATTTGAGTTAAATTTGTATTCTATCAGTAACTATGACAATCATCGAATGCCCTAATTCATAACCTTTTTGTCCTCCATATATAAAGATCGTTGCATAAAATAATTGATTTATTCTGACTTATATCTAAAACCATCCAACCGATTTCTAACAAATATTATACTCAAGTAGTGCTACAGTAAGATATGTAAAATAACATATTCTGAATGGTTTTGGTTAAAAAATTATAGTTTAGTATCTTATATATATATTAAGCAATTCAACAAAATTCAACCAAATCTTGTACACTAATGTTATTAATCAGAGGAATCAATTATGAATAGAGAGATCTTCTTTTGCTGGTATTTTTTAAATGAAAGACTGGTTGGTGAGTAATTTGAACACATTGTCCGGAACAATTTATCTAAATTCCACCACACTTTTCACACCCGTATTGCTACAGAAGGCTATGTAAACATAAATAGTTTAAGTGGGATAAAACTGAAGGTAATTAATAAAATATTAATTAAGTCGACGCAGGTTCCCATTCTTCGTACGTCTTTTCCCCAACTTCGGGCCAACAATTAGCCTTAATTTCTGCGTCAGTGTACACTTTGTATTCAGAATTATATGTAGATTGTCGCTGCTCTTCTTCAAGCACTAATTTTCCCTCTCAAACATAATGAGTCACACAAAGAAGTTATTAATGTAACTAACAAACCTACTTTCCTCTACAAGAGTGAAAATTAATTTTAATGAAGTTCTTAAAAGCTTAGATGGTATGTCGGCCTTGGCGTCTCGTTGGCAGCAATATCATCAGACATGAAGCCATAACAAATGCAACAGTAGTGAGAAAATGACAAACACACCTGTGCCTTACCTGGGTCCCAAACCCAGTAAACCTAGTGCCATAATCTAGGGTGCGTTCAACTGCATTGCGGAAGTCAGATCCGGTGTATCAATTCCGATTAAATCAGTCTAATAATTTTAATGATGGTGTTTACATTAACCTGAATTAATACATTTTTAAAATATGCGTCTGAGCCCTTTAAAAGACATAAGTTACATGGTCCACCGTAGCACTGTTTGTGTGAAGAATTTGGTGGAAATGTGTTGATTAGTACGTGAGGTATCGCATAGAAGATTTATTTTATTTCTTGGTGCTATCTTAAAAATTGTCCAAAACAGAGATATCTGTACGATGCTTCAAATATATAATGAAAGCATAAAACGTTGCGCTGAATTGGTTTAAATTGTTTAATAGGTATCGCCAACTTATCAAAAAACTGACATGGTCGCCATGTTAAATTCTATGTATTGCATTCTTGAATAAATGGAACTTCAAATTAGTATCTTTTGAAGATGTAATTTACAACTGAAACGAGATTTTAATGTCCGAATCCTTATTATAATATACATATATGTGATGGCTGGACGGTTGCAAATACGATGTTTGCAGAAGTGGCGACTGGCGACATGACATAGAGTCTTGCTGCTGAACGAAGCGTTAATTCCCCTTGTGGAAAAATAATTAAAATCACATCATGTTTGTACACTTTGTGTGTTTTTTTTTTAAATCTACCTAGGCAAGTTACGATTTTATGATAAATCTGTTTTCCCACTACAGGACTGTAATGCGCATCGTGACCGTTGTGTTTGAAGTAGCATTGTTGTCTTTACATTACGGTGTGTCAGGGTGTGTGTGTGTGTGTGTGATTACAAGTATTGGACGTTCTAAATTTGTACGTTTCGACCGTGAACTGTTTTTATGACGAAATTATTATTTTTTTGAAATTCACGTCTGTTTATTCATCACGACGTTGTAATAACTTTGCCCTAGGTGTTCGAAACGCAATTACGTAACGTACTTGCATTTCTTTGATTTGAATTTTTGCCGCAATCTCAACAAAATACTAAGTCCAGGAAGATAATATTTAAATAAATAATTAAATAAACCAAGAAAAGAGTACGTACCAATGCTTAGAAATATCAGTGGAATAACATTTAGGGCAGGCCTTTTTGTGTGCATATTCACCACTATATTTTAAGTTTGTCGCGACACGTGTTGCGTGCTGGTATTTACTGTGTATTTTTTTTGGACTACTTGTTCCTTCGTTTTAATATTTGTTCCACCCTAGGCCGTTCTTTTAACGAAATAACCCAACATATATCAATAACAAATAGTTAAATAATACAGATCTTTATCCTGCAGTTGTAATAGGATTAAACACTGTGACGGCAAAATATTAACATGTATTACATATAATGTGCTATGTCGTGTATAATAAATATGTTAATAATGCAAAATAGTAACAGCAAGAACTATTGTAAATACAGACATTGTTAAAAAGTCATAGAGCTGACCTCAATATGGCGATAGGCTAAAATTTTATCCTTCGTACGAAATGGTTTATGAAGTATGAAAGAATTCATTCAACAGCTGAAAACAGTAAACAAAGCATTTAACATTAAAAACGTATAAGTCGCCTGGCAGTGTTATTGTTTACATGCAGAGGAAGTATACGTAATCGATAGCCAAAAGTGTAAATTTAGCAGGGCTTCAGAAAAGTCTGAAGTAATTGTGAATGGCGTGTATGTATTTGTGTAGGCTACTTTACGAAGTTAAGATAACTCCGAAATCCCATCGTGTTAATAAACTGTTTTAGAATACCTCGAAAACAAATCTAACCCCTTGTCACCTTCATAGGTTTCAAATTTCGGAAAAAAATCCTTTCATATGAGTGCCTGCACACTAAGGGGAACCCATCCCGAAAAGATTCATGCTCTTGCGTCTAGTAATTTTGACTGTGCGTTAGTGAGTAAGTGAGCCAGTCAATCGGAAACTTTATATAAATGCTATATTTTGCTAATGTACGCTGTAAATGGTTTTTTAAGTAATCTTCCTAAACTATAGTTTCATAAAAAAATTACCACACATCAGGCTGCAAATATACTTGCCTTCGATAACGCGTCCTTTTGCCTTGCTATCCAACCCTCTATTTTCGGAGGCAAACACCCCTCTGTTTGCAAAGGTGATGCACCCGGTCCTGATTGGTGCTTAATGAGTTTATAAAGCTGGCCGAGGACTCCTGCCTCTGACGACTGCTCGAAGCGCTTCCACGTCGGCGAGTCCTGAATGAGCGGTCGGTCTCTGCGGGGCACCCACACTCGAACGTTTCATCTGATGGCATGGCCAGTCCATGGCCCACATGACGCTTCCGCGGTTGTCTGTCATCACATCGCATCCCTTTGCCTCAACAGGTGTGAGGCGTCATATCTCACGCTGCCATCGCTCGGAATCCACTGGCAGAATAATATTTCCCAAGATGTGTTGGATATGGATACATGCTAAGTAAACTGTTAGCATATTTTCGGTCATTTAAAGGAGGTTAAGAAGAACGTGGAGAAGGGGGCATACAAATTGAAAATACGGATAAACGTATATTATTTCGGGCCCTTTTCTGAAATTTTTGCATTTCCTGCAAATGTTATTTCTCAACCAAAAATACACATTGTCACCACTAAAAGTGCGCAAAGCCGAAAAAAACATATTAGGAAAGTGAACATTCTTTGTATTTCTCAACATCATATGTTTACTCAAAAAGACACAATGGAATAGGAGTAAAACTGGTATTCATTTAATGGGTTAGAATTACGTTTTTTGACCTCACAAATGCAACAAAAGACACGCGAGAAACATCGAGATTGTATGTTATAGGTGGGCAGAAGATAAACAAGTAAGGCCATATGAACGCGATTTGCGTTGAAAACAATGCAGAGCACGAGATAAATATGAGACAAAGGAGAATTAGTTTGAATTTGTTAAAAGACGATTGTCATGGCATGGCCCAGATTTATAGAAAGCTTTGTCTTCTATTTTGTACACAATGCAGCAACGGTAAAAATATAAATACTTAGGCCGTGTTGCAAATATCAAGAAATGCGCACTCCCATGCGCTCGCACTCGGCAATGACGTCAGAGAGTGCTGTTCCAAATGTTCTTCGAGAGCGAGTTCGAGTGCGAGAGTGTAACACTTCAATATCTACGACTTTATAATTATTATTCTATGCCTTTAAATTTGATTTAAATGTCAAATTTTAATGCAATGTATAAAGATGTTTAGCGTATGTTCAATGTGATTTGTGTAAACTTATTTATTTTGACAGTTGTGTTGTGTAAGCTATGTAAATATAATGATTATCTATGGTTTCTTTGCAAGAGTATTTGTCTTTGTAACAAGAACTACCTTTTGTTTTCTCAAAAGAATCAGGCCACACCAGCCGGCCTATCACATTTTATTTTATTTTTTTGAACGATATTCTGATAAAACAAAAAAAATTTAATTTAGAATCTGTGAGAGGCCAGCTTGAAAAGAAGTCAGTACTGAATATCAAAGATAATCTATAATATTTGATTGGAAAAATTTGATGTTTACAATGGAGATACATAATTATTCACGCACTATTGAAATGCTGAGCCTATATATATATTTAAAAGAAGAAGTAATTCGACATAAGCTGTACGATGAGCCCGGAAGGAAGGACGGCCCAGTAAAGGAGGACTTCTGGGTTTTTCGACTTCGCACCAAGGACGACCGCGGTGTCTGATGTTCGGAGAGCCAATCCTGCCAGAGAAGTGCTACTGGCTGCGGATTATGGCGAGGTTCCGATTCTGCACCCACCTCCGCTGTTCCGGTCCGCAGGAGGACGGGTTCGCTGAGCACCACCTGGAGATGTGCTGTCCGTGGTGAGCGGGAGAGCTGTTCCTGGGCTGTACACCAGTGAAGGATGACCCCACGACATCGGCAGAGTTGTGGTTATTTTCCGCTATCGACACAGCTAAGTCGTATTTTTCCTCAAGCAAATGTAAATATATCTATGTCACTAGAACCAGTAAAGTCAAATGTTGGTAAATCGGTTGATGTGCAATGTGCAGGCTGGTGTTGCTTGTAATTTTGAGAGTTCGTATAGTATAATATTTCGTAACTAAAGTTTTGCAAAAGTACCATATAATTATAAATTGGTTTAGTTAAGTTAGGTCTTGTTAAAACCACTCATCAGTATTAAAATCAAAGTAATTTTATTCGTTTCTATTGATTTACTTGAATTAAGACTTCTCTGTTTGTTTATTAGAATTAATGATCCAATTGTTTCAAACTACACAGGTAATGGAAATTTGGACGAATACACCGATTTTTTTTTTTAGCGTAGCAGCATAGAGTCCAGCCGAGCTATATCATTAATATAACCTCTCAGACTCACTCACATACAAAACTATATTTTATCATTACCTTACACATACATATCTTATATTACATATCTAATAAATAATATTTTATAGTCAATGAAATTGGCCGTAATACTTTAACACATATCAGAGGTGTGAAAGTATTAAATTGAGCGCCCACACATTGTGTCTATTCAACACATGACAAGCGCGAGTGTTTGTTTACGAGTGTGTGCACATGCATGCTCTACCCGTGCTTGCAACAACCGCCATTCTTTTATTTGATTTCTAACATCAGGAAAAATAAATAAACTGAGTTAACTTCATTTTCATTCGTGTGACTTTCGGAAACAAATATATTATAGGCCTATTTTGGGTTAGACATTACATATTACGAATTTATAAAGCAATACTACATTACTGAAAACAGTGGAATGGCGCAGGAACGAGTATTCTTTCACTGGAAAGTATTTTCAGTAAATATATATTATATGTATAAATTCGGAAATTATTAATTCATAACTTTAAAATAAACAGTGCTAAAATTCCAAGCTCAATCTGTTGATTTCAGATAAAATTTGTAACTGACTCTCTTCACACAAAACTATCATACCCTTCATCACCCTTACTAATCAATCCATTGTTTATTCAAATGTAAATATTCAATGAGTAAATTATTTTTTAAGTAAATATTGTCTTGTTTATGCAGGATGACCATCGATTGCAGACAGTATCGATTATTTCGAAGAATGCGAGTGACGATAGTTCCGTAAGGAGGGAGTGCAAGTACGAGAGCCAGAGCGGATGTGAGAAACACAACCTGAGACGTGAGGGTAAACGGGCTTGCTGTCATCAAAATGTAAACAAATGCGTGTTGTTATTCTCCACGTAAACACACTTATTGTTATTCTTCTCCGCTGTCGGCTGTCGCGCAACGCACTCGTTGCCCACACACTGCGACAAACTGCTGCTTCATCCTGATTGGCTTACAGCTCATCGCATCGCATCGTAAAACCAAAAGGTTGCGGCGCTCATGTACCGCCAAAAATCAGGTTAACTCATGAAAATGTACGTAAATGCACAGACAAAAGATAGTTGAAGTTGAAACATCCCGAAAAGCGCTCAGTAAAAAAAAAAAAAAAAAAAAAAAAAAGGCCATTAGTGTAACACAAAATATTTGCTGCTTTCACACTGTTGCAATTTGTAAGCAAGTAAAAAATGATGTTCAGACTTAATGATATATTCTCTAAACACTGAAATTATCTGTAAGCCTTTTTAAAATTTTTGTTGTATTTTATCTGTCGCTGTTTCCAAGAAAAACAAATGTTAAGGAAAATAACCTAATGAAACAAAACTTTGAGTGTGTAAAAATTATCAGTAGTAGGCATATGGGCATTCTGGCGCACAGAGATACAGGGATGGGGTTGTGGCTCTAGGAGCTCGGCCGACATTTTGGAAATTTCCTGTTCTTATTTCAGAACCACTTTTTTAAACCCAAAATAAATTGTTTTACCCAAAATCACTTTTTTCCACTAAAAATATTTTCTGTTTTGCTTCGCAGCAAAAAAGAACTCCCCCAAAAATTGCCTCTAGGGGGCTCTGGCCACCATCTTGGAATTTTTCCATTTTGTAATGCACAAACGAGCCAATTCAGGTGGTTTGTGAGGCTAGTTAAATGCTTCTAGCCCACATAATGACGTGTCTGAGAAGGCGATAAAATAACATTATTTCACTAATTATTTCTGTTTAAATATATTTTTATAAGTAAAAATTTAAAGTCATAAGAATTAAGTGTTATAAATCACCCGACTCGTATTTTCAAGGCGCATACGATCGTGATGTCATACCACCATTCTGTCCTGTTTTCTCGTGCTATATTATTCTATCAGATTTTTCTTTCTCTCTTACTCTCTTTCTCTCTTTTATTCATTCTCTTTCTTTATTTCTCACTTTCCTTTCGCTTTTGTCTCTCTAATTACATAGGTTTCGTCAGAGTACTCCCATTTTTGTTTATCCATTCTCTTTCTTTCATTCCATGTTGTCTTACTCTCTCCGTCTTTTCTCTCTCGTCTCTCACGTTTGTTCGACACCACTGTAAACATAGGTCCTTCATCGCTTGGTAGAGTGTGCAAATCGCCAAAGTGTAAAATTATTTAGGAATTTGAAGCTGTAATAATCCATGCAGGAGAAGGCATATAAAAATAACTGTAAGTTACATTACACGCAGGCCCTTTAAAAATTTTCCAATTTTACATTAAAAATAAATTCAATTATTTTTTAAAAGTAAATTTTTTTAAAATGTTTTTCTTCTATCAATTTGTTTTCACTGTTGTACGAAAATTGTATTGCCTAGCCTTGTAACCATGGACACACAAGATAGAATAGTGGTATGACATCATGATCGCATACGCCTTGAAAATACGAGTCCGGTGATATATAACACTTAAAACTTATGCCTTAAAATTTTTTAATGTAAAAAATATATTTAAATTTAAAAAATAATTATTATGTAAATTTTATTTTATCTACTTTTCAGATACTTTATTGTGTGGGCTAGAAGAATTTAACAAGCTTCACAAATCACCTAAAGTGGCTAATTTTTGCAAAAAAAAAAAAAAAGGGGGGAAAATTCTAATATGGCTGCCAGAGCCCCTTGGAGCCAGTTTCTAGGGGATTATTTCTTGCTGCTAGTGAAAATAGAACATTTTTGAGAAAAAAAAAAGTGATTTTTGGATGAATTTTTTTTATGAAGCAATTTTGTATAAACATGTGATTTTTGAGTTAAAACAAGGTATTCTGAGAGAAAAATGGGACATTTTCCTGATGTCGGCTGATGAGCCACAGCCCCATCCCTCTATCTGTGTGCGCCAGATTGCCCAAATGCCTACTACTCCTTTCAATTTCTTTATTATTCTTTGTTGGGCAATGATGTAATGTAATAATGTTTAACGAACTTGAAATACGACTCCCTGCTTCGAGCTGTGTATGCTATTCCGAAGAGGAGGTACACACGCAAGCCTAAAGCCAAGGTTGAAGAACTGGTGCTCATCTCCAAACGGAAAGGCATCATCGAGGAAGGATTTACAGCGAAGCGGAGACCCAAACTCTTTCACATGCGACGTATACGCAACTATGCTGCCAGGATCTACTTTCTCGAGGATTTTAATAATGTTCCCATCCATGGTGGTTTCTACGCAGAGGAGATCGTGCCTCTAATGTGTACTGGCGTGGTTTTGGTCGAGAAGGTGCAGAATCGATGCAATGAACTGTCGTTTGTTCAGTGTTCGGGATTTCCTGCCTGCTACAGTTCCTAAGTCGACGATGCGGCCATCGAGCGGTTAAACCGAATAATGCAATTAATTTACAATTGTATATGCATTTACTTATGTTGTACATTACTGAATAAATTTTGTGTAAATAATATGTTGTGTTTTGTTTAATTCATAACCCCTTCCTGTTCTATATAAATATATATTTTAAATAAAAATACTTGAATTTAAAAATAAATAAATAATAATAATTTTTACAATTTATATAACCTCTTCACCATTCAGTATAGATCGATAGCATTCTTGCCGAGACTAAATTATCTCTGGTGGTTGAAACATGAGTTACCAGTGCACTCTAGTGGACGATACTAAGAATAAATATGCGGTAGATATGGCATGACGTGGAAGGGGTCGAGCGTACGCCAGTGATTGGCAGACAGCACAACCTACACGTTAAAAAACACAAACAAATATAACTGCCTCCTGGTGGCTAAATAGTCATCTCGCCTGTTGAGTAAATTAATACAACAGTGTCACAGGTGATGAAAATGAAAACAAATGACAAAAAAAAAAAAAAAAACAAGATTTCTGCATTCTATTGAATGAGTATGGATGAGGTGGTGGAGGCCTGCCGACTAATTAACCAATGAGAAGCATTGGTGGGGGTAGAGGCCTGTTGACTAAACAAGACACTAGAAATTGTCGAGGGTCAGTCGTCTGCTGGATATGGTGCTGGGCAAACCTCCAGAAATGTTAAAAAAAAATAAACTTAATTAATAATAATTTTTAAAGTATTTTTTTTAACAATAGTTTTCTAATAACTGTTATAAATTTTACATACATTTTATAAATATGTTTTGAATTTGTAGGCGTTATTACGGATTTTTTTTAGTTTTTTTTTTTCGCGTTCAAGGTCATTTAAAGCCACGGGAATTGGATCAAGGTTACGTGTCAAGTTCACCTGGATCCAATATGTCTGCTAGGTGACGTCACAACATGGAGGGCCGGCCGGCACCTGGTGCCTACTCCCCGATCTCTCTGTGTCCCATTTAAAATACATTGCGCCCAAAAGCAGTTAATTATTCTGCACAGGCCCATAGTCAAAACTGTCAAAGTTGTTATAGTTTCAAAAACATTCAGTACAAGCACAAGTTTCAGCTGTTGCATCGAAACAACATGAAATTCAAAATGAATGTTGTCGGAAAAGAAGAACCATAATCAAAGTCGTCTCATGAAAGTCACCATGTTGCATTTGTTGTTTCATCCAGTTACTTTGTCATTTTACATGTACACAAGTCTCGTTATTTGTAATATCTGAACAATGGCTCGTTTTTTAAAATATTATATTTGATTTCCAGTTTTTGTGTGACGTTGTCGGTTTACCGAGACTTAAAAATGAAGTGTTCCAATGACGTACGTCCGAACTAATGGTTCATTTTATCACCCACTCTCATTGCAGAAATCATTCAAAGATCACACCAATCTTCCAGAAATATGGCTTTGAACAAATCAACACAATGCCATTACTTGTGTTAAGGTAGGGAAATACACGCGGAGAAGACATACGGTTAGTAATGAATATTCCTCTTTTAACATGCCCATGGTACGTCTCTGTTTTTACAATATTGTTTTCTATAATGAGTACGAAAGGGCGTTGAGTAATCTGAAGCCGAAAAGTTAGAATACTACAAAACACTTCTCGTAGGAAGCAGTTTCGCAATCAAGTAATGGAAGTGCGTGGGTCGCCTAAGGCCTGAGCTAAGCCGGGAAAGCGACTTGGAAACCAACTGCCTTGATTAAATACGCAGAAACAATTCATTGCTTCGTTGACACTTAACAAATGTATTTCAATTCCTTAACATCTCTGCCTATTAGTAGGGCCTGTGCAAGTGAGACTCGAATTCCAAGAATCGCTAAGGGCAGACGCCGGCAAGCGCATCTATTGAGGTATCGCATTTACATTGAATCACTAAGGCGTGCAGCGTTTAAACAGTGCAGCGTGTAACTGTATGAGTTTCAACGAACATACCATAAAATGTTAACAGTGGAAAGTTTCCGGTTAGTATATTGTTACATGTGAAGACGCCTGCGGGGCGTATCTGAGTTCGTAAAGGAAAGAGACCTTAGTAAAAAAAAAAAAAAAAAAAAAATTGAGAAATGAAAGAAACTAAATTTAATTTAGGAATAATTCACGCTTCTATTATCTGCAACATTAATTAGCTGTATCCACTTTTACTTTTTCTATTAAACTGTAAGTGCAATATTTAATGCCTCATTCAACTTTACTTAAATTTCATCCTGTTTGTCTCTCTTGTTAGTCAATTAACTCATATGTATTTTTACCACGGGTTCAGTCTGTTTCCATGAGCTATAATGTCCTTCACTCATGCATTTAGTCCACTAGTCCAGCCTGCCAGCCGAGTTCTTCAAAATATTGACATTCGCTGTCGCCAACTTCCATACTTCACTGCTGGCCACACAGATCGCTCGTCGTTCGATATTCTATCGCTCGGAGCTGAACCACTCCAACTCAAAACTCCAGCTCCAGCTGCAAGCGCAGGTTGGGAGGGCTGCCGCAGAACTTATATATATATCTCCGACCATCTCGAAGGTTCGACACACCCCGAGTTGCGCTGACAGAACGAGGTCAGTAATCCAGATCATTCTACAGATATCGGCCGGAACCAATACTGCTAAGGTCAGCCGTGTCGCTCCGCGAAATATTATCTTGTCGGCATGTTCTATGTAACTGATACGCGGTGCCTGCTTGCTTTCCGCTTATCGCTTACTTCTGCCCTCTTCGCTCGCCCGCGCGGCGCCGATCAGCAACACACCACAATATTTTGAGTTACAACTTCTGAAAAGGATTTTTTTCATCTGTGTAAAACGGTCTCGGAATAGTCTTGGAAGCACTATTACTTAGTCGTCTGATCTGTGTTGTATTTTCAACTTAAAAATATAGCTAAGATATGTAGTAGTTTCTCATAAACATTTGTATAGATGACTCATATACGTATGCCGTTCTACATAGTCTGTTATGCGTGTTTTACACCATAAGATTGCGACTTGGCCTAATATTCAAATTATCCGCGAGTTGGATTTATTAAATAAATCCAGTCTTCACGCGACATGAGATGTTAGACGTTGTTGGTATGTTTGAATAAATTTCAATAAACTTATGTGGAGAAAAATGTAAGTAATGAATGGCGTACGAAAATAACGAATACATTTTTCGTGAATATGTAAATACTTCGGGAGACGCCGACTTAAGATGAGTTGTTTTGAAAATTTTAGGCTTCGAGTTACAAATTTTCGCCACTCCAATTTTACCATCAACTTCCCTATCTGCTACAAGTTTGCCTGCTTTGTCGGCCGATCGCCATCCCAGCTATATTACGCATTTTTGCTACACTTGATACTCCCTAATATGACAAGTTTATTACTTAATTATATTTCAAGACTGATGTGTGTTGGCACCGAAGGAGAAAAAAATACCTGGCTCGCGCTCCCGTGCAGGACTGAAAATGGCCGGCGCATCTTTGCCAGTGTGTTTACAGACCTGCCCGCTTAGGGCGCTGGAAGATCTGGACGGCGGGCAGTTGTGGGCAACAGCCGTAAAGATGGCGCTACTGTGCCGGAAATATTGGGATCTCCAGAACCATCTATACTCGTAATGATTCATCTCGTAGTGTATTTTTGATAAAGGTGGCGCTAGTTTCGCCGGAAATTATTATTGATTGGAGTACAGTTTAAGTCAATAAGAAATTTGGTGGGGAAGTTTTCCCCTCTTAATTTTTTGACTATATATAGTCCTTCCAGCGGACTGGTCAAGCAGAGAAACGTGGCCGTTGGGGGTTGACCAGTACAGCTGCAGAATATGAGACAATTACACAACATTAGGGCCATAAGGCCAGTTTACTGTAGAAGTGGATGTTGTTACCCAGGAATTTAGTAGAGTATTGGAATTTGGCTGGTAGTATAAAATATTAGCACACAATATAATTGATTGTAGAAATTTCAAAAGAAAAATTTTTTTTTTGTGCATTGTAAAATGTTAATGCATAAAGTAAAAATTTGTCGTGAGACGAACACCTCATGCTAACGCCAGAGATTATGTACAATAAATTCCACTGTTATGAAATCTAAATAATTCCCAGTTTTTAATAGAATAAAATAATCTTTGAAAACCACGATTTTAAAACTTTTATGTATAAAGTTTTAATGCAAGACATTGTATCCAAGTATTATCACATTAGACTTTTGTTTGAAATTTAGCCTATTGTATGTTCCAGATAGAGGTGGTTTTGATTGGCTATAGCAGTTGTTTTAACTAGTCAAAATACCAAAAATAATTAATTGTATTTAAGTAAATTTTCAAATGTATAATATTTCAATCATTGTGTGCGAAGGAAATCCTATCGCCATCTTGTATACATGGTAGATTTTTGTACCATTATTATATTGAATTTTGAATTGTGTATTGTGGGTATTGATAGCTTTGAATATAGTTATTTTATATCAGTATTATATTGATTGTAGAAATTGTAATATGGGTATTGAGAAGTTTGAATATAGCTATTTTTATAACTCATGTGTTTTACCTGGTCGTTAGTCTGTTCGACCTTTTTAGGCAAGTAGCCCTTAGGGATTTATATATCTGCTCATACGATTTTCTCGTTGGTTTGTTTTGCTGGATTTAGCTTGGTTCTTTCCTGAAGTGCTACGCAAGGGCCTCAAACTTCCATAAAACACTACAGTAACATTTTTGTGTATAATAAAAGGGTGGCCTCAATATGTACAGGTATTAGGAATATGTGTTCTTAGATTTAACATGTCAATAACATTAATTCTTTGTATTTGGGTCACTGGTGAAATTTAAATGTTAGCATTTCAATACTTTATACATCAATAGACTTTTGGTTATACTTTTACATTGTATGTTTTTCATTGATATATTTATGGCTAATTTTTATAGGGTTACTAATTTTGAATTAGATATAAAGAATATTATTTCATCACCTGCCATTATAATGTGTAATACTACTATATAAGAAGACATCAGACTTTCATAAAATAAGGTTTTCATTGCAGCTTGCTCAACAAATTACAAAATACAGACCATTTTGTTTGTTCTCAGTGTTCAATTGTAACTTCTTACGTGTTAAAAGGAAGACATATCGGTAGCGTAACGGTGAACATTAAAGTGTTCACTTCCACTGAAGACGACAAATATTTATTAGGAAAACATTAAAGTAGGAACTAACGTAGTTAAACCATACTTATGGGCATTCGAATCTTTGGAAGTAGTATTTGGGAGATTTTGTAATTGGCCACTAGAATAAAAATCACGCAGTTTTTGATGCTAGAAGAGTTAGAAATTAGTTAATCGCGAAAAGAATAATTCATTTAGCGGATACCCACACGAAGACTATATATCTTGATCAAATTACAATAGCGTGATCGAAATTTTTAGCACGGTGTGAAAAATGCGTGCAATCAGAAACTAAACGACATATCCGTTCATTTCCGAGGTCCAGAATTCCTCACGAATCGCCATGCTTACGGTCATTGCACACACGGCGAGAAGTTCTGGCGCGATTAAAACCCCCTCGCGGGAAAACCCCGAATTTTAATGGTCTTCGCATGCATAAATAACCAAGCGACGTCATGCCCGCAAAAAAAAAAAAAGATTCCTTCACCCTACCCAGTGCCTGGGCGATGTGGGCGAGGGTGGGAAAAAAAAGGGGGGGGGGCACTAGGCGATCATTGGTACGAGCGAGTAGATTGCAGGGGCAGCCAGCGTGTTTCACCCCTGCCATTAATTCCTGGCGCCTGTAGTGGCTTGCAGATTAGAAAGCGCAGCGAAGCGAGTGGCCGGGTGGGGGTCGCAGATGAAAAGATGCCGCCTTCTGCTGGTCTGCGAAGTTATCTCGGCGAGGACTCGAGCGGAGTCGCGCCCACCAGACCGCGTGACGCTCGTATAATCGCTACAGCTGTTAGCGCAGACTTCTCTCCTCGTCCCCCAGTCCGCAACACCTTATCGCTCTCACACCCTTCGCCATATAATGCTACCCCCTTTCTCAGAAGATAGCGCAGCTACTGCTCCGCAAACTTACTTACAGCGAGGAAAAGGTTTGGTTGACTCGTAATTTGTTTGTCACAAACAAATGAATTGTTAGTATAAGGGCAATGGAATATTTTGTTCTTCGGATTAGGTTGCCCAAAAACTGTAAGTTTTGGCTGAGTTTCGTTTAAAAGAAGAAAAAATGAAATTCTCGACTGAGATTCGAACCCAGGTTGTGTGCACCCGAGTGTTACGCCCTAAGCAACCTCAGCTAAACTGACTTCAGTGGACTGACCGTTACTTAAAACATCTCTGTAGCCCTGCTACAGTACTGCTGCTAGAATATTATTTCGCCTCATACAAACAATCCGTACCCTAGCAAGAAATATCTAATTTTCAAGTTAAGAACATAATAATAATTCTAATAATTTCCATGTATTTTGGTCAGAGAAAATTAACAGCGTTCGTGCTCCCGTATGACAGACGCATATATTTATTTTGGTAATTATGTAGAACTTTGAGCATTTTCATGCAAACGCAATGAAAAGTATACCATTTCAGCCCGTTATACAGCGGCACTGGGACGCATAATAGTGTCTCACCAACGCTGCACCAGATAATTTGGCCTCGACATTTACATTTACAAAGCATTTCATCCACGGTAAACAATGTCTTTTACCGACTCAGGACCGCGGTAACATTATATTAGAAACGCCTGCAGAAAGTTTGCAGAACATTAGCAAATAGCACAGCAATCACAAATACCAAACCAAACACGGTGTTTCCAGAATATGCTACCTATTAAACTACGTAAATATGCTTATTAAACTTAACAGGATGACCACTGAAAATGAAATTGGTAAAACCACAACGCCAAGGAAATTGTTTCCCAATAAAGCATTCATTTTTGTGGCAATGGACTTTCGGTCATGTTCTGCCACCAAAATGTATCTCTGTACTTCCTTGCGACAATAATAATTTCACATTATCATAGTTTTTTCACAATGTCTCTGACGTATTTTCATGTTCTACGCAAAAATTTTAATAGTACTTTAAGTTGCCAAGTGCAAAATAACCTTGCCGACCAGCAGAAAAGTTTATTTGGATATTTGTGAATTACCAGCTGTTAACATTTCGTGCAACATGTAAAATTTGTCGACAAAGGGACTTGCTAACTTTGTGACATTATTTTCATGTTGAATTTTCAATTACCGCGCAAGGACATCATGACGCTACTGAAAGAGGTGACAAACAGCGGGATTGATTTTTATGGTGGAACAACCAAACACTACCAGCTCCTGAAGAACATGGCCTTCGAGTAGACGACTGTTAACGGATGACGTGCCATGCTCGAGAAGGAAATCATTGTCATCCAAAAGACTGATTTTTTTTTAAAAGAAGTACATGGATGTAAAGTCAAATGGCACAAACTTCATATTCATTGATGAAACATGGATTTCTGCATAAGGTATTCTGTGAAAGATATATCAAAATATGATGATGTTGAATGTTTATCAACAACAATAAATCGCAGTTATGTTATATTTAGGAACTGTTAAGAAGAGCTGGCAGGACAAAACAGTCCAAACAGTAAAGAGACACTGTTTGGACTAAAGTAAGTGGTTCACTGTACCTGCTGGAGGGCGTAATGGCTTCGTGCCAGAAGCCAGGCTGCTGTTTTTTTTCAGGGCAGAAGAAGGGTGACTACCACGGCGAGATGAAAAGAAAAAGGTTCCAGAAATGTATGAAGAAGCTCTTGGAGAGCTTGCTGGAACCTAACATTATCGTCATGAACAACACATCATATCATAGGACCCAGGTATCTGCTGTCCATGACTATTAGCGAACTACTTTCAAGATTAAAATAACAGAAGCAAATCTAAGGACACTAGTGGATCGATATATTACGTTAAAATTACAATCTATTAAAATAAACATTCCCAAAATGAAGGTGTAAATGTGCCTATCCATTTCAAAAATGCAACGAGGTTGTGGATTCATAAAGATCAATCATAATGAAAATTATATTTCAGAACCTTTGATGTCAATTTACTCAGGACTTTGATTTTGTAAGATAACAGTAGCACTTTCATATACCTGTGTCTTCAATCATACATGTTGTAATTTTGATTTGGGCTACTACTTGACATGAGATTTCGAGTGCATGTATCCATGAACACAGTTCTACGATATCTTGCAGCGTGCGGTCGCGCTCTACACGAACCGCCCGAGGACCGATCCTGTAGCCGACATGTTTTATGCACGTGGCTCCGAGACCTGCCGTCCAGCGTGACTCGAGGACTGGTGTTAAGCTGGCCTACTGCATCTTGTACTAACACGCTTCAAGTGGTTGCTGGCAAGCCTGTGTTACACCGTTAAAATTCTACAGTCATACTGCTTCAGACGAAACAGAAGGGCTCACTTTGTGACACGGTGTGGTGAATTTGTGACACTGCACTTTAATATATATATAAACTTATGCAATTTATCCTTATGCCTCTGTCACGCTGTCAAATTTTCACCTTCAAGTATGTAGAATTTGACGACACAGTGCGGCCATTAAAATTTTCCTGCCAACAAATGTTATCAAAAAATCACGAATGTGTTTGAAAATGTTTCACACTGTCAAATTTTTTCACTGGAAGAGTCAAATTTAAATTATTATGTAAAAATAATTTTCCTAGTGAGATATTGCTTTTGTTTTTCCATGCGGTCAATTACAGGAAGAAATTTACGGAATATTGTAACCTATTTTTGCTTCTTTACTAAATTAAAATTCTATTTATAAAATGTGTTTCCTGCACAATGAAATTTAATGGCTCCTAGTTCGTAATATTATATGCAATATTCACTTAAAATAGCATTCATGCCCAGACAGATTCAACATAAATTAATTGTCTTCATAACCTACTTGGTTTCTAGAAATTGTCCGTTATTTTAAAGTTCCTTGACGTCCATATTTATCGTGCGCGATTTTGACTAACTGAGGCTGCCAAACATCAAAAAAAGTTTAGAACCGGCCCAATTTTCAAATGTTTGTTGGGAACTGAAGCCATCCAACTTTCTCAGACAAATATGGCACCGTTTATGACTTTTTGATGACGTCGTAACTATCCAACTTTATTTGACCAAAGTTATTGGAAGCAGTTTGACGGAAAAAATTTGACAATGTGACAGGGGCTCTATGTTTAATGAAGGAGAGAGTGAGTGAAGAGATTTGGGCGGCTCTTAACATTGAGGTCCTGAGAGCCTACATTGTTAAATGAAATGTTAAGGACATTCAGATGTGTCAATTTTGTTATTGAACATTGGAAACGACCTCTTTTAAATGGACAGAAAGTTTGAAGTACTGTGAAAAAAAAATTCTGTATCTCAAAGCCACCCTCCCTGTCAGACAGTATTTAGTATTTTGAAGTCACCTCTTCGTACCTGGTAAGTATTTATTTCAGGCAAATTTTATAGCTCTAGTTTCCACTTAACATTTTGTATGCAATCCAGTTCAAGTCCGTATTCATGATTGTGCAAAAAAATTCTTACGACTAAAATAATCAAACTTTTAATAGCGAATAACGTATGGGAGTGAAATGCATTTATGGTTATGAATTTTACCGTACCAAAGCTGTCCGTACATGCATTTGCACAATTTTCGATAAACAATCAGTAATCAAATTACACCGTAGAGCTGATATCCCTGGGTTAGCCTGTTTTCTGTCTGATTTGCCCTTAAATCGTACAGAGTCCTACCGGCAGGACAAAGCAGCCTACCGGTAGGACTTTTTTATATGGCAAATATGGGCACTCTCTGTACTGCTAGCAGGACTGAGGGATACACCATTGTGAAGCGCAGGGAATTTTCTTTCGGCGCATCTGAGGATGGCTTTGATGCACTTGTTCATTCAGAAATGGCGCAGAGTTGTGCGGTAGGCGACAGGATCTTCGTTAAGGCGACATATTTTGATGCACCCCGCAGTGAAAATGCATGGAGCAAGGCTGATTTCGGCGACCAGTGGCGTGTCGCTAAATGTTACGGTAATGCGAAAGCCACATCTGGGTGTGTGGCGTCAGTGAAGTGGGACATTGATCACACCACAACAAAAGTGAGGGCAGACCACCTTCGCCATGAAAGCGCAGTAGCATCGGTGCAGCCTGGATGTATTCCGCAACATACCGATCCTCAAAGTAAGTGGATTCTCTTTGAATGATACATTTTGGAGTAGTATTTATACGTGTATATTGTTTTGTGATTTATGATTATAGAAGAAAAAAAACATTGGCACGAACAATAATTACTGCATTTACATAGAAATCAAATGTTATGCTAAAAACTATAATTGTAAAAAAAAAAAAAAAAAAAAAACTCACAAATTTGTTTAAACCTTTATTTTTTAAATGGAAAGAGCGCTGTAATCTCTGACAACAGGCACACTTCGTTTGATATTGCTCAAAACATATTGCAGGAACAAATGGTAAAAGTGCTGCCATCTGTAGTCAATCACATGAAATTAAAAGCCCAAATGAAAATACTGCAACGTCTCAACCAATACATTTTTAATTTCGCAGTCCTAAAACAGTGGCATTTCCAAACATTTATTTTTATGTGTGAAATATTGTTCAATATCGTTTTATTTGTAAAAGTTGCGTAATTTTGTATTTTCAATCAAACCGTTTGAGTTTAGCGTAATACTCGTCGTTATGTTTATGGGCAGTTTATAAATAATATTTGATTTATTTAACTAACAAAAATTAATTATTCTCTTCACTTTGGTATACTGCAAAATTAAGTATTAATCACTATAAATAAAAAAATTATATTAAATTATACAATTTCTTCAATTTTTCAATCATTTTAATAAATAGTTATCATATATATTATTGCAAATAATTTGGTAAAAATATATTTGTTATAGATTTACACACGATCCCACAATTCAATTGTCCAATTTTTTGAAAATTAAAATAGGTGAATAATATAAAATATGCTTTTTTTTTTTTTTCAGTGGAAGATTCGTGCCAACATCTAACAGGACAACAATCGCGCAAGAAAAGAAAAACCACTCTGCATTATACACCAGATGCATTCAACCAAAAGAATGACTCGGCGGGTAAAGCATTATCTTCATTATTATGTGGCTCAGACTACTCATCCACAACCTCATCATCAGTGGCTTCTTCTTCAGAATAGGAGAGTGAAGTAAGAGACTTCGATTGCAGCAGTGAGTACACTTCCATTACAAATACAAGTAGTGATGGGATACAAGCTCATCAAACTTCCTGGACATTTGGAGCGGAGGAAACCGTGTAGACAGATACTAGGATAGCAAGTACAAACCTCGTTTGCATGTGCGAGACCCAAGGTTATTGTCAGAACTTGATAAGTTGTTTGTTTTTTTCCCTCCCTGCAGAAGAGATAGAACATATACTGGCATGCACCAATGCACATATTCGAGACAGACGAAAAGTAGTCACAAAACATGAGTTTTATAAAGTAATCGGTTTGTTGTATGCAATAAGTGTCAATGTATTACACCAACGTAGAGATTATTGGTCGCCTGTGGAGGGAATATTTCCCGGACCATCTTTTGGAAGTAGGTTAGGAATGGGATTGCACAGATTCGAAGAAATCATAATGGCTATGGATTTTGCAATGCCATAAATGATCAATGGTACCACGTAAGACCGCTCGTAAAAATGACAACTGCTACATGGCAGAGTATTTTTTCCCCTGGAAATAAAATTACAGTTCATGAATCTGTGTTTGCTTGGTATGGAAAAGGAAACTATGATAAGGATGGCACGCCTGCTGTTATGGAAATAAAAATATATCTCAAAGGAATTTGATGTGAAGTGAAAACATTAGCTGATAGCTCTTCTAGAATAATGATTGGGAAGGAAATTAATGAAGGTAAAGAAAGTATGAAAAATAAGAAGTGGCAAAAAGAGTTTGGGGCGGGTACTGCAAATGCTCTTAGACTGACGGAACTATGGCATAGAACGGGAAGGATTGTAGTGGGTGATTCTTGGTTTGGTTCCATAAACACTGTAGTCCAATTTGTATTTTCTAGGAACGGTCAAAATAGCTACAAAAATTATCCTATTAAAGAGGCTCCCAGCAGATGTCCAGAAGGTAGGGGATCATTCGCAGATGCTGCAGCCACACATGAAAATGTTCTTTTGACTTGCATTTTCTGGAGAGATAGAAAGTTGCATACTTTCATATTTACATGCAGTTCAACGCACCCAGGATAACCCATTAATAAAAAAACGAGTCGATGAAGATGGTAACATTTATTTTAAAGAAATTTGCCGACCAAAACTAATGGAAGAATATCATATGGGAGCACTTGCAATCGATGTTCACAATCATATTAGGCAGGATGGCCTCTCTCTGGAAACAGTTTGGAAAATACAGAAGTGGCAGCATAGAATGTTTGCTTGTATTTTGGGAGTTATTGAAACAAATGCCTTTTTGGAATTCAATTATTTCCGGAAAGATGATTTGTCTAGCTGTGTAGATCATGTGACCTTCACAGAAAACTGTCCCTCCAACTAATAAATAATAATATCACTTCAAGTGGCCATTCACAGCTTCATGTAACGATGCCTAATAATACTCCTTGGGATGTTGAACTTCCAGGAAGCCACATTCTTCAGGCACTCTCAAAAGACGATGATAGGAAAAGGGTACAGAAAAAGTGTGTAATTTGCTCACGAGTGAGACACGTGCAACAAAAAGCAAGCTTCTACTGCACGCTGTGTGGTCCTTCGGCAGTTTTGTGCAGCCCTCAAACCAAACGTGACTGCCTCTCTTACCACGTACAGCATGGAATTCCAATTAGATACATTTTCCCCGTTTTAACAATTACTTGTACTTTAATTAAGCAGTTCTGTACTCTATCTCATTATTCGTTTATATTGGGTGCATATATTTGTTCATTCAATGTTATAATAAATATGTATTTAGATGTTCGCTTTTTGATGTTTTATTTCATTATTCTTAAAAAAGACTGTAACATACGATGTGTATTAAACAATGTGTTTGAAATCAAATTGATTTATTATCCGAAACAAATAATATGCGCCGCATACATGTTAGTACTGCCACAAGGACGACGTCCTACTGAAAGGATAGTTATATAGACGGGATGGGAATTTTTTGCGTCCTGCTGGCAGGACTTTCATCAAAAAGCAACCATGTACAAAAGTCCTTCCGGAAGAGCTTCCGACAGGACGCGACGCTTTACAAGCTAAGGATTAAAATCCCAGCTCGATCAGTATCCTACCCCCCTGCTCGTACAGTATTAATTTTGAAATATATTTAAACTAGGCCGAAAATTTCCATACATTTCTCAGGAGTTCAATACATTTTCTCTCGAAGAATACTCGCAGTCAAAAATAAACAGTAACACCCACAACGAAGAAATCTACAGGAATGCAATGTGGTGGGTAGACATGCAGTTGATTTAAGATATTCGCTAGGCCGCGCCAAGTGATGTCAGTATAAGGGCGAGCATTTACGTGCTACCTACGGGACTATACAAGATCGTCCCGGTGTGCATGCTTCCCATTCTGACTCTTGCAGTTCTGCAGCTAGCACCCCTTCAATGCGCAGTATGCTTCGGAGACGAGCTCAACAGCACTTCGAACCGTTGCACTCGTTTCATAGCATAGACTTAAGATGAGGTAGACTGCTTCTGCGCATGTACCAACATTGGCCTACCCCAAAAGAAGACAACTGTAAAAGTCACATGGTCAACAGTAATGAACGTGTTTGTATCTTAATTTTTAAATTTCATGCACTTTTATATTAATAAATTACTTTTACTAATTTGAATTTAGTCAAACTGCACTAGCATTTGGTTAGAGAAAGTATAAATCTCGAAGCATTTGTTTATAAATCAGTTTTCTAAGATAAAATCAAAACCATGCTATTCTCGCCAGACGTGTTGGCAGAAAAGGAGTGTTGGGACATAGAGATTGGTTTTGTGCAGCCAGTGAGATCGGTCTACCTCATCTTCAGTCTATTTTCGAAAGCTGTACGTCTGCGGGTAGCGGTATGGCAATTGGCCCGTGTTTCGCGTCGCAACGAACACGCAGATATCACCGCAGCACGCTGTTGGCGCCAGTGGGAATAGAAAATCACGCCCACACGACATGCAGAATTTGGTAGACCGCCCTCAGATCACACCGAGGAGAACCGGACGGGTTGTCCAACATGCGCGGAGTGCCCCAGTCGCTACGACTGCGGACATTAAGCGAGCAGTATTGCCACCCTGTACCATCCTGCTAGAGCCAGTACCGTTGGCAGACGTCTTCGCGATGGAGGAGTTCATGCCCACAAACCTTAGCCACGATTGCTCTTAAAACAGCATCAACGTCGCCACAGACTGCAACAGAGTCGTGACCGACTGTCATGGAGCCATGATAAATGACAGCAGGTAATATTTAATAATTATAAATTCTTGGTGGCAAAGGCCAGCGCATCAGTATGTGGACTGCAGCACCAAGATGACGGCTTCGTTGTTCGTTCATCACACGTCCGGACGGCATGGTGTCATGGTGTGTGGATGCGATTTCATACGATGCCTTTTCACCGTTGATCTTTCGCAAGGGGCATTTTGACAGCCTAGTGGTAAGTTCATGAGGTCATGGAACTAGTTTCCGTGCCGTTTTTGTGCGCCCACGCCAGTGCCCTATTCCAACAGGACAACGCTGGTCCTCCTAACGTTGCAATCTCAAGAGCGTACATTGAGCCCACTGGATACTCTGTTAGGGCCCACTGCATACAGCCCTATCCCCCAAGTGAAGAGTCGCGGGGAGCCACTGGCCGATTTATCGTGACTCCACCTCTACCGAAAAATCTGTAGAAGTTGAGAGCAAATATTCAAGATACCCGGAATGGTTTATCGCCGGACATCATTGGGGCCTGACGTCGTACTACAGACGCGTGTGTAGAGCGACAAATTTTGCTCTACCAGTTTCAATTTATAATAATTTCTGGCTCTTGGTGACTTTTTCACTCCTTACGAACAGTATTGCAATCCGACACGTCTTTGTGGGTGCAACATTTTTTGACTATGAATTTTAATAGCAATAGCTATAAAGTTTGTGGTTTACAATATAAATAGGAACATTTCAACACTTTTGAACAGTAATGTCGGTTCTTTGTTTTTTTTTTTTAATATAGATATTTATGCTTTCAATTTTTTAAGCTTTATAGATGAGAAGAAAATTATTTATTTTGCTTATGCTGTCAACTAATATTTAGAAGGATTAAGCATAATTTCAGTTTTCTCCTGGCATAAATATCTACGTAATGTTTCGCCCTTTTGATACTTCATCTCGTAATGATTTGCAATCATATAGGTACGGAGTATTTTATTAGTTTGTGCAGCTGACAACGTGTCATAAACAATTGTATAAAGACAGAAAATTGTAAGTCTCTTACAGGCTTTTAAATAACTACGTAAAATATTGAAACTGCATGTAGACACACTTGTCAAGTTGCCATAATAGTCTTTCCGGGACCAGAAACTAAGCCGGAAGACAACAGAATTCCATTAAAAATTATACCACTTATTTGAGAACAGACTTTTCGAAAGTTTTCATTTTATTTGTAGAGTTTAGATTGGAGGAACTTAATTAACTTTTGTGAAGAGAAATTTCGTTTCGTAATGCTTGGGGGGGGGGGGGGGAATGTTAATTTGTCGGTAGAGTAAAGATATGAAATTGTTACAAACATAAACTTAATTTCACGTCCATAGAAAAAGAAACAGAATTTCAGGCGCTGTTAGATGCAGCATAAATCACGATTCGCATTCGCGCTGCTCAAGGCAGACAAAGAGGACAGAAATCGTGGTTGTCCACATGAAAGCAGATTTCTACGTTGCCGCTTTTGTGCTTGGTTAAGAGTTTAAGTTCACGTAAACGGTGGTTCCTTCGTTGTTTTTAATGGCAATTTTGTGATGTTGGGGGGGGGGGGGGGCAACAACTAAACACAAGCTCTCATTCTAATTCCAAGGTTTCTTTTCTCAGATCCAGTTTCAGATGACACATTTTCTATAAATTTTAACCCACTGAGCACGACACATATTTACTGGCACTGAGGACAAGACTGCAGTGAGATGCCTGTACGCTTCACCATAGCAGTATCAGTTGTGCTGGTCTCTGCATTTCCACTTACCACCATTCTATTGGTCCTTGCTATACCGGACACGCCTACTGCACTCTGCATCGTTTATTATTGGCTGGCCATCGATCATTTAAGTCGCCCGTTAGCTGTGTGCCAATTATGTGTCACGACTCATCAGTCTACAGGTTTAACAATCCACCTTGGTCATTAGAAAATTAACTTAAAACAAAAGTTTTATTTATGAGACACTGAAATGTTGACTGGTTGTGATATTTTACTTGGATTCCGATAAGTCCAGCGAAACAGTAACGCTATAAAAGTGTGAGTTTCGTCTTCAAGAGCAAGGAAATGCCAACATAAACGTAGTACCGAGTATATACGTGCATGCTTCTCAAAGGGTTAATGCTGTATTTAGCGCGCATCATACATTTAGTGTGCCATGAGAGTATAAAGCCACCGCTCAGTCACTTTCAGGCAAGTCACTGACGAAAAGACTGCACTACAGTTAAGCGCCATGCGCTTAAGAGGACGAGGCAAGTCATAAGTGAGCAATAGAAGGCCTTAAGGTGATATTTCTCAATTTTTTTGGAATTTGGTTATCTAAAAGAGGTTTCGAAAAGTGCCTCCTTAATGCAGTTATTAGTTGTCAAATCATTGTAGTTTTCAAAACATAACACTCGAATTACGGCACAAGAGTGTTATAGGCAGGTTCTAAGTATTGAATTAGTCTAAGCACGTTATACTGCATTTGTGTTACAAGCTACGATAGGAACAAAAACAACCTTTCCTTTACAGTTTATGGTTTAAACTATTTACTAAATGAATGTTAACAGTTTCGCTGTAATGAACAAAATATATTCACAAATCTGACCCCTATTTACAACAAAATTCAGAGAGCCAATTCTCAGTTTGTCTATAAATCGCGCTCATACTGAATCAGTATGTTCTGCACGCCATACAGATTGCATTAAATTCAATTTGACTGGGGAAAAATATCTAGGAGCAAAGCCTAGTATGCTGCAGAATTTGGGAAACTAAGTAATATTAAAATATTATGATATTAAAATAATATTAAAATATTATGATCTTTAAACAGTTTATCATATATAAATAATTGAATGCTTATGTATCTCAGTATTTTATTCACTACGATTTGTAGGTCAAATATGCATTCATGATAGTAAAATTACTAAAAGAAATTACACTTAACGAATTAGTATGTTGTAATATGTGAGAATTTATTGAGACTTTCTTTCACTGAAGCCTATTTATTTGAATAGATGAAATGCTTGATATTTAATGAGGTTTTCACAAATAGTATCCAAAGTAAAATATTAGTAAGAGAATTATTTTATTCGACTGTAAACAAGAGTTTTAAGATCATACATAGAGGATGAGAAACTTATAACTGGTTTTGTTGAAAATTTATAAACTCTAATTTGTTTGAATTATTAATTTGTACTTAGAGAGAGGAATACATTTTACTTATACTGAGGAATCTCGGTCCACAGTGATTGAAAATCTTTCTAATTTTAATTTATCTCGAAATAAACAGGAGTATTCTCCTAAAAATATCTAACAAAGACGAAGTTTGTATCGCTACGAAGTTTATTAACTGCATTTGGTTTTTAAGTAGCGAAATATTAATAAAAAAACATTAAATTCATAAATATTGTTTTAAGTAAATTTTTTAGTTCATTTACCACCAGTAATAAAATTAATTCGTTTTGATTTAAGTTTCACACAAGGAATAATTCTTAACTTAGTCTTTCTGAAGATAACTTAAAAAAAATCGTGTAATATAAATTTTAAAACTCAAGCAAAAATGCCATGTACTATGTCATATCTCAGAAGTTATTTAGTGTATTTGTATTCAATATGGTTATAAATATCATCACCATGGAAATTTGGTCAGTTTTGAATTAAGGTACTCGTTAATTCACCGTTACGCCATTTGGCTGGATAACTCCACCTGAAAAAAGCATCAAGTTTTTGTACCGTATCACGGTAACTACTCAGCCAATTTCCTCATCAAATTTGATATACAAATAGCGCTATGGTAAATTATCTTATATTATATTAACCTTTATGGTGTTAGTAGGCATCACTTTAATTTATATGTTATCAATTTTCTCGTCCTTTGAATATCGCCTAGAATAATTCATCTTCAGTGCCTGAAGTATGAGTTTGCGTGCACAACTAAAGTCTTAGTCTATAATGAACATATAAATAAATTACTTTTAACAGTCAGTTAAAATAAAAGTCTACAAATCTTTCACTGATTTCAGTTTCATCCAGAATGTCTTCTTTAAAACTAAGTAGTCACCGTAATAAAAAACTAACTATACTTAAATGAGAATAAAAAGGGCAAATAACTTCTCTCCAGTTTTAAACTTGTTAAAATCGTAGTTTCATGTATTTCACAGTTTTTTTTAAAAATAAAGTAGCTGTTGGTATGATAGGAAACATGAGTTTTACTGCCGTTCTACAGGGAATTCGACGTAAAGTTTTACACAAACTAATAGGGAAGATCTAGCAATTACCGATTCTTATATTTTCGCCCAATATCGAAAGATGTTGCGCTTTGGACACCTACTGGACTGTCATTTGGGTTTTCGGTTGTTCACAGCTTTCCGAAATCACTCTAGGCATCGAGAATGGAGTGGGTTGATTTGAGCGGCTCTTTAGGATGTTGCACCAAAAAAAAAAAAACACATTATTATTGTACCAAACATTGTTCAACTCGTACGCATTATATGCGAAGACAATAAAAAATTGCACTTAAATTAATTTGAATAATTTGACTTCACATAAAAAATTCTTCTGTTTCGTGTCAGCTATTATACTTACAAATACTTACAAAGTTTTGCAGATGAAAAAATTTTCAACATAAACTAGTGCCGTGAGGGTCTGCTTGACATGTAAACACGAAGTAAAAATTCATACATAAAAAAACTTTAAACATGCTAAGATTTCTTTATATTTATTTTTATTTGGTGATTTACGTAATGAGCCACGCAGAAGCCCATAGGATTCGTTTACTTGTAAATTTTTCCTTCTGTACAACATAGTCGGTGTTTGTTATAATGGCTGCAACTAAACAGAAGGATTTTGTATTTGACATCAAATTATTCAAAAAAATATAAAGTGTAAATTTTTTCATTCGAGGAAAATATCATCACATACAGTGCGTACAAGTTAAACAATGTTTGGTACAATTATATAATAATTAATTTTCTGGATTCCGACACCCTTAACGTCGAAGTTTTCAGAGCCGATGAGAGTGAAGCGAGTTGAGCGTGGAACAGCGCCGGGATTAAAGGTCGAGGGGAAACGGGAGATCCACGAGAAAACCCCCCATACCAACGGCATCGTCCTGCACGATTCAAATACGCGAAAATCCGGGAGCGAACCCGTGGGATTCGAACCAGGTTCAAACAGGTGGGAGGCGAGTGGTCTAACCACTAAAAAACCACGGGCCCCTCACTCAAGGCAAATCCTGAGTTGGTTCTTTAATAGATTTCATTATCATTTATTCCTGTGTTACTGGTTTATGGGCAATTCGTTCCTCATGTGATGACCATGTTGTGGAAGATAAGCCAAACCAATACTATTATACGATTTGTATTTAATTTTATGGTTAGTACAAAACACATTTTCTAACAGTGTATCATGAATAAACATGTTAAACACAGTAGAAATATAATCTCAGTCCCTTTATTACTCAGTGTTTAGACGCTCATACTTTATTACTCCAAGTTTTTAGACGCCCATACTTACTTAAACTAATATTTTACAACGCTTACTTCACATATATTCAACATTAATAAACGGAAGCATTTTAAAAGTAATTTTTTTTTTTAACCACAGTAATAACTACCAAAATGTATAACTAGTGCTTTTGTTAGTATCTGGCTGGAAGTTTACACAGCTTATTTAGTTCCATCCGACATTTTTTTTTAACAACCTGTTTATGGGAGAAATATTACTGTGTATAGCCAAGCGCTGACTGTTTATACGGTGCATGATAGAAAACAGCATAGGTAAAATAATTAAAGGCTGTTCACGATAAAGTGAACTCTTTTGAAATCTACCTTAAAAAAAAGTCACTGCCCACTGCCCTACACGGGCACACTGAGTGACATGCGCCCAGCAAAGTTGGTAACGATAGATGGAAAGTATTTTCACATCTTCGCGTCGAATAAAAAGTGGTAAGTAACAGTTTATGATAACTTAAATTATTTCTTCCACTTTAAGAATTTTTTAATGCATCGAAGTGTAGAAATGACCAGATTCGTAAAATATTAATTTTCCTAATAACTTCAAAATTACGCCTAATCGACGCATTAATAAAGTGATGAGGTCCATTGTAATGTTAATTTTACATAATGCGGAAGAATACACAGCGTGTATACAAGTAGATCTTAAGCAGGACGTTCCGAAGTGCTCATGTTACCGTGAACAGCCTATAAGCAACTATGTTTAAATATAAATTTTTTATACTTCATTTCGCATGAAAGGGTAGCTCTTTTTTAAAATGAAAAGAATTCTCAGAGTTTACTGGTACTCTAAAAGACGTCTCTGTACATTGTTAATATTTTTTTTTAAACACACACACACACACACACAGATATATATTATATATATATATATATATATATATATATATATATAAAATTAACGAGTTTATATATATAAGCTCGATAATTATTTCGGATGCTGTCTGCCACTAAAGCTCCTGCTCAAAGAATTCATTACTCTCCACATACACCCACCATATACCTTCTGGAAAAGGAGAGGCACGTAAACGCCGCGTTTCAAGGAGGCTGGAAATATATTACGAATTGTTCAAGGATGTCGTTCGGCTTCAACTTGTCGACATGAATTCAAACGTGCTGTGCGGCCTACGGAATTTGCTCCCAAGTACGAAGCAAATTTTTAATGGTTGTTATAACAACTTCGCAAGTTTCCTCGCTTGCGTAATTTCGAGAAACATGTGTTGAACGTTCTTCAAGAACTTCTGCTCCGAAGTTTCGAACGTCGTAACTACATCAAAAAGTCGATCACGTGGAAACATCACACCGAATTGAAACTTCGAGTTCCATCCATGCGCTCTTATTTTCTACACAATTATTCGGAACGTTTACTGATAGATAAACAACAGTGTTAAAAAACGTGTTTCACAACTATGAATGAAGCAAATACAGCTGCATTTCATTAAGGCACGTAAACCGTGCATATTTTAAGGAATTGCATGGCAGGAAAGGCAAACCAAGATGTTTGAAATGTTCAAAACGTTGATCATTTTTCGTTATTGATGTTATAATAGTGTTAATTTTTGGGAGCACAAAATATTTTGCCTTAGTAAAATAATCGTTTCAATTGGACGGAGTTATTTATAAAAATCTGGGATAAATATTTAATTGTTTAAATGCTTCATGGTATATACCGTACTATTATAGTTTTCAAGTGAAATTGAACGGAAATAGAAATTTCATCCTTCCTTACATATTTCACAACACCAAATACAGTCGTCATTAATTGCAAAGTAAAATTATTTTAAAATTGTAATTGCTGTTTATTTTACTTCCATATATTCTAGTACTAGGGGCCGCGGTGACGCAAGGGCTAGAGCAAGGGCCTCCCCACTATGTGGTCCGGGTTCGCTCCATGGCTGGGTCACTCCCGGATTTCCGCATGCGTGATTTGTGTTGGACGGCGGGTTTCCTCGGGGAACTCCTCCCGTTTCGCCCGCCCTCGCATTCCGACAGTGCCCCAGTCATCTCATCTCACCACACTCATTCCTCTGGCTGGCCGGGAGCGACAGACAAGTCCCTTGTGTAGGGCAGTCAGGTCCGCATGATGCCGGCCTCCCCTCATCTCATACTCAGACCCTGTCCTAGGCGGGAGCTACAAGTGGATTCTCGTGTCGGTAATGCACTACCGCCGCGGGGCCAAGCGTATAAACTGCTTGCCTCCCACGGAAGCGGGTAACTCCGGGATTTTCGAATGTGGGAATCGTGCCGAGGCGATGCCGCTGGTTGGCGGGTTTTCTCGGGGATACCTCATTTCCCCCGATCTTTCAGTCTGGCGCTGCTCCGTACTTACTTCAATCACCCTCATTGGCTCTCAAGATCTCGCTGTTAAGAGTTATCATTATATCTCCACTCACTGATTACCGTTGTTGGCTGGCGATCTGTAAATCGAAGATTCGAACACGATAAATTCTGCTAGGAGCACGTAGCTAGTTTTTACAGTACATTTACTGTTAAATATTGACTTGCCTCTTCTCCTGGGTTTCAATTAGATATCTTGTTTATAAAACCTTATAAAAAGCAGGTAAAGACAGTTCACGATAAAGTGAGCACTTTTTAACTCAACCTTAAAAAAGTTCCTGCCCTTACCTGCATATAATTTAACGGGTGCACTGAGATACATGCACCCAGTAACGTTGGTAACGATGGATGGAATGTAGTTCCGTGTCATAACGTCAAATGTAAAGTGTTAGGTAGCCATTTGTGATAACGTAAATTATCTGTTTTCTTAATGCATCGAAGTGTAAAACGGAGCAGCTTTGAACGATATTTACTTTTCTAATAATTTTACAGATACACTAGACCGACGCATGAATAAAATGATGAGGCCCAAGCAATGTTAATCTATACTACTAAATAAAATAGAAGTGTCTGTCTGTGATTTTAGAATTTTTCACTTTTAATTATTTTTTCACATAGTATAATTATAAGTCGAGATATCTCAAACGGTTCCGGAAAAAAATGATGATCAGGGGTGTAAATATGCACTGGATTAAGCTTTTCTTAGTATTACTGCACAAAAAAAGAACTGTTAAAAATTGTTTTTCGTCATTTCTCTTTTATTT
Source organism: Dryococelus australis (assembly GCA_029891345.1). Classification (NCBI taxonomy): domain Eukaryota; kingdom Metazoa; phylum Arthropoda; class Insecta; order Phasmatodea; family Phasmatidae; genus Dryococelus; species Dryococelus australis. Next base: position 70,716,083 of record CM057006.1, on the reverse strand, counting down.
TTTGTCAATGGGCTATAAACCTTCCCTTTCAAAATGCCGCAGTAGTCCAGTGGATAGATATATATCAAGTGGGGTCGCAGTAGCTCAGTGGCTAGAGCAGCCAATTAGGGGACGGCCTTAGCTCAGTTGCTAGAGAACTCAATAGTGGGTCGCCAGTAGCTCAGTGGATAGAGAATCCAATAGTGGCGCCGCAGCTGGTCAGGGACTAGAGCACCCCATAGTGGGGCCACAGAAACTCAGTGGGTAGAGAACCCAATAAAAATGGTGGCTAGATCAATTTAAAGTCCTAAATTTCATGCTAACATAAAACATGTGCGAAGCGATGGCAGGGTGTAATCAAATAACTCCATTAAAGCTGAAAAAAGAAATATTAGTGTTTTGAACATAAAACCTTAGTGAAACTATGGTGGGCTTTATTTTAATAACTTAAAATAAAAATCATGCGAACGAAGTCACACTGGTGAGCTAATTTTATATAAGATGGAAGAACACAGAAATTGCATAAAATTAGATTATAATCAGCGCTTTCAAAAGTTCTCATTTTACGTGAACAGCCTATATGTAGGGCTTAACCTCATCGACGGCGAGGTCATTAGAGATGGAGCAAGCTGTTCAGAGAAGTAGGAATGGGGAAAGAATCGGCAATGGAATGTGGTAATTAGCCATCCCAGTATCCGCCTGGGGTGATTTCGGGAACCCATGGGGAACCGAAATAAGGATCGCCGGACCGTGATTCGAACCCAGGACCTCCTGTATGTGAGCCCGAAGGTTTACCGCTGATTCATTACACTCGCTTAATTTCTGAAAGGTTTACTCTTTTTAATAGTCTCTTTTGTTCCTAAATTTAAAGGCTGTTCACGATAAAGTGAGTGCTTTTGAAATCAACCTTAGAATTAAGTCCCTGCCCCTAACTTCATGTATTTTAACGGACGCAATGAGTGACATGCGCCCAGAAAAGTTGGTAACGATGGAGGGGAAAGTAGTTCCATGTATTAACGTCGAATAAAAAGTGTTAGGTAACCATTTGTGATAACTTAAATTATTTCTCTAGCTTTACGTTTTTTTTTAAACATCGAAATTTAAAATTGAGCAAATTTGTACAATATTTACAATAAGTTCTCAGTTTCACTTGACCGAAGCATGGATAAGTGGTGAGGTCCATAGCAATGTTAATTTTACATAAGAGAACACACTACGTATATACAAGTAGATATTAAGCAGGGCTTTCAAAAGTGCTCATTTGACAGCGAACAGCCTATTGCTTTTCTATCTGTTATGTGAAATGATCACCTCGCAGCTTTCACAGCAATAGCTTACGCGCAATCCTGTACCACCCATTTGCTTATTGGTCCCGTGTGTGTTAGGAATAGTTATTTCCTTACTGGACTGGCCAATCATGATTCATTTACTCCCACCCGTACCCTTAACACGCACAACAGTTAAAATCGTTCAAGCGTGAATATCAACCTGAATTAAATTTTTTCCGAAACCCAACTATTTATAAAATATCCTCGAAAGAATTTGGTGTTTATACGAATCGGTAATTACAATTTACTCGTAATATGTTGACATTAAAAGCAATTGTAATATCTACAAGCAGCGTTTTTTTTTTTTTAATTTATGTGCATTTAATGAATAAGTCCAGTATGTCTGCAGTTATTTCATTTTTGCCGTTGTCATAATGCTTTTCTACGCGTGGTAGAATAAACAGACAACCGAGCAGCCTGATATTTTCTTTTAGCTTATTAATTATCTTATACATCATCACTGGACTTGTATTGCCGTTTGAAATTTCCAGCGATGCGGACTGCTACAAAAGTTATATTTACAACATTTGTTTTTATGACAGTGTATTAATTGTAAAAATATATCATGGTAAAAATGTTGCTTTTCTTTAATATCTTAGCGAATGTCATGCGCAGTATTGTTTTAGCTCATTTCTACCACTACAATTTCTCACAGTCCTGACTTCGCTAAAGACAAAATATTTCGAGTAAATGCAAACAACCATTTTCCTTCATAATAAAATTTATGAAACACTTTGTGCGTATAGTCTAGAGCGCAGGATGTGTTGATTAGAGCTGAGGAGGAACACAAAAGACCGGATAATCATATTTAGGGTTCGTTTGTGGATGAAGTCATTCTATTGGCTGTTTTCTTGTGGGGTTAGAACGCACTTTCAAAACCCTGCAGCATTGTTTGGAATTGAACGTGAAGACAGTAAACCTTAAGTCGCTTGTTACACAAATATATAACACGGCTAATGATCTTAAAGTGAGCCTTATTCTCAAGTTGAAGGGAAAATTAAAGACGTAGATGAAAACTTAGGTAATAAACTGAATATGCACTGTCGAACATTATAGAGTGTTAAACATCACCTTATACATGTTTGTGATCAACTGCAATAAAAGTGTGTTTTATGAACATGGCAGTGTAGCTGTACCAAAAGGAGAAAAGTGATTCTGTTTATTTTTTTTATTGGTTAATCGCTTCAGTATGATAGCTCATGATAACTTTCCTTACAAGTTATCTTGAAAATTATTCGTTTAATTGTCGCAAAACGCTTCTCAAAGACATGGAAGGTTCTAAGTAAAATATGTTCCTAAAACACATTGGCAAAACCTTCCTTTTCCGTAAAAAAAAAAAAAAAAAAAAATGGTTATTCCTTAATCCATTTTCTCACAACTTACCTCAAAACATAATAAATGTGTTACGTGCAAGTATGCGAATAGGATAGATAATTTGGTTCATAAACAATAATTGTAATTGTAAATATTGTACGTAACCAGCAAGCTGTAGTATTTTAGTAGAGAACTGGCTTTAACTATTTCACGCATAACAGTAGCGCAATAATGCTAAATCGGTGCTAAATTGGGGCTGGATGATTTATCACGCAGGTCATGGACTAACTGACTGCAATTACACGGCACATACTATATTACCTGTCCTTCATCCTCTTCAACCATTTAGAGTATTGGGAGATTAACTTAGTTAAAAATGATAGTCTTAATATTCAAGCAGAAGTGAAGTGAAGAGATTTGGGTGGCTCTTACCATCTAGGTCTTCAGAGCCAATGAGGGCGATTGAAGTGACTATGGAGCGGTTCCGGAATGAAAGGGCGGGGAAACGGGAGATCCCCGAGGAAACCCGGCGTCCAACGGCATCATCCGGCACGATTCCCACTTGCGAAAATCCTGTGACCCGGCCAGGGACTGAGCCTGGTTCGCCTTGGTGGGATCGCTCAGCCACCGTGGCCCCCATTTAAACAGTAGAACATGGAAAGACTTCTATCGCTTTGGCTTCAACAGAAGCATTCACAATTAATATGCTCAATGCTTAGCCTAAAGTCACATAGAGAGAATTTCGAAAAGTACAAATACGATTTCCTATGTTTAATGAATAACAGAGCATTTTACAACAAAACTAACACATTTTTAAACATAAATGTTGAACTTTAAGGTTTATTTCTACTTCCTGCTGACTAAAATGGTCGAAATAAAAAAGACGACACTAAAATTAAATGTTTATATTCCCTGAATTAAGCAGCAAGATCGCTGTTGTGTGCCGTAAGTTTTTGGGAGCTCACTGCTTAATTCTAAAGTCTTATGTTAAAAATTTTATATTAACTAAACATCCTTAGGGCTGATGCACATTAAAGTTAACATGTAGATCCTTACGTTTGTTTCGCGTTATTATTTTATTCAAAGACGAGTCATGCATCAGTATGTTCACTTTAAATTTTCAGGGACAAAAAGTTAAATACACCATGTGATAAATTGGAACAAAGTCAACTTAACGTAAAGGTAACGCAGTATCAGCCAATCAGATTCAAGAAAACATTCATTCGGCTTTGGCTTTCTATATTATTTTCGTTCCTGCCATCTTCCGTCTCGAGTCTATGTTGTAGTATGGCATAAGGTAAGAAATAATTACGTTGGCAATGAAAGTTGAAGTTTTTATTCCGTTTCTGCTAGAACAGACTTGAACAGGCGTCAGGTAAGGAAAGAGTTTATTATGGACACTTGCATGAAAAAGGACACATAAAATACACACACACACATGAGCCATTTCCTGATTCCAGATATATCACGTTTGGTAGCACGGCATTACAACTTCTCGAAGATGTACGATGTGAACACGGCTATGATGTAATGGCAATTTTGATATTCAGTTACCGCAAAGTATTCGTAACGAGCCCTACGTTAACCTCAAATTGAATCAGAATTCACGCTGTAATAATAGAAAACGTGATGTCAAATGAACGTGAAAAACATGCCAGTAATTAGGACATATGTTGAAGAGGACGATACTATAATTCTCAGCAACTGCTACACAGATGGCCATTATAATCGCAGCTTCAAAAAGGAAGTGAGCTTTCACAGCGAGAGTTATTGGACCCATCACACACGGGAAACATGGTTATTATTGCAGCTCGGTATGATGTGCAAAACATGGGGAAGTCAGTACTGAGTGGCAGCAATTAGGGGGGGGGAGGGGGGTGATAATCACTGCTACACGATGCCTCATTTAGAGGAAGAGACTTTACGTGTCCGTCTGGAGTATCTCCACCCATGCTGCTTCGATGCATACCCAAAGTTCATCCGTTACGGGCGCGGATGTCCTGTAACCTGCCAGTCGTCATCCGACCACGGACCACACGTTTTGATGGGCGAGAGATCCGGCGAACGCACAGGCCTTGGAAGAATTGCGACATGGTAGTCACCTAGGAACCGTCGGACGATGTTTGCTACATGCGGTCTTGCACTGGCCTTGAAGATAGGGAACAAAATCACGCTCCAACGCCTCCGCGTACCAGCGATGCGGACTAGGCGCGAGCGGGACTGGAATCCGATGGCATCCAATAAAATAAGTTCAGGTGCTGGGCCGGTATGATGGTGCCTTATGCAGCGCTCGGCCAGGAGTTAACCATGGGGCCGGCTGGCACGGATGCGACCGTCGGGCAGAAGCGAGGTTCGAGATCCGTCGGAGAAAACGTTGACGTTCTTGGTTCTTCTTGTCCAGGCGTTCCGCGTGCCCTTATCTTGTAGTGTGCAACATCAGCGGCAGCTGCAGTCATCGGCGCCTGGACACTGTGCCCCTGATGCTGCGGACGGCGAAGAGGCGTCCACGCAGACACACACATTGATGAACCTCGTGCTTGAACTCGTGGCGCGAGGTTTGTTCGGTGTGGTTGCACGGTACGTAATAGCTATGAGTACCTTATGTCTGTCCTCGCGCTCGTCGATAAGACCGGACCGTTGCCTTTCTGCGTGTCGCTTTTTCCGTCCCTCCTCGACCCCCTGATCATATATCCGCTTAGCTGAGGTCGCATCTCTCCCAGCACGAGAGCAAATTTTTCGGTACGATAATCCACAATCCCGATGCGCCACGATTCTTCCGCGGTCCAAGACAGAAACCCGTTGGACGTGTTCTTCGACTAAGTACGCTCACTTCGTCTGTGCACATGAACACCGGGGAAACAACGATACCATCTCTCAGCAGCTTCCTGATCTGAATTTATATATCGCTTATTAGCATCGCCAATTGTGCACGTGCTGCATCACAAGGTTGAACATTATAAAACGTCATTTTTCTACTTTGCTCTACGCATTTTCCCCATTTGGGGTCCTTCAGGTGCATCTTTATTGGTGCTGAAATTTTAATCGTTAGCAATTTACGTCTTTGTAGATATTCCACTAGCACAGAAATAATTTTTTTTTCAAGGAGGTTGTTTCCTGAGCACCTCAGAATATTTTTTAGAAACATTTTGCACGATGCAGTTAAAATGCTATTATAGGGCGAAATAATTCGTCAAATTAATTTCAATAGAAAATATTATTTTTGGGGAAAAAAAAAAAAAAAAAAAAAAAAAAAAACCGCTTACACTTAACAGCAATTGCAAAATAAGTTGAAAATACTGGTTTACACAATTGCTTCTTAAGAACTGACATCAAATATTTACCTGTTCTTACAAAACGATATACATATTTCATTAAAGCTAAGCTGTATACGTTTCTTTTCCAAGGAGTTCCTAAATCTTGTTAAATTTATATTGATTACCATAATACGATCGTTATCCTTATGTTATGAATGGTAAAACTCTTCAATACTTAACGTTTTTACTGATATAAAATATACTGAAATCTTTTTAATTGGTAAATTGAAGTACTAGTAGGAACACTATATAGTTTCCATATATGATCATTACTGCAGAGAAGACTCAGGAAATGTACATGGACCTAGGCTTTCCAATGAGAAACTTAATTATTTTACTTTTACAGGGTAACGAATTCGTGTATAATAGTTGTATCAGATGAATATAGGTGAAAATACTATATTGAGGCTATACTTAGTGGCCATAAATGAAGATGGTTAGTGAAACATCATCTTATAACTCATGACCGACCATGATGTTTTATCAGAGTTTGCTTCACCAAATAAAGGAAGTGATTTGGTGAAATGGTTACAGACAGCAATCAACAAAAGGATTGTGCAGTGGAAAACTGTTAATAAACTGTTTTCCATATAACTTGTATAATATTTAAAAAATATACTTTTTCCTTTGTAGAAACACAATACACTCATAAAAGAATGTAATATTATTGCTAAAAGTATAAACATGATTAAATTACTAAAACTACGATAGAACAACATTGAAATGATATATAAGTGTCAGATTTTAACAAACATTTTAGTGTATTTTAAATAAATCTAAAAGATAAGGCAAGTTATATTTATGGAGACTGAATGCTGCAACTAATATTTAATCCCTATTCTCATCCACGTTATGTATCATACAGGCCGTAGCAAAAAATTCAAAATAATAAATTATATACATATAATACATAAACATAGACATAATAAACACATAAGTTTACGTGTTTTTGTATTTTTATTGGTCGGGATAATATAAAAATCGCGAACATGGATTTACTACCACTGTTGGTCTAATAATTGACCCAATGGTAGTGCCACAGGGAAACAAAAATTAATTAATTTGAATAAAACTATATCACATGAAAGCAATTTCTTTTATTTACTGCTGACACTGACATTGATGTAATCATTATATTAAGTGTTTCTGTGAAAATACTTACAGCTAAAGTTAGGGATTAATTAAAAGGTGAAAGGTGAATATATATATATATATATATATATATATATATATATATATATATATATATATATATATATATATATATATATATACACCTATATATATTCACACACCTCTGACTGCATATAATTCAACAGACATGATGTATAACATGTTCCCAGCAAACTTGGCAACGATGTAATAATAATAACTCAGGGTCTTAAGGTTAAATTAAAAGTGCGATGGTTTAATTCATGGACACTCGGATTATTTAATTTATTTTCTGTTTGTTTTCTGCTTACCAGAAAAAGGGATTAAAAATAATAAAATTCTAAGGTTGTCGTCTTGTTTCATGATCCTTCTTTATCAATGAAGTGGCGCGGGCAAAAGTAATGTTCATTGTATGTAATGCGGAATAATATAAATTTGGCAGAAAACTATATGTCAAGCAGGGATTTGGAAAGTGTTGGGGTGAGAGTGAGAAGACTATAGTTACGGTTACTGTACTTCGAGTGACGTCACAGTGAACTCACTTTCGGGATGACTGGCGCTATTAGTCTACAGTGGATGGTTCTGCCGGATCATGATGCAGACTGTGGATACAGTTAGCATAAATTCTGGCTGCAGGTTGTGGACACAGGCCCGACGAATTTTCCTTTTTTTCCATTTTTCCCGACCTAAACGTCCGATTTCGAGAACAAAAACATATTCCCCCCTTTTTTCCCTCAAACATTCCCTTATTTCCCTCCCTCCGGCGGCGGCCATCTTGGCAACCAGTGCCAGAAAGTGCATTTGCTCAATTTAGCGTATTGTGGCTGAGGTTTGCACAATGCAGCGGAATCGGTCAGAAATTGAGATATCCCTGCCAAATTGAAGTCATTCCCGGCGGCCATCTTGGTATCGCCGAACTATGTCTACTCAGGACAATTGTCGACCATCTGAGGATGTCAACCATTTTGGCGGCCAGTGCCTCGCCGGCTGCGGCGTTGGGGCATCAAGGCGTCGCGAACGATCGGATCTCGTGTAAACAGCAGCCTCCTTAAGTCTGCGTGTGTGCATAATACTTATGAGCAGATTTGACTATAATTTCCCAACCGGTTAAGTTATAGTTGCCAAGTTCATAACATAGGCATCCACCACGAATAGGAGAAAGGTCTCGGGAACAAATATGCCAAGTGTCAACCTATAAACATAGGTAACTGTAATTTCCGAACCATTTAAATTATAGTTGTCAAATTCATAGCATAGACATCCGCCACGTCTAGGAGAGGGGTGGCAGGGACAAGTATGCCATATGTCAGTGTATGAGCATAGTTGGCAGTAATTTCCGAACCATTCGAGTTATCCTCGCCAAACTCATAACTTCTACGTCAACCACGACTATTATACAAGGCTGGAATGTACAAAGCGTTTAAGATACAACAACCAAATTATAATACGTAAATCACCCCCCGACGACGAGAAGAGACGTGTGGACATATATCGGCCTGTATGTCTCCCCATCCTTACTCCCCTCTATCTCTTATGTCTACCTACATCACTCCTGACCGTACATCCTCGAATGCTCGCCACTGCCCTGCCGGCGACTCGCCGCTCGCCGACTCCCCCGAGCGCTCTCGTAACAGCATACTTACTTCCAGACATTTCGTCAGTACATCCAGCACTGCACCGGTGAGCCTCTTACACAGATGTCAATGTATGTATGTACGTATGTACAGGCTGTTCACTGTAAAGTGAGCATGTTTGAGGTCCTAGTTACTTTATTCTTTCAACGATTTATCATCCGTTGACCACATTTTTATGTAAATATTACTATGTATGTAATAAACATAGTGTATATATTTCACTGCACTCGGAAGTTGACGTGTATAGCTAAAATAATATATATTTATTGAATATTATTCAAAATGAGAGGACTTTCAAAAGTTCTCATTTTACCGTGAACAGCCTATAATGCGATGACACTCACAATAAATATAAAGTCATCGCTAGACAGCCGAGGCCCCCGCACATATAACACGTGCTAGAACAATAAGCATCCTATCATGACAACGAATTATCCCCTACCTTAACTGGTGTAGCAGCGAATAAACGTAGGCCACGAGCGCATCTCACCATCGTCGTTGTCGTCGTCTTCGTCGACGATGTGACCTCACTGGAAGTGGAGGCTGCAATGACAAGTCCTATCTTTCAGTGCATGGTAGATACCGAGATTGTACTCCAACTCCTCCACCACCTCCCCTTGTCAACGTTCTTACCGGTGTGATATTCAAAGGACAGAATGCATGTACCCTGAACCAAACTCGAGGTATCACACGTTCGAGTGTCGTAGAGAGTGGTAACACAAGTCGATGTAAAAGCTGGCATGTTATCTACAACAGAGTTAGTAATTACAGTCAGTCAGTCTTCGACCTACACACACTTACCAAGCTCATCACACATACACGTGTACTGCACAAGAGATGGCTAGACAAGAATGACGACGGTGTATAAATATTGAAAAAAATAAGGTATCGAAGGTTCGATTCCCATTGAGAGTGTATGCTGACATGTCTGCAAACAATCGTTCATCGTCGGTCCCACTGCCCATGACGACGACGGACGTGTAGCGCGCATGACAGTCATGCCCCGTCCACGACCTACAAACAGTCTTACTCTGACGACCCTATCTGCACTCGTGTACTGACCCATCCTTTTTACAGTCACAGGAAGCCATACTCTTCCAGCCCCGCCCGAACTTTCAATGCATGTACCAAGACTTTGCCATTAAAAGGAGTCATACTCAGTCAAACCTTCCCGAACCTTCAATGTATGTACTTACATAATGAACCAAGCCTTGGAAATTACAAGCTGTCGACCCTTCCCGAACTGTTAATGTATGCACTTAGACGGATTCTGTCCAGCATTAAATGTTCAGTCGTACCACTACGATAACTACGATGTCGTGTGTACCCATAGTGACAAGTCTCGAACCTAGATCCCTGCAGAGAGCTGCTTACCCTCCCCAGCCGAGTTTCGCCTGCTAGAATGGACAAACGAAAAAAAAATAGTTATAAACAAAATGGCTAGTAACAAGCATTTCGTGCAATGTATATATTCATCACAAATACTCACATTCAAAGGTCACACACACTGTGACAACCCGAGACATGAACCTAGTAAGGAGGTATCGAAACACATACACACACACACGTAAACTATGTATGTACTCTCATCTTAGACGATGCAGAACATAGGTGTTACCTTAACGGGTGTAGCTGTTTCACAAAACCTGCAGGTCGCGAGCACATATAATCATCGTCAACTCACTGAAAGCAATAACCACCATGCCTTTCCGTACAAGCAAAACATTACCGATTGCATGTTCGCCATCAGACAATAGGTCATTGTTGGGCGAGGGAGGGGGGATAAGGTCTCACTGCCAAAACTTTACGAAGAGCCCTCATCTACAAGCTCTAACCATATGATGCAGGCGAACTGTGTCCCTTGTATGCACACAGCAGAAACTGTTCGAATGAAGACCAAGTTGATCGTGTAAGAGTGTAAAGAGGCCAACCTCATGGCCAGCAGTTGAGGCATTGCAATCTAGCATGACATGTTCGTAGTTATAGTCATACTTTGTCTCTGACCTAAACTCATGTACACAGTCTTTACAAATACAGACAATCATGACCTTACCAACACACGTGTATCGTCCGAGGCCTTGGAATTATAGACAGTCATACTCTGTCGACCCGTCCTATGCTCAAACGTTCGTTGCATATACTGCACCTTTCCAAGTATATGCAGTCATACTCCTCCGACCCTGCCTGTGCTTGAACTTTCAATGAGCGTAGATACAGGCATTATATGTCCAGCAGCCCAACAGTTCAACGAACGTTTGAGCATAGGACGGGTCGACAGAGTATGACTGTCTATAATTGCAAGGCCTCGGACGATACACGTGTGTTGGTAAGGTCATGACTGTCTGTATTTGTAAAGACTGTGTACATGAGTTTAGGTCAGAGACAAAGTATGACTATAACTACGAACATGTCATGCTAGATTGCAATGCCTCGACTGCTGGCCGTGAGGTTGGCCTCTTTACACTCTTACACGATCAACTTGGTCTTCATTCGAACAGTTTCTGCTGTGTGCATACAAGGGACACAGTTCGCCTGCATCATATGGTTAGAGCTTTTAGATGAGGGCTCTTCGTAAAGTTTTGGCAGTGAGGCCTTATCCCCCCCCCTCCCTCGCCCACCAATGACCTATTGTCTGATGGTGAACATGCAATCGGTAATGTTTTGCTTGTACGGAAAGGCATGGTGGTTATTGCTTTCAGTGAGTTGACGATGATTATATGTGCTCGCGACCTGCAGGTTTTGTGAAACTGCTACACCCGTTAAGGTAACACCTATGTTCTGCATCGTCTAAGATGAGAGTACATACATAGTTTACGTGTGTGTGTGTATGTGTTTCGATACTTCCTTACTAGGTTCATGTCTCGGGTTGTCACAGTGTGTGTGACCTATGAATGTGAGTATTTGTGATGAATATATACATTGCACGAAATGCTTGTTACTAGCCATTTTGTTTATAACTATTTTTTTTTCGTTTGTCCATTCTAGCAGGCGAAACTCGGCTGGGGAGGGTAAGCAGCTCTCTGCAGGGATCTAGGTTCGAGACTTGTCACTATGGGTACTCACAACATCGCAGTTATCGTAGTGGTACGACTGAACATTTAATGCTGGACAGAATCCGCCTAAGTGCATACATTAACAGTTCGGGAAGGGTCGACAGCTTGTAATTTCCAAGGCTTGGTTCATTATGTAAGTACATACATTGAAGGTTCGGGAAGGTTTGACTGAGTATGACTCCTTTTAATGGCAAAGTCTTGGTACATGCATTGAAAGTTCGGGCGGGGCTGGAAGAGTATGGCTTCCTGTGACTGTAAAAAGGATGGGTCAGTACACGAGTGCAGATAGGGTCGTCAGAGTAAGACTGTTTGTAGGTCGTGGACGGGGCATGACTGTCATGCGCGCTACACGTCCGTCGTCGTCATGGGCAGTGGGACCGACGATGAACGATTGTTTGCAGACATGTCAGCATACACTCTCAATGGGAATCGAACATTCGATACCTTATTTTTTTCAAGATTTATACACCGTCGTCATTCTTGTCTAGCCATCTCTTGTGCAGTACATGTGTATGTGTGATGAGCTTGGTAAGAGTGTGTAGGTCGAAGACTGACTGACTGTAATTACTAACTCTGTTGTAGATAACATGCCAGCTTTTACATCGACTTGTGTTATCACTCTCTACGACACTCGAACGTGTGATACCTCGAGTTTGGTTCAGGGTACATGCATTCTGTCCTTTGAATATCACCCCGGTAAGGACGTTGACAAGGGGAGGTGGTGGTGGAGTTGGAGTACAATCTCGGTATCTACCATACACTGAAAGGCAGGGCCGGTCAGTGTAGTCCATTGAGGTCACGTTGACGACGGGATATGCTCCCGGCCTACGAGTATTCACTGCTACCCTAGGTAAGGTAGATGATAATTCATTTCGTGATAATAGCAAGCTTATCATTGTGTGTGTTTGTGTCCGTATTACAGAGCAGGGTGACTGCTCTCTGACTGCTCCTTGTTATTATTACCTACTTCGGTTCACCAGTGTAGTTCGGAGATACAGGTGAGTGTGTAGGATCTTTTTATAATATTTGCTATTTGTATCTCAATCGGTTTGGAAATTACAGAGAATTATGTGGCGTATCACTGTCTGTAATTGTAAAAAAAAGGTGGTACATGATTACAGGTCGGCGACAGAGTATGACTGTCTGGAATTGCAAAATTGACGGTACGTGAGTACAGGTCCGTGACAGAGTATGACTGGAACCAGAGATTATATCAGGCACCTTAGGCCGCTCGTCCAACCTGACAATTTCTATTAGTGATGGTATTTGTCGAATGCCATACTATGTATGGTCTTGTCTAGCCATCGCTTGTGCAATACTCACGTGCAGGTTGGTAGGTATTATTTTCCTTTCGTGCACTCTAGCGGACGACGTCAGAAAGAAAACAGAGCGATGCAAATAACTATTTCTCTATTTGTGCGCATGACCACTCTCTATGGGAATCGAACCTGCGATACCTCGATGATAGTTCAGGATACATGCATTAGTTCCTTTCCATAGTATACTCTTAAGTACATTGACAAGGGGGAAGCAGTGGGGATGTAGAACTTAATCACTATCTATCGTGCACGGAAAGGCAGGACCGGTCATTGCGGTCTCCGTTTCCAGCGAGGTCGCATCGTCGACGAAGACGACGACAACGACGACAGTGAGATGCGCTCGTGGCCTATGTGTATTCACTGCTATGCCAGTTAAGGTAGGGGAGACTTCGTTTCGTATTAGGAAGCTTATTGTTCTAGCATGTATTGTTGTATGTGCGGGGACTCGGCTGTATGGCGATGACTGTGTACTCATTGCGAGTGACATCTCATTACATACGTACATACATACATTGACGTCTCAGTACATGGCTCATGGGTGCAGGGCCGCTGGTACTGTTCGAATGTCTGGAAGTAAGTACACTGCTACGTGAGTCCCCGGGGTGTCGGCGTGCGGCAAGTCGCTTGCCGGGTGATGGTGAGCGCTCGCATATGTTAGATCATGGGGATGTAACCGCCAAGGGAGGGGGGGTGGCGTACAAGGGTTAGAGAGATCGCGAGGACGAGTGGAAGGTCGGCTATCGAGGTGCCGAGGAGTGGAGCTCACGAGGAATTGTTTGTGTGTGTAGCCAGGTGGTGCCACCGAGGGGACAGGAGAGACAGAGGTGAGTAAGAACAGGGAGGCATGCAGCCCGACATATTTCCACACATTCCCTCTCGTCGTCGGGGGGAGGGGGGTTATGTATGTATTATGATTTTGGTAGTTGTATCTCAAACGATTCGTACCTTACAGCCAATTATCATAGATGTGATTGATATCTATGTTATGAGTTTGGCGAGGATAACTCATATGGTTCGGAAATTACAGCCAACTATGCTTATAAGTCGGCATAGGCATACATTTCCCTGCGCCCCCTCTCCTTGTTGTGGTGGATGTCTATGTAATATCTTTGCCAACTATAACTCAAATAGTTTGGTAATTACACCCAACTATGCTTATACACTGATGTAGGCATAATTGTCCCTGCGACCCCTCTCCTAGTCGTGACAGATGTCGATGATATGAATTTGACAACTATAACTTAAACGGTTAGGAACTTACACCCAACTATACTTATAAGTTGACATCGGGCATACTTGACCCTGCGACACTTCTCCTAGTCGCGGTTGATGCCATTGTTATAAAATAGCCAAATATAACTCAAATGGTCCGGAAATTACACCAAACTATGCTTATACACTGACATGTGTCGTACTTGTCCTCACAGCCCCTCTCCTAGTCGGGGTGGATGTCTATGATATGAATTTGAGAACTATAACTTAAATGGTTCGGAAATTACAACTATGCTTATAGGTCAACATGTGACATATTTGTCCCTGCTACCCTTCTCCTAGTCGTGGTGGATGCCTATGTTATGAATTTGATAACTATAACTTCAACGGTTCGGAAATTATAGCCACCAATTTTTATAAGTATTATTCACACACACAGACTTAAGGAGGCTGCTGCGTTACCCGAGATCCGATCGTTCGCGACGCCTTGATGCCGCCGCAGCTGGCGAGGCATTGGCCGCCAAAATGGTCGACATCCTCTGCTAGTCGACAATTGTCCTGGGTACACATAGGTCGGCGATATCAAGATGGCCGCCGAGAATGGATTCTCAATTTGGCAGGAATTTCTTCATTTCCGACCGATTCCGCCGCATTGTGCAAACCGCAACCACAATGCGGTAAATTGAGCAAATGCACTTTCTGGCACTGGTTGCCCAGATGGCCGCCGGCACCAGGAGGGAAATTCGGGAAATTTTGAAGTTCAAAAGGAAAAATGACGTTTTTGTACGCGAAACCAGACGTTTTGGTCGGAAATAATGAAAAAAAAAGGGAAATTCGGTGGTCGTGTGTTCACAGCCTGTAGCCTGATCCGTCAGAACCATCTATTGTATACTACTGGCGCTCGATTTCCGGTACAGCCATTCTGATTTCGGTTTGCAGCAGTTTTCCGAAATTACTTCATGCGAATACCTGTACGATTCGGTAACAAATCCCATGAATGCTTACTTTTCCGCTTCTCAAGTCCCCTTCCAATGTTTCAGTCTCAAACTACTATCCTGTTGACGATACGTTGAGCCGTACATAATAATTTGATTCACTAGTTGACAAATATATTAATTTTACATCGCTTGGGTTTGCTTTATGCAATACATAACATATCAAATCATATTATAATATTTCTTATATATAGTGAAACACTTCATTGTCTCCTTTAAAATATTAAAGATGAAAAGGCATTATTTCATTTATTTACTTCAAAAACATTTTAACCAATTGAAACCTGAAGAAAATTATAATGGAATCTTAGAGTCAAAATCATACACTTAAATGGCAGATTTTCTTACAGATTTTTATTTTACAATATACTCATTGTCACTAACACCCGCACATGAAATACGCCTTAAGTTAACTTGTTTTGTAAGATAAACAGAAAGGTTTTCACAACATTGATATTATATAAAGTAAAAGTATAAATATTTTTTATAGCCTACAGCTTTAACTTGAAGCATTACTGACTTTGTCGATCGTTGCACCAAATGACCACCTCGGTTTTCATCTTGATTATAAGTCCGTGAATTTGAAGTTGATATATATTTTAGGAAACATAATATCCGGTAGTTTTTGCGACACTTAATCGATAAATGTATATTTGAATGAGCTATCATTCCTAACCATTTGGGTTGATGTATTAAATTATGACACAAAATTACAAACGCATAAAATTAATGAAAGTGTACAAAATACTGTAATTCCTTCAGTGCATCCATCGTATACCAAAATAATCCTCGTGTTTCAGTAGAATCACGATATTCGTTCTTAGAATACATCGAGGATTAATTATTTAGATTTTTTTTGTTATATATCAGTTTAAGTTGCCCAATAAATATTTTTATGTAGAAACTAAGGGAGTCGGTTTAAAAATAACTGATGAAATTTAATGGCTAATATATAGAAGTCTTGTAAATTTATTGTTTCTTCTAAAGGTAAACACTTAACGAAGACACCATGTACTGCTGTGTTAAGGCGTCATTCTTTTGAGTATTTTTGTAAGGATTTCTTTAATGCACGTGATAATGACAACAAAATTGAAACGATATCTTGAATTAAATCTTTTATTAGCAAACATTATGCTGGCTCTATAAAATAAATTAGTGCTGTAATAAAGATATGCTTTAATGTGCAGAATTATTATCTACGTTGAGATAAACAAATGTTTAGTAACACTGGACAATATTCGCACTTTTACTACAGAACATTGACTTAATCCCACTTCCATGTTGCAACTAGTTAATGTCACCATTTCCTTCCACAACATAACTACCCCACAATTATTTCTCATAGTCTTGTTTCCTACAGTTACGTATATTGCCCCCAAAGAATTAGCTGCTTGTCTCACAACTTCCAAAAAATGCATACAAGGGCAAGAAAAAATTTGCATACATTTTCAGCTGCGCTTTCTTGTGAAGCGAGTCGCGAACACAAAGCCCCCTCCTCACAAACTTTTATTTAACTAGTTCGTCCAAGTTCGCCAGCCAGCGAGCGCTCTTTGAAGATGGCACGGCGCTGTCATCTCCACAGCCTTCTACTAATTTATGCCGAGGGGAAACTTTGCTCGGACTCCACAACACAATATTGTTCCCTCGCTGCTCTGTCACCCCATACTCCTTCCACGTCGTCCACCCCCAATAATCTACCCCCATTCCATCCGTTGCCTCATAACCTCCTTACAGTTTATGGAAATTTTGTCGGCAAAAAGTTTTCATCCTCAAAGAATAAGTCAATTTGTGATTATTTTACGGCTATGATTTCAAATTTCCTACTTGCTTCCTATTCCTGAAAAACTCGTAACGGAAGGAATTTTCTCGTTTATGTTAGGACCAGCTGAACGTATTTGTTTGTTGTAATACACATCAGTACTAGCGCAATACTGCAAAATATTAACATTAAATATTCAAATATATCGCACTTTAGGCAGAAGATTTAAAGCATAAGTATATAATCTGTAATAAAGCATAAATATCTAATCTGGCTGTAAATATGGTAGATGGTAGAATAAGTATTTCTGAAAGAGGCGTTTAAAAATAAACCTGGATTTAAACAATTCCGAATCGTTTAATCGTTTAAAATAAACAGCTGCCGGTACATTAATTTTGTAAATTGATAATCGAATGAAGGAAGTAAGTTACACATATTAACTTTCCTTTAAAAGTGAAATGGTCGAAAACTGATAGCTAAAATGTTTTTTTTTAACCAAATAACATTGGAATAAGGTATATAATTATTTTTCTATAAATTTCCTAGCGCCACTTGACGGCACATCAGAATTAATCACTAAGCCAGTTAGAGAACTGTTAATTTGTACACTTTGTTGATTGATACATCATTGGAAAAAAAAGGAAGAGTCCTTTCAAAAGTGATACTATAAACGTACGCTATCTGTAGTCTGTGTTTCGAATCAGTAACTCAATTTTACGATATTTCGAAATGATTTAAGATAAATACATCTTAATAATCGTTTATTACTGAGCGCAGCTTCAAGGGTCCCGGCGAACTTCCGTTGAATTATAAGAAAAGAACGACCGCCCCGAAGGACGACATCGCATAGACGTTCCATTCTAACGACGAAGATTCGTGTTCGAATACTGGACAATCTATGAAGAATGTCTTTTTCAAGATATAAGTTAGGTTAGTTTTTTATGGCATCTTTTCAAAACAATCCTTTAGCTGAAATGCTTACCGCGGGGACCGCTTATAAGTTAAAATGTGGTTAATTTAATTATGCGGGGCCGAGGTGCCTCAGCGGTTAGACTGTCCCGCCTTCCACCAAGGCGCACTGGGTTCAATCCCCGGCCGGGTCAAGAATTTTAACGCGTGGGAATCGTGCCGGACCGTTGCCTCTGGTCGGCGGGTTTTCTCGGGGATCTCCCTTACCTCCCGCCCTTTCATTAATTCATTGCTCCATACTCACCCCAATCATCGTCATCGGTTCTCGAGACCTCACTGTTAAGAGCCGCTCGAATCCCTTCACTCACTCACTCACTCACATTTTGTTGAGAAAGACTGGTTGATTGGTGTCATAGCTCGACGTCTCGTTAGCAACTTAGCAGTTAGTGCAGTGTCTTAGTCAGAAGCAAGAAGCAAGCGATACACGGCCTGTAATAAGGACTTACACGTAATTATCCCGAGGTGATTTCGGAAAACCACTTAAAATCGAAATAAAGATAGCTGAACAAGCAATCGAGCACATGTTCTTACGGATGCGAGTCCATGAAATAAACACTACATCACCTTGCCGTGTTGTAAAGAAAGTTATCACAACATAATACACAAATATTTTGAAAACCCTCTTTGATGGAAATACCAAATTTTCTGAAAGATTTATTTACTTGGTAGAGCACCCACTAAATTGCACTAAGTAATTTTGCGAATCTCCGTGATATATTGTTACTTTTAAATACCAATAAGATCGATCAAAGCTATATAGTCTCGTTGTGACTGAAATATTCCAGATTTTACATTTTCACCTCGGTTTCTGTGGACGAACATGGACGCAATTACTGTGCATTTCCTTGTGGGGTGTATATATGAGAAACAGAACGGAATGTATGTTGTTTAAAGTCTGAAGTTTAATAGCTTCCTGATTCCCGACATAAGTGAGACACAAAAGTATAATAATAATAATAATAATAATAATAAATCACTCAGTAATGGATTTTATTAAGTGAAGTCATTTTCCTTCGTCCTTTTAGAAGTATTTTAAAAATCTTGTCTTTTAAATAAAAGCGAAGTATTGTGGCAAAACAAATAATTATGTCAAACGCAATTCACTGTTAATAACCTTTACCAAGTGTCAATATAATGGTTTTCTAGTTCTCTAAATTGTTTACAGAAACATATTATAATGCAATTAAATTTATTATATTCAAAAGTGTCCACAACGTATAGCTGTTTTATTTTAAGGGATAACGAAATTATTTAAACTTATTTTCAATTAATTGTGCCAGTTATGGACAGACATACGTAATCGCAAAAGTTGCAAAAAAGTAGCGCCCTAAGTAATACTAGAAAATGATCACGAGTTGTGTATTCTGCTAAATGCGAAGATAAAAGACCAACCCTTATCTCTAAACTGCACAGAAGACTGATAACATCTGGCAGTGATGGTAACGCCAGAGATTATTAGTAAAGTCAACGCACGGTAATTTCACACTTCTTTAATCAAACGTTTCAAAAATCGAGTCATGTATGGCGTGTTCGGTTGTTTCTTAAATATGTCATATATCATAAACATTGTTTACTTTAATACACGTTAAAGGTTTATATTGCTAGCTAAACAATACGTTTAACTTTATTTTTTAAAATTATAATAATTAATTTCTAATTTATATTAATGAACTCAAGGCGCATAAATATGGTGCGTTGTCACACTGGGGTAATTTTCTAGACTTGGTTAAACTTGGTTTGTATGAGGCGGAGGAATAGTATGAAAGTAGAACATTAGAAGGGCTTCAGCAAATTTGGAAGTACATTTGAATGGACTATAGTGTTCGATGGAGATTTTTGGACATTCGCCATTGCGATGCAGACGTCTGTCATGGAAAAAACAGGACTGAGCACAAAAATACTTAAAACATATAAGCAACCTATGGATGAGAAAATTAATATATGTGTACATATATTTATTTGTATGTATACATATATGTATTTTTTTTCTCGTCCATAGGTTGCTTGTCTTTTTAAAGTATTTTTTCGTGCTCATTCCTGTTTTTTCCGACATCGTAATGGTGAATGTCCAAAAATCTCCATCTTATCATTCACCCCGATTTTACTATTTATTCAAAGATCGCTGTAGTGCTCACTTCTCTGTGGCACTTAGGATGTGAGCTGTAGCAGCCATCCAGAACAGTACATTATCTTCAGTACCATTCGAGATAAATGTGCGCCCATTCGCCTTCGTGTCATGCAACTTGTTGTGCACGTAAGTAAATACGGCTGCGGACAACTGGCGTCGTTTGCCGAAATTCAACTTCAAATTAAACATACGAAATGTACTTTCCGAACATTTTGCGACTAGAGTTTCTTGTTTCTGTTCGCCCAAAGATGCTGTGGTTCCATTTTCGACAGGTAGTTTCTAATAATCTTATATATTCTTGGGTGAAGTTTGATTCGTCGGCAGGTCTGGTTACCTTGTCTGGTTGGCTTTTGTGGTCCTTTGCTATGGTTTTTGGCATTATGTACTAGTAATGATTGTTTGGTATAGCCGTTTAATGTGGGCAGGTGGTTTGTTCGGAAGTTTCTGTATTGCCAATTATTGGGGTATATTGATCGAATGGTTTTATAAATGTGATAGACAATAGCCAGATATCAGGCGCACCTTTCGTTACATTATTCGTCTGCAGAGGGCGAGATATACTGTGACTAACAACCAACCATGTAAGAACAATTTGGAGTTTTCCTTATCATCAGACTCTAGTGGTAGGGGTGGGGGTAGGGGTTGACCTGCAGTGTGTAAGAGGTGGTCTGGTGACGACACAACCTAGCAGTCTGTCGGCTCCAGCTCCGATCCCCCAATCCCTTTCAAGCCCCACTAAAAGTTTTTATTTTTATTTTTGGAATTTCTTACGAATATAGAAAATTTTCTAATATTTAGAACATTTTGCTATTTTTTGGAATGTTTTTGGTTTAAGATAATTTAAGGTCACATGTACGAGGTCAAGAACATGGGCATAAAGCCAATATCTACACCCAGATCGTCGACCTCGCGTGGCACAGTCGGTTGGTGCGCGGCCGATCTGGGGTGCGGGAGACCCTGAGTTCGAATCTCGGGCAAGCCATGGGCTTTAATTTAAGTTAGTTTATAAGTTAGTCTGTAAGCCGTCCCCAGCCAAGCTTCCAATTATAAAACCGGGGGACGAACAAAAACCAATTACAATTACATCTAGATCCAAGATAGCGATCTGGTGATGTTAGAACACGGTGCCTAGTCGGCTCCCGGCTTCTACCCCTCTTCCTATATAAGCGCTACTTAAAACTTTTTGCTTAAATATTTGTTACATTTAAATAATGTGTTAATTTTTTTTTAACATTTTCTGTTTCTTTTTTGGAATATTTTCTTAAAGATCATCCAAAATCACAGGCTTGAGGATAGCTTCAATGTCACCCAGATCTAATATGGCGGTCGGGTGACATCAAAACATGGTGACTGGTTGGCTCCTGGCGCCTATGTTCTGTGCCAATTCCTGAAACTTTCCATTATCATTCTACTCGCATCAAATACAGTTTTTATTAAAGTCATCTCTAATGCAATTCACAACGTTTGCAAGTTAAATATTCAACGAACCGAAGAAACCTTTATTAGGAGAAATATATATTTTGCGGTAAATATTTTAGGTGACGAAAAAATTTGTGTGACTACAGTAGTTAAAAATATACATCATAAAATTATTTTAACATCTCGTTATGTAGAGCATCTAATCAGCATTTTTAAACCTTACAGTCGTATGAAAATCTAGGATACGAGTACACATATGTTTCATTATATAAAAAACATTGCTATTGTTGTGACGTGTTCTACATATAAGTTTATTATTCAGTAATTATATATTTTCTATTTTATTTTACATTTTTTAATTATAGTACACGCAGCAGTTGAAAGGTAATTAGTCATATATTCAATATTACATATTTATTTCATATTGTTAAGTTTTGGGTAACATGTTCATTTGTGTAAGTTGGCAATGATTGATAACACCATATTAATAGTAATCATAAGGGCTGCACCCTGATATAAGACATATGTCACACAGGTTAATTCAAATCAGATAACTGACGCCAATAATAGGTGTTGAAATAATTTTCTGGTCTCCAACGTGTTTGAAATGGGTCATTAAGGTAACAGGTCAGGTAGACCTGAGCTCAGCGTAATAAGTGAACAATTGTAATTGGAAAGTGAGTTTGACCCCGACAAATATGCTCCGTTTTGTATTGATAGCCGACAGAGTGTTACTAAATTGTCTGAAGAGGGCTCAGGAGCTTAGTAACTTAAATTATTAAGCAGATATGTAAGGTATCCTTATCACCGCCATACTAAGTGATCATTGGTCCAGCGGCGATGTGCTAAAGACGTTTCCTGTAGTTACACACTGATTTTAACACTTTCTTGCTGATCACACAGTACCTGAGAATAAGAATTCGTATTTACTCTACCAAATTTTGATATTGTTAGCCAGGAACAATTCTTATTAAGTGTAAACTTATAGACAAATATTTGCAAATTGTTACGTGTGAGTGTGATTATCATTTGAATACTAACCAAACTTTCTGCACACTAAAATATTTTAAATTTGGTATGAACTTTTAAACTGTAAAGACTTCATTTATGATTGCCAAGCACTGCACACAAAATTGCTATTTTGACAGTCTTCACTATTGGACTTATTTGATTGAAATTATATATTGGTAGCTAGTTTCTTTGTTTTCCCCAGAGTATATTTACAGAGTGACATATGTGTAGCTATGTGGAAGCAGAACTGAGCCTGGATATCAAGGAAATATGTTGGCAATTTGCAAGTCTGTTGGTGTTTTGTGGTCGTTTGCAGCCTATTGCAGTGTGAGTTCTGTCACTTTCACATTCAGTTGTTTATTTGCTAACTCTGCCTGCATGGTGTATAATAATTGCAGCTATTAATCTAAACACTTATTTTAGTATATCTCAGTCGTCAATATACAATTAACATTTAATATCATTTCAGTGGTTCGCATATGAGGGGCAGAAATTAATAATATAATATTATTTCACACATACGTTACAGCAGAACCCCAGAATCCTAGCCCTAACCTTTTTTTTTACAATATACATCATAGAATAATTTGTTTGTAATAATTATTGTATTTTTGTTGATAATGACTACCATCATTGGTTTGCAAAACAAATAATGATGAAATATTTCAACCTCTTTTTTTCAAAATAGCCAAAACTTCTGTAATGTGAATCTTCAAGTAAAATACGCTAAGTATCTGCTCGAGCAATGGATCTGACCAGTAGTAGAAGACATGTGTAGATGTAAATTAAGGCAGGATTTCTAACTCTCAACTGCAGTCCTGCAAACTCTGTCACAGTGTCCATCTGTTTCCGTAGACTAAAGTTGAGGTAGACTGATCTCGCTGGCTGCTCACAACCAATCTCCGCGTCCCAACATTGAACTGCTTTTCTGCCTACACGTCTAGCAAAAATGTTGTAGATTGGGCTTGAGGTTAGAACACTGTTTAGTAAACAAGTGCTTTTGAGATGATTTTATACTTCCTGCAATCAATTTCTAATGCTTTTTTGATTTCATTCAAACTGGTAAAAGTATTTTATTAGTATAATAGTGCTTGTCATTTATAAATTAAGATGTAAATAAACACTTTCATCACTGTTGACCATGTGACTTTCATGGTTGTGTAGGATTGCGGTAGGTCAATGTCGGGTACATGCGCAGAAGACGAATAAGCAGTCTACCTCATCTTCAGTCTATGCCTGTTTCAAAGCAAAACGTGAGTCTTCACTAAAGGAGTATTCCACACTGGTCTTTACTGACGCAACTGCAAACAAAGGTGACTACGTTTAGTTGTTAGTAGCCAAACTCATAAAGATCATCGGGTATCGAACCATTTGTTACCCGCAGCTGCAACATGTCGCTGAATGGCCTGCGAGGAAGCTACTGGCTAATTGGAGCCTGTCTGGCCACCAAGTTGCCCTTCCTCGGGGTCGTTCACAACTAATCAACGATTAATGGATACTGCCAGCTGGGTACTCTTGCGACACTAGTTAGAGCTGGGACAGTTCTGTACCAGTAGCTTTGCGACACATGGAAACAGCCACTTTCTCCTCTCCTTCCTTGACCCCCTTGTCAGATATCAAAAAAGTTTATTTCCCAATAAAACAATAAGGGATATTCTATAAAAACCTTTAAAATTTACAGATCATTACATTTCACCCAATTAAAATATTAAAATTTTGATATTACAATACTGATACTGAAATACCTTTAAAACAGGAACAGTTATGTTTTAATACGAATAAAGTTAAAAATTTCCCCACTCCCCACAGCACAATGTTCCGAAAGACACATAATCGTGATTGAGCTCCTCTGCATCTCTGCCCCAAGGCAGAAAGCCACTCCTTATATTTGCTCCGTCGTTCTCTTTGGAATTGTTGGGTTGAGCAAAAAGGTGAAATATGACCACACATCGCACTGACCGTCTGCGAGCCACACTGCAGGTGAGGGGACCTGAGGGAACAGTGGAGTTGGCGAAAATTTGCACCGACGTCAGAAAGCTTGATGGGGTAGGGGGGAGGGAGGAAATACACAGAGCCGCTGAACATGTGCTCACCCCGACTCTTCTGCTCTCTCTTCATCCATTTGTCGGCTTGTGTGGAGCCACTTACAGAAGACGACTTCTGAGGTACCTTCGACGCGAGGCGTCGCTGGACTACAGTCTTCCCAAGTCAGGAGACGTACTCAGTCAGCACCACATCTCTACTACTCGACATCGGGACGGAGGAGCTCCTTCGATCCGAATCGAATTTAGTGGTAGGTGTCCAAACAGTCAGGGTGCAAGATTGAGTCGCTATGGAAGCTACGCAATTAGAACAAAGAGATAATTTGAGTGATTAACTTAAATATTGCAAATCATATGCAGAACTAGAAAAAAATAGGTATTTGTAATATACACAAAGTGTGAATATTTAGCAGTAAATAAAAAAATAATATTTTTGTAATCGTTTGTTTTCCTAATTACTACTATCTAGCATGTCACCTGCAGTTAGACCTTGTGGTATTTCAGTAACAGTAGAAGTGCAGAGTCGGAGAGAGAGTAAGTAGTAAAGTAAAGTGTTGCTTACTGGAGTTGAACCAAGGACAGGTTTGGCGGCCTTACGTCAGTAAGGCTAAGCGGAGTCACCATCCTTAATAATTATAGAGTTTAGTTAACCTGCCATAATCCTGGCAGTAGTATTTATTCAGTGCTGGCTAGGTCGACCACAACAAACAGTAAAGAACATTTGCATACAGCCAAGACAGTTGATGGCACATCTTAGTGACCTCACATGCACAGCTCATGCTCCTTGAGGGACTTATGTCAAAAGGGGCGGGGGGGGGGGGGGTTGCGACCGAAGACAGTCTAGCGATGGCAGTCAAGCACACTGTCTTAGCGATACTGGCTAAGAGAGCAACAGTCCAATGGGCCGCAACGCACCAAGTTAAACACAACGTCCACGAATACCTCCAGCTACCCCCGGAACTCACGAGGGACAAGTTCGTAGGGCGATTTTTCTTGCAGCAGGTAAAATGTCGCTTCATGTGATACCATCACAGTTTGAAGAAATTTTTCTTTCCGCATATGGCGGGCCTGAAGTACAGTTTATCAATTTTATAATGTTGTTTGAAGGCTTTAATGTATTGTGAGTGTGCATTGAAATGTTGCATGTGCAAACATGTTACCCCGATATCCCAAGTATACCCAGTTAATGGCACCTACCTAATGTCCCCAACATCATTTCGACTGCAATGTCAGAATTTCACAAGAAATGGCCAGTTCGGCGTGAAGTCCAAACTAACATGTAACAGCCATGTTATATGACCTATTTTATAAACAAATTTTTTGTGTGGCTATTCCTTTATCTTCACTGCATGTCCGAAACTCATTAGTAGTGACTCAATTATCGTACATGTCACGTCGCATGTACAGTTAGGAAGAACGTTGTTTTGCTTCAAATGAAGAGCAATCACATCATCCTCGTGCTACTTATGTGCATGCACCAACACATGCAAATTTTTTTGTTTCCATATGATCCATCTGTATGCCAATTTTCCAGCTTTAAATGTTACGGAATGAGTTCTACATGGGGTATGTATTTATGGTAATTGGTACACTAAACATTTTAAATTATTCAATTAAATACAAATGTTTTCAACACAAATAAATTAAAAACTTAAAATTTAAATTTAAAACTGCTTTAAAGTAATTACTGATTTCACAGGTATGTGATCTTCAGATATGGCTGTCACTACCACAATCGAGCAATGGTCATTTTCGAGTGTGACCTCTGTATAGATTCAGACATTCCAGCAAGTGATATTTGTCGTGGTCAACACTTCAGATAGCAGTACAGCAAAACACAGAACAATTTTTTCCCCCTAAGCAAATACCTGAAAGAATTTAGACATTCCCTGTTTCGCACGAATGCTCAAAGGACACGGGGAACATTGCTGATATGCGAGTTCTGTTTCGAACAGCTAATTAAATCTCGTTCCCTTGCATAGAGCGAGCCCGCACTTTCAACTCAAATCGGTTTCTGATTAAGCTGGTTAATCGCGCGCGCGTGAGCCATTAGGCTGGAAGCATCTCCCTTCTCTCCCTTCCCTTAAGTTCACGGCGTGATGCTTGTGCAGTCAGGCGGCGGCCCGCGCGACTCCAGGAAGCAGTCGCGTCACGTACCGCCGACCAGCAATTACCTGCCGCGTCGCGGAAATGTGCTCCCGAACCGTCCTGCTCCCACTACTCACACCACCGCCCACCGAATATTCCGCCCTTCCCCGATCCGGCGACAAGAGCAGCTGGCTGTGACAATCGATTGCGACGCGTTTACGTGCCCGAAATCAAGTTGGGCTGCGGGGAACGGATCTCTCCCAACCCTTCCAACAAAAGCCCTTCCTCGCGACAGTAAATTACATGGTACGTACAGCGAGACTGAAAGAAGGGGTGGTCGGTTAAGGGTTGACAGGTCTGAATACAGAAGCCAGCGTTTTGAACATGCCGCGCCAGGGGTGAATGTGCGGCGAATTACTCGGTTGTAGATTTTGCCAAAGCAAATGAATATTGCATTCGGCGTTGGTTCACCGCTGTCTCCCTTCCCCCTTATGAGCATGCCCAATTAGCGCACCTGCCTACGTTGTATTGCAGCACATTTAAGGGCATTAGAAGCAAAAGGCACAACACTATTAATCTTTGAGACAACACGTGTGAAGGAACTATGTCTCGTAAGTAATTAAATATGTGAATTGTTTTTGTATAATCACACGCCGAAAAGATAATTGTGTTATTTTCGGAACAAACAAATTAAATTACCGAAACTACATACAAAAAAGTAAACAGTAAACTTTGGAGGTGTAATTTAATTTTTTTTGAGACGCATTTAATCAATTTTTTTTTTTAAATTTAGAACGAGTTATAAATTAAACAAAGCGAAACATTTCCTTATGTTTAACTCTTGATATTATAATAAAGTTTTCACGACGTGGCTTATGGCATATTTTTAGCATATATTATCTCAATTACAAAATTGAGTCAGATAACATTTTTTTGGTGTTTCTGAACAGTCAATAAGATCGTACTTTTGCTTGTGATTATGAAAACTACTACAAAATGTCATAATAATAAAATTTATAATTTGACGGAAATTTCATTACATGTGATATCTCTAAGTTGTTAACTGTTTCATACAAATGTAAAGTGTGAAATTTTTACCTTCTAGTATTTGTAAAATCCACAAGTTGTTGCTGATCTACGTGTCGTTAAACAATTTTTTTTTAATCAACAATATTTTACCAGCTTTTATTTTCATATAATACATTATAACAATGACTGGATTTCTTTAATACATTCTGCAAATAATGACATGAAATTCCTTGCTGTCGTGTTGCATGATAAGAGCAGTTTTTAAAATTGTTGGTGATTGGAAATAATTTGTTTTGTTTTATACGCATTGGGATAAGCATTAGCGGGAGCGAATTAAATACGTAATATTTTCATAACGACACAAGTTAATAGGATGAATAATAGTCATCAGATCCCAGGACGCACTAAATTTGCTCTTAAAGGGGAACCCCTAGAAAATCGTTTAACACTGCATACGTAAACTCTGCAGTAGGTGCTCCAAAGACTGCGATATCCATTTCCAGAAAGCTGAAACTCTCACAAATTAGATCTATAACAGTATGATATAGGTTGTTCACGGGAAAACTAGCAATTTAGAAAGCCCTGCTTAAGATCTACTTGTATGCACGTTGTGTATTCTTACGGCTTACGTAAAATTAACATTGTCATAGGCCTCATCACTTCATTAATGCGTCGGTCAAATGAAACTGTGAAATTATTGAGAAAGTAAATACTTTACAAACTTACTAATTTTTACACTTCGATGCATTAAAAAAACAGAAAGCTAAAGAAATATTTTTAAGTTATCACAAATGGTTACCAAACACTTTTTATTTGACTTTAAGTCATGGAACTACTTTCCATCCATCGTTACCAACTTTACAGGGCGAATGTCACTCAGTGCGTCCATTGTTTTAAGGTTCATTTCTAAAGTGCTCACTTTATTGTAAATAACTTATAGTAATACTTGCGATATAGGCCAACGAAACTATAATTGACAACTGTACTTTTTTGCTTTAACTTCAAGAAACTCTGTAGGAAACCCCTAATATATTTTTTTAACTAATTTAATAATTTTTCCTCCTTTTCGAATATATTTACGAGGATGAAAGTAAAAAAGAGGCTTTAGAAAAGAGATTTTTCAATTTCCTTTAAAAAACCCTTGTATTCCTAGAAATTTTATTTACAGAGATGTGCGTAAATACTGATTTCACAGTCAGTCATTTACAAGTATCTTTAACGGAAGGTTGTAGTGTGTGCAGAAAGAAGAAACTGAGAGAATCATTAAATAGTGCTGCACCAGTCACAAATCAACCGTGTGGGAGGCTGCTCGAACAGATTTAGGGATGTCCAACTTAGCAGAAAATGGCAAGTTCAAAGCATGTGATCAGTAAATATACTGAATGATAACGTGTTTAGACGAATACAGTGAGCTTGGTTTCATACATTCTACGAACAAATAAAATGCAAGAGGAATTGTTTTAAATCTCGTATTTGCGCATTGAAAAGACCCCGGAAAGAATGCACTGTATTTCGGCTTCTCACGCGTAGAGATGATTCCATTTTACATGTTTCAGCCAGTGATACCCACATTGTTCCATTAATTTTCCTCGTGTGAAACGACATGGGGCCTATTTCATTAAAGTTACAATTCGGCAGGTAACAGGCAACAGGAAATTGTCAGACAGGTTTACAATCTGACAAATGTGTGCTTCATAGAAGCTGACAAGTTTACAAATTGGTCATGACAAATTTGTAGAATAGTATGACCATTTGACAAATAGTTGTTTCACAAAAGTTTTGAGCTGACAGGTAAAAATACGATAAATGTCTCAAATATTACACTACGTACTGTTTTATGAAACAGATAAGTATAATCGCTCGGTGACATATCTTCGAATTTGTAGAATTGTTACTGCAGAAGTGACAGGCAAGCTTTCCTATCCAACCAGTAATTTGTAAAGTTTATATAACATGACAGTGCAATTGTGTTTCAGTATTGTGTGAATTAACATTGCGTGCCAAGCAGCACATTCTTTTCCTCTCGGATCAAGTTTAATATAGTAATCTTGTTCACATAACTCGACATTCTGCTGCTAGAGCGAATAAAGTTATGTGGGTGGAATTATTATTTACCGCTTGGTTATTTATGATAGGAATCGACTGTTCATGTATCGCATATAAGGCTGCGATCGATTATCGTAAGCGCACTTGAGAGCTGTCAAGCGTCTAGAAAAATGAAAATTTCTGTTTGATAATTGTCGCGTTTATGAAACTGTTATTTTAAGGCTGGCCATTTACACTTTTTTGCTTGTCAAATAAGGGGAACTTGTATTATTTATGTAACGTAACACTGCTCTGACATTTCGATAAATTTGTTGGATTTGACATAACTGTCGTATATGTCACACCTATCACATTATATGAAATAGGGCCCCGCACGTAAGTGCAACTAACTTGTATGGGGTCGCTAGAACTGACGCTATACGATTCCCGATTTCTCAAGTGTTTTCATGCCAATTTCCTACTAGCGTTTCTCCTTCACAAAATACATAATTAATATGGAAAACAAAATGTTCTGAATTTTTTGCCGTAACCTTTGGCCGAACAGTGAAAAAGGCGAAATGTCGAATAACTAGGTCTACCTCAAGCCACGTGCGCTAGTTTACGTGAAAATTAGAGAATTCGCAAAAAAATTATTTGCAGTCCAAATGAAATTTTGTTGCTGTATAGCTAGCCCGTAATCGTTCAAGCATTTCATAATGTCACACAAAGAGAACACAATTTTCTAAATACGTGCCGATATGCCAATATTGCACTTTACGTATTCTTGCGCACTACTATACACTCTTTAGTCTTGCTGCTAGATATTTTGTGGCATTACACACGTTAACAAAGTGTACAATTTTTTTTTTTACCTACAAGATATTATTGAAGCATGTAAATTGTAAATTTCTATTTTGCGTAAGTTCTTAAATAATAGCGTTATTTTTGTTGACCATAATACTTACAAAGTCTCAATCAGCCTACTGAAACATGGATAAGGTGGAGACTCTCCTGTTATGTTTTATTAGGAGGTTCCGTGGAATGCCTCTGCGTATATTAGTGACGTCATGTTATTTCCTTTAAAGCTCCCCCGAAGTAATTTTGCAGTTAAATGGCCATTGTTTGATTTTAAATGTTCAATAGATCGCCATGTTTTACTGTTGTGCTCTACCTAATACTTTGTTATAATTAGCTTCGCCCCTGTAGCCCCTTTCAAGAATGAGTCAGAGAATACAATGTTACCCCTTGGTTAGCTTCCAGTGAACAATAAACGACATTACATTCACTGATTGACCGGTGTATTCACGTTTTAAATAAACACGTAGTGATATTTCTGATATCTGGTGATTTCTCAATGATTTCAGGTGAGCTTGTTCATGGAATTAATTGCGAATCGGTGTTTTTTGTTTTGACAATTTCGTGGTAAGAATTAATAGCTGTTCTGCGCGCAAACTTAACAAATAAATAACACTTAAAAATTATATATAAAAACCACTCTAAATTGGCAGATATTACATAAGATTTACTTAAGGTGTTCCACTGCAAACAGTGAAACTATATAAACTATTTATTAGCTGATATGTATTGGTATAATGATGATTTATACTGAGTCCTAGTGAGTTATACTGGTCTGGTACTAAAACATCGGTGCAATCTTTTGTTTTGCTGCTAGGCAACAGTCCATTTTCAAAATTTACTGAAGGAACAAGTCCACCGACTGAAGTCAGTGATTCAGAATTAGGGCGAACACTTCAACATTTACTACGTCGGCAGTGTCATTACGTAATGGAAGAATAACTTCCCGACATCCTATGACAGAAGTTTACAAATGAAAGGTGCTCAATTTACCGTGAAAGGCCCATGTGTAAATACATGAAAACTTCGCGTTTTTATTTATTAACATGCTAGAATTCACTATACTGTATTTACTGGAGCTCATTTCGCAATTTAACTGGCTTCTTTAAACTATAGACTGTCATTCACCCTTGTAAACGCTTCACTAGAGATCATTGCTCAACCTTAGATTATTTGCTATTAACTTCAAATGTCACTTGGTACTATTCACACAAGTTATCTGACAAAAGCAGCGTTCGAATAAAATATAACGTCTAACAGTTTAGTCTGCCGCCCAATAATAACGTGGAATTTGAGGTGTCTGCGTATAAGCAGAGCCCCGAGTATTTCGCGGATTTATTTACCAACAGGCTAGACTTGACAGTCCTCTACCATGGAGGTATTAGTCTATGGAGTGGAAGCCGAGACACGAAAGTAAAGCCGAGCAGCAGATGGTAAGGAAAGACTAGGACAGGGCTAGTAGTGGCAAAAAGGCGCATGTTTTACATGTACTTATATGGCCGTGTTTTTCATCTAATTAATTCCGCATAGTGGCAAAATACTGTATAGCGTTATGATGCACAGGCTTATTTAGGCCACGTACATTTGAAAACATCCCTCGACAACAAAACGCAATAATTACGCCACTGGTAATACCGATGCACGATTTAACTTTTGCCACTCCTAATATGGCGGCTGACGTAAACCATCGGTCTGCGCATGCGCAGTTGAAATAAGTCAGGCATGGCATCGGCTTCACTTGATAAACGTGGAGAAGATAGGCGCTTACCACTCCACCATCTATTACCTCCATGGCCTCTACACACTCGAGACACTGTAGTTTGCTTATTGGTTGTTGCGATCAAGTGAGGGCCTTGTACAGCACTGCTCAACACTCGCTCACACTACCGCTTCATGGTCACTACTGGCTCACAGTTAAAGGAGGCGTGTCTAAAGAAGTACGGTCGAATCACAGTAGTACTAGAAAAGGACAAGTGTTTGAAGACCACCTCGGTACCGAACGAGTTCGCGAAATACTCGGGGCTCTGCCTATAGGGCCGCTATCAGCTTGAATACCTCGACAGACGCGTGGCGTGGTAACCCAGACAGAGAGCATCCTCAGCCCCGCTGCTCGCGAAGTGTTATTATTCAGGGGAGCATAATCCGCTTCCTTCCTCCGCCGGCAGATGGCAGCACCACCGCACCTCTGGCTAGCCACGCATGGCCCGGCTGCTGCATATTGTAGCCATCCCGGAAGTGAGGAAGTGGTTCGGGGAAGTCTCGGCTCACGCATGCTTCTTGCTCCTCATGGGGATGGAGAGAGAACTATACGCGAAGATATGAACAGGGGTATCGAGTGTTGTAAGCTGCGAAGAATATTTTTGGTGACATATTTAAATAAATTTCTTGGAGAAATGCACAACCGCGACGAAAGCACTAAAGCTTTACAACGCATCTGAAATATTTTTGCAGAAATTTCACAAACATCATACACTGGAAATTACTGTAGTTCTAGCAGATATGATAAAAATTTGTCTTATAAAAAATTTTTCCCTTATTTTCAATGCACTCAGATACATTACAATTGGTATACATTTTCCGTGGAAAATTTTATTTGAAATATATTCTGAAACGTTAGTTGGCAAGCAGAGAAAATATTCAATAATTCCTTGTTAGTAAAATTAAGGGAAATACATATTAGAGAAGATAGATACGTTGTAAAACAAAACCACATTTGAATTTACTGTCTATATTATGGAAAAGGAATTGCTAACGCTACAGAGTTTTAAAAATTAACATTGTGGTGTTACTTTCCAAGATACGTGGATGTTATGACATTAAATACAGAACAGAATCCATCGTTGCATGATACGTATTGTTCAGTCACAAAAAAAAGAGAAAAAAAATTTCAACAAATGGCACGACACTATCAATCAAACTAGATGAAACGACAGTGGGTTGAAAACCATCGTAAACGGATTATGAATCAACAAATAAAATATCACCGCATGTTTATGAATAAGCTAATGCTTACTATTTTATAAAATAATAAATTTAGAAAAGAGTGGCTGGACTGACACGGTAGGATCACGCGAAGAGCAACCTAATGTCTACTAGGTGGGTGAACTTGGCATATGGGCTGATTCGATCTGTGTAATCTCATTTTGTTTCAGGGATTCCGTTGTTGTACGACATGCAGGAGCTTGGCAAAGGTGTGACCGTGGAAAAACTTTGGAAAGCAGAGGCATTGCAACAGCAAATCTCCCGAATACTACAATAACACTACTCCCAATCCAAGAAAACTGCGTTAACAACTAAGATCATAGTGACGTCAAACTTCTGTCTTCTGTTCCAAAACAATTTCATATAATTATAGTAGCTTAAAAAAAATTAACATCTTGTATTTTATATTCGCAACACCGTGATGGCAACTGACAAGAAACTATTTCTGTACCAATTTTGCTCAGGAAAGTCTGCGTTTAGTATTAGTGCTATAAACTTCTGAAAACAAGCAGGTAATCTGTTTAAAGAGCTGCTATATTTTGATAGAGGCTGTTCACGATAAAGTGAGCACTTTTGAAATCAACCTTAGAAAAAAGTGACTGCCTCTAGCTGCATATATTTGAACAGGCGCCCCGAGTGCCATGCGCCCAATAAAGTTGGTAATGATGAATTTGAAGTAGTCCCGCATGTCAATGTCTAATAAAAAGTTGCAGGTAACTCTATTTGTGATAACTTAAATTATTACTTCCATATTTTTGTGCTTTTTTAATGTATCGAAATGTAGAAATGAGTAAATTTGTTAAATATTTACTTTTATAATAATTTCACGGTTTCACTTGACCGACGCATGTATAAAATGATGAGGTCCATAGCGATGTTGATTTTACATAAGGTGGAAGAATATGAAACGTGCATACACGTAGATCTTAAGCAGGGCTTTCAAAAGTGCTCCTATAAACCGTGAGCAGCCTATAGAATGACAAGCAGCATTGGGAATATAAGTGCGAGTACTGCCAACACGCTGAAGTCAGTTCAGAAAACAACGGTGATAGTGAGTTTGGAAGCAGTCCGTCGGAAGTTGTGTCCGATTTGTGAGAGACGGGAGTGGCTCGTCCTCTGGGTCCTCTGTGTGCGTCCACATCTTCCGCTTGACGGTGGCCAAGCCGTTTGCCTTGTTTACTCCTGTTGTCTGCACTGCAAAAAAAAATTGAGCTAAAATTCCCGGACATGTAAGGGAAGCTAATTGCCCCTACATGTAATGTAAAATTACCTATCAGATGTGGAGTAAATTTACATAACAAATAAGGCTACATTAACAATAATGTATAATTAATTTATATTTCAAATTACACGGGTAATTGGTACCGTACATTTTTGTTACTACCTCAACTCTGAGGTCCTGGACACTCGTTGGTGGGTGGGCGCGAACCATGGATCTCTACCACGATAAGTTCATGCGCTGTCCGATACACCACAACGGCATGACAACACGAGTGAATATTAGTGTGTTCAAGATTATTTCTTCCGCCCGTCCTCCCACTCGGCTGCTGAGACAATGCTGAAGAGATGCGCGCGTCGCGATGTAATTTTCTCATCCAATTATGGTATTTTCCACCGCTACGCACGTGAAATTCACTCCAGAGTGCAGTAATTGTACCTTTCACATAAATAGCCACGTTGGACAGCCTGAATGACTAGACAATAAAAATTAAATTTTTAGGTAGAAAATATATATTATACAATTATGAAATAGTGACAAGTTGACTAGGAGATCCACACGTCGTAAGGTAATTTTCCCATCAATGTTTTGGGTCTTTCACTATCATGTACGTGAATTTTACTCCAGTGTGGGGTAACTTTACCTTAATATGCAAGGAAAACTATGTTCCCCACACAAGTTGGCGAATACTACCTCACACTTGGCAGGTAATTTTATCATAATTTTTTTTCGAGTGTGGGAGCCGAGCTGGTGTCCTCGGGGCGCTCCGGTGCTGCGGCTCCGCCAGCACAGGAGGCAGCGGCCAAGCGGTCGGCCGGCAAGTATCATGGAAGGCAGGGTAGTACCTCGTGCGATCGGTCGACCCCCACAGGAGGTTCTCTGCTGTGATCGATCACTGGATAGGAGCAGACCCGGGGAGTTCGCCGTCGCCCTGAGGCTCGCTGCTGTGCTGCGGCTCCGCCAGCACAGGAGGCAGCGGCCAAGCGGTCGGCCGGCGAACATGCAAGTATCATGGAAGGCAGGGTAGTACCACGTGCGATCGGTCGATCCCCACAGGAGGTTCTCTGCTGTGATCGATCACTGGATAGGAGCAGACCCGGGGAGTTCGCCGTCGCCCTGAGGCTCGCTGCTGTGCTGCGGGTCCGCCAGCACAGGAGGCAGCGGCCAAGCGGTCGGCCGGCGAACACGCAAGTATCATGGAAGGCAGGGTAGTACCACGTGCGATCGGTCGACCCCCACGGGAGGTTCTCTACTGTGATCGATCACTGGGTAGGAGCAGACCCGGGGAGTTCGCCGTCGTCCTGAGGCTCGCTGCGGGGCTGCGGGTCCGCCAGCACAGGAGGCAGCGGCCAAGCGGTCGGCCGGCGAACACGCAAGTATCATGGAAGGCAGGGTAGTACCACGTGCGATCGGTCGACCCCCACGGGAGGTTCTCTACTGTGATCGATCACTGGGTAGGAGCAGACCCGGGGATTTCGCCGTCGTCCGGAGGCTCGCTGCGGGGCTGCGGCTCCGCCAGCACAGGAGGCAGCGGCCAAGCGGTCGGCCGGCAAGTATCATGGAAGGCAGGGTAGTACCTCGTGCGATCGGTCGACCCCCACAGGAGGTTCTCTGCTGTGATCGATCACTGGATAGGAGCAGACCCGGGGAGTTCGCCGTCGCCCTGAGGCTCGCTGCTGTGCTGCGGCTCCGCCAGCACAGGAGGCAGCGGCCAAGCGGTCGGCCGGCGAACATGCAAGTATCATGGAAGGCAGGGTAGTACCACGTGCGATCGGTCGATCCCCACAGGAGGTTCTCTGCTGTGATCGATCACTGGATAGGAGCAGACCCGGGGAGTTCGCCGTCGCCCTGAGGCTCGCTGCTGTGCTGCGGGTCCGCCAGCACAGGAGGCAGCGGCCAAGCGGTCGGCCGGCGAACACGCAAGTATCATGGAAGGCAGGGTAGTACCACGTGCGATCGGTCGACCCCCACGGGAGGTTCTCTACTGTGATCGATCACTGGGTAGGAGCAGACCCGGGGAGTTCGCCGTCGTCCTGAGGCTCGCTGCGGGGCTGCGGGTCCGCCAGCACAGGAGGCAGCGGCCAAGCGGTCGGCCGGCAAGTATCATGGAAGGCAGGGTAGTGCCTCGTGCGATCGGTCGACCCCCACAGGAGGTTCTCTGCTGTGATCGATCACTGGGTAGGAGCAGACCCGGAGAGTTCGCCGTCGTCCTGAGGCTCGCTGCGGGGCTGCGGCTCCGCCAGCACAGGAGGCAGCGGCCAAGCGGTCGGCCGGCAAGTATCATGGAAGGCAGGGTAGTGCCTCGTGCGATCGGTCGACCCCCACAGGAGGTTCTCTGCTGTGATCGATCACTGGGTAGGAGCAGACCCGGGGAGTTCGCCGTCGCCCTGAGGCTCGCTGCGGTGAGTGGCGACACTGCTCCGGCGCTCACCTGCACTCTAAATTCGAATCAGTGGGAAACCACTGATCGTTTCAGTGGGAAAATTTCACCGATTGAATATGCGACTTTCTGATTACGCTCGCGAATTAAATATTGTTTGTATTCAATTTAGCCAAGCAATTACATGAAATGATCACATTTACGATAGTTTACTATATATATTGCGCAATTTAGGCCTACCGTAGTTTTAAGAAGTAAAAAAATTTCCGAGTAAGGCGAAGATTGAACTCACACAGCCTTTACACATAGATTTGAGAGCGTTACCTTACCACTGCGCTATTACGCCAAGTTGAACTATTGCGAGGAAAATAAATGGTTTAAATTTCGCGGCGGAATCGTGAAGATATAAACTATATGCTCTTACTTTTCGTTTTTGGTTTAATTTATATCGTTTGGTTGTCAAAACGAATAGTAATTTCGAGTGCCCTCTGTTCATTACATTATATGCCGATTAAACCTTCAAACAGGGCACTGTAACGATTACATGAAAACGAAATGAAAGACGTAATAACGGCATGAAAGTTTGAGTCGTCATATTACCTGATAAAATTGATTTTTTAAAGACGAAATATATGTTAAAAAGTATTTTGTACTGGTTTTCTTAGTTTATTTCTCGTAATTTCACTTGCTACACAGTGTTTAACGGCAATTTTCAAACTTTTTCCTCTGATTCATCATTTAAATTCACTTAAGTGACTGTTGAAACAGTCAGATACGTTTGACGGATTGAAACAGTGAAATTCTCATTGATTCAGATTTAGAGCGTGGACAGTCAGCAGTGATGCGGCGAGAGCTCTAAAGCTGGATTTACAATAACCCGACAGTCCGACAAAACAGCCCTGACACATACGAATATGTTTCATCAGCCAATCAAGAGCAAGGTCACCCTGACAAAAGCCCCGCCCCGACTGCCCGACAAATGCCGATTATATTTCTACTTTCGTCGGGTGTCGGACCGGTTGGCAGTAGTATAAAAACATAAACATTACCTTACAAAACAAAATGTCGAGCGGATTTCACTAATGTGGTAAATTTCACATTGAAAATATGTCATTTACGTGTACATTCGGTTATCTTGTAACAGGAAGCTAATGAAATTGCGAAAATAAATATTCGTGGAAACATAACTGCTCCGAAATCCAAAAATACTTCGTTTACAAAATTATCAAAACAAAATAGTTTACAATGATGTGTGATTTTTTCACACTCCATAGCAAGTTACTGGGCATTCTAGGATTATCCGAAAGCCACACAACATTTGTCGGAAGGAAATTGTCGGGGTATTGTAAACATTGGACTAATTGTGGTGGTGTGGGGAATGGTCGGGCTGTAATGTCGTGTCTGACTGTCGGGACGACCTCGTCGTGGAATTCTAAATCCAGCATCAGAATGGTACACAGAGGCTGGCCCAAATTGCTCGGAACGTGAGGGTGTCTAGGCGTCGAAGCCGTACGGGATTGTCGCACTTAAGGGGTCCGTCCACCTGCCTGAAGATATTTTCTGCGTTTGAGGCCAAGAAGTGGGGTAGCGATAAGGGCGACATTGCTACGCTCTAAAAGTGCGCCATCGCCGCTATACGCAGGGCTCTGGATTGGCATGCAGTGTTCTTGTCGTGCTGCGTGTACCCATGGGTCATTCAGCTGTTATCCTATAAGTTTATTGGTGGGACGTCTGTAGCATGTTTCAGTACATGCTACTCGATTACTTCCGTGCGTATATAACGCGTATATTTTGAGATAGAGAGCTTTAAATAATCCGTTTTTAGCTGTGTTATAGCGCTCCGAAATTGTGTTTATAATGTGTGTGACATCTTGGAAGTAACCCACAGACTGAGTCTGAAGTGTGCGTTCACTTCAAAGACTAGCACATTGGAAAGGGTCCACGGTGGCAGAGCGATTAGCACGCTAGCCTCCCACCAAGGCGAACCGGGCTCAATCCCCGGCCGAGTCACTGGATTTTCGCAAGTGCGAATCGTGCCGGACGATGCCGTTGGTCGGCAGGTTATCTCGGGGATCTCCCGTTTCCTCCGCCCCTTCATTTCGGCGCCGCTCCACATTCACTTCAATAACCCTCATCGGCTCTCAAGACCTCGCTGTTAAGTGCCACCAAAATCTCTTCACTCTTCACTCGCTAGCACATCGGACGCACATTTAATAGTTTCGTGAACAATACCTGGGTTTCGAACACACGGCAACGCAGTTCGAGTGCCAGGCAGGCAGGCAGACCCCTTAAGGGTTCGGGTGCGGCCAACCGACGATTCCCTCGCTATTTGGGACGGACTCCATAAATAATGGCCCGATCGCCTGGTACTTGGTGACGTAAAACATCCTTATAGATCATGGTATTGCGATACTAAATACTATAATTAGCTGTCACTTGAACGTCGATTTTAACAACAGAATTAAACGAAAATTATTAGACATTTACCTGTATCTAGAAAATTGCCAACTTTTACGTACATGTAGTTATGTGGTTATCGACTCCAATACGACTTTAATGTTAAAGGCTCTTATTTTCAAAATTACATATCTATAAATGTTTTCCGTTAGAAGGCAATAAATATAACAAAATCTCGTAAATTCAGAATGAGCTTCTAATGTAAGCAGAAACCAATGCGAATATTAAATACGCTTTTCAAGGAATTTTTTCCTTCATGTTATAAGGTAGGAACGCACAGAAAATAAATATTTAATACTGTAAACTAGTATCTATTAAAACCGTTCACACAGAATTTGGCATGCCAATAGTTGTACGGAATGTTACCGTGATCCTAAGTAACTGTCGTATACCAGACACATTATTCATAACGATGGATTATACAGGGTGAGTCATCAGCTCTGCGCCAAACAGCGATGGGGTTGCAAATATGAACTTTATTTAACTACATACTGAAACTATGTGATATTAAGGGATGAATTTATGTAGTCATACCAAACAATTCAGTCACTGTAACATGCGAGTACCCATGTTGACCTACCGCATACCCTACATACTAAAATGGGGGTTGCCACCTCAGTGAAAAAAGGGTCGTCGTACGTCGTTTCGTAAATTATGATCACGGCCTATGAATTACCATTTCAAGCCCCATTGATAAGAAAATCTCGTACGAATGGTTTACGAGAAAACAGACCTCCAAGACATCAAATACCACGTAATACATATGAGGCATTTAATATCTTGGAGGTCTGTTTTCTCGCAAACCAATCGTCAGAGGTTTTCTTACTGAAATGACATTTTTTTTACGTCTTGCAATGGTAATTCGTAGATCGTGATCATAATTTATGTAACGATGTATGAAGACCCTTTGTTCACTATTTGAAGGGATGACAACCCCCATTTTACTATGTAGGGTATGCGGTAGGTCAACATGTGTACTTGCATGTTACAGTGACTGAATTGGTTGGCATCTCTACAGAAATTCATCCCTTAATATCACGTGGTTTCATTGTAATTACATAAAGTTCATAATTTTAACCACGTCTTCACAAGGGTTTCCTGCCCTTAGGAGTGGTTTCCTGGCATTCGTTGTCGGCCATTCTCTAACTGAAATTATTCAAGTAACATCCTGTGTCGCTGTTGGTCGCAGAGCTGATGACTCAGCCTGTATAAATATTTAAGGCTTTGTTGGCGGTACCCACTGTGAAAATATTTCGTCTAAAATTCTGTGAGATTGTGTTATCTGAAATAATGAAATTTTAAAATTGCAGCTTTGGAAATTCACAACGATTGCCACCAAATTGACCATGCAAATATTATTTCAGGATAAAAAGTAGTTAGTTTAATTTTTTTTTTCAAAAAAATAATACGTATATATTTTTTTAATACTACTTATTACTTTATTGCAAAGTTACACATAATTCCAACGAAAATTTGTATCCTAGCAGAACCTGGGTGACTGTATAGCTTTTTGTTTGCCATTTTGTAGGATACAGCCAACTGAAGTATAAAGTGCTTTATTACAACCTTAAAAAATCTACTGACATAAATATCAAAAGCATAACAATAGTTGTTTTCAAATCGGCGTTTCTTAGGTAATTTAATTTGAGAAATTAGTTATGTTCTGAGTAGTTGCATACTAAAAGTTTGTGTGACACATTGCAGTTATAAAAAACTTAAAACATATTCGAGCACAATTTGGTACTTGGTATGTGGTGCACCGTCTTTCCAGTGGTCACTAAATACACACTCGTGACTTTTATAGTTTCTCTAGTTTCTCATATCGCAAGAAGGCTTCTAAAAGTTAAAATTGACTATCTCATTTCCGTAACTAACAAGCGATTACCATTATATTTTGCATGCAAACTGTATATTGTGGACGACTATCTAAAATGCAATTTTCACCCATCTTATATCCAAAGTGGTGATGTAAGTTCTTTAGTGCTGTGTGCCATATTTATAGTGACAGTAAAATTATTTAAATTAAAACTTGTGTGCTGAAGTATCTACACTGTGCGCGTTAAATTATCGAAGTTATGACTTCAACAGCCCGCTGATTTAAATTCCACAACTACCAAAATGAGTTGTTACGAGATTAAATAACATCTCAGGAACTACTCGACCAATAACTATTGTATTTGGTAGATACGCCATCATGCTTGGGAAATTTTAAACGTGCACCATTGTCCCACAAATATAATCATTTTTACGCCTCTCCAAAGTTACTTACACATGCCAAGAAGTCAGTAGGCTTATCAAATATATCATTTAGAATTTGTTTGTATTTCGACAAGAGAGCGGATCAATGATATTGTAGTCTGTTCAGTAACTTGTAGATTCTGCGAACAGAACGTAAAAACCCAGCTATCTTCAACAAAAAAGGAAAAAAAAAAAGGCTCTTCTTTCACATAAACATGTGCCTCGCCTCTGAGATGACGTACATGTATGACTGTCAGCAAAATGACATGCCACTTGGTAATCGGCTTTTTTTTTCAATGCCGCTCTTGGCTAACGATGTATTGTTTGGTTGGCAATTTAATAAACATCTTCTGAATGCTGAGCTTACTGCCTGATCACATTTGTGCCTATAAAGATTATACCAGCATTTTATTGGATATTACACTAGTAACCATGCAAATTTGCTAAGACGCCATTTGCTTGTTATATGGTATCGTTGTAAAACATTTCTTATTCAACTATTACTCAAGAACAACTCAGTGTTCCACATTGAAGGTCAAATGATGACATAAAATAAATATTGTGTATTCAAGCAAGCACGTTTGAAAATTATTTTTTTAAAGTCACGCGACATTAGAAATTAAGCTCACCAAATATTTTAATCATCAAACATATTACAAGCGCAAGGAACCCGTAG
This sequence comes from Dryococelus australis, assembly GCA_029891345.1. Taxonomy (NCBI): domain Eukaryota; kingdom Metazoa; phylum Arthropoda; class Insecta; order Phasmatodea; family Phasmatidae; genus Dryococelus; species Dryococelus australis. Next base: position 70,673,506 of record CM057006.1, on the reverse strand, counting down.
ATGAATTTCGGTTCCTGGATATCCTGGTCGGTCTTAAACCATAGTGTTCTTTCCATCTACATGCAACGGCCATTTTGCTTCACCCATACAATTAAATAGATGCTTAGACGAATCCCTTAAATGCTTACAGAAGCTTGTACATCTTCAATTATTTATCAAACAGTTTAATGGTAGCTGACTAATACCAAAAGTAAATTGAACAAGCTTATATATATATATATATATGTGTGTGTGTGTGTGTGTGTGTGTGTGTGTGTGTGTGTGTGTGCTTTGTAATCATGTAATTATTGCCTTATTATTTAAAAAGCTGATCAAAAAAATTACGTACCAACACTTCGGTACTAATTCACGTTAGGCGTCACCATATTTTTCGGGTAAAGCCTGAATTGCAGAAGAAATGGACAAAAAAAAATGGTTTAGTTTCAACAAGTATGATCGTATACCGAATGAAATACAGTGTATCCTTGGAGGGGGAAAACAGCGTGTCACCAGCTAATATAAAAATAAAATATTATGTTACCTGAGAAATTAATTTTATAAAAATGGCTGATAGTACGGGGGATATTATATGGGGTAACGTTAAAAAAAAACAAAAAAATTAAATTTTTTGGGAAAATATATCACAATTAATGGGCTAGTCAATAACAATTATAAATTACTTGTAAACGTCTTTGTAAACAGTGGCGTTATAAAAATTGTTTCCAATTTTAGTTTAACGAAATACAGTAAATTTAATTTTTTTTGTAATAAATTCTCGACTGTATAGCAATACCTTTTACAAGGAAACACAAATATTTTATTTGAGAATGCTGAGTTTGAAGTTTTCTCCAAATCTACACTGAGAGAAAATCTATCAAAATATTTGATTGTATATGGCCAAATATATATCGAGTTGCTCTAACAAAATATATTTTTGAGCAAACAATATTTGAAAAGCAAGAAAATTACTTTTGTTCGCCTACCAAAATAAATGTTTGAATAAACAAAATCTCTGTGTTGGGCTAAAACAAATTTAGGCTGTCAACTAAATATTTTGTTGAATCAGCTGTATATAATTGTTTGGCCACTTATTTGACTGCCTTCGTTCGAAAATACAGCTCGAGAGTTTGTTTGTATTTTTTGTGACAATTATGATAGTAACCGTGTTTGTTAGTGCATCTATTGATGCTTAACAATCGTATAAACACATTAATAAAACAATGCAACAAGAAACTGAAAAGTAAAGCTGTAAAACTTGAAATATTTGCTTGCATGTGTTGCCCAATAGTTGCCGTATATCTATTTAAAAGCATTCCGATGTAATTAGTTGTTCACACCAGCTGAGATTACTAAGGCGTAACACACGGATGCAGGTGATCTAAGTTCCAAACTCGGTCGAACTTATAAACTTTTTTTTTTAAATCAGCGCCAAAATGTTTAATGTACGTGTAAACAAATAAATCTTTATTTTCAACAACTAAATCTTACAGTTTGAGGCAAACAAATGAGAACAACAAAAATAATTTCGGTTTCAGCAAAAAAATATTTCATTTCTCCTATACAAACAAATAATTTGGTTGCACCAAACAAATTTTGTTTGATTCATCGAAACCTTTTTTTCTCAGTGTATGAGAATTCATCTATCGTCTTTGCCATAACAACTTGACCGGAAGACTGTCCTCGCCGAGCACAATATTTTGAGCGTAATAGCCGCGGTGCAGCAGGCTGCAGTAACTGGACTCGCAGCTGTGTATTTCGGAGCGAAGAAGCTCCGTTATTGCTACTACGGAGGCTGCAAGGGCAGGGACGCGTGGGTGGAACATTCTCTCCGGCGAAAGATTCGGCTTGGTGGTGTCTGCAAGAACGATACACATCTCTCTCTCTCTTTCTCTCTCTCTCTCTCTCGTGCTCTGCTTTTCAGGGAGATGTGTGCCTCTATGCTGAAGCTGAACGTTGTTACTGGCCCCATAAGGTTTCTGCAATTCGAAATTGAAGCATTAAGAATTAGCCCTGAGAGCGGTTCTCAAAGTTACCCTTACCATGGACTACTAGATAAATACTGACAATTTAACACGGATAATTGTCACCATCTCTTCCATTCAACTATAAAAACGTAGGTTAAATTATTGAACTATTCATTAAATTGAATTACAAATATATATTGCAATATAATAGAAAAACAATTTATATTTCAGAATTTAATTTTTAGAAGAGTTAAAATGAACTACTATACTGACCACAGAATTTATTTCGTGGACCACGTGGGACATCTCACGGACTAGCAATCGTCCGCGGACCACAGTGTTGAAACCACTGCATTAGAGCTCAGGAAATTTTCCACCTCTTTGGCTCAAACGTAAGAGTAAACAATTCATTTTAAAATACCTAACGCTTGAGTTGCGTTTGATAAAATGTCTAAAACTACAGTAGGCATACGAGTTCCTAGGTCTTCAGTTTAGCCAATAAAATAATAAAAGAGAATTTTACCTCTTATTTACCACATGTTTCTGTTGAACAACTGCGAAAAAAAAAAAGAATTAAAATAAACTTCGAAATATAAAATAATGGAAAATACAACTCCATTCTCACACTTCACTTCAAGCAACGCTTTCTCATATGCGTTTCCCCTCGCCGAATGTTGTAAGGTCAGTAAGATTTCTCTTATTTGAACTTTCTTATGAGAATAATGTTTAATTCTAAAATGTACTGCTTTATGCTTAAGTTTGTGACTTTGTAATCCGCGTTATTCTACGTTTCTTACGTCTACGCATGTAAATTAATGCTGTGTAACTCGTGCATTCTAAGACGGGTAACTCACACCCGATGAAGATATTTCGAGTTTAGACCAGTATTGGCTGTTCAGGGTAAAGTGAGCACTTTTGAGGCCCTAATCACTTTTTTCTTTCAACAATTTCTCATCATTTAATAACTTTTTTTAAACATAAATATTGCCATGTAATTAATAAACACAGTGTATATATTTCACTACACGCGGAAGTTGAAGTCTATGGCTAAAATAATATAGACCCTATATTTATTGAATATTATTCAAAATGAGAGGACTTTAAAAAATGCTCACTTTACCGTGAACATCCCATAGATAATCGTTAGTCCTTTGAGTGTGTCTCAAGGTTAGAGCGGCGATGGAATGAAAGGGCGAGGGAAACAGAAAGTACCTCGAGTAACCATACATTGTCGGCGTTTGTTACGTTTCCAGCATGTGATAATCCAGGTGTGACGCAACAGGGAATCGAACGCGGATCGTTGTGGCGAGAGGTTGGTATGCTACCGACATAGTCACAGTGGCGCGAGATTCCCGAACTTCAGACTATACACGCGTTTTCATATCGTCAGAAGTTTGGGAGAAGGACAATAGACGTAAAATCTATTAAGCTACAGTCAACAATCTGCTTAGGACACAGGAGGGAACTTTTGTAGTTTCACACGCTCTGTCTAATACCCTTGGTTACAAATAAAATAAAACCAGCTTGAGAAAGCGAATGATGCTCCCACTACTAATCTTTATCTTCCAGTGATTCGATTATATTTCTTATACGCTATTTACGGCAAAGCGAGCACTTTTGAAAGCCATCTCATTTAGAATAGCAGTCAATAAATATGTTTTATTTTACCCCTAGACGTTAACTTTCGAGCACGGTGGAATATACATTCTTCGTGTTTATTACTTACATTTCAATATTTACTTAAAAAGATGGTTAAAGGAAAAAAAAATTGCTGAAAGAAAAAAGTAACTAGGCCCTCAAAAATGCTCACTTTACAGTGAACAGCCTGTAATCAAGAATATAATTTTCCAACCCTTCTTTGGTAGAAATGTTTTATATCTACGTCATACACTGGATGCAATTTTTCCAGTTATTTTCTCTAGAGAGCTTTATTGACGTATCTAGGCCGGTTACCCTTCCCTGTTTCCTTTCTTAGCACAAGTTGGTTAGCCAGTCTAAGCGTGGCGTGGTAGACACGGCCCCAATCGCAGCCATGACTGCACAGATACAGACAAGCTGCGATGTCAGGTGTACGTGCCATCTCCTGAGATGTCCTTTGGTCCGACCTCCTACCTCGCACTTTCGACCTCCCTACTAAGCTTCGCGTTACGCTAAGGAAAACGCCCAAGTGAAGTGGACCTAAAATTTTCTTCTAAAAATATAATAATTCACATAATAGTTGCAAGGAATAAAGTTAGTTCTCATTAATACGTCAACTTAGTTCTAGCAAGACGTAGCAGTTCTTCAGGTAGTAAAGTCGTTCGCCCTAATCTTAACAAAAACTTTTTCATATTCCGTCGATCGAAGAATAGACGCGTAAAATTTTTTTTCTCGAGTGATCGCCTCACTTAGAGCAACAGGCAACCGGCCTGCAGATACGGTACTTTAAACTTTTTTACAAGCAGTCATATTCCCTAAATAATTTTGACGCGAATACTTCTTTAAAATTGCAACCATAGTGGGAGGCAATTCAGAAAATCCTATGATAACAAAATCGGGGGATAAAGTTTGGAATTGCAGCTCCGAATCTATCGTCTACATTCAAAATTAAATTACGCCACTCAATTTCCAAAGGATTGGAGAATATTTTACGCTGAGTGCGGACTGCAAAGAATTGGTTTTTTATTGGGGGGGGGGGGGGGGGTGCACAATTTTTGAGTTAGATTCGTCGCGTCTCATAACTTCCACGTAGTATAACTTTTGACTAGGAGAAGCTACGACACTTGTTTAAGTTCCAATTGACAGATTTCGTAAAGGTTAATCGATTTCGTGTATAAAAACATTTAAGTGGCGTAGTTATAGTGAAATTGTATGAGTTTAATGTAAAAAAAAAAAAACCTTAACACAATTTCGGACTATACTCGCCAAAAAGCCAAGTCGAAATACAAAAATCGTATACGGTTAGAAAGAGCATCTCAAAAGTAATCCAGTGATACCCATAAAACCCCACATGATCGATTGAAGCGGTGCCGGGAACGTAAAATAAACATCAAGGCGTCCGAGCGCGTCAACGTAGACGTATTCACGCAAAACAAACGGCCGTGTCCCCAACACCGGCCCACCCCATTGTTTAAAACTAAATTTATGTGTGATAGCCGATTATCCAAAGCTACGTTTAATGGGCCATAGTAAATTTTTTTTTTTCAAAATCCTCGAGGACACGTCTCACCGTACTTAAGCATTGCGACGGCGATGGGAAATTAGATAAACCATTTTCGCGCGTCTTGTGTTTCCTCAGGATTTTAAGCCGGGGCTATTGGGTTTTAACACAGAAATATGTTCAGAAACGATAGAGCATTGTGTCGATGGTGTCAAACAAAGTTCGACACAAGAATAAACATCGTAAACAGAGAGCTATTTACAGCTATTTTATTGACGACTCTCACTTCTCGACGACCACGTTTGTGTTTCGGTATTCACGTATGGATATGAACTGGCGGGAAAAAAATATCGAATTTTTATTTCCGCCCTGAAAAAAAAATCACCTTAAAATATATCATAACTGCTTACAATGAGACCCGTATGAAAGATAGGAATGCCACTTAACACCTGAATGTCGTTTAATAAACATTGATATTCTCTAAATGTCATTAACTCTATAGTCGTTACACCTTCAGTCATATCAGCCACAGACATGAGTAACAACGTTTACACAGTTATCCGACATTATTATCAATATACATTATTATACACATTTATTCCACACGTGGAATATTAAAAGAAAAATGTATTATCAAAGTTTAACTGGACTACATATTAGAATTTATTTAAAAAAAAAGTAATCGATGACGGTTTACGTAAACGGAGCCGTTACACCTCTTGAATGATTGTTTCCATACGAAAATATTACAACACACCGTCATAAGGAATCGAACATCGTACTACAAGTATAATAGGTTAATATTGACCATTTGTCCTACACAGAGACTATTTTGAAGCAGATGTTGCAGAAAGAAATCCGAGAGTAATGTAGTTTTCATTTGCGGTTATGAGTTCATGTGAACTTAGTTATGGAGTGTTTGGCTCCCGCTCGTATTTCGCAGCAGTGAGCGATTCGTTATTAAACCAATAAACGCTAGCTAACACAATGTGAAAGTGAATGAAATATCACCTGCTTTATTCGATTGGCTATAATTATATCGATTCGTCGCATGGATTACATTAGCAATTAAGGATTTACATTGCACGAAATTTATTGCAGTGTTTGAAGCTGTTAATTTGGTTTATCGGGAATGCGAATTGTCACGCTCATGACCAGTTACTATATACACGAAAAACGCAGCCAGCGATGAAGCTGAAATTGAGCTAACTGCCGACATCACCGATCTGTCGCAGACATGAATGAGTTAGGTGATTAAGTCAATTAATTAGAGCCGTGATTTTTATTTAATCCCTACGGTGTGCCAGACTGTTCGAGACCAGATTAAATGTGACCAAATATATCCATCATAACACAGAGGTTAAATGCAGCGAGAACTGTGTAACATGAGTACTAGCAAATATGAACAATACTGATTTTTTTTTTCCGGTATAAGAAAACATACAATTACTAAAACGCTCTTATAAAAATAACAATAAAATTCCACTTGTAATAATTGCTGTAATAATTTCCTTCTAAATTGGGTATTAATTTATTTCTGTCTAACTTTAAACATATAAAAACTTACGGTACATAAAATATTTTAAAAATTTAAGTGTATATAAACTTAATCAAAAATTTGTTTGAGTAAATTTTTTAAAGTTTGTATTGCCAATTGGTTACATTGGAATCTTTCCAGATTTAGAAAGAAAACCTCAAACGCAGAAAAAAATATATAAACTTAATTATAATTAAGTATGATGTGATTCGTAATAAAAAGTTATGTAATTATTTCAGCTTCGGTAGAAATGTGCATAGAACGAAAATTAATTACATTAAAACGCTATAAATTATAATCACATAAAGCTTGCATGATTCTAAACAGAGCTTATTATCTGTTTTTCATTATGGAATTATCGTAAAATAAAGGTAACCCTTTCACTGTTGGAACAGCTCTTATTTCTTCAGGTTCATTTCTTGCCACATAAGAGTTTCTGAGTTCGATCTGCAGCTCAGGCGTGGATGTGTCTAGCCCCATTTTAGTGTAAACTTATGAATTTAATTAACAACAATCCCACAACTAGGCTTTTGGTTTAAAAGCGAGAGCGTTGGTAAGCATGATTATTCAAGAGAGTCTCGCTTTTGCATAGAATCTACACGAGATGTTAAGCTATCACTAAGTGAGATGAAGGTAGGAAATAAAGGACACAATGGTAGGCCTGCCGCTTAACACGACAATTTTAGCGTAGTAAAGCAGAATTGATTGGAATTGCTAGTAAATACCTTTTAACGCACCGAGGTTGAGTCTGGTCAGAAAGAAGATTTTTAATGGGCACTCCAAAGATTCCTACACGTATGCATTCACGGTAACATTATTTTCTTCCAGATTGAATCTGCAACAAGATTACACTGCGATGTAGTCGAATAGATTAAACTGCATATGCCACAAAGTAATTCATTTAATAAAATTGCACAGGGAATTAAAAAAAAAACCTTTTTTTTTTTAAAGATTTTTACTATATTTTTTTAATGTTAAGAATATGAAATTTAAAATGGGTGCGTACAGCTAAACTGCCGGCGGTTAAAACACATCACTAAGAGAGAGGCGAGTTATTAAAACTACATTATTTTGGGCAGAATATCTATTATACAAAGGTGATATGATTGCTCTCAAATCTCATTACGATGTACAGAACATGGGGAAATCAATACTGCGTGGCTCCACAATGGGCGGCAATTCCGCTACTACACGATGAGGCATTGAGAGGAAGGCATTTAAGACGTCCGTCTAGGATAGCTCCGGTCGTGATGCTTCGACGCGTGGCCCTTTGTGTCAGCAGGTCTCAAGAGGCAGGCCAATGGGCGTACGACCGCGGACCACAAGTTTCCGACGGGCGAGAGATCCGGTGAACGCGCAGGCCAAGAGAGCAGTGTGACATGGTGGTCATCCAGGGACAGTCGGACGATGTTTGCCACATGTGGTCACCCATTGTATTGGTACAGAGCCCCGGGCTGGCTCTGAAGATTGGTGCCAAGAGCCTACAACGCCTTTACTGGTCAGTATACCGGCGATGCAGACTAGGGCGCTAGCATGACTAGAATCCAATGTAACTCCATGCCACTACTACACGTGCTTGGCTGGCATGGTGGTGCGTAAATGCAGAACTTGTCTGTACGTATGCCACAGTGCCGCCACACACATGTATAACCATCACCGTGCTGCAACATAAACGGAATTTGTCGGAGAAGACTATGACGAGCTATTTGTCCTCCAGGAACAATATTACACACACTACTGCAGTCAAATGCGTTTGCGATGAGCAGTCTGTCGTAGCCGCAGTAATCGGTGCCTGATGCTGCGGATGGCAATGGACCATACATGCCGACACAAGTTGATGGGTCATATTGTGCCATTGTAGAATTTTGGAAAATTCTAGGGGCACATTGTCTTTTAGGATTTCACCGAAGTTAGTATATTTGCAAATTGTACATTTATTAGTGTCTGTATTTTAGAGCAAAACCTCAGTATTCCGATTTTGACCCTGTTGAGGCATTTCAGTAAGTCAACTATTTCAATTATTTAGGCACATGTTAGAACTTTAGGTCGTTTTAGTTTATGGGAAAATACGACTTATAGTTAGGCAAGAGATTTGAAAGGGCACATAGTAAAAGTTTTTGTTATTGTGGTGATTTCGATTTTTTTAGATAGATAATTTTTTTATTTTTGAAAGTTAAGTTAGTCATTTAATATAATTTTGCCGTTTGGAAAATTTTGTGGTACAATATATATGTGTGTGTGTGTGTGTGTGTGTGTGTATATATATATATATATATATATATATATATATATATATGACTGGTTTTCAAATTTTTTTTTTCTCGCCGACTGTATAGGAATACCTTTTACAAGGAAACACAAATATTTTATTTGAGAATGAGAATATATATATATATATATTCCACAGATTTGGGTGTAATTTTGAGATTTTGAATAATTAAATAATTATTTGGCTCTGTAGTTCACATAAGGTTTTGGGAAATATCTACTTATTCCTATTCTAGGGCTGTCATAGTGGTTCTAAAAGCTTATATATTTCATTCTTGTATGTACATATCCGAACTTAGAACAGTTGCGCGAAGTGCATATCATTTGTGACCCTTTGAAAGACCTCACAGGCGGCCTTAAAGGCAGTCAGTTGGCCTAAGCTGTGAGAGCTTCTTCACTCTCTTTCCTCATGATAATACATTACAACTATGCAAATCTCGAGGGTGGAAGTAATTCAGCTGCGGAATTTTTCACCTCTTTTTATGTCTCTGCCGTTGCGAAGTACACTGTTTGGTCCTAAGCGCGCACGGATGAGCAAACTGTCACGTACATGAGAGCAGTCCCGTTTCTCGTCATTGCGAGCAATTCGTAGTCCACGCACAGTAGTTTAAATCTGTCCAACCGCGGAACGGTCGGAGGCGACTGTGATATAGAGTTACTCGTGACCCTAATCTGCGCGTGCGAGCCAATCTGTTCTCGTCTATTTTCGTCATAAAATACAAATGTCCTCTTACCCAGAGGAAGAGACGGCGTTGCTTCATTCAGCACGTGAATGAACAGGGCGTTGGAACCCAGGCATATCAGTGCGCCAAGTTTGTCTTGCGTAACCGAGATATAAAAGAATAGGCCGGAGGTAAGCCCCCTCAAGGTGATATAGGACTACACCCTCCTGCGTTGGATTTTAATGCGTGACGTTACTCTGCAACCTGCGCTCCAACCCTAATGGACTTGAAGACTTAACTTGCACAGTGAAAATGCTTTATTTGCTCCAACGCATGGTTTGTTGCCGAAAAGGTTATTTTGGGTAAATATAAGCCACTGCAAAGTAGGTTGGCCACGAACGAAATCATTTAATGTGATATAGATATCAAGGCGATTATAATCTTACAATTATCTTACAGTAGTTCAGCAACATTCTTTGTGGTAAAGTCACTGTCTGTACTTTAAAGGTTCAACCACTATCTCGAAGATTTAAAAAGGAATCCGTTATCTGGTAACTAAGAATCTACTAAGTTTCGTTACGTAATAAAAACTGAAATGCACGAAATAAAAATAAAAATATCACTAACACTTTCCTCCTTCGGTATGAAGCAATATTTCTTTATTGTAAAAAAATAACAATAAGATCATTTCATACACATAAAAAAGGTTGCAATGCCATAAAAAAAAATGTCGAAACAGAAAATTTAATAAAAGTACATCTAAATTTCTTAAATTTTCCCTTTGAATTACAGCAATGTTTGATTACTACAAAGAAAACAGCTTTAAAAAGTTTTTTCTTTGATATTAAGAGAGCGTTTTTAATGCCTATCTTTCACTAGTAGAGCCAATATATTTTTGAGTTAAATATTCGAAATAAGATAATCTACGACTATCAAGATAGTTCATAGCTTAGCCGCACAGAAGCAATTGAAACTTCGTGTATAAAACCATTTGTTATTAGTAGATAAGTATGTTTATTCTCAGATAGCATAATAATTTATGTCTCTATATAAAAAAGGTAATCAATTTTACGACAAATTTGCCGTGGATCTGAAAACTGAAATAAAACATTCTAATAGACTTCTCCTTAATGGAAGAACCATCTAATCTAAGAAAGGGTTTTACGAAATTCGAATACAAAAAGTGTAAAAAAGTGTTTTTATAGTCTCATCAATAGTTCATTAACCAGGTGAGGTATTGTTATGCTCTTTGGATTAAAAAATACTTATAAGAATGCCTAAAAATACTTTTATGATTTTTTAAATTCAATCCTCATGGGAACAACAAAACTAAAATATGTTTTGAATGACTTTTGATTACCTCATTAACTCGATAGAATATCGTAATACTCTATGCTTTATAAGACTACTTATAAAGATGCGTCACAATCGACTACAAGATTTTTCCGAAATTCGACCCAAAGAGTGAAATGGGTTCTTGTCTTGAGAATATTGCCTATATAACTACACAAAATGAAACTTAAGGATTTTTTAAAAATTAAACACACGCCTAAAGGCGCGCACACACGTGCGCGCCGCGGCTGCAATGCAACACGGGTTGAACAGAATTCGTGAGGCGATCGCAAGTGTGGACGGAGCTTCGAACAGGCGCAGAGCGTATACCGTCGCGAACCACCAACTGTAGGTTCTCGCGACGAACCAAAAAAGGGATTGCTCCGCGCTAGTGCGGATGTGTTCGTGGCATGCTCGTCCTCAGTAGCGCGTAGACGGTCAGCATGGAGTGGAGTGAAGAAGACATGTCGAGCCTGATAGAGGCTTATGAAACATCTCCAATGCTGTGGAACCCATGTGATAAAAAAGATTATAAAAAAAAATGGATGCTGTGATTGTCGGGCAAGAAGATGCTGAATATAGAAGAAAAAAATATTAGTCTACTGTCGTCATACCGACTTGAGAAAGCAATAGAGAAAAATTCGACAGGGATTTGGAAAGGTAAGTTTGTTTGACAGGTATCATTGTTGGTTATATCATGTTAATTACAGATGCCACATATTATTGCAATGCCATTAAGAACCACAATTAGTCCTCTATATATAATGTTATTAATTTAAACAAGTGAATACAGATCAAACTTATTGTAGTATCTGCACATGTCAAATATCGCATATTGTAATAACATTCACCGCATTACATTGTTGATACTACATGGCAATTAATGCAACTGCTTAACCATACTACACAAATAATCTTATCACTTCCTTACAGATAGTGTGCCGTTATAACATAACGTACCATATTTTATTGTTTAAACATTGTACTAGTTACACTTCTGAAAAATAATGTTACCCGAGTACATTAAATTGTTAATACAAAAATTGTTGCAGGCACCTTTGAAGTGTATACCGCCCGATGGTTTGGCTATGAGGCTTTCAGATTCTTAGAAGATAGAGACAAACCCCGACCAAGAATGGACACGGTAAGATGGACATAAAATATTTCGTAGTAATAAAGTTTGTTAAATGCTTGTTACATTCAAAATATTTTAATAATAAGCACTATCGTTCGTAGATTGTTTTACTGTAGCACGTACATAGGAAAATCGCTACGATAAAACAAACAAGTATTTTACCATACCAACCTCACTTAGCTAACTTTATGCACCGAATTATCGATTTGACAGCGCCTCTACCTAACAGACAATTCAATCAAGAGGACAGGCTTTTTTTTAGTAACCACAAATAAGTACAAAATATTGTCAAACAGTAAAAATACTTTGAAGAAAATGTATAATTCTCACGCCAAACACAGCAAAAATTTACTCCCTTATAAAGTACTGCAATGAGGAATGCTTAATAACGCTTGTCACTTTCATAACGACACATGCGTGGAATTTTGGTTTTAATGTTTCGTACGGACAATTTGATAATGCAGACCAATTTTGGGAAACTGTGTGTCTGTGAAATAAATGTTTCCTAGTACTCTTATTGCACTAAAATTGTTTTATGGAGGAAGACAGTACAAAGTAAGCGTGCCCCCACCAATGAAATGTTTAGGATGCCCCAATCTGCCACAGTCATTTTCGGCCCCTCCAGTTAGACACAAAACAGTACATTCAAGCATACCTATCCTGCCATGAAAAAGCTCCTTCTTTAACACAGTAGTCAGCTAGTTCATCCCTTATGTTCTGAAGATGAGCAGAGGATCTTCTGGGTATGCTTCTTAATGGAATCATGGAAGTCAGATTTTCGTCACTTATCCAGGAACCTTCAGCCAAGACACTATCTTCTTCGTGGTCCATTAATTCGTGCGGTGTGTACAAGCTCATTGAATGCCTTCTTAAGTGACTTAAGTGACTGTGTAAAATTATAATTGGCATTATGATTACTTGCGCTTTCTCGGGTTCCAGTAGGATTGGCTTGATTAAAACCTTGAATATGGAACTTGCTACGCCGAAGGCGTTCTCTACCGTTCTACGGCATCTGCTTAGCTGGTAATTATATATTCTTTTAGACAACCCCTTCTCCAAATCTCCTGAGTATGGTTTTAATAAGTTTTCACCAAGGGCGAAAGTGCTACCAGCCGCAAAGTAATACAGCAATTTCATCTGACGCCCAGGGAGTTCCGTTGGAAACGGCAATCCCAAAGTATTCCTTACCATAATTTCATATAATTTAGTGCAGATTACACCATCAGAAATTCTCCCCTGGCACCCCACATCAGCATACATGAAGTTGTAATTTCCGTCAACCAGAGCAAACCATACTATACTAAACTGTGACTTGTAGTTGTAGAACTCTCTACCAGAGTTCACTGGAGACTGTAGAATGACGTGTTTGCAGTCGCAATGGGGCAGATTCCAAAAATCTTCAAATACCTTGGCCACTTCTAACAAATCCACAGGGTTCTTGGGGAGCTGAAAGAAAAGTTTCAGTACAAGATTAGATTGTCAAACGTAGGCACCATGTTTGAGGGTAGCCACTAACCCGGGAAACAAGGAAATGCCAGAGAATAAGAAACTCGTCAAGGAAGACTGGGCATTATGTTTATCTCTTGGGCATTATTGTGTTTATACAATTGTGCATTATTGTGAAAATAAACTAAATTTAATTTGTGTTGCATTAACAACTATACCAAATAGCTTTTGGTTACAGCGCAATACTCATAATTATTACCTTTTCTTTTTTTTTTTTCAGTTTTTAAACATTTCTTAGGATATTGATTATTTTCTTCACACATCAATAATTTGTAGCTACATAACTATTGGAAAAAAAAACAAAAGATAAACATTTACAAATTGCTATTCTAAGGAAATTAATTAGAAAGGAGAGTGGCACATTAATACATATACACCAAGTGTTAAATATATTCATTTTTATTTGCCCATATATTTCCCTTTTAGGAGCTTGTGGTTGTCATTGAAGGGGATCCCATACAACAACACATGAATGTAGAAAAATATGACACAGAATTCGCCCAGCCAAGTGCACCAAAATGAACAAAAGGAAGGCAGCAAGGTGATGGTTCAGCACTACTGGCGGATGCTGTTAACATTTTAAAAGCTATTGCTGGAAATATCAACACCTCTCCTGAACAGACCGAGATTAAAACATTTCGTGCATTTTTAGCTTCCAAGATGGGCTCATATACAACAGCAAGAGTAGGGGTTCATCATGCTGTATATGACATTTTAATGAAAGCCGATAGAGACTTGTTTGAAAAGCCTACATTTAACTATGGCCCAGATCATGCATTCCATCCCACTGCACTTAATAACTCTTTCCCTCGCATGTGAATGCAACAACCATCTCCACATCCCATTGCTCCATCTCTTCCTTCACAACAACGGCCTCTATTGACACATTTGTCGCTGTCTTCTCCATCTAGTCGGCCTCCGACTCTACTAAATCTAGATGAACAAGAAACTACGCTATCAAGTGCCTCAGCTCGAGACGTACAGTCAGGTTCACGTCCAAATCTTTCGCGGCAGCAGGCAATCCACAGTCCCCTATCCCATTCATCTCAGTGCTCTGGTAATTGAATGGTTACATATAACGATACATTTAATGATTGCATTTATGAAAACAATTTTCGATTCCTTTATTTGCCGGTGTTTTATGAGAAGTTTGCTAAGTTAAATAATTTTTGTCTTCTGGTCCTCAGTGTTCTTTGGTTCAAGTTAACTTGATATTTTCCTGCAACACTTCAAACAGTGCTGCGTAAACGCCAGGAACTATTTCTCCTATAGCTTGCTTTGATATTCCAAACAAACATATTGCAGAGTGGTGTATGAGTCACCTGTCCCTTAAACCGCAACGCCACCGCAAACCTGGAATTTAACATTTTGATTGCTACTGACAGGTAAATGTTGACAGGTATTAGTAACATCAGTAATAATGACTGAAAGACTTTTGTTAAACAAGTACCGATCCTGAGCAAGGGATCGGTTCTCGCATGTGCGTTTCCTTCTTGCAGGTTTTCGGTACAATCTCAATCAATGACTCTCCAAAGTTCGTCGGTCTCGTCCCGCGTGAAGTTTCTGTACTGGTCGCTTATTTATCGAGCTTTCAGCACTCCTGACAACTCGTCAGACGCGCGATTTTCAAGGCGAGAAGATCTGCACGCCACCATCGTCGAATTGGACGCTCGCGTTTTCGTTGCACTGAACGGTAAGCTGTAGTTACAGCTGCATCGCTGAACTCAAGCAGAACTTCGTCCTCGTCTTACATGTCCGAGTGAACTGTGGTGTCTGTCAGTTTCAGGCGGATCGGCTCGTGCGTAGCGCGTGATCGAGTTCCACAGTATTGCTCCGCGCATTGTGTGCGACGCGCGTTCGGTGTTGCATAGCAGCCACGGTGCGCAAATGTGCACGCGCCTTAAAGGTAAATAAAGTAGTGAAATACCTTCTAGAGGGCTCGTCAGTATCTCATTAATCAAATAAGGTATTATTATGCCCTTTACTTTAAAAGTTTGGTTATGTAAATACATAAAAATTAATTAATTTTAACGTTTATGGAAATCCAACCCCTAATAAGGTTGAAAGGGTAAAATAGTATTTACGACGAATCTTTAAATTCCTTATAGACAGAATATCATTCTGCTCTTTGTTTTCAAAAGTTGGCGAAATAATCACCAAAAAACGAATTTTCGGATTTTTAAAATTAAAAACCTTAAGAAGTTTTAAAGTAGTAAATTGTGTTTTCTTTACGTTACCTACATTTATTCGTTTCTAGTGCCTATAATTTTACAATCAATTATTTACCTCTGAGAAAATGAATTATCAAAAATATAAAATGGTAATGGTTTTTAATTCTAATTTATTGTTATACTATAGTTAAGTGTTCATGATAAAATACGAGTGCTGTTAGCACATATAATTAAACATTTAATATTAATCATGGATGATGACATACATCATAGTAGAATTTCCGTTTCGTTTTATTTGAAAGGAAATTGACAGAACATGATTATTTACTAGTCGAGAAATATATGTTAGACGCACGAAAGCCTACAATGTTCTTATTGCCCTGCAAATTGACTTCAAACTCACTGCCACGCAAGGTTTTGTTGTGCCGCGGGCACTACGCAAGCTTTCCAGTTCGGAGAGAGAACATTTTAGTGAAGTATTTTCGCAACTTATCAAGTTCTGCGGTGCCTGCAACAGGAAGCTGTATCCGCTCCAATACTGCCTGCGGTGATTCCAGCACCGGGTGACTGCGATTGCTAACCCTTTTGTTGGGAAATAAGTCCTGTTTCCACGATATTTTCGTCCCATGACTCCTGGAATCACGCGCTATTTTCCCGCCACATAATTTCAATACCACACTTTGGGGCTGTGTGCAAAGTTCCAGTTCATTGGTTGACGCCCTAAGCTTGCTCTCTTATTGGTTGGCGACTTTCCTCGCCATGACTTCTCATTGGTGAGCGACTGCTCATGCGCGACTTCTTGGTGGAAGGAGACTTCTTCCCACTACACTCATGTTGCTTTATTATGCCATGCACGGCCTGAAGATTAGAGACTTCAGCAGAGGACACCAGAGACTTCACATCACCGCCTGGGACGACTCGCCTGAGCTGCGCTGAGACTCCACTCTCCTTCATCACCGTTGCTATAGAATAAAGTTGTTTCCATTAACGTTCATATATAATTTTATATTAACAATTCCCATGTTGTCTTCCGCCACATCGCCAAGTAAATGTATAATTAAAAGTGTAACAGTTTCAGTGCTTGATTTAATTAAATGTGTTAAATCGACTTAGATAATTTCTTATTGAGTGATTGTGCTCAGCCCTAGACCGCTCGGGCATCACAAACTGGTGACAGCGTTTTGGATAGTTACTCCAGACGGCTGTAACTGAACCCACTCAACCCACACCCGAAAACGACAAAGGGGTAAACAACATGACAATCATCCAAACCGTATTTCTAACGAAAGAGTGCGAGCTGTTCATTAACACATTAGAAGCACACTTGTATACCAGACACACTACAACCGCAGACAGAATCCGATACAAGTGTGTATAGCAGTATTGCATAGAGACTAATTCCTTGAATACTGCGAAGACACACGTGCTGAACCTGTCACCGAAGACAAATAGAGACTTATATCTCACAAGAGCATTACAACACTGGATTAAGCTTACCCAAGTCTGGTACTTGTAAGAAATATGACACTCTACAAATTATAACAAATAGTCCAACAGCTAACGACGAAGGAAAAAATAAACAAACTACAACAGCAACATAAACATATTTGAGAAGTTCTGAAGCCATGAGGGACAATCTCAAAAAATACATAGTGAAGTCTGCGGCCTGAGAATGTACACACAATCTCTATTGACTTGCAATACACCATGTCTACACTGAAACTGACCTGTGGTCCTGCATTATATACACAAAAGATTTGGACCTACAATGTGGGCATACATGTCTGCAGTATGGGTCTGGGACACGTGTATATATGGGACGAGAGTGTTGCTAAAAGAGGCAGCATTGAAATAGCAAGTTGTATGTTAAAATACATTCGTAGTATGGACATAAATACTCTGAAGTTGGTAATTTTTTTTCTGACAACTGTTGATGCTAAAATCAAAATTACAGCATTTTTAGCCTTTGAAATTATATAATCTTTACCGGTGTCTTCACAGAAATTGAACATTATTACCTTATAACTGGACATATGTTTCTAACATTCGATCGGGATTTCCCCAAGATAGAGAAATGCCAAAACAATGAGCCTTACGTTTATACTCCAGGCCAGTGGAGAGACTAGATTTTAAAACGTGGAAAGAAAATTATGTTTACAGTTACGACATTGACTAATGAAGACTTCTTTGAGATTTTCCAAATTACAAAACAACCGAAACACAAAAAAGAAGAAGAGTGAAGAGATAGATTTAGAAATAGATTTCCAAAAAAGGTATTTTATAATGTTTTAACCAAAAACACCAGTGACAATCAAAATAAAGAATTACTTGACTGCAAATGTTCTTAATGTTTCCTTCAAAAGGAAAGGAGAATTGATGACATCACTGGAGTTGGTTCCTAACTACACCAATACGAATAACCTTGATGATCTGTAGGAGTTGCTTCCATACATACTGTTACGTGCAGCAACAGGCATGCTGGCCTGATTGCCGTAGCACAAACATATTGCGAAGAAGTGGAGCAAAGCATTGAGCGCTTCTAAACAAACCCCGCCAGGCAGTCCAAGCGCGCCAGATATTACAGCTGGAAACGCGGTGAACGAGGTCTTTGCCGTCTTGACACTGCACCAGCAGAGATGGGGGCGTGCCGTCCGCCGACATTCGTCTACTCTTCAGCCTACGGCATCATGGACACGGTGAATTCGGACCATAGTAAACTAGTCGGTGGCTTTTATATATACACAAGTAATCTAATAAATCATGACTATCTAACGCGATGTAAACCAAGTAAACTTAAAGAGAGCTCCTCTTATTTAACGAGTAACTATATGCTGTTCACGGTAAAATGAGCACTGTTCAAAGCCCTGCTTAAGATCTACTTGTATGCAGGTTGCGTATTCCTCCGCGATGTGTAAAAATAACATTGCCATTGGCCTCATCGCTTTATTCGTGCGTCGGTGAAGTGAAACTGTGAAATTATTAGAAAAGGAGATACTGTACAAGTATGCTAATTTAAAACTTTTTGTGAATAAAAAAAAAAAAAAAAAAAAAAAACAGAAATCAAAAGAAATAATTTTAAATTGTCACAAATGGTAACCTATCACTTCTTATGCAACGTTAAGGCATATAACTACTTTTCATCCATCGTTACCAACATTACTGGGCGAATGTCACTCAGTGCGCCCATTAAAAAATATGCACGCAGGGGCAGTGACTTATTTCTAAGGTTCATTTATTAAGTACTCACTTTATCGTGAACAGCCTATAACCTTCTGTAACGAGTAGTAAAATATATTGTAACGAGATTAAATTTGATATTGATTGTAATACAAAGACGATAGTGAATATATTTGAGTCCATCTTTGAGTACGCCTTACCCCAACCACACTGACAAACCACTGTACCAATTGATACCATTTTCACACCATATGCTACTGAGACGGCAAGTAAGGTTATTAGTTATGTTTCATTTCGATAGGTGGCGCTGGAGTCTAACTTCTATATTTATGAACGTTTAGTACTTGCAGGATATGTTTGTCGATTTAAAAGAAATAGTTTTATTTTGCTTTGCATTCGGTAGGTTAGTTTCCGATAGGTGGCGCTGGAGTCTGACTTGTATATTCATGGACCCATTTTGCTCATACTTGCAGGAAATATTTGTTGATCTAAAAGGGAAAAATGCCAGTGATACCACGGTCAAAAATCTGTCGACGTGCCAGACGTAATAGAGAGGACGCATTGAGAAGGCAAAATAGAACGTGAAAGAGGCGGAACAACGTTCGCTGGGATCAGCTAGTTTAATATAAAATATGATTATTCACATTAAAGCAACACACATTTAAAAACGTAACAATACCACCGATACATTATGGCTTCGAGAAAATCCTGAGGAAGAGGACGCGGGGCAAGAAAAAAGCAATCCTGAAATATTTGATTAGGTTTTGTTACGTTGTACGGGGATTAACATGTTTTATAATGGGCACTTAAAGCTACAGCAAAGAAGCAATAATTTCAATGAAATATAGTTCATTAGTACAACATAAATTATGTAATTTTGTGTAACAAAGCGTGAAAAAAACATTTGGTTCAGAAATGTCCATTTATTTTCGGAGGAAACTATTGCTAATCCACAAAAAATTTGAATGTCCAGTTATATTTTATTTATATTCGTGAACTAAAATGTTTTATTTCAATAAATTGTTTGGTCACCGTGCATAAACAATCCTTTCTAATAATACCTACTGATATTTTCCACGAACGTGTTTTTCAGATCTAATCAAGGTTTTATATTTATTATCTCCGAATGATGCCTCTCTTCTCCTGACTCCTTCATATTTAGGAAACAAACAATCTTGTCATACATGGGATGATTTATCAAACGTTTGATTTAAAAAGTGCGAAGAGATCGCTAATAGACTATATATACTTCAGTTACTTAATGCCTAGAGGTACTACACGTACAAAGTATATATAGTTCATAGATTATTACGGTTGCAGGCTAAACTGCGAGCCGGTATAGTGTAGTTTGTCTTTTAATTATCGGACCATAGTGGTTTCCACACGGACTATTGAACTGTTTAGCCAATGACGAACATCAGGACCGTATTCCGTGCGACCAAGTAAAATAACAAAATTCTCTCCCATCATGACAGCAGCGAATAAATAAACTATTGTAGCCAGAGTATGGAAAGGACTGAGAAATGTAGGCTGCTGCCACATAAATTCGTAAACTTTACGTAACTCTACCAATGCCACTGTATTGTTTTTTTTTCCTCCGTGGTCTCTCAGTGGTGGGTGAGTAGGAGGAAGCTCGTCCACATAAAAAAAAAAGCTACGAGAAATCGTTTACAATGCTGCCTTTATAATTAACACACATAAGGCATAAATAAGGATGTTACGGGCACAATACTTGGTATCTGTTATGGTTACGTAGTGGATTGGCCCTCTTCACCAAAACACCAATTTCACGAAATGTAACAAAATTTAGACGGTGTGGTGGTTGAAAGAAGTGTTGCATTTTAAATCTAGAAATAGTCAGAGCTCCCACCTTTGCGTACTGAACGCTGAAACGCAGATCAGGCCTACTAAGTGAACTGAACTTGAGAGAGAGAGAGAGAGAGAGAGAGAGAGGAGAGAGAGAGAGGAGAGAGAGAGAGAGAGAGAGAGAGAGGAGAGAGAGAGAGAGAGAGAGAGAGAGAGAGAGAGAGAGGGAGAGGAGGGGAGGGGGGAGAGGGGAGAGGGGAGAGGGGAGGAGAGGGGAGAGGGGAGAGGGGGAGGAGGGGAGAGGGGGAGAGGGGAGATGGGGAGGGGGAGATGAGAGAGGGAGAGGGGGAGGGGGAGAGAGGGGGAGGGGAGAGGGAGGAGGGGGAGAGAGGGGGAGGGGGTCATGGCGAGAGGGGGGAGGGGGAGAGAAATTCTTAAATTGTGATCAGCGGACCACTGGGTCTCCTAGAGTTTCTAGTCAGGGGTCTGCAAAGGAATTTTAAATAGTTTTATTTTTATAAAATATGGTGTGGTGACGTTGAAATTGTGTAAAACTCTATAGCTATTTTATCAATAATAAAACAGGTTTTTGGAACTTTGATTGTAAACTAAACTGGCAGTGTAACAATTATATCAGTAAAAATAATAAGTTGTATACATTACAGTATTTCTTTAGCTTGTATTAAAATAAAAGGTTGGAGATCGAGTTGCATGTGCATCATATCAAAGAGGTTTTCGAAATCACAAATTTTAAGAACCCCTGGCATAGGAGATTGTTTAGTCCTATACTGCGCATCCGATCAGTAATTTTAGGTCTTGGATATTCGTATTACGGGCATTTGGGTGTTTCATTAATGGGAAGGATTACTTAACGGTGCTCCCACATGAGTAGTGGAGAAAGTTATCTACCCACATGACAATACAAGCACGAAGAGATATTGGTTCATGTATCGTAAAAAGATATTTGAAATTGCGATAAATTAATTTTCCTATTAATTGATGAGGAAAAATTGCAAAATATGTTAAAATAAAAATATTTTGGCGTAATAACATATATATGGTGGTTTGGATACATTATAATTACCTTTTTATCATTACAATAATTATATTAAAAAAGTCGATAAAATTTTGGCTATTGCCAAGGAAATTTAAAGATGTGGTATTCAAGGGAGGATCGCAAGTCAATAAATTATATTACTGAAGTTCTCATAATTTTTCCTCAGTTTTCAATTTCATGTGCTTGTGTGTCTATATAAAATAAATATAAACTTTTGTTTGTATAAATGATGCTTAACTTAGGGCACAAGATGACAGTACATTTTCTTGCTCGTCACAAAAAAAATCACCTGTATGATTGTTTCTAAAACCTGTCTGCCGATCAAATTGTTAGCTATTCTTTAACAAGTATACATTCAAGCACTGTATACAGCGTGCCCAAAGAATTCCGTTACCATAAAATTAATCATTATGCCAAAACCATGAGGTAGAAAGGCGTATATTGTGTAAAGTTACATTTGGCTCAGAATGTTGTTTCCTTATGTCGTGTTTATGGATTAATGGAATACAAATGGCAAGACCACAGGGGAAATTCCCAGTGCGTCTTTTGGAACAGCGAGTTCCTGTCTGTGATTATCGTTCAATTAAAGTTCCGCCGTCATTACGTGAAGGTTTCGCCTTCCAGTTCGACGCAATAGTGTGGTTGGAGATATTTAAAGATCGAAGCAATGTTGAAGATCCCTCTTGAAGTGAACAGATAATAGTTTCTCAAGAGACACTGAAGAAGTACAAGGAGCAATCCAGGTCTTACAAGTCAATTCGTGGTGCGTAGCGCGAATTACAACAAACACGGTCAATAGATAAGGCGTTACTTGTCTATAGCTACAACGTGCAAATAAACCAATCACCCAAGTTTTACCAACAAGTTGATTTCCTCAGCTTGTGCGTAAAAATTTACCTGTTACATATTAGATTCAATTGATTGAAGCCTCAGAGTGCCTCAGAGTGTTGGCATTCGATAAAGTCTCTACCCATACGTGTGATATTTTAACGGCTGTTTCACACGAATACAACTTCTTTAAAAGCCACAAAGGATTCATGAACAATTCATGTGGCTTTACTCGTAATTGGACGAAAGGAAACTCCTTCCCTCCTCAATAAACAGTAACAGATGATTTTCTCTTTGTAGGCGATGATACGTAAGGGCTCATGTAGAACTTTACGGAACGTTGACGAAAGACGACGAAGTGTCTTATGAGGGCTACGTTAGAATGTTGCTGTCACTATGTCAAGGGTCGTTTGAGGCGAACTGTGGCATCCACTTTCAAGGAAATTATCATCGTCATCTCTCTCTCTCTCTCTACATTTCTTAAAATACGGGAGGTAGCGCGGTGGTAACCCACTCTACTCGCATCCGGGGAAGACCCGGGTTGTATTCCTGATTCTGCCGTCCTGATTTATGTTTTCCATGGTTTTTCGAATAATTAAATCCAGGCGAAAGCTAGATTAGTTCCTTAATACAGGCCCTAGCCGCTCCGTATTGTAAGTCTCCCCTTACTTATGCCATGTTGCTGTGCACAGCTAATGAATAAACCAATTAAATAAATTAAAATTCGAAAATATCCCAATTATACTGGAGGGAGAATTTTTCTAATGATGATGACAATTGACTTGAATGGCACCATAGTCTTAACTCAGCATATGCGATTACTCGATGGGTCTTTGTTTGTGACTTTTGCTAATATATTTTGTTGTGAAACACAACATGAGAAATTATCACAGACGGAGAACACTTTACACAAGACAGAAGTTCTCTATCTCTTATGGTTACGACATTATTTTTGAAATGGCAACGGGAATTTATGGACAACCTGAACAATAACATAAAATAAAAACAACAGGGAAGATCATGCCGTTTCCAAAGTAGCTTCAGACGTCGTAGTTCTTGGTGCTACGTAGCGGAACAGCGTAATTTACAGTTTGTATCTGAGGAGAAAAAAGTAACACAGTTTTTTTTTTTCACCGTAGCGTTATTCTGTCCCAACTCTTCTCTAGAGAGTCGAGTAAAGTTTTGTCAATACGTTATTTGTAGTTTCGATTTAATAGATAACTTGTAGGTTACTACACCACAAGCTGCAAAGAGATGACATTTATGCGTATTCACTACTAAGCATCCCATCCAAGAAGGAGTGAAAAATTTGACATTAAAATTTCAGATTTTATAATACACAGAGGAGTTCTATTTCGCCTTCTGTTTGCACTTTCCTCTTGATTTACTTTCCCCACAAAATTAAGCGGATCATTCCGGGTTTTCGTATTTTTGCTGATGTGTAATTAACTTTTGCGGGAATATTTGCATACACCCGATGTCTCTCTCCCTCTCTTTTTTTTTTCTCCTGTACCGCATAATGACAGGGCAGTTTAAAAATCCACCCTCGCTCAGTCTCTATTTTCTGCCGCGTCCCACCCCCTTACAAATACTACCACCATGCACAATGGTTTGCAGATTGTTTTCATTCATTTGCAATGCGGGTATCCCGTCGGCCCGGGAAAAAGAAACAAAAAATAATTTGAAGAAAAACTTGTTTCTCTTATGGAACTGAAACCATTTTCAAGTGAATAAAGCGAGAGAAATGCCACGCAAATATACTCGCGGTTTCTAAAGTTAGTTATCACAAATAACAAAGCACTGGATGTAACAACAATCATGCGTGGGATAGGAGCTTAATTTTGTAACAAAAATAATTTCCTTCAGGAGAACAACATTTTGAACGTACTAGAAACCTACAATACGTCGTATGGTGAATGGCAATGTGAACTTCGTGTAACAAATTGGTATAATTTGACATGTCTCGTAATAATTATAAATCTTCTTTACAAATTGAAGTAGTATTATTTTTAAATACAATTACGGAATTGGAAATGCATATACATATAGAAATAGAAATTTTGAAATAATTTCAAAATTCACAACATATAGTATTTTTTAAAGAATCAAATAACAAGCTGATCGCCGCATCAAACTGACTCGAATGATCTCATAAGCGTAAGTATTATTTTATAACTAATCAAGAGTAAAATGCTAATGAAGAGGAACACCGAAAATTTATCACTTTTAATAAATTAGCAATATATTCGTATTATGTCTAATCAAATACAAATATAATTGAAAATGAATTCTAATTTAAAAGAATCGCAGTGTTGTAAAAATATTATATAATGTCCTGCGCTCTGTGTCTATTCAGTTTAAATGAAGGCAGGTTTATAGATGAGATACGCCCAAGATAAGTTCCAAATATATGGTATTAATTTATATTAAAATATAAATGAACTAAAAACAGGTGCATATGTATACGTATGAGCATGTGCGAGGTCCCTCAATCATCAGTTTAACTCGAAATCCTACGAAGGAAAATATACTCGACAACAAAACTTCAAAAAAGAGTTCAATTTACTTTTATTTATAATTTCCGAAAACATTATCTTGTTTATCCTTAAATATTTTACATAACCAAATAAAATTTATTTCTAAGATTTAAAAACATATTAGGGACACCAGAATTCCGCGAAAAGATTTCCGCATATGCTAGATTCCAATACACTGCGGACGTACCAGCAGTTTTTTTTTTTTTTGCTTATTGGCGGCGTGTCTCTGTGAGAAGACGTTTTCTTACTTGACTGGCCAATCAGAATCAGCTTACTCCAATACTGTACGTCTGTGATTCGCGGACAGACACGTAAGACGCGTAACACTTAGATAATCCAATCAGAAAAGTGGATATTAGCTTAGCTGTTATGAAACAGAACTGGTCGTAAATTTTTTTTTGCGAAATTCGGGTGTAAAAAGTAAAGTATAGTTTTTGTAATTATCACTTAAAATATTAAGATTGTTTAGGAACGTATAGGTTCGTCCATAATATGCCGATTTATGCCAGTTGTCATGGCCAACTGGCACTGCCGGAAGTGATGTGGACGTTAGAGTTGGCATGTGTCAGATGGCATGTTCATGCCAACTGGCACATGCCAACTCAAACAGGACTCGTGTCGGTCTATCTCAAAGGAAGTCATGCCATGTGTGGTAGTGTGGACTTGCCGATTGGCCTCATACGGCGTTCAGTTGAGAACAAATGCCCCTCCTAGCAGGCACGCGCGTCCGAAATGGAGTGTACGAATGATAAAGTGATGACACTTATCCAAATGTATAGATCTCTGTCGGTTCTGTGGGACTGTCGATTGAAAGAGTATAAAGATCGCAATAAAAGGCATGACGCGCTACTTGAAAAAGCAGTAAGTTTTGGCGCAGTGAAAGAAGTAGCCGAAAGAAAAGTAAAAATGATTTGCCATTTTCCACGTGAGGTTAAAAGAGAGAGGCGCAGTGGAAAGGGGAGGGAAGGGAAGAAGTATATAAAAGAAAATGGTTTTGCTGCGAGAGTATGCAGTTTCTGAAAGACAATATATATATATATATATATATATATATATATATATATATATATATATATATATATATATATATATATATACCAAGAGGAATGAAAGACACAGCAGACACACAGGTAAGAATGTTATAAAGTCATAATATATTTGTTTTTAAAAGTTACTGTTTTAAGTTACTGCGGCTGTTATGTGTCGCAACATCAGTGTGATTCGTTTTGTAAATTCATTGTGTATTCACAATGCAAAAACAGAATACAGTAGGTTTGGAGTAATTTAGGGGGTTATTTTGAGTAAAGTAAACTTTTTTTTAAAAACCAATTACATACAATATTCAGACTATATAATAGGTATTCATATTTAGTGTAAACCTACCCTAATTCGTGATACTAAGGTTTCAAACATCAGTATCAACTGTACTTTGAAAACATTAATAATTTTGATATTGCTGGTAGTACTTTGAGTACATATTTGCTGCATGAGTGTGCGCTATCTGTTGGTATTACTACGAACTGTGCGGACGGAGCCTACATGAATAACGGACTGTTGCAATGTATATTATCACGATATAAGGTATATCACGGCTTAAGGAAGGTTTACCCTATTTCATATATGTCTGTGATAGAGTATAGAAAAGGCAAGTGTGTCTGCTTCATGTTACAAAATGCAGCAATATATTTCGTCAAGTAGTTTGTGTTATCTTACAATTTAAAATCATGTGGTAGTTAGGATGTACTTCATAGTTAAAATCACATATTACCTCAATAATATGTAATATAGTAACAGACTAGGTGTCGGTTCCTAGATTTAACAAAGGCTGTTATTTATACATTAATTACCACTATGTAACATTAAACTACTTATGGCCATAGTTTTTATCTGTCTGCTTGGCAAGGTAATATTCCTTACGGGGTAATAAAATACTCGGTAAATTCATCCCTGACCTCCTGTGCCACCATTGCACTTCGTCTTGCTATCCTAGGAATGTCGAGAAGCCCTCGCGTTGGAGCAGTTTGTCGCCGTAATCCTGGCCTAGTTTCACCCGTGATCGAGCTCTCTGTATCAAACACCCCATTCGGATTGTAAACTGCTACAGACCTACTTCTTCGCAAAAATTTATGCAAATAAATCACAGAAAGCGTTACGTTTCTAGCTGTCTCTGGTTCAAATAACACAGGTTTCCTAAGTAAGCAAAAAACTGAAGACGGTATCCCGAAAGTTATTCTCCGAGATTCTACGTGCCCTGCTTAACCCGTAATTAATATTTCTTTTCAGGCTGCCCTTAGCTTGTGCTCCGGGATACGGCTCCGTGATATTGCTTGCCAACGGAAACACGTCATCCGCAACAAAGAGGAACAATGCAGCAATTACTTCTCCCAGGAAGTGGGCACGGACTGGGAAGGCAAATTGTGCTATCGTCCATACATAGCTTGAATTTAGTTTCACTTAATACTCCGCTGTCCGATATCCGTCCTTGGCAACCTACATTCGCGTAAGGGGAATTTGTAGTTCACGTCAACAACTGCAAATAGGACAATACTAAAGAAGCCCCTGTAGTTAAAGTATTCGGTTCCACTGCCGATGGGTGCTTGCAAAGGGATATGTTTTCCGTTGAATGCGCCGATACAATTCGGGAAGTTTCATTTATCGTTGACTGCCTTCAGTACCATTTTCCACTCAGATTCATTCTGGGGCATCTGAAACCAAATAAAAGGGTTTCCGTTGCATTGTTGTTTTGTTGCAAACAAATTTGTAATGTATAAGTGAGTAGGCCTATTTGGGGTATATTTTATTTAAAGGCGCCGTCTCGTCTGGTCGCCAAGCGATGTGTCTATACTCTATAACTGTCATATGATACAGGTGAATTTGGACCTTATTTATTCTGTGACTATACGTTTATTTTGATTTTGAATCAGTTGTGGTCAACCTTTTTTGATTGCAGGGCCAATTGTTTTCTCTTCTAAAGCTTCGCGGGCCACATGACGATACTTTTCTCTCATAAATATTTTTATATGTCAACTTTTCTAACTAATAATGATAGGGACAGAACTCAAATTTCCATCAAGGATCTTCTAGACCAGAGTGTCTGTACGCCAATTTATTCACCTGCGTAGCATACACACATAATCGCTCCGACCAAATGGTGCCCTTAAACTTGGCACGTATGTTTTTAGTAATGAAGTGTGTTCAGTTATTTTAAACACACTAATTATATTTTTCCAGGAACCAGGACATTTGGTGACACAAGGACCTATTACACATGGAGTTCACAATGAGAATCACATGTTTTAAGCATTGGAAAACTATCCTGAAACCCGACCCCTAACATTCCCCGCTACAGGATGGAAACGAACTTTCAGGCCACTACATACAGCTTCAGGCTCACACTCAAAACATTCCAAGGTTTCAGCAACAGAGGAAGCTCTAGCTATAATGAAAGATATACAAAAACCAGGAAAAACAGTAAGATACCAGTATACGGTGTTTGGAGAGCAAGTAGGTATGCAAATACGAGACCTCCCATCACCTACTGCAAGGAAAGTTGCGAAGAAATTAATTAGCAATGTTTCATTTGACGCTGAAATGGAAAAATTCCACAATCCGCCTAACATCCCTTTCCCACAGCCATCTCCACAACTAGCACACCTACATGCATATCTACCTTCCTTTCATCATCCTGTGTACGGGCCTTTTCCGGGTACTTTCCCATGTCCTCCTAATGCACCTATTATAAACCAGGTGCCTACACACAGTCATAAAGCTGACAAGCAAACGACAAGCCCTGCTTCACTAACAGATTCCTATGATCCAGGAACACCTGACACTGATTAGATTTATACCTTCCTAATGGAACTTTAATGTAATTGAAGAATTCAGGACTGAAGGTTCATTGTTTTCTTTGTATAATGATTTATTTTTTTTTGTAATATTGGCATCTGTAGTACAGATTATTATTGCAATAATATTCATCATTTCGTTTACAATATACCAATAAAACATACTTGCACATGGGTAGCAAAGTTTCAATTCTTAACTGCGCAAACATGTGGAATGATTCTTGACATTGCTTGGCTTGATATTTTAAACAAGTACATTAAATAATGGTACGAATCTCCTGTTGCTAGAAATCGTAGTGTCACAGCAAGGCGTTCACAGGCTGGACGATGTGTCGTCCATATTGCTTTTCGGGGCAATCAAAGTGAGCAATTCTGGAAAGCACCTCCACATCTGTACTCAAGATTCAACTCACCCACGTCATCCAGTATTAAGTCCTTCATTAAGTCACTCCCTCCATATCGAACTCTACCGCGGAGGCTTTGACGTGCCCAAAATCGCCGAGGATGGTGCACTTCACTTCCAGCAATTATTATCACGTCTGCAGTAGCCGCAACAAGCGCATCCTTGTTGGTATACATCACGACTGAATGCAATTTGCAATGTGGATGCTGCGAAGTCAACTGGCTTTGCCAGCTGGCTGTGTCATTTGGCCTTGCCGACTCGCATAAATTGGCATAGTGTGAACGCACCTTAAGGGTTTGAAGAAGACGAAATCATTTCTGTCGAACTGCAGATTTCAATACCCATTAATTTCGGAGAAGTCCTTTAAAAACTTAATTTAATCTTTATTAATATTTATATTCAGTCGTAGCCCAATCACGTTGCAAGTTGTCAGCGTGAGCAAGCATTGCACGTATTCTGGTATGCGAAGGTCCTGCCTGACATTGATATTGCTACATATATGGATGCAATATTTTGCAACGTGGGAATATGTATAGCCTCAAGATCGCCTTGGTATTAATGAACTGACAAAAGATCAGGGCGGGTGTAACGAAAGACACTTCCAAACTATACAAACTCCAGGTGGAACCTCTCTTCTATGCTTAAATGCTACTTTCTCTAACCATTAACACTGGTTAACGGGACAATCAAACAGTTGGAATGACGTTGTACGTAGTGTCCAAACCAGGTTAAAGAGTTGCGTAATTTACTGGACTGCGGGACTACAGACTTAAAGAACTTTTACACTGTTGGCTCTGGGAACTGAATGACGTGGCACAGTGTCATACGTCATCACCACGAAGTATTCACGTAACTGGCTGAGCGACTCAGCGCTGGCGGTGCCTAGCGGCCGCGCGCTAATTTGAAAGATAACGGACAACTGTAACACGCCCCTACCCCAGACTAGCTGAAGGTAGTGTTACATGCAATTTAATAAAATAACACGAAGTTACTGATATAAATAATAAGCCTACTTTCCTCAACTTGGGTGCAATTAATTTTTTAATTAGTTCTCGAAAGCTTAGTTGGTAGATAGGACTTAACTTCTCTTTGAAAGCAATAAGATTAGAAATGAAACCAGAAACTTATGCAACATTAGCGAGGCAATCACAAATACAGATGTGCCTTACCCGGGACTTGAACCCAAAAACCCTCGTACAGTAAGCTAGCGTGCAATGCACTACATTATGGAGGTAGAAATCGGAGCATCAACTTCGGATTTAATCAGTCAAATGTTTCGAATTATAGGGTTTGCTAAACTAAAATATTTAGAGGGCCATCATTTTTAAAATAAGTGACCGAGTCACATAACATGTAAGTTTACATGGCCTAACGTAACGCTATTTGTGTGAAGAGTTTGGGGGAAATCAGTTGTTTGGTTCCTATGATGTACCATAAAACTCTTGACTGTATTTTATTGTGTGATGCTACTATAAGAAATTTCCAGAAAAAAAAGAGGCTCTATATACGATGCTTCAAATGTATAATATCTAAATACAAGATTTCGTTGAATTTGGTTAAATTTTAATGTCTTTTTTCGGGAAACAATGGACCGAATCCAATCAAATTTCGCACTCAAGTAATACTACGGCAGGTCATGAAAACTGATGTGTTCAAGTGGGTCAGGCGATTTATTTCAAAATGGTGCACATATAAAGATTTTAGATTATTATTGTATATAAAAGAATCCCTGCCACAAATTTCAAACTATCTTTGAATACTGGCGGTATTAATTACATTATGTTACTTCAGACGTCCTAATTCATAATATTCGTAACAAATCGTTTACTGAGTATTGTTACAAATTTCCGTGTAAACATAAAGTGGCAAGCCCAATTTATCTTAATGGAGGGGAATGATATCACCAACTGTGTTTTCAGATGTGCAATATTTCCGCTATACAAATTACTATTGGCCGAATCGGCACTTAATTACAAGTAAGTCATATTTTTAACTAAAAATGTTTATAAATTGGAGTGCATAACTCCTTACATAACCACTGCAAATTCAGTCTTTTTCACATACACCTTTTTTTAAATACAACATCACGATTTAATTAATTTCAAACATTTTTAAAAGAATAGATGTACTCTAACCATCCTACCCACGGTGTGATGAAGAATTTTTTAATTGTGTTTTTCCAAGGTAAAAGTGCAAAAATTCTGATACAAAATTGACACAGTAATGACAAAAAAAAACACAAACTGAATTAAACAGTACACTGAACTTTCTCACCCTGATGCATAGCCACAACAGTAAATTTTCTTAAATAGGCAACTTGACTTAATCTATCGTTAGTTAAAATCAAAGGACAACATATTAGATGAGATAAATAATCCCCAGTCTATCATTTAAAAAATTTACAGTGAAAAAATTTATTCTCCGTAAATAGAGTAGAAATTTGCGCATTGCTTAGTAAAAATGAACCATATGTAGAACATACGCTTCACAAACTTCTTAAAATCGAAATAAAACTAAAATTTCCTTATAAAAGAAATTTGGAAATGTTGGAATTTTGGGAGCACAGAGTACACTACCTAATGGTCATGAGCAAAATAATGTTGTAATTTAAAACCATGTCTAACGGCTTATCTGAAATATCTACAAAATATTTCTCCAGGGAAAGCCGGAAAGCTAAAGGCTGCGGCGCCTTTGAGCAGACAGTAAACTTGAAACTCGAATACTGTAAACACAGAACTGGCTGAACTTGAAAGTCCGCACCACTGGTTAAACTTAAGACAAGGCAGAACTTGGGTACTCCGATAAGCCTAAAACTTTGGAGTTTCACAGAACTTCCAGTGGGTTCAATATTGGAATATTGCGAGAATTCACATTGTAGAAGAAATTTAATTAATGTGGAAATTAATAGGTGAAATACGTTCATATGAAAAAAAAATCAATTAGCGCTTTAAGGGTTGAGTTTACCACTGAAGTTTGATAAGTGAGTTGTTGAATAACAAAAATTTGCTTGTGTGAAAATAAAAATATCTCCACTCGGTTATGCAACAAATGTATGCGTTTTACATATAAATGAGTGATAAAGGGAATATGAAAAAAAAAGTTAAAAAATAATAGTTTTCCCCAAAACAGGATCTCATATAACAAAAACGCCTTGATGACTTGAAACTCTTCATTTGGTAGACACACTGTGGTGTGCGTGGCAATGCGAACAACACACAAGTAAATATTTTGCGATATTGGCAACGGAATGCTTGAGCTGAACCAAATATTTTGCGATATTGGCAACGGAATGCTTGAGCTGCACCAAATATTTTGCGATATTGGCAACGGAATGCTTGAGCTGAACCAAATATTTTGCGATATTGGCAACGGAATGCTTGAGCTGAACCAAATATTTTGCGATATTGGCAACGGAATGCTTGAGCTGCACCAAATATTTTGCGATATTGGCAACGGAATGCTTGAGCTGAACCAAATATTTTGCGATATTGGCAACGGAATGCTTGAGCTGCACCAAATATTTTGCGATATTGGCAACGGAATGCTTGAGCTGAACCAAATAACAATTTACGTCCCATCACTAATGGAAGGGAAATACTTTCATAGTTTCAGAAAAAACCATGAAATAATGTGACATTCGCGATGGCTAAAGGACCATAAGTACAGTTGTCACTTTATAAGGAAGCTCTAAACTTGCAGTACATATTTGGCGAAGATTCGATATAAAATAATAGCGGTAACTAGTCTAACTGGGTGAATTTAATATATGAATACCAATATGATAATTAAATTTAAACAGAACAGAATATCACATAACTGACCACTTTTATACAATTCCCAAAATAAGTGAATTATTTCATTACGAAAACAAGTGACAACAATCAAATAATGAGAACTATTGTTCTTAAAAAAAAAAAAAAAAAACCCAGCAAATATGAAATACTGTACAGTAGCACGGAAAAGGCCAATAGAGAGTTTGTGCTTAATTTAAGCGTAGATGAGTAAAGAACCAATATATAAGTTAAAGAAGAGAGGAGCAGGGGTTAAGATAGGAATAGAGATCCAATGGCATATATATTATAAGTATGAAGGAGCTATTGGGATACAAGATACCAAGCATTAAAAAAAAAAAAAAATGTGTTTGAAGATCTCTCTACTGTTATGGTTTATAATATAATCGTACCTGGACTAACGCCTGAAACTAGAACATATATATATATATATATATCCATGTCTTGCAAGGAAATGGATGGTGGTTAGTGGTTAGTGAACAAGGCGTCAAATTATTTCGAAATGAGTTTGCATGTAGTGGATGCATGTGAGGATGCAATATTCCGTTTATATTCGTTACTCTCAAAATATGACAATTATGCTCCCACTTACCTCAAACGGAAATCTCCCTTCATGAGATTTTCGAAGTATAAATTAACATTATAACTGGAAACCTTTGTGGTATGCCGTTGAACGCGTTTATTTGCATTAATGTTTTGTTTTTTTTTCTCAAAATTTTATCATTTCCTATTAAAACTGGCGTAAAGATGAATGGAATTTCTTTGTAAGTACATATTCAAATATTCCCCGTTCTTGTAACTCTGAGCAACTTACCTCGTATCCAATGACCTAGCTGTCGATGAGACGTCAAGACACACCTCCCTAACATCTACCAAGGTCTCGGCATTTCGTTAAGGAAGGGAATGGCAATAAAATCGAATCACTAGTGTAAGTGCGCCGATGCAAAATAATTCACATAAATGTTTGCTATGCTGAACACAATGACACTAAGAATTTTGATAAGTCTGTCAGTAGCGACACCTATTAAGTGGAAATACAAGTAAATACGTATTGAAAATTTCAAAACGTAATATAAAACGTTGCACTAAGAGGTACTCTCTAATTAAAGGCTGTTGGCGATTAAGTAAGCACTGTAGAAATGAACCTTAGAAAACAGGCACTGCCTCTGAATGCATATATTTTAATGGGCGCACTGAGTGACTTTCACCCAGTAAAGTTGGTAACGATGGATGGAAAGTAGTTCTATATCTTAATTTTGAATAAAAAGTGTTGGGTAACGATTTGTGATAATTTAAAATTATTTATTTTGCATTCTGTTGTTTTTTAATGCACAGATTTGAACAAATTTTCAGATTTGTTAAGTATTTCCTTTTTTAATCATTTCGAAGTTTCACTTGACTGACGCACGAATAAAGTGATGAGGCCCATGACAATGTTAATTTTATACAAGGTGGAGGAATACGCACCTTGCATATAAGTAGATGTTAAGCAGAGCTCTCGCTAGTACTCATTTTACCGTGAACAGCGTTATACCATCCGTTTTATTCTTATCAATTGACTTTCATTCCAGATATTGACTTTCTTAGGAGAGTATAATTTGATATGTTTTGAAGTAAGAGTCCCGGATATTAAAAAAAAAAAATTGAGGAAGTAAAGGTTTATCGATAACGCAACCCAAATGTGTTCATAGCTTTCCGTTTAAGTCTTCTTATTCGTCTTGGTAACCAGTATTCTCAAGTTATAATCGATTATTTCAATTTGATAAAGGGAATTTTAAATTAAGAATTTAGAGACACAAATGTTTCTAAACTGCCGCACTTTTTATTAGCATTTGCAAGTAGAATTTCAACATTATAATGCAAGATTTTAGTAACGAAAGTAAAAAAAAATGTTTTTTATGTTTTCTAATATAATTTTAACGATACACTTCACATATTGTTACTTTGGAAAAAAAACAATGTAATTTTTACTTTTAGAATTCGAAAACTGTGGCATTAAAAGAGTTTAAATTAAATATAATATCCATAAACGGGTTTCAATAAAATTAATAACTAAAAACTTACAGATACTAATGCCAGAAAAATACTAATGGTAAAAATGTGCTTTCTCACGGAGGAAAGAACCTAAGTTATAATAAATGTGTTAGTAAAATATCATTAGAACATAATGCAGTGAGATTCTAGCAAAACATATCTTTAAAGATACTAAAACGATTATCTTAATTTTTGCCTATTATCTACTGAAAAAAGATTGTGACTAAAGCCTTGTAAAATGAATGTTCAAAAACTAATGAAAAACACCGTAAGAATTTATATTTGTATCTTGTCAGACAATTACCAAAATTGAGCTAAATAATTACTTAAACTACAACTCAAAATAATTGTCCATTCCAGCAAAATATAGTTTATATATGTGTGTGTGTGTGTGTGTGTGTGTTTTCATCTTCTCAAATTAAAAAAAATTATATTATGCAAATTACCACGTTATAATCACTAATTTGCTGTGTTTGAACTCATTAACAATAAAACCGTACACTCAAATAAAAATTAATAATAAGAATATTTATCGAAAATAATAGCTACTCGGTATTTCAATATATTTAAGTAATCACACAGAAAAACAATTCTTTATTGTTTAACAATTAAATCAGTATATAAATAAATCCATGAATAAGACTTTAACTGCATATCCGTGAATATTATCTGAATACATCTTATATACAGATTTAAATAGAATTAAGGATATGCTATTTATATGATTTATTTTTTGGAAATTATTTGTTTTATGTAATTTGTTCCTTACAAATGTCGCAAAATATTAATTTTGCTATCTGTTATGCAAATTTATCGATCCTGATTTTCAGATTAAAATGTCATCAGAGTTAATGTTTACAAATTCAAATAGTAAAGCGATTTTTTTTAAATTGATATCACTTTTCTTTTAGACGCACAGAATAAAAGCCAATTTTTCTAGTAGTACTAATTTTTATCTCAAAGAACAATCTTATGGAATACCACTTAGATTCAGCTTAATAAAATTAAATTTTAAGAATTATATTTTGAAAAAGTTTCTATAAAGGGGATCGTTGTATACATAAAAAAGTGCAATGAATATTGGCAATAAAATACACTCATTTGAAAAAAAATTTACCACTCTGTAGGACCTATCACAGGAGCTCGTAACTGGATACAGGCACAGGACACGGTAGTATGCATACAAGAGACATCCAAATGTTGCACCACACCAAGCATGTACTCCAGGGGAACAACACATTACGTATGCACTTAGTATGGTGTTAGAGCACCTGTAGCACGGAGACATGCAGTATGTTATAAACTGCACAAAAATACAATTTTACATTTATAATTATAGCATATGGACTGCACATTCACAAATTTAGAATTAAACCTATGTACAATCACCCCATGTATGACATGTTTGATAGTTTCCTAAAATGTCGTGTGTTACAAGTGTTTAACATAAAAGTGTGTTGTCAACAATGTACGATAGTTTGGGGTTCATATGTGGAATAGTGCTTATACCATGTGTACCAAACCTAAAATCATACAAATATTCCATTCACTACTTTCCATCTGCTACTGGTACTTGACCAAATATCATCAGCTAGGAGGCTCACAAAAGTCGGATGTTCTCCTGAGGAAGGCACTGCCATAGCTGGCGCAATTGTCCCTCCAAATTTACCGTACTTTCTGCTGGTCGAAGTTTCCGTCCAATCTGGTCCCACATGATCTCGATGGGCGGGAGGTATGGGGATCTAGCTGGTCAACGAAGCATGTTGATATCTTGACGACAGGACAGAGAGACCCATTGCTATGTAAGGCCGGGCATTATCCTGCTGAAAAATGGGGTTGTCAATCTGCACCAGGATGGCGAGCACGCATGATCGTAGAATTTTCTGGGCTTATCGCTGGGCCATCAGAGTTCATTCATTAACCATCAGTGGCGCGCGGGAAACACATGAAATGGCGCCACTCACAATGACACCTACAATGAAGTGTGGATCACGGTGCTGGCTAGGATATCTCCGGACTCGAATTCGGCGGTTGTCAGTATCCAAACGAAACTCCAAACGAACTGTGATTCATCGCTGAACACCACACGTCGCCAATCCGAAAGCTGTCGTGATGCCCTTTTCCTACAGAGGGTCATACGTGCTCGGCAATGAGTAGAAGTTAAAAGGCCGATCCTGGCTCACCTCACTTTTTGGGGTTATTTCATCTAAAATTACAACAAAAAATGCAGTACACTAAATAGGGTTATTTAGCCTAAAAGTACAGGAAAAGTTAAAAGTTCAAAATCTGAAATTTGATGGAAAAAACAGTGGAAATCACTTTTAAAAAAGGCCAAAATCAAGGTATTTGAGGGCTAAATTAAGCTAAACAGATTTTTGAAAAGGAACTCTCAAAAATGGGCAATTTTAAGCAATAAAACAAGAAAATTCTTGCAGTTTTTCAACAATGTGAGCACGCGATTTGAGACAGGTAAAATTATGCAAAAAATTAAGCAAATTTAAGGCTAAAACAAGCAAATCAGATGAAATATTAAAAAAAGATAATTCATAGAAATTAAATATAACACTCAATATCATGTACACATGTTCCATTTTTCATTTCTTTTAAACCTTTATACACTATAAAAACTCGCCCCTCATTCATAATTTTAATCTATTTTCATCAATTATCTTTGCATAATGATCTGGTGAAATGATTTTATAATTAGCATCTAGAATGCAAATTTTTTTTTTGCTAAACTTAGATTCATAAATTTGGTATTCAGTAGCTTCATACCATTTATCAATTTCGAGTTCACATAATTCAGTCAATTCATATGAATTGTTCAACTTATTGAGCAGAGCCTCCATATTTGGTTTGTGTTATTTCAAAGGAAACAAATTTAACAAAACCGCAAAAACTTTAAAATTAAAAAAATTATATTTTCTCTCTTTATAAAATATTTTTCTTAGTAAATAAAATGGAAAATAATAACAAACCATGTAAAAAGTGCGGCAAAGTAAACACAGAAAGTTTTGCACCACATAAACTTACAAAAGATAAACATTTTAACATCGGTAAAAAATATTATAGTGAATTTGCTTGTAGTCGCTATGAATTTAAAAAAAGAGAGAGTAATGTGCGGATGTGGAAAATATGTCTATAATACATCTCTCAAAAAGTATTAAAATAGTTAATTACACAATACAGCATTAGATAATTTAAACAAAAATCATGATAATTATCCAACAAAAACTCGTAAATTGTGTAATGAATATTATTTTTTCTTATTAAAGATAGTGAGGACAAATATTCAATCACATGTAAAAAATATTTTAGTGGTAATATGAAGAATTATCGCCATAACAAGGAGTTAAAGACAGTTTTCCAGTTTTTAAGACCTTTTTTTTTTATTTATTCAGTATATGTGTTTTTATACCCAGCGGAAAAATAGCTTTTTTTTCTTTCTTAAATCTTATATTTTGGTACCCTCCTTAAGAGTTTTACATGAGTGACTATTACAAAAAAAAATTAAAATATTAACATAATAAAATATTTTAAGCTTTCTTAATAAAAAAAATTTCTTTATAAATACACAAAAATGGATTCACTACCCGCCAGGTTTAACAATTCTAATTCATTTGCTAAACTACAAGATAGTAAATAAAAAATATGTGGCTACAAATTTTCAAATTGAAGATTCAGCATTTGGTAAAAAAATTAATCATATTTTAGATGAAAAGCATAAAATTACTTTACCAGATCGTTATGTACGTTTGTTTGATAAAATTGATATATAAATAATAAACCAGAATCAAATTTTTCTAACATATAAAGGTCTAAAATAAATGAAAAATGGAAAATATTAACACGACTTTGAATTATATTAAAATACTTAAATTGTATTAATTTGAATCTATTCCACTATCTTTTTAATATTTCACTCGATTATTTGCTCAATTTGCTTGGTTGTTACGTTCGGTTTTGTGTTCGTTTTTACGTTCATTTTTACGTTCGGTTTTGCGTTCGTTTTGCATTCTGCGTTAATATTTCAAATGATGCAATGCTCGTTCAAAGCTCGTTCAAAGCTCATTCAACGTCCATGTTTTACGTTCAACAATGTCCATATTTTACGTTCGGTTTTGCATTCGTTTCTGCATTCTGCGATAATAATTTCAAACGATACAACGCTCGTTCAGTGTCCACATTTTACGCTTGGTTTTGCGTTCATTATATACGTTCTGCGTTCATAATATTTGTTCGGTTTTGTGTTCATAATATACTTTCGGTTTTGCGTTTGGTTTATCTAATACAACAAAAAAAGTGCGATTTTCGATGAAAGTTTAACGATTTTAGGTGTAAAATTGCACCCCCCCCCAACATGTCTGGCAATATATTTTTTTAAAATTTGGTTGTTTACTATTCTAAAGAAAATTGCAAAATATTATTTGTAATTTGTTTCTGTACTATACAAAAAAATTTTAAAAAAATTTAATTCGTTGTTTACTATTCGAAACGCAATTTATAAATATGTTTCTTAGTATAGTTGTGTACTATCGAAAACACAATAACCAATTATTTTTTTTAATATTTGGTTATGTACCATTTTAAAGAAAATTACCATTTTTTTTAAATTAGATTTGGTACTATTCAAAACACAATTATTATTATTTTTTTTGGAATTAGTTGTATACTATTCGAAACACAATTGCTAGATATTTTTTATTAATTTGGTTGTGTACCATTCTAAAGAAAATTACTATATATTTTTTTTATTTGGTTGTGTACTATACGAAACACAATTGCTAAATTTTTTTAAAATTTGTTAGTATTTTATTCGATACACAATTGCTAAATATTATTTTTTATTTGGACGTGTACCATTTTAAAGAAAATTTCTAAATATTTTTTTTATTAATTTGGCTATGTACCATTCTAAAGCAAATTGCAATTTTTTTAAATTTGATTGTGTACTATCCGAAACACAATTGCTAAATATATTTTTTAAATTTATTTATCTACTATTCGAAACACAATTGCAGACTATTTATTTTTAGAATTTGGTTGTGTTCAATTTTCGTGTGTTTTTTTTGTGTTAATTTTTTGTGTGGATACATATTATAGGTGTTTAATTGTGCAGTACACCTTTGCATTCTGCAATTGAATATCCACTCAATATTTAATTTTTTTATATTTCTTATAAATATAATTATTAGTAGAAGTAATTTTTTGTTTACATATTAATGACAAATATAATGAACAAACTAATTATACTTAAAGTATTGCTCCAGTTACTCAAATTGTGGAAGTTTACATATCTAAAAATATCATAGAAAAAATGGTGGATTGTTACTTTACAATTATTTAGGTTATAATATTTATCATATATACGGACCAGAAGATGGAAATATAGTTCGACTGTGGTACATGTTTGGTAAATATCATATTTTTAAATACATAGAAAAATTATAAAAATAGAATCACCATATCTAGAAATTATGTTTGATTATTTTAAAGAAAGAACATAATATCAAAACATTTTAAAATAAAATAAAATATTTAAGCAACAATTGCCAATTACTCTTTAAGTTTATTTGGTGTTGTTTTAATTTTATCTAACTTACCTTTTATTTTAAAATTTTAATCTCTTTATTGATCTTCTATTTCTTTTTCCAGCCAATAATTAGAACAAAAACCATCTTCAACTTTTTCGAATTTAAAAATACATTTTTCCTTTCCACGATAATTTTTAATGGAAAAATTGTAAATAATTAAATTTAATACACGTAAAATTTCTAATCTTTTACAATCTTTCATTTGTACTTTCCTAATTATATCCTCAATTTTCATATTTTCGATTATTTATTTCTCTTCTTCGTGCAGTAAATTTTCATTATCTTTGAACATTTCTAATTATTTTATATATTCTCTTTTTGGAAAAGTGTGCCCATTATGTGTTATACCATTTGTTTTTATTTCCATACATGGATCTTCTTTTGGATGATAGAAAATATTTAATTCTTGTCTAAAACTAGTATATGGTATATATATATATATATATATATATATTATATATATATATATATATATATGTGTGTGTGTGTATGTATATATATATATATATATATATATACATATACATGTATATGTGTATATATATATATGTATATATGTGTATACATGTATATATAACCTCCTTTTTAAATAATTCTTTATCTTTCTTATTTCTTTTAACTTATTTTTATTTCACCTTTAACAATATAACTGTATTTACCTGCATGTTTCTCTGCTAAAACGCCAACATATGTAAATTTACCTTTAATATTTACAACAAAACCAGACATTTTATATACTACATTAGTATTAAAATCTATCCACTGTCGTTGAAGATAATGTTTTATTTCATCTTCCGTTTCTTTTATTGTTTGTTATTTTTCTAAAATATTTTGTATTTCTTTTTTATGGCAACATAATTATCTAAATATTCCAATTTTATATCCTGTACATTTAAATTGTATAAGTCTTCCTCTACTTTTTTTTAGTAGATTGTAAATATGTGAGATTAATTGGTTTAATTAATTTTAATTTATAAGGTTATAGTTTGCTTTTATTATATGTTATTTTTCTTAAAACAAAAGGGATAATATTATTGCTTCTTACTAAACCCAATTCTTCTATATTTATATCCATAGAGATGATAGAAAATTAAGTATTATATTTGGAAAAATAGGTTTCTCCAATTTTAATAAAACATTTTTAGTTTATGGTTATAATATTCTTATTTTCTTTATCTCGTAAAATTGATAAATAATTTAGTGGCAATAAATTAAAACTATATGCAGATAAATTATAAGCAATTAATTAGTCTCTTTTTTGTGTTCTGTCAATTTAATTTGTAATGCAGTTATTTTTTTTGTATTTTTATTTCGCCAATAAACATATTGTAAAATATTATTAAAAAACTACTTAGTAAAGAATCTGCTAACTTTATGCACATATTAGATAAAGAAATAGAATAA
Source organism: Dryococelus australis (assembly GCA_029891345.1). Taxonomy (NCBI): domain Eukaryota; kingdom Metazoa; phylum Arthropoda; class Insecta; order Phasmatodea; family Phasmatidae; genus Dryococelus; species Dryococelus australis. The sequence continues at coordinate 70,631,337 of CM057006.1, read as the reverse complement.
AATGGCACTTTTGGAAAATTTTTTTACTGTTTTTTATTAATTTTAAACAATCTTTCAATGGATCAAATTCTTGCTCTTTTTGGAAATTTATGTTAATATAATTATAAATTGTTGCTTCTAATCTTGTTATACCATTTTCTTTAGATAGTGTAGAAGCAAATTTTTCTAAAATCTTTTATCTGGACAATTTAAAAAGTATATAATATGGTTACCGAATTGTTTATTAACTCCTGGGCTTATTAATTGACAAATAAATTTATTGTATACTTTAATACTAGAATTTTTATTGATATTTTCCAACAGAATTATTATTATTTACTGTTACATTAAATTCTTTTTTATATTCTCTTTGTATACAAAAATTTGAATAATTTATTTAGTAGGTACACATCTCTTTTGTATTAAAAATACCTCCAAAATCTTGTTATATTCAAATCCAATAAACAATAATGTTATTTTCTAATTTCTTTTAAAATTTCTGGTATCTCAGTTAGTAATGTCTCTAATTTTACATCTGCTAACTCTATGTTATATGGAATAGCTATTGGGTTTTTACATTTTTCTAATATTTTCTATATATGTGCTAATAATTTGCTTAACACCAATAATTATTTGTACATCAGAGTCTAATAAATATTTACTTTTTGCTTTAACACCATGCCTTGCCAAGTTAAATTTAGAAAGTATAGATCTTAAAAAACTGCTAAAACTTCCACAAGCTTATTTAAAAAAAAAATGAATAGATTATTTTTCATTTTTCCCTCACAGTCTAAAAATCTGTTATTTTAAAACCCATAATGCTATCGCAAAAGGGCTCTGTTATTGGTTTAAATCATTCCAGTTTTTGTTCTCCATTTGTGTATATAATATCTCCAATATTTGTATCGAGATTATTATTGAAATTTTTTGTTAATAACCATAAACCAAATCTTTCATTAGTTGGTTTATTTTTACTACCTAACAATTCTGTGATATAAGATTTAGTTGGAGACATTTGTTTTCATCTACTATTTATTAAATGAAAAAAAATTAACTATAAAATTTAACAAAAGTAGCAGAAGCGATTTTAATAAAAATTGTTAAGATTTGGTAATTTTGGTTTTTGTACATTTGTGCGAGATTTTTCTTAGCAAAAATTGTTAAAATTCGGTAAAAAATTGAAAAATGAAAAAGTAGCTGAATCTGGGTAGCTGTATAGCATAGTGCAGTTTTTTTCCAACCTATATGAATCTAAGTTTGGCAAAAAAAAACTAGTTGCATTCTAGATGGTAATTATAAAATCACTTTACCAGATCGTTATGCAAAGATAATTGATGAAAATAGCTTAAAATGATGAAAGAGGGGCGAGTTTTTACAGTGTATAAAGGTTTAAAAGAAATGAACAATTGAAAATATATGAATTATCTTTTTAAAAACTTTATCTGATTTGCTTGTTTTAGCCTTAAATTTCCTTGATTTTTACATAATTTTCCTTGTTTTACCTTTGTCAAATCGCTTGCGCATATTTTTGAAAAACTTCTAAAATAATATTGTTTTTATTGCTTAAAATTGCCCATTTTTGAGAGCTCCTTTTAAAAAAGTTTTTGAGCTTAAATCTAGCCCTCAAATACATGGATTTTGGCTTTTTTTTTTTTTAACACGATTGTCACTATTTTTCCATCCAATTTCAGATTTTGAGTTTTTAACTTTTTCCTGTACTTTTAGAAGAAATCACCCTCTTTGGTTGTACTGGTTTTTTTGTTGTAATTTTAGAAGAAATAACCCCAAAAATTGAGGTGAGCCAGGATCGGCCTTTTACATCTACTGCGCTGATAAGGTCGTGAAGGTAAACGTAGTAAGGGACATCGCGACGACAAATCCCACTCTGCTAGGCACTTGTATATGGCACTGGTTGACGCAAGCATATCCCCAACTGCCGTGATACGTCCCTGTATGGGGAGCAGCGACTCCCGTCGTGAAACTATCCTCACCGTAGGTGTAGCTAGTCCGCCGGGTTGACCAGAGTCTACTTGATGAAGGTGTGGACCGTTCTCACATCCCCGCATCCAGCACAGATTCACGGTGTCCACAGGATGGTTTAAGTGCTCCGGAATGTCCAACCCGCCTCTCGGAGGCCGGTGATGCGACCTCGCTCATACTAACTGAGGTGGAGAAAGGCTTGTCCAATGCGTAGCGTGGGCCATTCTGCGTGTTCACTGAACTTGGCTCTACGGCTCACGTTGCTACTAAGGCTGTATTCGGTGTAATACAGCTGGGAATGATAGAGGGACAAGAATGCTCTCTAGTGGCAAATGTACGAAAGCAAACCACACTAAACGCAAATGGTACACATATCAGACTATGACGATACGGATTGGCAACCGTCGTTATATTCGCACGGTTCGCTCATGGTGACAATTTTTTTTTGCAAATGAGTGTATATCGGTATTTGTTCTTTCAGAATATACCTACAGGTTCTTTTTGCTAATCGCTTCAGAAATTTTATGTGGATATTCAATACTAATTGGTTAAAAGATTTTCGAAAGTAATACATGCTTTAAAGCTATGATGACCAAATTGTAATCATATATACTCAACACATTAACACATTTAACGCACCGTATTTATCATAATAACAACCAAATTATGAAGAAAAATTTGTCTTCTTTTAAATAACCAGTTAGTGGTCATATAACTCAACATAAAATGTTATTTGTTTTCTGCAGCGAGAAAAGTAAAAAGGAAAAAAAAAGGTATGGAGATCTCACAATGGACATTATAAAATTGCATAATCAAAATGTGCGCATAAATGCCACGCAGTCATCATAAGTACGAAAAAACAAAACTGCTAAATTTTAATACGAGTGTGGAAGCACGGGTAATATATTCTTACGGCGAAATTTTGGAGATAAATTTTTATTTGTTGTTTTTCATTCGAACGCTTGACTTAAATCGGATATATCTGTTGTAGCCTCAAATTCCAAGTAATTCTTTAGTCAGGATCTGTAAACGCGGGAAGATAATACGCTTTAGTTGAGCAGCTGGCCGCGATCTTTAGGAACGATCTGCTATTCTTCACTCTAACTGCCGCGGGTGAGCGTGTCATAGATTTATTATTAAGAGAGAGATTTTCCTCAATACAGAGGTTTTCCTCTAACATAATAAAATTGGAAACAATTGTTTCGTACAGAGATCTCGACATTATCTTCTCAAAATATTTCTCCAGATATTTCGGTCTTGTTCTTGTGTATCTTCCTCTTCTGCACCGAATCTTCTTATTGTTATCTGTACATTTTGGAGCCAGGTATTCATGAGTCGAAGCGATGGAAACAGCAGGTAGTATATCAAAAACACATTCAAACCTCTTGCGCCTTCTCACGAATTTTGATTTTAAAAAGTCCTGAAATTAATTTCTAGATATTTTTAGAGCCAACTTTTTAAAGCAAAGTTCGTAACGATATCTAATCGCGTTAATGCGCTGTTAAGGAGTCCTAGAAAGTGCGTTGCATTTTGCTCCTTCTAAGGGGTTTAATTTTTAAAAAATCTTAATATAAGTTTTTAGGTACTTGAATAAGTTGCCGTTCAAATCTACGAGAACAATGCTATGCCATGAGAATAATGAGCTGTCGAGGATTCCTGAAAAACGCAAGTTACCCCTTTTTACCTTATTTAGAGGCTGTACTTCAAATAATTCGGATTTTATTTTAATTATTTACATAGGCTACCTTTTGAAGCTGCAAGCTCAACGATATCTCATCCGATTAATACGTTTTCGAGGAGTCTACGCAAACATATTTTATTCTTTTCACCCTCTTGGAGGCCCAATTCTGAGAAATCCTGGAACAGTTTTACGGTTTTCTTTAGGGTACCTTTTCAAGCTAAGGGCACGATTTCTCATCGAGTTAATGATCTGTTGTTGAGTCCTCGAAAACACATTGTACCTATTTTTCACCATCTTATGGATGTAGTTTTGAAAAAAAAAAAAAAAACCTTTATAAATGGGTGATTGCACCACAGGGGAAAATAATTCCATAAATTTTCATGCTTCTGCGTCAGTAGTTTGATCTGTACGTTGATGAGTGATCGAGAAAGCCAATTAGTCGGGTCACTTCATTTTCTACGTATAGGATACTATACGCAATATTAGATTTATTTCGGTGGTATAAATAAGCATTTGGTTTTGTGCCAACTCTAAAGACTTTCGAAATGTATGTTATGCATCATTTAGGAGCAGTGGAACCAATGCTTCTTGCATAAGTTACGTAGTTAGTAAATGCAATACATTGTATTATGAAACAATTAGATTGTTTAAAAGACAATATTTTAAATATGTGCGTTCCCAGGTATTTCTCATAAGACGAAGTTTTAATAAATGGGAAGGCCAAGGTTTAATTTTCTATACTTTTATTTTGTGAAATGTTTGAACGGAGAGCCATTGAAATTTAGGGTCCTGAGGTTTGGTTTCCACGAGCTTTGAATATTGCCAGTGTAGGAATGCAACATACTAGAATAACTGACCTAAGTCAACTTACCTTTTGGCAAATTTGCATGTTTAAGACTAATAATGTTTCGACGAATGTGTTTAACTACTTGCGCTACATGGTCCATTAAATTGATGTGACAATGAACAAAGGGAGTTGGCGTGATAAGTCTTTCGGTTTCCCTGAAAATGTATAGTGGTAGTCGGAAAGAGCGTAATGTAAACACAGTAAATTTCTTATTTTGAAATTATCGTTGGAGTAGCTTAATATATATTCGCTACATAGGAAATATGCTGAGAGCATATATTAACGTATATAATGTTCCACATTTCCTAATGAAAGAAAAGCTGAACTCAAACATTTTATTTTGAGTACGAAATAACCAACGCCTTCGAATAATTTCCTAAAATACTGAAAAAAGTACATAAAGAAACTTTTCTATACATATTTAAACTAAGCATACTTAATTTCTAATGTATGAGTATTACAAAAGCTACCTCCAATAGGGAGGAAAATTCACTTCAGAAAGAATGGTGTTCGGCAGGTACAAATGTATCAGAGTAACCCATAACAACATTTGCAGTATTTTAACTGGATCTCCTGACAAAGAAGGTTTTAAAGTTTTATGCTCAAAGTTGCAAACTTTGAGTTATTTACTGGAGTAACATTATTTTCGTATTAGTATAAGTTTAACTGACAAAGATGCATTTCATTTGCCGACTTTTGGTTTACACATGAAAAATCATCCGAAAATTAGTTTGCAAATCTAGAGAGATCCAGCAGCATCTTAACCATAATTTCGAATAGCCTAGTATTAACTTTTTTCCATGATTTTAGATAGTGTCTCAAATTCCCTTTGAATGTTTTTTTTTTTTTTTTTTTTTAATTTAAGGTTATTCTGAAACATTTTCTACACTAAACGTTAACAGCTTTGACTTTGATTTTCGAAAATTGGAAAATGAAATAAAAATTGAAATCTAGTATTCTATATTGTTTAAAATTAAATTTTTTGCTTTTTGAGTCAACGTTACATAACCTTTATATTTTAAAAGAAAAATAGACAAAGTTGAACACACTAACATATACAAAATGTTAAAAATATTCATTCGGTTTTTAAAAAAGCCTGTGTCTGTTGAACTACAGGACAGAGAACCATGCAGTGAAGAATAAAATACATTTCTGACAGTAACGTATTGCTATCAATAATTATAAATGATCAATATACATACTCCCCCTCGAAATTGGCTCTGAATCTGTTCGGTGTCAACTCGTCGCTCGCTGCTGAGCCACGCTGGGGTCCCGCACGTCAGCGAGCATGTCCGTCCAACTGCTACGAAAGGATTGGAATGTTTCACTTGGTTACCGCTGGGTATCTCCCTGGTGCGTACACACAGCGAGTATCTAGTAGGTAAGCTCCCTTCAGTATGCGTCAGGATGAACAACGAGCATACAAGTACCAGAGACGCAACTGAAGGAAAAGCAGCGGAACGCTTATTTTTTGCCCAAAGCAAATGTCCCAATGTCAAAACAAATAAAAATAGTGTTCACGGGTTGGCACTACTACACATGAACACTTTTTACTGTAGCATTTCAGTCTTCTAATTCCACCCATTTTACAAGAAATGTGTTCAATATTCACATCTAAGATGTGTAGAGTTACAGCAAAAAATAAACCGCCACAAGGGTCAGTACAAAAAGTCAAATTGTTGTTAAAACACTAACTAGCTCACATTAACGAGAATGCACAGCCGTACGAGAATCGGAGAAAGCAATGCTCACATCACCACCAATTTCGTAAAAATAAATGTGGATTTTCATAAATCATTGTACTTCAGTGTCTACAAGTTAATCAATATTGGTATATTTTTATTTTCAGTTCAGTTGAAAAAATATGTATAAAACGGTAAGCAGTTTATTTACATTATATTAAATTATTTTCCATTTTCGAATCGGAAATAAATTAATCATTCTGTTTACTCCTATCCAGTGTCTAGGGGAATGAGGGTAACGACCTCACAACATATGGCTCTTTTGCGTTCTCCAGTTCAACAGTTGCAAGTCTGTGACAACTTTGCAGCTTGATTTCCGGTAAGAGAAGGGCACTGCAGCCCCTAACGCTAAGAGCATTCTTCATTAGTGTGATATGTGTCGACACGCAGGTTGTTTGTGAAAGTGTTTATCTGTAAGTCACTCTCGTGTTTCCGACTAAGTCGTTGGGAGTACCCGACGAAGTATTGTAAGAAGTACACCGTGGAGTACCCGACGAAGTATTGCAAGAAGTACACCGTGTTTGAACACGTTTGAACACCTACACGCACTTCGCCAAAGTGATATACACGTGGCACTTTGTGCATTCTTTCTGGGAAAGTAGATGGAAGACGACAATTTTCTTCCGGGCTTAAGAGTTCGCCATGTTTCATCTCGCAACAACGAACGGATATGGCGATAAGAGCAAGCGACATGCTACAGTCGAGTATATGAGAGAGACTCCCGTCAAGTTAATGTGTTCATGTGTTCTATGCAGTTTCCCGAGAAAAGGTTTATTGCCCGTCATTATTTTTGACAACGCCGTTGCGTAAATGTCGCATCTGAAAACGCTGCAGAACTGGCTTTTCCTGCAGTTGCAAGAAGGTTCGCCTGATTCCGTTTTCCAGCAGGGCGGAGCACCGCTGCACCGACACTTGCTGGTTCGAGCATTCCTGAACAACAGGCTTCCGCTCCGATGGATCGGCCGTCGGGGACACGCTGATACGACATTACACCACTGACCGCCAAGGTCGGTCGCTCGTTCTCACCGTCTGTGATCTTGTCGTTTAAGGGATTGTGAAGAATTCAATTTATGTGCGCGCCCTATCCTATAACAATAAATGAATTGGAAAGCCGCATGACAACAGCAGTGGTTCCTGAACGCCGGACATGCTCGCTAACGTGCGGGACTAGTTTGAGTATCATGTAGATATATGCATTGGCATTCGTGGTATCGTAAGCAAAGTGATATTGCCACGCATGCAATTTATGTGCGCGCCCTATCCTATAACAATAAATGAATTGGAAAGCCGCATGACAACAGCAGTGGTTCCTGAACGCCGGACATGCTCGCTAACGTGCGGGACTAGTTTGAGTATCATGTAGATATATGCATTGGCATTCGTGGTATCGTAAGCAAAGTGATATTGCCACGCATGCATTTTACTCTTTACCGGATTGTCATTTGTTTCTTGTTGAAATAGTATAGCCTTCTGAAATCGGATGAACTGTTTGAAACATGCATACCCCGAGACGACCTTACAAACGAGAAAGCAGCGCCTCCTAGCGGTTATAAACGAAGATGATAGTGGTATGCTCTAGTAGACGGAAATAGAACATGGCGGACAGCAGCGACACACTAGAGCAGTCATAACCAACATGACTGATAACAGCGACGCACTCTAGCGGACGGCGAGAGAAACAATATTGCCGACAACAGTAATGCATTCTAGCAGGTTATGAGATAAACAACATGGTGGACAACAGTGGTACACTCTAGTGATTATAATCAACAATCTGACCAATGGTAATCAAATAAAGCTCACAAGATAATGGGCGGAAGCAAAATAGTGCTAGGAAACAAGATGGCGAACAAATGTGTCGATGTCAAGGACACAAGACGGCCACCGGAAACAAGATAACTGGCAAAGGTTAAAGTCAAAGACATCCAAGATGGCTGCCATGACGTCATAAAAATGGCAGATGGATTCGCAGGATTATTATCTCCTTCACTTGTGCTGGGACATACTGCAATCCTTCTAAATTGTATATTAAGGCTAAAAATGTATACATTGAGTGTTTGATGACACCATAAAAGTTTTTTAAAAATACGTCAGGTAATCGAATATTTTTATAATTAGGAAACAAATATAATAATAAATGATTAATAAATATATAATTCAAATAATTGTCATAATGTGTCAATATCTATTTAAAAAATGGTGGATGAAAAATATCTTCAGTAAGAGTTTCAGATGTTAAATTAACGTTTAATGAATCTTTGCGTGTAAGACATACACCTGACATGCCATTAGAGACTGCCTAGTTATGTTCGATGGAAATATAGATCAATAAAAAGTCTAATATTTTCTCGTCTTTAAAACTTTGTTTTAATTCTGGATTACATCTTGCATGTGTTTGAATTTCCAGTCACTACCAGAAATAATAACACCACTAGTTACTTTCAGGGTAGATTGGTAGGTTCACTAACGACCGGGTAATAGTTAAATGTAGGATATTTTGTATAAATAAAAGAAGGACGAACTTAAAAAGTGCTGTGTGAAATAGTTAAATATTTACTTAACATTTGTTTGAATCTATATCGTTTCTACGTTTGACGTTTCGTAAATAGTTTTAAATTATAAACTTTAAAAGGATACGTGACAACTGAAAATGCAATCGAGAATTCGTCTCCCCGAATTTTTCGTGCCATTTCTATATTTCGGTCAGAGTTACTAATTTATTCATTACTGCAATATAAAATAATTGTTTGTTTGTAACACTAACATTTGAAAAATTTGTGCTGGTTTTTTCTGCGGGATTCATGCTTGTAAATATATTGTTTTATATTGATAATACTCTCGTTGGGTAATTTTTCTTATTGGTTTACATATAGGTTACAAATATTCACTTCTTAATACTTGGGTTAATAAATACTACAGTTACCCAAAACATAGAATTACACACGGAGTCACAAGCTGTCTTAGAAACCGATACATATAAAATGCTTAATACTTCTGGCTAATGGCATGAGAGATTATTAAATGCTAAATACGTTGATTGAAGTCCGAAGTATTTTGTGAGACAACAGAAAATATAAGTAAAAAAAATCGTAGATAGCGATTTTTGTGGTAAAATTGTGTGTAAATATTTTGCCAGCTTGATGCATTTAATATACATAATATTTTTCCACGTAGTAACGTAAAATTTCATAAGGGAGGAAATTACTTGACGGAAGTGCATTACTCTGATGAGATATTTACCACGAAAGTTAGTAAAACAGGCGTGTATGATTTCCTATTAATGGTTTTTCTATTTTTTCTTCCATAAACTCGGAGAGTACAATTAATATTTATAGAGGTGAATTATGTACCCGACATTCTTAAGTTGTAAATCTTTAAAAACGCTGAAAATAATTTTCCTTTTAAGATACAGTATAGAATCAGCTGTGGTTGATTTTACATGTGTGTGTGTCTATATATATATATATATATATATATATATATATATATATATATATATATATATATATATATATAATATGTGTGTGTGTATTTCTTCACAGATACTTACAACATATGAATCATTTACCACTTTAAATTATTGAATGTCTTTACGTGTATAACATTAGCTAAATAATTGTTATCAGGACTATCAAATTTATATGAGCCAACATTAAAGTGCCTTTTGTGTACTGTTATTTTACCACAAACCCCCACGTTAACGAAAAAAAAAGGAACACACTGCCTAATTTCATTACACGTAGTCCGAAAATTTATGAAGTACAGGGATAACCTGAATTTCTGTTTTATTGCAGATTGGCACAGAAATAGAAGCTTAGAAAAGTGGAGCGAACCCAGATAATTTTGATGTCTGGTCGTAGAACTGAACGAGAAGTAGCTGCTGAATTCAACAGACTGCATCATGAAAGCGTGCCCCACAGCATTCACTTATGTCTCCAAGTTAATTGCAAAATTTTAAGAAACAGGTTTTATCGAAGATAAGTGGCGTATAACTTTCGCTGGTTTACCGACGAAACACAACAGTCACCATCTTTGGCCGGTTTGCGCAAAGTCCATAAAGTCCCCGATGAATTGCCGCTGAAGCAGGTGCGCCGTGGCGCAGCATAGAAATAATTTTTGAAGGCGCATGCAAACACAACATCCTGCAGAAGTTGAGTGGGAATGAACCTGATCGACGAATGGAGTTTCATGAATCAGCCCAACGAAAATGTGGGTGGGCCCTATATTTACCAAGCGCCATTCTCTTTAGTGATGGAGCAAACTTTTTGCGTCTCTGGCGAGGTTAATCGCCAGAACACGCGGCAATTGTCAGAAACAATCCCAACTTGATGGATCCTGCAAAATAATAGTTTGCTGAATGTATCATGGTTTGGTGCAGCATTTGGAAAGATCGGATTACTGACCCTTTGTTTCCATACAACATTGACATGAGCTGCACGTCTTAAAATGCTTAACGAAGAAGTATCACCCAATTTCATCGACGGAGATGTTTCCTGCTGCGTGTTTTCGACATGATGGTGCTCCTGCCCATTACAGCCGAGCTCTTTGGACTTGGTTTAATGAGCAATCTACTAGTCCCAGGATTGGACATCAGGTGTCAGTGGAGTGGCCAGCATGAAGCCCAGGCCTCACAACTTGAACTTTTATCCCTGGGGACACTTGAAGTCCGTGGTATATGTAGAGAAGATTCTATCCCTTTTACACCTGCAGGGAAGCATTGTTCAAGCGCATTCACAGGTCACGCCAGATACCTTTGGATGCATTCCCGTGAATTGGGTACTACAGTTGCGTCAGTGTATAGCACAAAATGGAGGACATTTCGACAGCGTTCTGCAGACACCTATTTATGCCATGTTTTCAGAAATTTGAGATGACCACATAGTTTTGAGTTACAACTTAGTCAAATGTACTGTGCTGACATATTAAAAAAAGCACTTAGTTAAGAAACCATCAAGTTAACCACAGTCAAAGCAACATGATTTCGACTTTAATGTAGATATGGGACAGAGCGCTCTTGGCAGCTCACAGTAAACAGTTTCCGTGTTTCAAATTTGAAATGTTTTTCTACCTACTTATATTTCAAAACCACGTAGCTTAGACTAAGGTTAGCCTACTGTTTACAAAAACATGCGCTTTAGTAAAGGATGTGCTCTACTTTAGACTGAGTTGATAAGGAAAATATGACTACTTTGTAACTAAGTTAGAAGTTTCAGAAAATGTTATTCTTTTTCGCAAAAACGCAGGATTGAATCAAAAACCAAATATCAATAAATGTCACATCATTGTTAAAACACGTAAATTTGCAAGTTATCTTGGCAACTCTTGAGACAATGTTAGGTGACATGAGCTAAATACGATAATCTCCTACCTTTCATTTAGTTTACAGCTTCGACAGTCCTAATGAAAAAAAAAAAAAAAAACAAATTCGTTTAATATGACACTGAGATGGTTACAGTGCAACTTAGCTCGTACATGAGGATAGACAGGCCGTTCCGTCATATTTTGTGAAACACACATTCATGGAGAGCAAAAATGAATTCGTTGAATATAATTCTGCACGTAGCGTATGGATATACAACTAATAGCGGAGAGGAGAATCTTTTTCATAAGAAAGACATAATGTATACTTCACTTACGGCAAAAACAGTTGTAAAAGTAATTATATAATTTGTTCGAAGTACTGAAGTGAAGATACTACGAGGATAATTCTTGTGTGTTAATTATGATTCGTCATTAAAATTTTATATTATCAAGTCTCTTTTTAGTTCCCTACGCTACAGGATTGATTACAATGTGTACGAATCAAACTTAGTTTTCGTATTACTTATATGCTGTTTGAAGAACTATAATAAATCTAGTAAACTAACGCTCTCCTGTATATGCCAAAGAAAAGAAACCACCAGATTTTATAATTTCATAATGCCGAAAGTAATTTTACCGCTCAAAACAGTTCTCGTTTTTATATGTCAACAGCGGCGTTTGGTGAACTGTTGCAAGGTAAGCTGTGCTACGCTCTGTGATATACCTAAATATTAGGTAGTTTACACATCGGCCGCTTAGAAGTAGAAGTACATCTGACGTCACAGCACGTGTTTAATGGGTGCCTCGCCGCTCTCTCGTGAATGGCCGCAGTAGAGTTAGTTTCTCCCGGCTCCACTCTTGGTTACTGGGTCCTGTTGCCTGCCCCGAGTGTGTGCAACACTTCGCAAGCACCGACTCACGTTGCAACACTTCATCGCACGCCACGCTGTAAAAAAAAACTTGTGATTTTTACTGAGAAATTGTTTGTAATTTCAGAAATCCTAGTAACAGTACAAACATATCTCCGGTGAAACTAATCGTTTGTAATACTACGAGGGTCGTATTTGTAGTAGACCTCAAGAAATGTTTGTAGTACACCGACCCGTATCCACGAGCTTCAGAAAAATGGCGGATACTCGACAACGTATAGCCGTGTATAGTTGTTTGTGCAAAAACTATGGGTGACGTAAAGTGTAGTAGCATGTAAAAATAAATGTATTGCAAAATTGAATAGAGTAGAACACTGAAAACAACTCAAATATTCATAACGAAACACTTCGAAGAAATGTGTCATCAATGTCAATAATGCAGAAATATCCCGCTGTGATACGTATGCAAAGGGTTTGTTGGTGACAGGATTTGGCTTTTTCACATGCAGAACTGAACGTCTGTTCTAGACGTATAAAAACACAATATTAATCTGTTACCCTTGTAGACTGGAATTTCCATGCGCTGAATACAGTGTTGCCTGGTAGGGAACTCCACCCTTCCCCATCACCCGGAAAACGTTATTTCAATTATATTACGGTACTTTTAAGTCCCAAATAAAATTAGAGTAGTTTTATAAAACATAATTTACTTTCTGATATACCAATCAGACTATATATATATATATATATATATATATATATATATATATATATATATATATATATATATATATATATATATATATAGTTTTTTTCAGGTTATTCAGAGATTACATACCAGTATTCACTTCACTTAATGAAATTTTTATTTCGCTTGAAATACATTTAGTCAGAAACTGAAAAAATACGAAGATAGTTTTAAATTATTTTTATGGCCATATAATTTGAATTAACACTATGCTGCAAAATACAATTACAATATAATATAAAATAATCTTAAGCAGTTGTGATATACAATAAGACATGATTGTTTAAGTTGAAAAATTATTTAAATTAACATATATTTTTGCTTAATTAGTAAATTTTATCATATTTTTGTTTCCAACAAAAATTTGGTAAATATGCGTACCAGAATGAGAAAAAGCAGGTACTTGGTACCAAGACAGAAAATCTGGCACATATACCAGAATTCTGGTACGTTTAGTAACACTGGCTGAATAAAGTAAAACTTCCCTTAACAAACACAAAGAAAACCCTTGCACACAAAATAAAAGGATCACAATACAACTAGAAAACTGCAAGAGACAAATACCCATTGGTGAAGAATGAATTTTAATGGCCAACGATTTCCTTTAATCAGTTGTTTCAATCAGAATCAAATTAAAATATTTTTTTTTTTAATTGCAGCATATGGGATTCAATTGGCTTGTAGCAAAATACTAATAATATCAATCAATCAATTAGGCAGCTGGTGTTTACGTGTAATTATATCGGTGAAAAAGCTAAAGTTTTCTTATACAAAGTTCAGTTCAAATATTAATTTTAACACACAAAACTAATTTTAACTCTTCCCTGTCTTAGCTCATGATATACTTTTAGAGTTACTAAAATCTTTCCCTGGGGGTAATGTGAGACTGTTTCAAGGAGTCTGATTACATAATTAATCCAGGATTATATGTCATTGCTTCACCTCAGGTACATACGGCGAACAGATGTTACATATACCATATTATTTCCAGAATAAATGCAGAAAACACTCATGGACCCTCTTCGATTGCGCTACTGTGCATTTCATTGGCCTTAATTCAACAAATGAGTACAACTCCACGTGTTTATACAACCAAATTACCGCATATTTAATCGATTTAAAACTCTGCGCCAGCAGCCCCGCACTGTAAAAAACAATTGAGGTAAAATTCCCTGCACATGTAAGGGAAGCTAATTACCTCTACATATAAGGTAAAATTACCTCTTAAATGTACAGAACATTTTAATAACATGTAAAGTACTATTCCCTAATCATACGGGAAAAGTACCTGAAAAAATTGGAGGGGAAAATCCCAAACAAGTAAGAGAAAATTAACTATATTGTATAATAAAATTGTATTAAAAATGTCCCGGAGTATTAGCAACTGATTATATTAATACTATTTATATCCGGTGACGAATAGTGACCGAAACCTCAACCTCAACGTTAAAATCCACGGCACTTGCTGGTAGGCGTGCGCGAACCATTGTCCTCTTATTACGATGGGTCGATACCCTCTCCATTTCACCACGATGACATTGTGGCAGTATCAGTGAATATTAGTGTGTTAAATGATTGCTTCTTCCGGCCGTCCTTCCACTTAGCTGTTCAGAAAATGCCGAAGAGAAGCACGCGTCGTAAGGTAATTTTCCCATCCATGTATGGGATTTTCCACTACCATGCACGTGAATTTTACTCCTGAGTGCGGTAATTTTACCCTACACGTAAGGAAAACTATGTTTCCCCCACAAGTTTGCGACTATTGCCTTACATTTGTCAAGTCATCCCCATTATTTTTTACAGTGTGGCTGCCCAGTTCAACTACATATCACATTCAATATGTCGCCAAGGTTCGTTCACAATAATGAATTTTTCAGTGAAAATTGCATATTTAGATTAACATTACACATATAGGATTACCTCTAAAGCACTCTCAAGAAGCCCTCTCAGCTAGTGACGCCACGCTCAACTGCCAATTTACGTAAAACATAAACATGACTGGAATTTAATAACACTGAAAAAAAAACCATGAAATAAAAATACGCTGATTTTTCAATATACATGCGGGAAAAGCAATTAACATAAAAGAGAATTTTCAATTTAAAATCCCAAAATAATAACTACGGTTAAAATATATGCACGTTACCAAAACATATGCGTAGTTATATAATCATAGGCCACTGTCAATATGACTGCCAATTAGACCCAAAAACAATACGTCACTGTAATGTAAGGACTATTTCGATAAAACATGACCGTATTACTCATTAACTGTTTCCTAGCTACACAGAACTCTTAACTCGGCTCAAAACCTCGTTGTTAAGAGCCATCTAAAACTCTCAACTCAAACACTGAACTCTTAAAATGAAACAAATATATTTTCCGTAATCAATTAACGTCATATTATTTTGTTGACACTTGCAGCTGCATTTACTAAAAAAAATAAATATCTAGCACGTAAGTCAAGTAAAATGTGGGTGTTAGTAACACGAGGGGTGTGGTTTCCAGTCCCCATGCTGGCAAGGTGCAACTTTTTTTTTTTTTCGTAAATTATATAAAAAAAATATTTTTCAGTTATTCTCTCTTATAAATTCAACACATTTGTTTTCTAGAAAAAAAATTTTTTTTTTTCACTTTTTAATAATGTAAGTTTGAAATAAAATATATATGTCTCGCAGATTTTACAAGAAAACTGTTTGTAGTTTTACAAAGGAGTTTCTCGGAACGGGTTTTTTCAAGGATTTGTCTTGTAAAAGTTGAAAAAAAATAAAAAATAAAATAAAATAAATAAATAAATAGAGTGCACTGTGTACAAATATGTATATTTTTGCGTCATGTATTACGCATGAACCAACTCAGTTGTCAATAATATGTATAATTTTCATTCCAATCTGTTCATAAAAACTGCGAGTTTTCAAAGAACCTATAATATTGCAATATTTTAATATTAAACGTAGCGTATTTTTTTTGCTATGATCATACGTTGTAAGTTCAGATCTTATGGAAGCAAGCAAAGGGGACTGGGGCACAACAACAACACATTTATGAAGCCATAGAGTGATTATAATAAATAAAAAATACCCGATAATAGTGCAACGTCTCGAATAAAATGACAATTCGCACTTAGAATTATAACAGTACTACGAGACTTCGTACACACGCGAGGTAACTATTCTTATTTGAACGTTTCGTTGGCTGTCGAAAAAATTATTCTTTTCTACTTGAGTATTCGTTTGACGATACCGTGATCGATTGCACGTTCTAAATGATAACGAAACCCTGTCGTTGCGAAGTTTTATTATCCAAACGTGACTGGTGCGTGGTGCGCGTTATTGTTGTTTGTAGTCGCGGAATATGATAATCGTACGGTATTATATCTTCACGCACAAACACGCAAAAATATATTTTTTTAAGATACAAACATTTAAACAGCATCATTCAATAGTCTGGTTTTAATTGACAGACCATATGAGCACGGGCGTGTGCTAATGTCTGTGCTGGCATTTCCCAATACTCGCCGTTTCCATTAATTACAGTACGCCTAACACAAGGTCATAAAAAAAAACGACAGAGCTTTTGTACAAACACAATACGTATAGCTTTCCTTCATTTGTTCCGCGTTTTCTGCGATCCTAATCCCTTCGTTAAGTTCGTTAGCTCATCCCGAAAATAAAATTGGGAGCTGCCCGTGTATTCCGATGTGAATTTTTCTTTTGGAGTTACAGCATTACCTTCCATAAAATCCCTCGTTATTTTCTGTTGTTGATCGGCAATACGCCCACGGTGTTTGCTGTCCGTAACATTCAGTCAGACAAACGTGCCGCCAATTTGTGAAGTACCGCCAAACATTATGTGGACAGAGAGTTTGAGACACTCGACGGGCGAAATTTATCTCCTTTATACTAGCACACGACACATTTTTAACACTTATTTAACTCCCCAAGCGCATTCAAAACCATTTAATTTCTTTACTGCATTGGTTTATTGAAGTTTTCAAGCTGAAGCAATCATAATTTTGTAAAAAAAAAAAAAAAAAGTTGTATATTTCAGTTAAAATTCATCTGAGCAATGATAAGTGGTATTCCCGCCCGCCATCTTGGATTTATCAATTTTTTCGCCAAAGATTCTAATTCAGAAGGCGTATGGAAATTTCCCGCATGACATATCCTAAATAACAGATTCCTAAACTTAATCGAACTGCCACGGCGTCGCTACGTTTATTAATTTGTAGCTGGTAACTGTCGACGCGAAACGCCAAATTATTTCTTGCGAACGATTATAAGGGCGACGATATGAACAGTAATCAAGAAATACTGACCTTAGGCAATGCACTAGGCTCTGTGATCTGTCGTTCCGAAAAACATGATACAAAACTGTATTTTCAGAGTATGGCAAAAATTCCATAAATCCAAGATGGCGGGTGAGAATATGCCTGAACCCTTTGTATATGTAAACATTAACACAAACTATGCCGAAAGTTTGGATGGCTGTAAGGAAATATAACTTGGTATACCATGTCTTGCTCGAAAATTTGATTGGTTTCAAGATAATTCGAGACATATACTGGTTATAAATGAATAAGTGTTACCATTTAATAGGGGGTCGTACATGAGACGAAATTAACCATATCTTTGTTGACAGAATAATTTATTTTGGTCGAACCGAAAGGTATTGTTTATTCAAACGCGTATTTCGTTAGATGAAGAAAATTAGTTTTGTTACTTTAGAAATTTCGTTTACTCAACAAAATGCCTTGTTGGTGCAACTCCATACATTTATGGCCCAATGCAAACAAATATATTTTGTTCGCTGTTCTGTCAGTGTAATTTTAGGCGGGAAAGGGAGATGCACTGTATCCATGGAACCTACTGCCATTAATTGTATTTGTGCATACAAGGTTATTTAATAAGTAAAATTTATGTAGTTCTGCTGTTGTAAATTTCATTTGGTTTCAAGATATGAAAGAATTGCCGTTTTTTAATTCAGTATGGTATATAATGGCGTTTTAGTTTTTTTAAAGTGCGCGTAAGAGGCTATTCGCGATAAAATCAGCACTTCTGAAAGCCCTGCTTAAGATCGACTTGTATGCACATCGTGTATTCTTCCACCTTATGCAAAAATGACATACCCCATGGGCCTAGCCACTTTATTCATGCGTCGGTCAAGTGCAAATGTTAAATCATTACAAAAGAAAATGTTTTTTAAGTCTGCTAATTTTTACACTTCGATGTATTAAAAAAAAAAAAGTGAAAGAAATAATTTAAGTCATCACAAATGGTTACCTGACACTTTTTATTCGACGTGTAAGAAATGGAAATACTTTCCATTCATCGTTAGCAACCTTACTGGGAGCATGTTACTCAGTGAGCCCGTTAAAATATATGCAGGTTGATTTCAAAAGTGCTCACTTTATCGCGAACAGCCGTTAGGTGTGGATAAGCTCGCAGCCGCGCGGCTCGTACACGCCCTCTCCGCGTATTGCGACCGGAGTGGAAGCGCGCGGAGTTTGCCCGCGCCGCCACCAGAGCGCAGGCCCGCAGGAGCGACCGACGTCGGCGCCCAGCCGCCAGTCGACGCGCGGCGCCCGCCAGCGCCGGATCGGACTGCGGATGCGCGTGCGCGAGTAGCGCAGCGTGCGAGAACACGACCACGTGGTGCGTAACTTACGCGCGGGATATCTACGCACGCCCACCTGTAGCTGTATCTGTAGTTCCCCCGCCTTAGAGCCGCACGCTCTAGGGAGCAGTGAGGGCTATGATAGACGAGCGTTCACGACTCGGCGGGTCTCCTGTTGGGACAATAAAACAGTCGGGTGGTCGAGAAACTGCCGTTTCTAACGCGAAGTGATAAACACCAATAGTTTTGCTGGCATATGCACGATGTTTTTGAACAACACCCGCGAACTCCGGTAGGTTATTCCCTACGAAAATACAAGGCGAAAACACATGTACAGATTTACTCGTAAGGGAGCTATGTGCTGCCAAAAACCGAGTTTCGAAAGCATTTAATAAAAAAGTATAAGTTAATACTTGTGATTTAGTGACTAGTTGGTGAATAGTAAATTGTATAACGGATATATTTTACCTCATGGGGCGTTCTGACACAGAGCGGAAAAGTGGGCGTCATACAAATCTGTGGCTTTTCTGTACTTACTTTAATGAACTTCGGAAAAAGAAATCTTCATCGTTGGCAGGCTCATCAATTCTCAGACGCAATGAAATGTTTTCCAATTAAAACTCGTCGTTCACCGTAAAGGCCCAATGGATTTATTTCTAACACCATCGTATTTTAATACCCAGTTTGATCACCTTTTTTTTTAATTTTCGCAGAAACTGGCTTAATGAATATTTCTTCGTGCTTTGTGTATCTCCGGGACTTCCGAGGGACGATCCAATCTTTCCGGTGCGGAGAAAGTTTTCACCATCAATGCAAGAACTTGTGCAAGTTTTGCAGATATTCACATCCAATAATTAAATATATTTAATTTTGAGTATAAAGTTAGAGTTGTGTTAAACGTAATATTCCAAGATTATCAGAAATTCGATATAATTTGATATGCCAACAGCTTGCAAAAATATGCACTAAACATGTTTTTAAGAAATAATCGCTATAAATCCATCACTTCTCTGACTAATATCGTACTAGAACTTGTAAGACTGGCAATACGAATATGTACACAGTGAGTGGCATTAAAACAGCATAATCCCTTACTTTATTCGTGAACAAAACAAGCAGTTATTTTTAATGAACTTACTGCATGTGCACGCGCTCTGCCACAACTAACTCGGAAAAAGAAAGAAAAAGAATTTTTTTTGCTGTATTGTGTACACAAATCATAATTCATTCAAGGAAATTTTTCCCCATCCCTTCACCAGATGTAATATTGAAGACATCTAGGTATTTCACCATGTATGTTCCTGCAATACAGCAGCTGAATTTAAAAATGAGTTTTAGTCGAGTTTGCAAGAATACAGTGTTTGTGTGTGTGCGCGCGTTTGTGGATTTTGCCTAAACCGCAGTGGTTTAAATATTAATCGAGTACCGTCAGACGCGAGTAACTTTATCTTTGCAGGAAGTGTTGGAACATTGTATTTATTTTAGTAACTGTTACCAATTATAATGTGTATCTCTGTTTCTTTGTGCAGTTTAGGAAATGTAGTACAAAAACTATTTTTTATAGTTAAAAAAGGATACACTGTGTTCCGACATTCGAGCTAAGGTTAGTCGTATGGACCAAAGTTTCCTCATCTCCGGTTACTGTATTATGTATGCGCGTTACTGTATTATGTACGCGTCTTTAACTCGTGGTTCCTCACTTCTCGGTCATACAAGGGTTGACTCACTGGCTAAAATCCTATGGTTAGGACTTTATACAATCCATGGATGCGCAAGGAAGAGAACACGCGAAACGTAAACAGAACTAGATAAGGAATCGGGATGAATTTGTGATAATCTTCAATGCTCATACTCGTGAGAAATAAAAAAAAAAAAAAATGAATGTTGCAAATTAACGACGTAAGACATAGAAAATACATTCTCAATTGTCAATAGTATAATTGATTCTTATTTCATAAATAGTACTCTCAGACAGGCATTTTTGTTTGAAAAAAGAAAACAAAATATTTGCATTAATTCCATGCCATTATTTACTTGTTACGAAACTAAATATCGGCTAACCATAAACTACTCGACTCCTATTGGCTACACGGATTTAAGAGACGGAGGAGTTGGTAGTCGACCAGATTTATTATGTTTTTCCGTACGTAACCATGTACGCATCCATTTCATATGAAACTAAAGACTAACATTTTCACGTTGTCTGCGTCCACGATAAATGTCATTGTAGAAATGGCTTTATAAGGAGCACTACATAAAGCCTGCTCGGCAATTCAGCGCCTTTTCGTGTAAAGGCGATCAGCCACTTGATCCGCTTGTCATTATAGACCTTACTGCTCCTCTTACCTCTGGGATTCAAATACGGAAATAAGCTCTCAGGAAAAAGGGCACCCATAAATTACTAGATCAAAAACAACATTATTTTATACTTTAAGCAAATGTCTTCCAACTTTTGGATATGACACGTAGCGCTATTTGTCTTAATTATTCCAGTATCAAGGTCCTTTAGAATTCTCATAAGCACACGTAAAGATCACTTTTTTAAAACAGACAAATAATAACAGTTTTAAAAATGTAGTAATTTACACTGAAGAATAATTACTAGGTAATTCGTGGTATTAATACAATTAGACAGAGTAACTTTTCGCTAATTTTTTATATATGTTTTAACCGCTTTATTTGTTAATTCCCATGCATTGTTATAACGTTCACTAACAATGCATTTTCATGCATATGTGTGATATACAGGTTTCATTAATTAAATTTCTTGTAAATAATTTTACGAGTGTTTATGCAAAAAAAGGAGACACTAAACCGAAAATAAGTTTTAACTTCCCGGGAGCTCACCCGAGAGAATGGCCAGCTTAACTCAAGTTGGAATCGAATTTGTAATGAAAATTCTCTATGTTTGCAGCAAACTTGTTCTCTAAATAGTAAGTTTGAGTCAACCTAACAAGTCTCCACGTGTCAAGCTCGTAGTAATGTTTACAAGTCAAATAATACAGTGATTTATGTTATATTTTTACCATAGTGGGCATCTTTCTAAGTGCCTAATATAATTTCAAATTAAAACCCGAAGATTCTGTGCACTTTACAGTGTTGTTTTACCAATTAAACTGTAAACTAGGAAGTTAAACATCAAAGTGCAAACTGTAGAAGATTCAATGTATGTGGTAGGAAGTTACTCAAACGACTACATTTCAAAGTTGTTATAACTGAGCGAGGTGGCGCAGTGGTAGCTCACTGGTCTCGCACTCGGGAAAACCCGGGTTCGATTCCCGATCCAACTATCATGGTTTTCCAGAAATTACTCCAGGCGAATGTTTTGATAGGTCCCTAATGAAGGCCATGGCCGATTCCTTCCCCTATTTCCTCTTCGCTGAGCAATTTGCACCGCCTCTAATGACCTCGGTGTTGACGAGACGCTAAGCCCAACTACACAAGTATTCTACCGCACTGTTAAAATTGTCCGTATATTTACTGATATTTTTACGAAAAAGAACACCAAATATACGGAAACACAATCCGTATTGACGAAAAACGGAGTTAAGTACGTAAATACAAAATACGGAAAATGTCCCTATTTTCTGAAAATTGGGATTTCGGCCACGAATAATGGCTAGTCTACACGAAGCTTTTTTCGCCACTGCAACCAGGAAATTATCGTTTCTGTGGCAGTTAATGTTATTCATGTCACTGAAACCTGTTATATCAAAAATAAAAAAATTAATAACATGAGTATATAACACTTAACAACACTTAGGCCTTAAATACACAAACTTAAATAGAAACTAAATAGTTGATTATGTGACTATACCAGTTATCCTACGTTAGAGTTGTAGGTAAGTGGTTAGGGTCGTGAACAAATAACTCTTTGATTCGGGTTCAAATCTTGCTTAAGTATAAGATATTTTAACTTTTTTAAATATCTTTTTTATACCCAGTATAACACCCATATAGTAAAAATTAAAATAAAATAGATATAACAATTATTTAAAATAGAAATAGTACAGAAAACTAACTAGGGAATTAACGGAGGGGTTCTGTGAAATTTACGGAAAGTCCGATTTTGAATATCAATGTGTCCGTAATTTTACGGAGAGTTGACGGACACCACTGGATAAATTTTTATGAGAACTTTTCTTTAATAAATAAAGGAAGGAAATTTTTTTTTAACAACGCAGATGCTCTTAAATACGCAAATAAGTGCGGAGTCATGTGAAGATGCAGGGTTGTGGGTAGTGTGCGGTCGCAGGCCTATAGCCTGAAGCGACGTCCCGTGTTGTTCTCCCAGCCACCGCGGCAGGAGATCGGGCGGGCTGTGAAGTGTTGTGGCGCGCGTGATGGACCTGGACGCGATCCTGCCCGACGTGGGCGAGTTCGGCGCCTACCAGCAGCTGCTGCTGTGGCTGGTGCTCCTGCCGGCCGTGTTGCCGAACGCCTTCCACGCCTACAACCAGCTGTTCATGGCGTCGCGGCCCGATCACTGGTGCCGCCACCCGGCTTTGGACGCTCCGAGCAACCTCAGCGTCGAGGTCGTCAAGCAGCTCAGGTCAGTCGGGGGTCCCACGCCGGTGCGCCGTTGCGGGGGCGTGCTCGCGTTCGCCCGCAGCTGTGCACACTCGCAGCAAATGTCGAGTAGGCCGTTTCTGAAAGAGGAGATATGGGAAAAGAGCGTCAGATGTCTTGCTATAGGTTGTTCATGCTAATATGAGCCCTGCTTAAGATCTACTTGGATACACGTTGTGTATTCCCCCGTCTTGTGTAAAATTAACATTGATATAGGCCTCATAACTTTATTCATTCGTCAGTAAAATAAAACAGTGAAATTATTAAGCAAGTAAATACTTTACAAACCTGCTCATGTTTACACTTCGATGAATTAAAAAACATAAAGTGAAAGAATTAATTCTTAGTTATCACAAATGGTTGGCTAACACTTTTTATTCGACGTTACGATATGGAACTACTTTCCATCCATAGTTATAAACTTTATTGGGCGAATGTTACTCAGTGCGCCCATTAAAATATATGAATGCAGTGGCAGTGACTCGTTTCTAAGGTTCATTTCTAAAGTGCTCACTTTATCGTGAACAGCCTTTACAGATGTGCCGATGTTCACTCACATATGTATACTCACAGCACATGCCAAATAGACCGCTAACAAACGCCGAGGTGTGGTGCATGTAAAGATTCGCTTAAATGAGCCAAGGTGTCGACAACGGCGATGTTACGCTAGCCAATGAAAAATTGACATGCCAACCAGTAAACTAACCTGCACAAAGGCTGTTTACGATGAAGTGAGAACTTAAGAAATAAAAAAAAAAAAAAAAAACAAACAATCTCGAGTGGTAAGTGAACCCAGGGCGAGATAACTCTTACGGGCTTTCCAGCTGGGACCCGTAGTTGGCCGTCATCCCCGGACATGGCATGAAGTGAGAACCTAGGATAGAGTGGTCTTGGAATGCAAGGGTGGGGGAAATGGGAGTACCCAGAGAAAATCCGCCGGCAAGCGGCATAGTCCAGCACGGTTCCCATATGCGAAAATCCGGGAGTGGGCTCGCCAGGTATCGAGCTCGGATTGCCGTGGTGGGAGGCGAGTGCCCTAGTAAATGCGTCACCGCTACCTCAGTTTAGAAATAAACCTTAGAAAAAGTCACTGCCCCATCATACATGTATTTTAATGGGTGCACTGAGTAACATTCGCCCGTCCAGTAAAGTTGGTAACGATAGATGGAAAGTAGTTCCGTATCTTTACGTCGAATAAAAAGTGTGATAACTTAAAATTATTTATTTCGATTTTTGTTTTTTTAATGCATCGAAGTGTCAGAATGAGCAGATTTGTAAAGGTTTTACTTTCTCAATAATTTCAAAGTTTCTTTTGACCAACGCACGAATAAAATGATGAGGCCCACAACAATGTTAACTTTACAGAAGGCGGAAGAATACCCAAGTTAATAGAAGTAGATCTCAAGCAGGGCTTTCAAAAGTGCTCATTTTACCGTGAAAAGCCTATAGTACGCCTTCCAACCGAGCACCAGTGGCAAATGGCCGGCAAGTTACCCAGGCTGTGTCCGAATTGGCAGATTTTGTTGACAAAATTATCACGTGACCCGATTTTCTATACAAAAATGGTGACGTATTTGGTAATTTGTTATTTCGTATTTGATATCTAGCGGATGTTAGTATAAATGCAAAATGACAAAATCAGCGCAATCTTTGTTTTTACTTAAAAATTACATTCACGAATGCGTAAATGAAAAGAATTTTTAAAACAAATGACTGTACATAAAATACACTAGGTATGTTTTAAAAAGCAAGTAAGTGTCGTGATTTGTATATAGGCCTATATAAACAGTAAAACACATTTTAAAAGTCGTTATTGCACAATCTATTATTTTCTTATTTATTAACATATTCGCAGTATTCCAGTGATGTTTGCAGAAATATTACATCTTGTTTTAAGGATTCAATTTTGATAAAAATACTTTGCACTGTTAACGTAATAATTTGTTACCGCGAGTGCTAACAAGTGACTCTCGACAACGTTTGAATTAGTACCTTCCAAATTACGAATTTAGAAAATAACGCAATAACGAAAGTTGTCAATTCGGACAAGGTCTCAATAGCAAGTGTATAATAAAGTCTGTTTCTGGATGTCAGAGTGCTTTTAAAATCAAACCTGGGACAAATTTGCTGCCTCTAACTGCATGTATTTTAAAGGGATTTGCTACCGGTATGGTTGACAGAGATACAAAAATATTGTTTCCCTATCTTAAAGTCGTGTTTAAAGTGCAACGTTTATAGCTGTTACAACGTAATTTATTTCAAGTGTTTTCTATATCTTTGACGCATGTGAGTCAGAATTGTCATAATTAACATAGTTTCTCTCGACTGACGAAGAAAAACTCGTTCAGATCTAGAGCACACACAGGGCCGGTGTGGCGTTAAGTTGTGAATATACCTTTCTGCCAAATGCTGCAATTTGCTGTTCAACCTAAAACGAGCACTTTTGAAAGCCCTGCTTAAGATCTACTTGTATGCACGTAGTGTATTCTTCCATCTTGTGTAAAATTAGCATTTCCAGGGGCCTCATCACTTTTTCGTGCGTAGGTCAAGTGAAACTGTAAAATGATTAGAAAACAAATATTTTTAATATCTGCCAATTTTACACCACAATACATAAAAAAAACACACAAAGCGAAATAAGTAATTTGAATTATGACAAATGGTACCTAACACTTTTAATTCGACGTTAAGATGTGGAGCTATTTTTCATCCCTACTTACCAACTTCACTGGGCTTATGGCACTTAATGGGCCCGTTGTAATATATGTAGGCAAGGGTGGTGACTTTTTTCCAACGTTGATTTCAAAAGTGTTCACTTTACCGAGAACAGCCTTTAAACATATTAGGGGAACATCTCGTAGTTTCGTAAAAAAAAAAAAAAAAAAACACATTTTTCAAACATGCTGTAGCACATTCAAACTCTAGCTTGGCAGCCTCCTCAAGAGCCGCCCAGACATATTCCCTCCACAGAGTCCTGCATACTAGAACGGTCAATATTGGCTGGCCCTCTGTGTGTGGACTGACACGCTGCCATGGCGTCCGTGAACTTATTGGCTGTACTACTTACGGGACGATGCACCGGAAGTGGATCTTGTGTTTACGAGTTACAGCTTCCACAGTCATGGGCAGGTCTCTCACGTACTGCGTAACGTGATTGCTTGTTGGAATTACATTTCGTATTCTAATTATGGACTGTTCACGGTAAAATGAGCACTTTCGAAAGCCCTGCTAAAGTTCTGTTTGTACGCTTCGTGTGTATTATTTCGCCATATGTAAAAATTAACATTGCCGTGGGTCTCGTCGCTTTATCCATGCATCGGTCAAGTTAAATTGTTAAATTATTAGAAAAGTAAACATTTTATAAATATATTGATATTTATGAACTGATTCGTTAAAAAAACAGAAAGCGAGATAAATAATTTAAATTATCACAAATGGTCACCTAACACTTTTTATTCGACGTTAAAATATGGAACTACTTTCCGTCTATCGTTACCAACTTTACCGGGTGCATGTCACTCAGTGCGCCGGATGAAGTATATGCAGGTATGAGCAATGACATTTTCCTAAGGTTGATTTCAAAAGTGCTCACTTTATCGTGAACAACCTTTAACAGATGCTACCAACACCAACTTCTACTGGTTGAGTTCCGAACATAATATTTGTTCGCTGCAAAGCCTACAATTTCATTATTCTTATGTGACTATAAGGGTTAATGGGAAAACCAGTAATTTTGGCAGTAATAGAGCGAAAAAGTTTCATATTTTAAGGTTTTATTGTATTATGTTAAACGCCGTGGGCATGAAATATTTTTCATTCTGTTATTTTTTTTTTGGCTCACATAGAAGTAGCAAACGGCGTATTAGTGATGCCGACTGGTGAACGCTTGCGCACCCTGGTGCTGGGATAATTTATTTATTCAAAACCGTGATCTATGAAATTTATTTATTATTTCAATTTTCAGTATGTCTAAGTATTAGACATACAATGGAGCACCGAAGCGGTCGTGTCCATCTTGCCAGGACTGATCGCAATTGTCCGATGCCCGTGGATAGGTTCTCCTCTCAGCATACTTCGATTACAGCTATCACCGTGTACGCAGCCAGCAGTGCTGAATTGTGCGCCTGGTTGCAGGCCGCAAGGGGTCTCAAGTATCTTGGAACGAGTTACAGCCCATGTTGGACGCTCGTACAAATGGTCGCAATTTTTTAAAAATGTTATGATAGTGTGTGTTTGCGTAGTAACCCACTCAGCATATTTTTTTTATCCACGGAGCAAATCGGTATAAAAATACAACCTCTCAGTCCAGAAACGCAGAAATCGGGTGTTTAAGTGGCAGACATTACTCCTGGAACATTTGACTAATTGCGAGTACGGAAACTAACAACATTATATATTTTAAATATCCAGTTTCACTTCATTTTATAAATTTATAAATATCGATATTTTACCGATTATTTTTCCATCATTAAATACGATGTAATGTACTTTTTACACCGTCAAATTTTGGAACAACTATCTCAATTTCAGAAAATAAAATAAACACGTTCTCTTCAAAGAAACTCCCGGACCCCGCCTTATAGACGGGTATCGACGATTCTCTAACTATGTGGCACACACTAATGATGAAGACTGCGCACACCATTGAGTTTCACTTGGTACTCGAATGACTTAATTGTTCAGGTCCTTGGTTATGTTAATGATACCTACAATGGACGGATAAAAATGGGCAGGGTTTCCAAAATCGCAAAAAACACATCGTATGCGAAATTGGTACTATTACTTAGCGGCGCGCTACACTGAAAGAAAATGAAACAAAATATTTGTTTTTATAGGGCAAAATATATATTAAACTGCTTCAACAAAAAACTTTATTAAGGAAACAAAATTTGAAAAGCAACAAAATTACTTTTGTTCGTGTTTGAATAAACAAAATCTGTGTGTTGGGCCAAAAAAAAATCAGACTGTCAACAAAATATTTTGTTGAATCAACTGTGTATATTGGCCACTGATTTGACGACCTTCGTTCGAAAATATGCTCGAGAGTTGGTTAGATATTTTTGTGACAATTAAGATAGTAACCGTGTTTATTAGGGGATCTAATGATGCTTAACAGTCGTATAAACACTTTAATAAAACAATGCAACAAGAAACTGACAAGTAAAGCTGTAAAACTTGAAATATTTGTTTGCACACGTCGCCCATTATTTGTAGTTATCTCTGTAAAAGCTTTCCGGTGTCATCAGTTGTCACGTTAGCTGAGATTACTAAGGTGTAGCGCTCGGATGCAGGTGATCTAGGTTCGAATCTCAGTCGAACTTATAAAAAATTTTCATAGCGACCCAAACTGTTTAATGTACGTGTAGTTCAACACACTTTTAATTACACCAACCAAATCTTACAGTTCGGGGCAACTAAATGAGAACAACAAATTAATTTGGTTTCAGCACTAAAACATATAATTTCCCCTACACAAACAAATAATTTGTTTGCTCCAAACTTATATTGTTTTATTCAACAAAACCTTTTTCTCAGTGTATGACTCACAGTTCTCAATAAACTAAAGGTATAATTCGTCGTTTTAAACGTTTTGAGCCAAATGACGGGCCTATTGTCTCACGTGACTTCATTGTACGTGACTCGACAATCCCGTTGTTAATTGTTTCTTATCGGCGGAAAGTCTTTCGAAGCGTGTCAAGCAAGCTGCACTAAAATGAGAAAAAGGAATAAACGAAGCGCTCGTGGTTGAGGCGTAATCTGTCCTGAAGTAACAACGCGACTTTCAAATGCCTCTAATAAACCATTTTTAAAGATATCGCAATTCCACGTTTTAAAACTCTGGAATGTCAAACTTGACAGTTCTTTTGCATATTCAAGTAAATATTTGTTAATTCAATCCTGCCACAGCCAGAAATCATTCTCCTGATCCACTCTGCCAGACGGAATTAAGATTGGCGGGTCGTTAATATTTACGGTTTGTTTAGAGTATCGCAGGTCGTTTCGGCAAAGCGAAAGACCAATGAAGCACGGGCAAATAACATGCTATACTTTCGTTTCGTCGCCGATTTATGACGTTAAATTATTGGCTTCTTATGTATTCTTTACGCAATCGAAAGCCAAAACGAAGAGAGGCTTGGCAGGTAGTTAGCGCCAGTGACCATGGAGCCAAAAACGGAGTAGCAAAGGAATGCAGTGGTGGTGGATATGGGAGTACCCAAGGAAACACTATGGTAAGCGCCCGCTAAGATAACCACACTAGAAGACCGGAGTTCGCAGTATTGGAGAGTAAATAGTCTGACTACTGCACCGCCGTGGCCAGTGAGCTATAATGGTAAATTATTACAACATTAGTGCAAAGCACGGCATACAATCTGCCTGTGTTGGTGCACTTTTTTTAAAATGTGCTGTAATGAAAGGGTGTGTATTAAATGCACGCTGATGAACAGAATATTTTAATCTTGGATCAAATAAATTGTCCCCCACTAACAGTGAATTCTGACCTGAGGTTTGAACTTGTCCGGATCCACAGAAGAGAAATGATTTCGCAGCGACTTAACACAATTCTAGTTATGTCTTGCCGAGGATGGGACACTCGGGTGTCAGATATAGCAGCCAGTCTCCGTAGGCTAGAAACAACGTGCATGAAAAACTGGGGAGAAACAGAATCGAAAATTACCACTAGCTTGGTATTGAAAAAGAAATACACATAAAGACTTGAGAAAATAAACTGAAAGGAATCTGGTAAAATTCCGTCACTTCCTTTATCCAATACAGCTTCGCAATCACTGGAAAAGAAATACACACAGAGACTTGAGAAAATTACATGAGATTTAATTTGAAAGAAAGTGTTGGACCCTGACACCATGGAATGGAATATGAACTTGGCAAATGTTATGTACAAATTCATTACAAGATTCAAGATTATTTTGGCTTAATTTTGCAGGAACTATAATTGTAGCTGGTCTCCGGAGGCATCACCTATTAAAATTTAGAAATTATTTATGTCCTTAAAAACATTCCTTAATTTCTTGAAAAAAAGTAAATTTAATTAACTGTCTTTCTCAAACTAACTCAGTCGGGAGAACTAATAAGATCTTGGCAGGGCTCTGTATGCAAGTTAGGCAGATCAACTTAAACATACTGTGATCCAAAATGTCGTAACGTTAGCAAAAAATATATTCTCAAAAATTATTAATTATAATTCTGGTGACGTCTCTGCGTTGTTATTCTGAACACACATACTTAGCAGGAACTGCTTAATCGCAGCAACGTCTTTTAGAAATTTCATTAGCTGGTCTCGCTTGTCATACACCTGAATTTCTTCCCTCACAAGGCTCTCGGGCCTGGGGTGCGCTTTTACAGTCCATATCGTACTACTCGCAACATCGCAGTAGCTCTAACTTGAATTTAATTACCATACCGCGTAGGTGGCGTGTGCAGACTATTTTCTTGCAATTCCATACAGCGCGTCTTCACCCTGTTGGACAGTCTGCATGAATGGCATTTACTCGGCTAATTTAATAATAAAATTAAAAATTCCTCTCAGGCCGATGATCTACTACTGCCTGGCGGAAACAAGATGATTAAACGCCACCTGAACTGCGAACTTATCAACGCCTTCAGACATAGCGCCAATCACAAGAAGGCTACATCATGTATCACGTATTACGTCATGCGTTACTATGCCAACCAAATAATTAATCCTTTATGCAATTTATCCCACATATAATTAATTCATGATAGAAAATCAGAAAGACTTACAAACATAATTAAACGTGAATACACTTTCTGGTGTTGTAACATCTTGTAGTGTACAATATACATACTAAATCAGAAGTAAGTAAAATATAGCTGCCACAAATAAACAACACATAAATAATTATATACGTCATTATTACATACATTGCAAAAATAAACTGAAATAACTGTGACTGATAAAAGCAGCGGGTTTTTGAGGCGTTACAATGCTTAATAACTCGCCCTGGGAGGATCTTCAGACACGGAAAAATTGTTCAGTCAATCGCAAATGAAGAAGGAAGAGGCCATGACCTAGGCCGAGAAACTATCCCAGGATTCGCCTGAATTGATTTTCGTAAAACTATTGGAAGCCAAGTCAGTGCGGCCTGACCGAAAAATCGAAACAGCGTCTTCCCAAACGCAAGTTCAGTGTGTTAATACTGTGCCGCCTTGTTCGGTAATTAAGAAAGTGGGGCGACTAAGTAAGTCACTCGCACCCATAACTTAGACTTGCAATTTTAGACAAGTGGCAAGAAGAAAATTCCAAACAAAAATTCGTGAGAAAGGAAAGATTGGAGCAGAAATGAATTAAATAGTCATTAGGTTTGCTTCGAGACGTCTTTACTAACACCTGCCATTTGTGGTATAGTACGAAGAGAGTGTAGTGGAGATATGTGGGCGGCTTTAAACATAGAGATCTTGAGAGCCGATGAGGGTGAAGCAAGGTGGATATGGAATAACGCCGGAATGCAAGGTCGGAGGAAACGGGAGATCCCAGACGAAACCTGCCGAACAGAGGAAAACCTAAATCAAGACAGCCGGCTCGGGTGAGCGAGTAAAGAGATTAGGACGGCTCCTAACAGCGAGGTATTGAGAGCCGATGTGGGTGATTGAGGTGAGAATGGAGCAGCACCGGAATGAAAGGGAGGGGAAAAAAGAAGATCCCCGAGGAAACCCGCCGACCAGCGATCTCGTCCGACACGATGCCCATGTGCGAGAATGAGGGAGCGTCTCCACCTGGATTCGAACCCTGTTCACCTAGGTAGGAGGCGAGTAGTCTAACCACTACAACGCAGGGGTCCCGCGAAATAAGAGGTTTGTTGACTGTGTGTGTTTACTCTGTGATACTAGCATACCTTTAGTGGCTTTACCAGCTGATTATGGACTGGCCGTTTCATTATATAATGTTTTACTAAAAAAAAAAATTTGGCCAAGAAATTATATTTTGACGGGAATACTTCTTTAAATTTGCCACCATAGTGGGAGGCAATCCAGAAAATCAGATGATGACAAAATCGGGGGGATAGAGTTTGGCATTCGAGCTCCAATTCTATCGCCTATAATCAAAATTCAATTAAACAACTCGATCTCCATATGATCAAATAATATGTTACGTTGATCGAGGACTGCAAAGTATCGAGCGCCACGGAAAGGGGAGGGGGGGGGGCGCAATTTTGAGTTCATTTCGCTGCGTCTCTTAACTTTCCCGTAGTATAACTTTTAACTAGGAGAAGTTACGACGCTCGTTTGGATTTCAATCGAAAGCTCTAGTCAAGATCAATCGATTGCGTGTATAAAAACATTCGCGTGGCATGGTTATGGTGAAATTGTATGAGTTTAATGTAAAAAAAAATTAAGAAAACTTGACACAATGTCGGTCTATACTCGTCAAAAAGCCAAGTCGAAGTACAGAAATCGTATGAAAGAGCATCTCAAAAGAAATCCAGTGATACACATAAAACTCCATATTATCGAGTGAAGCGGTGCCGGGAACGTAAAATAAACATCAAAGCGTCCGAGCGCGTCAACGTAGACGTTTTAACGTAAAACAAACGGCGATATCCCCAACAGAGCCACACCCTATTTTATAACGTTATTGCTAATGCTGGGTGCAATAGCACAGGTCCAAAAGTTTCGCAACATATCTTGACTAGGAAAAGTAGTATTTATGTAGTAATATTCATTATTACAAATGGCATAAGAATACCTAATGGGTTAAAATAATTTCGCAATAAAACTTTCAGAAAGCGCTCGCTGAACCATGAAATAAATTTACTTCCATTTAGGAGATTCTGCTTCGTTTATTATTGGTTCAATCTAGCGCACTATTATAGCATCTCACGTTATATGCTGTTCACTATAAAATGAGCACTTTTGAAAGCCATTTTTAAGATCTACTTGTATGCACGTTGTGTATTATTCTGCCTTATGTAAAATTAACATTGCCACGGGCCTCATCACTTTATTCATGCGTCGGTCAAGTGGAACTGTGAAATTATTAAAAAAGTACACATTTTATAAATCTGCTCATTTTTACACACTGAGGCGTTACAAAAATAGAAAGCGTAAAAATGATTTAAATGATCACAAATCGTTACCTAACACTTTTAATTCGACGTTGACGTATGGAACTACGTTCCATTCATCGTTACCAACTTTACCGGGCGCATGTCACTCATTGGGCCCGTTAATATATGAGCAGTCAGGGGCACTGACATTTTACTAAGGTTGATTTCAAAAGTGCTCACGTTATCGTGAACAGCCTTTACCATATTTCACACATTAGCATTTCAAGATGTGTTCGAATCTTTCTGTCTCAGTTACGAATAATCCACAAAACCAAATTGCTGGAACAAAACCGCGCTCTCTAAACGGCTAGCATCAGAGACAGATCCTAAAATCCTGTTTTGATCTCTTATATAGGCACGCGAGAGCGGCTTCCGGAGTGCAAAGTCTACTTCCGTGACGTGGATGTTTTCGGGGGGAGCAAAGCCATCTATTATTCAAGTCAATTCCGCCGCTGGCCCAGCCCGGTCCCCTTTCATTTCATGCATTCTCCACGATGGGCAGTGCGTGGATCTGTTATTCTATTGTCTTGGCGCGTGGAACCCTATACCTGACGTCTGACCGTCTCTCCGCACTAATTACGATTCTTGATTCCAAGGGAATGGCATTCGAACTGTTTCTCACAGTTGCGAATGTTATAAGTTCTCCACGGTAAAGTGAGCACTCTGCAATCCACGTCTGAGTAAAATCACAGTCAGTTAACTTTATATGCTATTGTACACACTGCCACACATACTCCTGGTTAATCTGGCAGAGAATTGAATGAAGAAAATGTTTTAGACTTAGAATCGTATTGCTATAATAATGTTCAATATTACGACCAACCGAGTAGACGTGTTTATTATTTACACGCGTTTGAGTAGGACTTAATACATTAAAAACACATCAGTATTTGTACAAATTTCAAGTTTTCACTTAAATAAGATATGCATAAAATCATTAAGTTTATAAGAATGCCAATTCTACAAACGGTAGATAGATATAGAATTCGGCGGAAACTATATTATTAGGCCTTTTATAAGAGCTCAGTTGATCGCAAAAAGATTTTTCCTTTAAATGCACCAACATGCTTTATTTGATAAAATCTTCACAGGCCTAACTCGACTCTTTAGTAAAAATATGTTTTTAAGCGTGACAGCCTAACCGGGATGTTCTAGGTATCTAAGTGAAGGCTCAGGTGTTTGGTGTACAGCATATATATTATTTTTGTGACTGCACTGTGCTGTATTGTATCTCCCGTAATGCGGGATTATTCGGCTTTCGTTGATGATGTTCGACCCCAGTAAGAAGGAATTAGAGCGGTATCATCGTGCAAACATTCAAACTTGCGGTAAAAATTGTAAGCGGATCAAGGTAAATTTGCTTCACCCCGCGGTTTCTAGTGAAATGGGATACCTATGCAGACACAGTAGAATGTAATTGGCAGTGTGATTTCACCTGACTCTATTATGCTCTGTTCCTAACAGTGTTGTTAAAGGCTGTTCACGATAAAGTGTGCACTTTAGAAATGAACCTTAGAAAAATGTTTATTCCCCTGCATGCATATATATATGTATATATATATATATATATATATATATATATATATATATATGAATGTAGATATTAATATTAATGGGCGCACTGAGTGACATTCGCCCTGTAAAGTTGGCAACGATGGATGGAAATTATGATAACTTATTATTAGTTATTTCACTTATTGTATTTTAATGCATCTAAGTATAAAACTTATCATATTTGTAAAGTATTAATTTTATTAATAATTTCAGTTTCATTTGACCTCCGCATTAATAAAGTGAGGAGGACCATGACAATGTTAATTTTACACAAGGCGGGGGAATACACAACGTGTATGGGTCTACAAGTAGATATTAAGCAGGGCTTTCAAAAGTGCTCATTTTACCTTGAACAGCCTATAGTTAAAATACGTATCAAAATATTATGTGTATATCTTGAAATTCACAGCTTTGCTAGGTACTAACGGAGTCAAACATAGCAACTTTAATTTATTTTCTGGACACAATTCATAATTGATTTTATAGTAGCATGCTTTACTCGCATCCGAAATGTCTTGTGTTCGTTCTTATGAAGGGATGGGGTGCCGCGGCGGCTGAGCGGTTAGACAGATAGCCTCCCACCAAGGCGAACCGGTCTCAATCCCTGGCAAGGCAACTCCCGGATTTTCACAAATGGCAATCGTACCGGACGATGCCGTTCCACCCGCCCTTGCATTCACTTCGTTTCACCCTCATCGGCTCTCAAGATCTCGTTGTTAAGAGCCGCCCAGATCTCTCAACTCAACGACCCCTGGCAACTGGAAGGGGTAGTTTTTTAAATGAACTTTTCTGGTATTATATTGCTAAACTAAGACTCATTGAAGGGTATTCAAAAATATATATTTAATAATGCCGAGAGTTGGGTTCGATTCGTCAAGATTCACTACCCCCCCGCCATATTGTGATGACAATTTAGAGATTACGTCAGATGGAGGTCCTTCAAGAGTTATAGTTTGTAGTCATATAAATATGTTTAGTTTGTATGCCTGTTGCAGACTTTGTTCTTTTAATCAAGGAGATGTAGTGCACGAACAATTACACCTTTCCACTTCAGATTTCACCGGTGACATATTACCAGTTATGACATTATTATATTTACCGGTTCGGAAAGTTTGTATGAGTTTGTGATTATTTATAACGCCGACATGGCGAGTACGCTTGCATCTGAACATAGACGCAAAAGAAAAAAAAGTAAGCAGTAAAATCATACTCTGGTTTAGTAGAAGTATGTGTAGCCACTATTTATATTATGGAACGATGAATATTTTATTAAACAAGCAGCTCATGGTAAATCTACGCCTACAAGAGCAATTTGAAGTGAATTATGACACCACGATCAGAATTCACTAAAGGATGTCCTGTTAGATCTATGTGGTGCTAACTTTTCGACACTGTCTCAAAATCCTAAACATATCGTTACGTATGTCATTCAGAACTTCAATAAAAGAATTCAAATTTGTTTATGATACTATACAAATAGTGCTTAAATTAATGCCATAAGTATGGATATGGTAAATTAAACTATGTTAATACTTTCAGACTCATCGGTAGTGCCAGCTTTGGAATTACTGACAAAAGAAATAAAAGTTATTGAAAATGGCAATATTTATGTTGCCAATACCACGTTCAACGTAACACTGGAATATTTCAAATATAGTATTGTCACAACATAGCTAGTGTAACAAATGCAGATAACACGAATATCGCACTGCAATACATATTGTGCCACACACACTGCTGTGGATTTTCGGACCATATCGCAGACGCCATATTTCAGGGTACAGCGTCGCGTCCCATGTAATGCCACATCTCGCGAGCGCTGCGGCCCACACGGAAACTGGACAGATACACACACACCAGATCGTTTATCGAGTTTGGAAGGGTTTGCTTTCACGCTGGGGAATTGCCAATCCTGTGACAAGAGGAGAAGTTCGGCTCGCTGCTGGACCGGAAATATCAACAACAACAACACACACACACACACTCACATACGTTTCGTTTGCCTGAGGCAGTTTCCATGTAAAAAATAATATACGCAAGCGTGAAGCGGGCTCGGATGCGTTGGCCCAAGATCACACCATTCGCAGAACGACGATGAATTAATTTGTCGAATTAAAAATTCATTGGGTCATTGAAATTAATCCCGCCGTTACTAACAAACAAACTACACACTTCGTGATCAATGGTAAAAAGCTAGGGTAGTTGCGTGCCAGAAAAATTATGTTAATTTAGTTCACATTAACTATGATTCAAAAACGCACTTCTCACTAACCATGCATTCTTAAAATACACGTGAAGTCGTTATCAGTTCTTGATGAGTTAATATTGACATATTGTGTATTATTATACACAGAATGTCCCAGAACGCACCCAAAATAAACACACCACGTGACTCCTGAGCGAAAATGGACACGAAAACATTAGTGGCAAAATGTCATACGATGACATCTTTTGAGCACAATCTTGCAGCACAGCACGGAGAGTTATCCCCCTATTGTGTTCCACTGAAATCTTACTACCACTGGCCTGCCCATCATGTTATGGGCACGGGTTCAAATCCCACCTAGTCCTTACAAACGTTCAACGTATGGTTTACAAAACAGTGTTGCCCATTGTACAAATGAAGGGACTAACGACATGCTGTGTTGCCACATTGTGCACAAAAAATGCCATCATACGATGTTTTGCCATTAATATTTTCGTCTCCAATTTCGCTCAGGAGTCACGAGGTGTGGTTCTTATGCGCACGTTGCACGTTTTATGTTATTTTATATATATATATATATATATATATATATATATATATATATATATATAT
Organism: Dryococelus australis; assembly: GCA_029891345.1. Classification (NCBI taxonomy): domain Eukaryota; kingdom Metazoa; phylum Arthropoda; class Insecta; order Phasmatodea; family Phasmatidae; genus Dryococelus; species Dryococelus australis. Next base: position 70,593,548 of record CM057006.1, on the reverse strand, counting down.
ATATATATATATATATATATACATATATATATACATACATGATGTCCAAAATGTCAAAAATAATTTTGACACGTGCTGTTGTAGCATATTTGGCTTTTAAATTTAAGAACATGTTAATCTAGGAAAATATAATAAAAACTTGTTAGATATTATGTTCAATTGAATACTGTGGAACATAGGCAATTTGAATCAGCTCTACTGTTCTGAGGTTGATTTTATATTCATCAGTGCGTAGTACTTCACTAGTTATCTAATAATTTTTATTTTATTGGCATGGGCCAGCATTCATGTCTGCGAGTGTTTTTTTTGGTAGTGGTTTCACTCTGTATGTGTTTTATTGTATTTGTGTCTCTGTGTACGCAAGTGGTTACCTATTTACTCTATAGCCTGTTGTTCAATAATTGAATATGAATTTAAATTTATTTAGTTATTTTGTAAGCAGATGCACTCCACGGTCATAAGGTCTCTTCTTTCAATCAGTTCGTCCATTAATTGTCTTGACAAAAATTAATATTTCAATAATTTGTCAGTTACAGAATAAAATTAATAAATCTGAAAAGATTTTACCCAGAAATTGCAAATTTCATTGTTTATATTCACAATGCTTTTGTTCTTTTCAAAGTTAATTGTGTAACCTTAGTGTTTATAAATTTTACGAAGTTTTTATATTTCCTTCTTTTAATGACGTTTCCCACATTGTTCCGGCACACAGTTCAAATCGTTATCAGAAGGAAATTTTGGCAGCAGTTTATATTTCTAGGTGCACACTATAAACACGAGGAATAGCCAGAGAGTTGCTACGAGTCACCATAACTCCTGTTTCCATTCGCAGTCACAGAACAAGACGATATTCAACGCCTCTTCCGCCGTATTTCAGCGGCACCCCGAAAACACAACTTCGTCTGCAGTTTTGTCGTGATCGGGCGGCATGGGGCGGGTCAGGAATACTGATGGTCTATCATTAGTGACGAATATTGGTCTTGAATGGAGTGGATGGAGTATCGAGAGACACTCGAAAGAGCACAATTACCCAACCAAAACTGGTCGCGTTAATGGTGTAGGGAGAATTCTTCTCTGAGTTTCGGTCTTTCCCGGTAGTGGACAAAGGACCACTGAAGATATTGGTAATAACGTGGTCCCATAGGCGTAACTCGAATAGTCGATGCTTCGAAAGGATAATGCCCACCTTTGGGACGTATTCGGGAAGTTAAAACCCCTCTTGGACCGTCGACTCGTCTGACTTTGGCGCTCGTGGAACATATTTGGAGATATCTGGGACGGAGGCTTCTATCTTTAACGCGTCTGCCGGATTTGTAGCGGCATTTACAACAGCTACGGGAGAAATTCCACGAGATGTCATTAAACTTGTGTATGGCTCTATGTAAGGCAACATCACCGCATTTATTCGCGCTAACTAGGGTGATTCAACAATCTACACTGAAGGAACCTTTCGAATATATAATTTTAACGGAATAAAAGACCCATTGTTGTTGATGTTGTAAACACGTTCTTATTGCCCGTGCAAAGTTTCTTCCGTGTGAATATACCCTTATGGGTACAGTAATTTCAATAGCATTCATTGTATTCGAATTTTTGGCAACAATGTATAGTAATAAATGGGAAAAGACAATAATAAAACGTGTCTTGCATATGTTTGAGGGAAAGAAAAATATATTATCAGAAAATTTAGTACAGCTATGGAAGTATAGCAAAAGAGATTTATCTCAAGATCAATTGAATCACAAGTGTTTGCTGCTCTGCATGGAGCATTGTGTGAAATCGTTGTTCTGAGTTTTCTAGGTACCGTAAATAAAAATGATCTTTTCCTTTTTAACTTCTCTATATGCTTAATTTTTACAGGTACATTTTTAATATGATTCATATTTCAGCTCATTCAGTCTTTGTCTCACTCTGTTCTTGAAGAGGCAAACATTTTACCATGAATATATGTTAATTGGTTCTGAGACACCTGACCTAATTCTATATACTGTTTGAACAAAAATTTGGTGCATGGAGATGCAAAAATTTACATCCATTTAATGCCACTTATTTCTTGAGGAACTCTTTGAAATAGGTGGAGAAATAACGAAATTTGACATAAGCAAAAATCTACGTCAACACTTCTTGACCGAGACTACCCATTGCTATAATGCTAGGACCCTTAGTAATAGGTACATAGAGCACTGGCACTATACAACCATACCAACCAACCATCCATTATAACTCAAATCATACCAAACCACCCAATGTACCAATCATATCACCCACTACAAACCTAGCATACCTCAACCATTCGTCCACTCGCCAATCCACCAATCTTATCCACCAATCCACCAATCCAATTCACCAATCCATTCCACCAATCCACCATTACCCTTTGCGCTTCCACGCCAAGTTGAAATAATGAGAGGAAAATAAATGTTTTATACCATCGCCGCGTAATCGTAAAGATTTAAATTGTATGTTCTTATTTTTCGTTTTTGGTTTAAAGTGAATTGGCTACTATTGTACTTCAAGTACCCTACATGTTATAGGGATTTTTTTTTGTGTTTTAAACCAATTTACACACAAAGTACTTTTATGGTCATATTCCTAATTGAACAGTCTATTTAGAAACAAATAAACATTCTGAATAGCAAGCTTGTTTTTAGACGGTCTATATCTCAGAATCGTTGAAAGTTTATCTTATGTATTGATTTGTCGAATTGGTATGCAATAAGTGTATACTGTTCCTTTAGAACCAGAATTTCGTACTCTAGCACCCGCGTGAAAGATTTCAGTTACTGAACCGGAAGTTTGAAAAAATGTTAATATTTGAAAGCTATAAATGTTATAGAAACGATGCTAATAAACTTTGTGACCTATCTTCGTTAACTGTAACAAAGTAAAAATTCGTATGGATGTATGCTTTCATAAAGTTTATTAATCCCGCAACCCACAAAACATTATTGTGAGCTCTACTAATTAGTAGTACTGCTGGGATAAACCTTCTCTGCTGCGACAAACAAACGCAATACCGCTTTACAACACACTGAATTTATTGGCGAATACAAAATTGATTTTGTGATGGCCACTTATCATTGCTGTGACAAAAATTTTTGTTATGACGATATTGACGTAGTAATTTTATGATCAACAGAAGTTATTTCGGTAACTGTAAAAGTGTTTCTTTCAGTGCATCTAACACTGTCGTCCTAAAATGTGGATCATACTCGCTATCACAAATTTATTTCTGAAGAGTTTAATTTATATTAGAAAAGCCTTATATTTGCAAGCTGCTCAAACAAGTAGCGCCAGGACAGAACTTGGCCTTAGCCATTGTAGAGGAACAACACTGCAAAAAAATACGTTCATAGCTTTCTCTATAGCAACAAAAATGATTTTTTAGGGTGTTTTGTTTACACTAAATAAATATTACTTTACCTAAAAGGGAAGATCAATGAAACATGGGTTTGTTCTTACTAAACATTTTTACGTACATTTCGAAACCTGTTGACTGGTTCTACCCTAGTAAATTTGGCAACAATGTACGGAAAATAGTTCCACGCTTTAAAGTCACAATAAAAGTGAGGCTCTTAAAATTGAGTACATAAAATATATTTTATTTACTTTCCGTTTGTTTTATGAACATAAGAGTAAAAATTATCAAATTGGTAACATACGCATTTTAAAAAGTGTATGGTTACGCTTAATTAACGTGGAAATAATGTTATCAGCTATATGGAACATATAGCTGGTTCTAAATGCATTATGTCACACCATAGTTGTTTCACTATTGGCTGGACTGCGACTTGCCAGCCGCAGTCCAGCCAATAGGGAAACTTTCGCAGAACAAGGTCCGCGCGAGTGCCTCGCACATCTAGTCGGCCAATGGGTATGCCCATGACAAAGGAACGGTGACGCCATTTTGCATCTGTGAATTTAGCGGCATCACACTCATTTGGCCCAACCGCCGCCGTTACATAATGATCTAGTGGTTCTGTATTGAATGAAATCTTGTATAATTCCCTTCATATAACCTTTCTGTGCGTAGTAAAAATTCATGAAACACAAATGAAAACTGGGTCCCAAGCGATAAACGATCACGGTTAAGTGGTTTCCTAGGCGACCACGCCAAAAAAAAATTTACACATGGCTTGCTTCGTCGCGAAACATGGTCGGTGACCCTGTGTGATTGCTCTTACGGGGCAAGCATGTTTCAACACATACAGACTGAAAATAAGATTTCTCATTGGTAACGAAAACTACTTCTTTGATTTATTGTTACTGGAAAAGAAAATGGGGCGCGGCTTTGTCGTTTTGCGTGAATACGTCTACGTTGACGCGCTCGGACGCCTTGATGTTTATTTTACGTTCCCGGCACCGCTTCACTCCATCATATGGAGTTTTATGTGTATCACTGGATTTCTTTTGAGAGTCTCTTCCCAACCGTATACAACTTCTGTATTTCGTCTTGACTTTTTCATGAGTAAAGGCCAACATTGTGATAAGTTTTCTTAGTTTTTTTTTTTAACTTAAACTCATACCATTTCACCATGACCACGCCACACAAATGTTTTTATAAACGCAATCGATTTATCTTGACGAGATATGTCGATTGATACAACTCAAACGAGCGTCGTAGCTTCTCCTAGTCAAAATTTATACTACGGGGAAGTTATGAGACGCGGCAAAACGAACTCAAAATTGCCCCCCCCCCCCCCCAACCCACTCCGCCATCCTAATGAGCGCGATTCTTCACAGTCCTCACTCAACGTAAACTATTCTTTGATCGTTTGGCAGTCGAGTTGCGTAATTGAATTTTGAATGTAGACGATAGATTCGGAGCTTCAAAGCTAAACTCTATCACCCGATTTCGTTATCATGGGATTTTCTGGATAGCATTCCACTATGAACACAAATTTAAAGACGTATTCACGTCAAAAACATATTATGGTCTGCAGTAAGAGGTAGATTACCATGTAATAAAGCCACGTAGAGCTAACTTACATGTATATATTTTTTCACTGAAATTATACTTGATTACTGAAACCAACTATTTAGTTATCAGCAATAGTATTCCTGGTGAACAGAGCAAAATATTTTGCTGAGACTGAAAAACTGCATACGCGATATTCTGCGCACGTGCACTAATGTATTGGACGTTACAATTTTCTTGTCTTTCAGCGACGCCATAGTCTGTGCGGTAACCTTCTCGTTATGAAAGGAAGATTCAAGAAATTGTGGATGACTGATATGATCCCTTTATTCTGAGTTAGTAAAAGTTACACTGAATGATTCCAGAAAACGAATTTATCGTTATTTGAAGTGTCCAGACGTTCACGTGCGTGCCACTTAGACCTGTATAACGCCTGCACCGACCAAGGTAGCACAAATGGGACACACATTGTAGTGTGTTTTGAGCACAATCTTGCAGCACAGCACGGAGAGTTATCCCCCTATTGTGTTCCACTGAAATCTTACTATCACTGGCCTGCCCATCATGTTATGGGCACGGGTTCAAATCCCACCCAGTCCTTACAAACGTTCAACGTGTGGTTTACAAAACAGTGTTGCCCATTGTACAAATGAAGGGACTAACGCCATGCTGTGTTGCCACATTGTGCACAAAAAAATGCCATCATACGATGTTTTGCCACTAATATTTCCGTCTCCAATTTCGCTCAGGAGTCACGAGGTGTGGTTCTTATGCGCACGTTTTATGTTATATATATATATATATATATATATATATATATATATATATATACATACATGATGTCCAAAATGTCAAAAATAATTTTGACACGCGCTGTTGTAGCAAATTTGGCTGCTATGTGTTCTTTACATGCTGGCATTTTGGAGGACGCCGGTTCTATTCCCTGTCCGACTGTCTTGATTTCGGTTTTAAATCGTTCCAGGCGAAGTATTGGATCGTTCCCTTGCAGTGATGACATATGGACGATTCCGATCCTACTTGTGTGAACAGCTTGAATCGTCTTTAAAGCCCGCAAACACAAACGCTTCTGTGAAATCGAGTAATCGTAGTGCAACTAGGCTCGTAGCTATCTGCTACGGTAAACGAAAATATTATCGCGTTGCAACAGACTGAATTTTTCGGCGACCACAAATGTGATTTTGTAATTGCCAACACGCTTTGCAGAGAACAAGAATTTCTGTTGATGCCACGAAATATTTTGTAATGGCCGTATGCACATAAGTGTTTTGGGATTAACAGAAATTATTTTGGTTACTACATAATTTTTTTTTTCAGTGGATTAACACTATAGCATCCAACAGTCATGCGGATATGTCTATATCATAATCGGCACTCCAAATTTATTGCTGGACAGTCTCCATTTCGTTTTAAGTTATATTTAAAAAGCTATATATAAAGATATATATTATAAATCTGTAACTGCAAAGAAGAACAGAATATTTTATTACCATGGCGATTTTGGATGTACTGTACAAAATCACAAATTGCAGCCTTGGTGATGTGAAAAACTTGGGCCTACATAGTTTGCTATTAAATTAGTCCTTGTATTGCTTTTTACGTCACTAAGTGTTCTGAAGTATGTCATATTTTTGTGTGGTGTTGCACGATTTCTTTAGAAGTGACAAATTTACAAAACGTGAAAATGTTTTTTTTTTTTACACCTCACATCCGTTTGGAATATTCAGGTTATATTTATGTTTTGCATATCTTATTTACATCGAAGTAAAAGTTCGATTGAGCACTCCTTCATAATGTTTTTACATCTTATAATGGTATGTGGGAAAATGTCATTTTCAAAATCAGTTTAATGTTCAATTTTTTAGATGTATCTCTAAAACATGTTCTAAAACAAATTATGTAGGATGAAATAGTTGACTGATTGCCCGGTTTTGAAATCCATTTTTGATAACTTTCCGTACAGATAGGTTTTATATATATTTTAACGGGCACACTGACATTCTACCAGTTAAGTGATGTTAAAAGTATTGACTTAAAATTTTGTGAGCAATAAATCTGTTTGATTTAATTCTCCCTGCATATATGTGGGTGAGAATGCGCGTATTAGAAACATGTATACGTTACTAATAAAGCCACACATTTTTTCGACGCTGTGTTAGCTTAGAGACTATAGGAATGCGATTTTCGAGTCGTAGATACCTGCAGTGAAGCTGTAATCTGCGAGAAAGAACTAGGCACATCTGATTGAGCTTTCATAACACGTGAACGGAAAAAAGAGTTACAAAATCGAGGGCCTGTTTCAGTATTTGAAATGCGATATTTATTAATAGCAAATACTTAGTTTTGGAACTAGACATTTCCAGTTCAACCGCAAATAAAGAATTTAAATGTTGTCTGGGTTGAATACGTTCGGGATGGTCAGATGAAGTTGGCAGCAGTGTGAGCACAGATGACAAAGCTAATGAACTTTTGCAAGGACAGTAGCATTGTTCCTTTGAGATATGTGTATTTGAAATGGGACTACGAGTTTCGGCGTGTCTCTTAGTTCGGGTCGACTCAGCGGTGCTCGCCAGGCTTCGGGAATTTCAGCACACGACTTGATCGTGTATATTCGTCTTTAGAGAAGTATGATGTAACGTTTCCATGTCAGTGGCTGTATTAATTTCGCATTCAGCTGAGATTATTATCGACCAAGTGGAGCCATGAGGTAATCATGTTGTATAACTGTTATCCATGCAATAAGGAAGAATAGCTTTAGCAATTCCTTTATTTGATTTTTGACATACAGAGATTTTCGTTGGAAATTTTTTCTACAAAACAAAAGTACTTCCCTTTACGTTATTTTTTATTCTGCTTTCTTTGTATTTATTAATTCTTCTACACTGTTAAAAATTTCCGTATAATTACTGAATGCTTTATGGAAATGTACAGTGCATATACGGAAAGGCAATCTGTAATGACAAAAAAACGGATTTAAGTCCGTAAATACAAAATACGGAACGTCTCCGTATTCCCTTTGGCTTCGAGTTACGGAGACGAACAATGCCGATTCTACACGAAGCTTTCTTCGCCACAGTAACAAGAAATTATGCGCGAATATGACATATTCTTTCAAACATTAAAAAAAAATAGCATCAGGTGTCTGTAACATTTGGCAACACTAAAAATACACTAAATTTAATAGAAACTTGATTTTTGGTTTTGTTATTTTACCTGCAAATGTAAAAGTTATACCACAAACTTTAAGTTAGAGTTGTAGCTGAGCGTTTAGAGTCATAGGTTGGTAAAATTTTGACTCGGGTTCAAACTCGCTAAGTACTAAATATTTTAACTTTTTCGATATCATTTTTTATACACGGTAGCACACCCTCACAACGGAAGTTGAAGACATTTTCACTATCTCTTTTTATTTTAAACGGAAAGTACAGAAAACTAACTTGGAAATTAACGGAGAGGTTCCGTGAATATTCGGAAAGTCCGTTTCTGAAAATTAATGTGTCCGTAATTTTACAGAGAGTTTGCGGACACTTCTGGATAAATTTTTAGCAGCACTTTTCCGTCAAATGAAGGAAAAAAATGTTTGCAGTAAAACAATACACCTAGAATATTCCCATTAATAAGATTACCTGTAGAAATTTTGCTTAAAACTGAAGATAAGATTTATGTTTTAGAGATTCGAACTTAGGACCTAATGCCATTACTAGGCTAGTTCCGGGTTGGAGATCTCAAACTTTAATTTAAAATGCTTATAAGTTTCGAACAGTCATTACTAACACATTTAGATAGTTACAAAGTTTATGAAAGTTAGGTTTTATTCGAACTTTGGACCTCATATCTCAACCTAACATTTATGTTAATCGTATACGACTATTACTCAGTGCAGGTGTCTATGCATTACAAACAATTGAATGAACTTTGCTACTGATTTTTACAAATTTTTCTCCTAGGCCATTTTTGCACGTAGTATGTTCGGCGACACGAGTGCTGGATGAGGGTGGCGAAAAACAAAATTTAATATCTCACTAAGCGACCATGAGTTTGACCTTGGATTTGGAGAGTGACATCCATCTTAACATCGGGTTACCTCAGCATTTAATAATCTGGTGACACCGAGCTCTTAAATTTATAAAAAATTTAAGATTCCAAAAAGAATTTATAGAAAATCTAAATTCCGTTAAAAATAATATACCCAAAAAAAAACATAAAATGAGAAAAAAAAAACAGACATTAATAAATTATAACAAAAATATTTCTAACTGATAAAAAACTCTGTCTGGTATCTCATCAGCAAGATGATGCAGGGTGTGACCCCAATGAATGATCACCCTGGTCGACAAAATATATTATTGATGGCAGCACAGCAACAAACTGAATCATCGCCTTCAACCCCATTGCTTAGCTGCCCCCTCACCATAAACCCTTTATTGAAACTCATCTATTTAATCTCGTCACTCTGGACTTCAGAAAACTCGACCCTCTCTTTAGTGTGACGTCATTCACTCTAACCACATAGGGACGTACAAATGAAAATATTTTATATGTTACGCGCGATGTTGCATCAGTTGGCTTGCTACACCGTTCTTATTGGCTCGCAGTAGCGGATTCAGGCAAGACAAATTTAATATATACCGGATGTTTCCCAATGAAATCGACAAGCTTCGTGAGGTGATTCCTTCCGTAAAAGTAAGTAAAAAAATGTAAGACACGTAATGCATAAACTGAGTACTAACTATCTCAGACCCACTTTAATTTACAGATTCAGGTGTTACAAACACAAAATTTTATGATGTGTGCTGCACTTAAGTCGACGCAACACTCTTTACGTTGTCACAGCCAATGCTATGTGGGCTATATGTTCGGCTACAGCTATATGAACCAATTATGACCTAGATCAGTAGGATGGTTTGCGAATCATTTACCCACATGTAAGATTGTTGGTCATTGAGATTTGCAGCGTGCAGTACAGACCAAAAATCACCTACACGTATGTAATGTACGCAATTGAATACATTGGGTCCGAATGGGTTGAGGGAGTTGTAAGCCCTTGAAAAACGACATTTTGAAATGAATTTTCCAAGATATCGGAAACAAAGTAAAATTAAATTACAATTACTCGATCATTGTTCTATGTTAATGGGATCTTAAGAGTAAACTCACATTAATACCTTCCCCTGTACAGGAAAGAACAGGGGTGGCCACCATATTTTTCCTGGCAACTCTTTAGCAGTCTAGAAATTCAAACTTTTAATTATGAATTAATGAGCATAATGGCCTAAGTAAAAAAAATTTGTCCTCTTGTTGCAACTACCCAGGATCCACCGTTTACTTGCAAAACGCACACAAAGATTAGTCTTCAGGGATTCATCGCCTCGCACATAGGCAATACTATCTACACCCACGTACAAAACGCACACAAAGATTAGTCTTCAGGGATTCATCGCCTCGCATATAGGCAATGCTATCTACACCCACGTACAAAACGCACACAAAGATTAGCCTTCAGGGATTCATCGCCTCGCACATAGGCAATACTATCTACACCCACGTACAAAACGCTGCGTGTCCACTGTACAGATGGCTGCCTCGTTTACTTGTAAAAGAATATCTCCAGATTTCCAAAGTTGAGTAATACACTCTTCCTTTCGAAACAGTCAGTAGAGATTCGTGGCAACAGTGAACTGCTGGCACTCGTATTGCCATGTAGAATTAGGTTTGCGCAAGTTTATTAAGTCAAATGCGATTTGTTATAAAATACAGATCTATGTATTAGCAGGCTTAGATACCCAGCTGACTAATGAATAAGTAGTGAAAGATGGTCAAATTTCCGTACATATGTGGCATTATATATAAAGCTTAAAATAAAACTAGGAAACAAGCACTGTTAAGATTTTATAAGGAATTAGCAGTCCCATTTCTTGCATATGATAGTGAGAATTGGACCCTTAATAAAACAAGGAAAACGCAAATCGAGTCTGCAAATATGAGATTGTTGAGAAGAATAATGGTATATATAATAAAATATGGTATCCATAATTTATACATATGTGAACAATTAAAAATTTTTCATTTACAAGAAAAAAAAAAGATTTCTTAAAACAACCATGGAACGAACATATAGAAAGACTGGGACAAACTAGACTGACAAAACAAGCAAGAGAATATGTAACAATGGGAAGACGGTCTGTTGGAATTACCAAGATTACGGTGGAAATACAGTCTTTGAGGCGAAACTAACTTGAAAGTCTATCACTGACGTATCAGAAGGAGACTTTAACCGTTACTGATTTTCTGAAGCGCTTACTCCGTCTCTAATGAACTTAGTACGAGACGCTAAGTCATGCATAACTAGCATTTTATTTTGACATCATATTGTTAATTGAAAAGAGCTCAGCATGATACTTATTACTTAGATGTACTGAATAAATATAAGAGTATCTATAATGCTGAATTTGATATTTTACAGGAGTTATCACTTTAAGATTGCAGATGGTTCCCAACCAAACTATTTTATATTTACACACAACGATATACTGACAAAATTTCCTTTATGAGCTATTCACGGTAAATTGAGTAGTTCTGAAAGCCCTCTTATATGGAATAATACTCCAAAAATACATTTCATTTAAACTTAGTCGTGAACTTCGGAGCGTGGTAGAATCTACGGACTATTTTATTGCTTACATGGCAACACTTATTCAAAACAATTGTTAAAGGATTGAAAATGGTAAAATATATACGTAATTAGGGCCTCAGAAGTGTTCACTTTACCGTGAAAAGTCTATACGTATCTTTGTAAGTATTTTTTATTCTTTGAACTAACTTCATGACTATTGCTAATCAGTAGAAATGTGGCAACAGAGAGTGCTATATTTTATTTGCTACCAGTTACAAGTGAGACGTATTATAGTAACGTATGGCATGTTGCAGAATACGTAAAGATATAAAATATATAGCCTGTGATTGCAAAGTCAGAAGTTATGTCAATACAGAAAGGGACTTTACCTTGATAATATTACTGACTGTTGACGTCACAGACCAAGTGACACTTTTTTTCCATTAGATGCCATTGTGTGATATATTATGAGGAGATCGTATATAATTAGCAGAGTAATAATATCCTCTTTTGTACTACTTGAGGAGAAAGATTTACCCGTTTAAGAGATTAACGAATAACCAGCTTTCAACGTGAATAACGCAACTTCTAAAGACGAAGAATTAATCAAACACAATGCATTGTCCTGAGATAAAACCCGACTGCGTAAAAAGTAAAAGGGATTTGGCATCTACATGTGCCTACAGGCAGCAACATAACGCCCTTTCAAGAATCAAAAGAGAATTAGTTTTTTCAGCCTCACGTTATATTAACCTTAATATTAATTTTTGACAACAAACCACAGCCATTGTGGGTTTGCTGCATTTGAAAATGTAAAAAAAGTATACGAAGTAAATGTTGCAGAATTCAGTAACTTACAGGTGACAAATATGTTTGTTCATGTATGTGTTTGTTGGGTTGAGTCTTGCTTTGATTATGAGGACTAGAGGCACAGGAATACAGATTTAGTTTATTATTATAAATTGGTTTTGTTTATGATGTTGTGACATTTTAAATTTCATTTACTCAAAATGTGAGTTCATCTTTCTCGAAACAGAAAATTATTTTCCATTTATTTGATTATACATAAATATCTGTCACGAATTCACCCCTTAGACACTATTTTCTATTTTTCACGTTAACTGATTACATATCATCTAAGGTTTTTAGTGACAGTAGATTACAACGGGAGCATGTATTATTTCATTTACCAATGTGATGCCAATACATTAATATTTGAGATATGCTGCAAACGTTCCCAAAAACAAATATTTCAACCTCTTAAAACTTACAGTCTGTTGGCTTACTGATATATTAATTTTAAAAAAATTTGTTTAACATTTAAAGGAAAATAAATATTTCAGAATCCAGAGTAGTAAACTTAATAGGTTGGTAAGACACTTTTTGTGTGATCAGGATTTAAAAAAAAAAAAAAAAAAAAAAAAAAAAAAAAAAAAAAAAAAAAAAAAAAACGCTTTATATATTTTGAGAAAATTACTGCTGCTCAAAATTTGTCACACTACGCAAAGATGTAACCTCAGTTTACTTCTAGTAATACACCTCAGAAAGTACATGGAACACTATTTATGAAATTACAGAGAAATTACTCTTGTTAGTTTATTTTTATTTTCCTTATGCATTGTCACAATGGAAGAACTGCGGATTAATTATCGATGAATAATTATTTTCCCTTTATTTTATGACAGTTCCAATTGTATACAATATGCCATTTTTGAAATGCGTTTCTATGAGTATTACAGGGGCTTAGATTTTTCAAAGTTACGTTCAGGAATACTTCAAATTTCAAATTTTCGTATTTTTCTTAGACTTTTGATGCACAGAAATTAAAGTGTTTATCTCCAAAAAAGCATTCGTGTCAATTCATTATGCATTTATTTTTTAAGTAAGGTAAATTTTTATGGCCTGGATTAAATGATAAGTCAAATTAAAATGATATTCTTTTTAATGTGACGCACCAATGTTTTTTTGTTTACAGAATTTTGTGTTTCATCGGCAACATATTTGTGTTGCCGATTTCTTATTTCCGTTGTGTTCCAATAGAAAATTTTTACACGCAAAGTGCCAGTAAACGAATTACGCCCGGCGAAAGAAAATAAGCCGACAAAACACAACTGATAAACGAAATGGAATTTCGCTCTCGACGTCCAGTTCTCGAGGGTTCACAATTTGCGTTTAATGGAAAATCCTTGTCGCCAGTGTTAGCTAGCAGGATGTTTGCCCGGGGGAATGCCAACTGCGACAGGGCCTATCTATCGTTCCCGAATCAGGGAAAATCACCACGGTATACCTAGACCGTTGCATACTGTCCTCCATTCCCTCCGCCTTCGTTGCGTATCCGCTGCGTTATTTCACGTGTGTCATACTAGTTTTGACGTGAATACATCTTTAAATTTGCGACCGTAGTTGGAAGCTATCCAGAATATCCCATAATAGCAAAATCGGGGGATAAAGTTTGGCACTGCAGCTCCGAATCTGTCGTCTATAGTCAAACACTCAAAATTCAATTTCACCACTCGATTGCAATATATATATGAAGACTGCGAAGTGTTGCGCGGTGGTTGCTGGGAAGGTTGGGTGGAAAAAAAAGGGGGGGGGGGCTATTTTGAGTTCGTTTCGCAGCGTCTCATAATTTCCGCGTAGTATAACTTTTGACTAGGAGAAGCTACGACGCTTGTTTAGATTTCAATCGACAGCTCTCGTCAAGATCAATCGATTGCGTGTATAAAAACATATTTGCGTGGCGTGGTTATGGTGATGTTGTACGAGCTTAACGTAAAAAAAATTAAGAAACCTCAACACAATTTCGACCTATACACGTCAAAAAGCCGAGTCGAAATACAATAATCGTATACGGTTGGATAGAGCATCTCAAAATAAATCCCGTGATACCCATAAAACCCCATATGATCGAGTGAAGCGGTGCCGGGAACGTAAAAAAAAAAAAAAAAACACCAATGCGTCCGAACGCGTCAACGTAGACGTATTCACGAAAAACAAACGGCCATGTCCCCAACACAGCCGAGCACAATTTTTTTCTACACTTACGACACCTAGCGATGTTTTGTAGCGAAACTACTGGCAAAACGTAAAACAAATATAGTCGATTAACGGTAACCACAACTTTTTGAATCTCCGCTTAAGTTGCATCTTCAAGATATTCCTCCGCACCATGAAACAAATATAGTCGATCAACGGTAACCACAACTTTCTGAAGCTCCGCTTAAGTTACATCTTCAAGATATTCCTCCGCACCATGAAACAAAGCTTGACTAGGTTTTGAAAGTCACACCAAATGGACAACGCATTGTATTCGTGCACGCTCAAATCAATAATTGTTTACACGAGAACTATTTCCGATTAGGCATTACTAACAACCATACAGTATTTTCTCACTGTTTTCATTTATATTGATTGTAAACGCAATATTATAACGTTTATATAAAACGTAAGTTAAATATCAGTTTAACCAAAAATGAAATACTTTTATTTTAACGGAAGACTGAAAAGCTTGCGGTATATTAATTATTATATAATAAACAACCAAACGCGCTCTACATGGGGTGATTTTTTTAAAGCTTGATTCAAAAAAGTTGGAAGATGCGAATAGAATATACACGCGTTTGTGAAGAGCAGGATAATTTTTATTTGATAGTGCAGCTTTCTTTCTCCATGTATTTATTTCGCTTGTCCTAGCTGTGTTCGAGGATGTTGTGATATTCGCACGCACTTGTAACACTTTAGAGAATGAGACGTGTGTTTTATGTCATCACTCTCAATCACGTACTTAAGGTCAAGTGGCTTTTATCGGTATCGGATAATTTTTTCCAGGGACAAACTTTTTTCATTGTGTATTCCTAGCACACCCACGCGTATGAATAAAAACCCAAATTATTACATGAGTGTATGATATTCTATAAGCAAAGCAGTATTATTATAAAATTTGCAACCCCGGCATAATAATGCGGTCGTAAAGTATAAAAATTATAATTAACTTTCCGAACATATTTTCCGTGATATTGCCACATGTTCTCTCTTGCTGTCATGGCTTTGGGGTTACTGGAGCTTTTATACTGACAAGCAGATAATATAACTAATAATTCGAATCATGTTTTTCGTAGCTTGTGTGTTGTTATAAGCGGATTGTTTTTTTGCAAATACGTATGTTGAAAAACGGCAGCGCGTGACCTGTGAGGCAATTGACATCCTGGATTTCCCTGAATTTAGTCTCACGAGCCTAGCAACGATTCATATAGTTCAATAGGCACCTCACGGTTGTTCGCAGCAAGCGAAGTAAATTAATCCAATTATTCAGTTTACAGCCCGAACAGACCCTCTTCCGTGCTTGATGACCTTAACGGTGTGCTTCTTAGTGGTCTGTTATATGATTGCGGCACTCGGGTCACTTTCCCTATCTTGCAATTAACAAAACCCTAGTGGGTTCGTGACACGCTACACTCCCCGCCTAGCCGTAGGAACAGGCTCAACATGACCACGCTAAGCTTCCTAAAGCTTAAGGTGACGCTAAAATTTCGGCCAACCACAGAACGGCTACTTCGCTCAAAATCAACAAACTAAGTTGCCCATAGCAATCGGCCTGTGGACTTCATTGACAAGGCTATCCAAAACATTAAATAATATATATATATATTGTATCGGGAACAGTGACAATTATAAACACAAAAGAATTAACTCTGCCACATGAATAGTTACACATATATCTTGAATATATGCAAATTAGTAAAAACACATTCAAATATTTCATACGTTAAACAGAAAATAAATTATCATATGCTTGTATCAGGAAAAGCATGTTAAATTATCCAGTCTTTCGGTGCATAAATTAGGTGACTATCGTATGTTTACTGTTTACTCGTATAAACAGTATTAGAGAACCTAAGTTACCGTCAAACATTAAAGCCTATATTTAATATTTTCCCACTGACAAGTACAGACCCACAAATAAAGCCAAAAACAAACTTTAGCCCACAAAAATTTAGAATCTTCACATATACCGCCAAATGAATTTAGTAAAGAAACAAAAATTAATTACAACTTCCCTTACATTTCTAAATAAAAAAAAACAAAAAAATAAACCAACAACAACAACAACAACAACAACAACAACAACAACTTGACAGTGTGACACATTTTCAAACGTATTGAATACTATTTGATAAAATTTGTTGAAAGGAATAATTTGATGGCCGTATTTTGTCTTCACATTTTATTGTCAAATATAGCTGAAAACGAAGATTTCACAGTGTTATAGGGGCTTAAGAGAAATGAAACTTTTTGTTTGACAGATAAATACGGACTTCATTTATATTCATATTTGTATAGTAGTCTGCGGTATTTTTTTTTAAATATGCCAATATGAAAGTTAGAGGAATGGAAATAATCTCAAGGAAGTAAATTATAATCTAAAAATAATTTTATACCTTTTTGATTTCTTCGGTATTTGAATTTAAAAAAAACAAAAACGGAAATTACTTGCTAGATATTTACGCAGTCAACCAATGTTGTGAATGTAATGATATTCTATCGCATGTATGAGATACTGATGAATTCCTCGAAATAACTTTTCAAGTTTCATCGTATTAGACCTTAAATTAATATTTAGGTATTTATTTAGGCAAAAGATTTAAGTAAATGGCCTATGATATGATAAAAGGACACTGAACTGTTGAAGAGTCCTTGGAGATACATATTACCATTTTTCGCTCTCTTAGGGATTGCATTTCGAAACTTGCTGAAACTTGTTTTTAAATATTAGAATACGCTACATTTCGAAACTAAGCACATAACGATATATTTTTCTGGTTAATGAGCTATTATAGAATCCTTGAAAAGCCATTTTACCTTTTTTCATCTTCTTAGCGGTCAAATTTAATTAACTTCTATTTAAGTCAGTGCCTGTACCCTGAGAGGAATGCATCCCTATTTCTTGAAGCTTTCGTGTCTAATTTTTTAGTCTGTGCGATGATGAGTCAGTCAGTGGGCCAGTTAGAGTATTTAGGTTTTGCACAGAGATTAGACTACAAAAAATCATGGATATTTTATTGAGATAACAAATACTTTAATATGTGATTACAATTGTGTGTAGATAATTATCGCACATTAGTTGTTCTAAACATAAAACACGCTGATCGTTACAACGCGGATTGGTACGTGTACATTTGTGTACTGATAAATTTAATAGTTTTATAAATACATAATATTTGCTTTAGTAAAATGTTGCGTAGAAATAGTAGATAGTGACATTAAGCTCAGTTGGTTAAAAAGTTTCTGTAGGGGGGGAGGGGTGGTATGTATATCCCAGACAGACATTAGTACGAGTGCATAAGCCTACCTTTCAAAGGAAGGTAAGCTAAAATTGATTGCATTCACGATATATTTATAACAATGAATGAATGTAGAAATGTTGATATACATTTAAGATTATTGGTGGGTCAGTTGTTTAATTCTGTTCCATATACCATCATTGCATCAAATGGGTATATTGGTAACACGTGCTGACGAGGAATATGCAGTTTATTTGACAAAATCGCTGCTGAGAGACGAAACAATGCTATACACGCTAGAAGCCCACAAGCGACCTTTGGCGAGCGCACACTTCAGTGAATTTCAAACAAGGTTTGTTTGACGATGGGTGGAAGTTAATGAACGTTCAGCTTCCCTCGTCAAGTTTGATGTCAGTGGTGCAAACACCAGTCCTGTGATTTCAGCTCAGCCAGGAAGCTGCCTGCTTCAAAAACCAAAGCTGCCAATATTGTCACATATCCTTCAAATCAAGCACGCACCAAGGAAAAAAAAAGGGGGGGGGGGGGGAAAGAAACGAAAAGGAAAACAGCATTTATAAAAAGAGAATTCAAAGAAAGTGTATTCGTGTAATCCAGCCTCGAAAGAGAGCTAAAAATGGATGATTAAAACAAAACATTGGGTACATTAATTTACAAATTGGCAGTTATTTATCATTTTTCGGCTCACACAGTATTCTGAGGCCTAGTCATACATGCGTTTTTAACTAGTGGTACCTTACATATGTATCACGTGATTTCCAGGATATAAGGTTTAATTCCTAACCATCTAATTCCATTCCAGTTTCATTAAGACATTATTTATGTATTTTAAATTTAATTTTACAAAGAGGCATAACTAAAAAATAAAATCGTGTTCGTAGCAACATTGTATGAATTATTCCGCATATAAATCCTTGTAGTTCGGTCTCGTACAGTGTTTTGGGTTCGTTTGAGAATTTCACACATTTCTCTTTTTTTTAATGCGCAAAACCTAAAATTCATTACGTCTAATGGCTGGACGATATTGCCATAACTAATCAGGCAAGTATATTGTGAAATTCCCTCAGAATAACCATTAAGCCTGGTCGAAGGAATTCTGCTCGCCTGAGGCCTAATAGCGTGGGAGCGCCAGGTGGCGAACGAGACATGCGCATCAACTCCCTCATCGCCTCTACGCGCAAAGCACAGAACTGGCGTGCCGTCGATAACGTGCCTCAATGAGACTTTCAGCGGAGACCCTTCCATTTTGTGAAGTAAAAATTATTATTTTTTTTTTTTTTTTTTTTTTTTTTTTTATTTAAATTATCGTGAAAATGCCTTGAGCAATTTTCACTATCACAAAAACATGCTTTGGAGAGAAATGTTAGGAATATAAAAACGTATACAGACGCGCAATGTTCCTTAAACGCTGTTCGTAAGCGGACCTACTCATACATATAGCACGGTTTTTTAATAAAATATTTTCTGCTGTAGACCTGACA
This sequence comes from Dryococelus australis, assembly GCA_029891345.1. Taxonomy (NCBI): domain Eukaryota; kingdom Metazoa; phylum Arthropoda; class Insecta; order Phasmatodea; family Phasmatidae; genus Dryococelus; species Dryococelus australis. The sequence goes on along the minus strand of CM057006.1, from coordinate 70,574,219 downwards.
CCGCTCGGATGCCTATCCAGACGGCCGCCTTAAGCAAAGAATATTGCATTGCTTATATTCCTCGTTATTTTATATGACTGAAAATATGCCCACGTTTCAGGTTTTCGTTTTCACTTATGCAGATTTTTTTTTTTGGCTTACTGTTAGTTAATTTGCAGTTTCTGCGTTTCCCCTCCTCATATAGTAATATTATGCAGATAGGCATATTACGGCTATGAATTTTGGTTACCCAATGATCCATGTTTTAAAATAAAATGTCGGCATTTCATTAACGAGACTTAGTTGTAACAGTCTAAATTATACGATTGAAAACGTTCAAAATTAAGAAAGCCCATACAAGCTTCCCGTACCATTTACTTATGCCCGGTCGCACCAACATCTTCCCCGATCCGAGATCGAATGATCCTAGTCCCGAACCAAGATCGAGTTTGATCTTGGTTCTAATGTAAAAGTGTTGCACCAACGAAATTTCATGATTCTGGATCTCCAATTCGTCGACCTTGGTTCCAAAGTGAGAGATCGAGATTAAGTATGAGACAGATTTTGCTATTTGTTCGTAATATATGACGTCATGGAAATAGGCGTATTTTTCACTATATATAGAACTAGAAGTGCGATGTTTTTTCAGTTTTGAGTGAATTATTGTGGTACGAATTTCACTGAATAATATTCAAGTACTTATAATGTTGTTTTAATTTACCAAGAAAACAATCGAACGTAGTTCTATCTGTTGGCGTATTTTCAAAATACATTTTTCGACGATGGCTGCTGATCTCGGCTCAGGGTTTCAAACCGCCAATTTCGGCGGTTCGAAGTGAACTTCATCTCGATCTCCAGTCCAGCTCTGAACTAGAATGGTACAACAGTTTTCTGTGTTGATCTTAGATCCGATCGCGGATCGAGTTTAAAACCAGGATGGTGCAACCGGCGCTTAGTATTCTCCATGGGCCGTATTCGAAATATTTTACAGAGAGAGAAAGTGTGGAGATTTATACACAAAGCACTAATTCGTTACCGCAAACAGCAGTCTTCTCTTGGGCCACACAAACTGAGTATAATTACAAGTTTGGGAAAAACATTTATCATTACGCAATCAGTTCCATCTCCAATTTAAATTTATCGGCAGATTGCATGAATATATTCGGTCAGTAACTCCTTAAACACTTACAAACATTGTCACCTCATTCCTCAAGCTGTGAACCCGACAGAAAAAAATTCTGCTTGAAAAAATAAAACTAATTTTGTGTTTAGTTTTTTTTCTAAATCCTGAGACCAAATTAGCTTTTAAAAAAAAATATAAAGATTTTCTTTTAAAAGAATTACTCTCTATCCATCTTCCAGTCACTTTTTTTAAAATAAATAAGGAATGAGTGAGTGAGTGAAGTGAATAGATTTGGGCGGCTCTTAACACCGAGATATCGAGAGCTGATGATGGTGAAGCGACGTGAATATGGAGAAGCGCCGGAATGCATGGGTGGGCGGAACGGGATATCCCCGAGAATACCCGCTGATCAGCGGCATCGTCTGGCACGATCCCCAAATGCAAATATCCGAGAGCGGCCCCGCCGGGGATCGAGCCCAGTTCGCCAAGATGGGAGGCGAGGAGTCTAACTTCTTGAAAATTGTGACCCACTTTTTTATACGAAGAAAATTTTTTAAAATTTCTTTTATACATTTAGAATGCTGACAACTTTGGTTTTGAAATTACTAAAGCGCTATTAAACACAAAGAGAGTGAGTTAATATTAATTATGTTCGTTGTATTAGATCAAAAATCATACAATACTTTAATGGAACGATGTTCATCGGAAGGATGGTGTTGGAAAAAGTGACGGCCTGTTATGCTTGGAATGGGGAAAGCAAAATTCGCTATTAGGTTTGACAATCAATGAACATTAATTTATAAGTTTGAAATATTCTAAACTTCGTGTTTAGAACTAACCTTTGCTTTGGAAACAATTGTAGCGCAGATATGTATACGGGCTTTCGTACAAAACGCCTAGACAGAAGAGGTAGAAGAGCCAACATATCCAAGAAGTGTATGTCTGCACTGCGGCAGTATTCACTTCGCTCGCTGATCGAATTCCAATTCAATTCATATTCAATTTCCTATAAATATGCGAGCGTATCGCAAGATGTGGAATTTCCAAATCTGGAAAAAAAAAAAAAAAAAAAAAAAAACATAAAAGAGTAGTCGATCAACACTGACAATACAATTCTAAATTATGATTTTATTTTCATTCCTGTATTTGTGGGTATTGGAGTTTTGGTTTTTATAAAACCCTTGTTTAGGCAAAATTTCAATTAAAAATTTCATTGATAATTTTAAATTTGTATACTTTTATCTACGGCCCCTTTTCAGTGAAGTATCCAAAAAATTGTACACTTCACGAGAAGTTTTTCTTTAAATAAAATATACAAGTGATTGGTGAAGCCAGTAAATAAATTTCTAATTTATTGTTTGAACTACCAACTACAGTAATATAACATGTTCTTGATTATATTTGTGTTCGCCATAAAGTAAGTCAACTATGCAGACAAGATTAAATGGAACTCTTCAAGAACTCGATCATTCGTTACATACGACGAAAAAAAAAAAAAAAAAACAACACATTCTCAAAATTATTGGGGCCACGGTGACACAGTGGCTAGAGCTCCCACCTCTCACCAAGGCGAACCAGGCTCGTTTCCCGGCGGGTTCACTCCCGGTTCTAGCACGTGGGGATCGTGCCGGACGATGCCGCTTGTTTGGCGGGTTTTCTCAGATATCTCCTTTTTCTACCACTGCTACTTATCCACTTCGTCCCGCCCTCACCGGCTCGAAATACCTCGTTGTTAAGAAATGCCGAAACATCTCACTCCACACCACTCAAATAATTTTTACCATTTAATATTTTAAAAGCTATATGGAAGATGATATTCCAGAAAGACGTAACAAAGCAAATTAAATTTACTTTGGAAAAATTCGGAAACCCGTTATGCAAAGTCTAAAAATATTTTTCAAATATGTCTTGTAAGTTATTAAAATTAATGATATCTTGCACGAATACACTTCTTTCGTTTCTACCATGAAATTTGTGCGCCTGGAACGTAAAATTAATTCAACTTTTAATGCAGTTCTACGAAAAAAAAAACTGCTGAAATTAAACGTGGCGGAAGTTTTGACAATGCCAGATATGCAGATAAAACACTTTTCACGCTTGATCGCGCAAGTGACGTCAGTAAGGGTGGATCCTATCGCTAAATCTGCCGGCCTATGTAATATCATCCCTTTTAACAAAATAAACTCGGCCTAAGGCGTAAAGGGCCTCATCCCATTCTCCAACCCTCTCAGCTACTAACACACATGTCTGAGGGCGTACAGAACTGTGAAGGAACTCGCGCTGATGGCGTAGAAGGATTAGGAGGCTCGCCAGAAAAAGAAATCGTCCCGGCGTGCATGCTCTCCATTGTGACTCGTGCTGTTGTGTAAGTTGAGTTCTTTCAACAAGTCCCAAGGGATTTCAAGCTGTTGGACGCGTTCGAGAAGCGGGGCATGTCTTTACCTCGTATTGCACGCCATATCGGCGAAGAGTATGCGAGTGAAGATATGTGGGCGGCTCTTAATATAGAGACGTTGAGAGCCGATGATGGCGAAAAGAAACGAGTATCCAGCAGCACCGGAATAAGGGGGCAGCGGAAACGGGAGATTCCCGAGAATACCCGCCGATCAGCGGCATCATCCGGCACGATTACCACATTCGAAAGTCCGGGGATGGCCCCGTTGGGGGGCGAGCCCAGTTCACCTAGGTGAGAGGCGAATGTTCTAACCACTACACCACCGCCCCCCCTCCATATCAGTCGTGTTGATATAACCGTACCACGCTGTTGGCACCAGTGCATAGAGGAAAACACATACACACGACAAGCAGGATTTGGGAGACCGAGGGAGAACCGTCAGATGGTCCGATATGTGCAACAAAGTACCAAAAAAATTAGGCAGGAATTGCCTGGTGTCCCAGTCTGGGACAGATTTTTAACGGATTCCCTGGTCGACATGACCTCACCTCCATGCCTGACCTTATTGATGATCCATAATGGTCCTCCCTCGTTGCATGTACCTCCGGCTACGTGGTGATCCCCGGATGGTCATCCATCCTGGTGCTAACCACGCCGAACCCTGTCGAACCACGGCGATCAGAAGACCGCCAGGTTACCAGGGTGGTATGAACGTCAGCTGTTCAGAGCACCACAACTTCCGCGACAGCGAACACAACAGCAGCCTGTGAATGGCAGTACCGCTGGCAGACGGCTGCATAACGCGAGACTATGTGCTCGCACGTCTAGCGACCCCGCTGGCCAGTCCATGCGGTGGACGTCTTCAACCCCTAATAATTCACCCGCCACGTTAGCTCGATGTGCACGTTGTTGCATTTTAACAACCTGAGGTATTTTATGTCATTAAAGCTAACAGGTTTGGGCTAGGCGTAGCTGACGGTAACGACTGGGTTAATTCAAACGTCTTCATATAAAACCCAAATAAATAACAATAAACACAACTCTCTGCAAGAGTTTAGTTAAACCGGGGGAGTCAATTATAATATCTCCTGACCAATTATGCAGAAGCCACGTTAGTATTAATTAGCTAGATGTGTCTGAACGCACTGGAACTTGTTCGCCTTAAGCTCGATGCCGAAGGCTGCTTTGCATCACGTCTCGGTGGCGGTCCGCGGTACGTCCTTCTGACATCCTCTTGACCTCGCAGCGGCTGGCGTCAGGCATTGTTTTATGTCCCCGCCGGCGCTAAATACTCGCCGTGGGTTAACTAATAACTCTGTTTCCAAAACATCGCTCAGTTTGTGGCCTCGCCCTGATTGCAGCGATGTGTCGCTTTTCGTATGTGGGGTATCCGTTCTAGCCAGTGTTATTGGACATGGCTTGCCCACCGTAACAACATGCATTGTCGCCTATGGGAATGAAGTCTGGGCCGACTGTCTCTTATGTGCGAGTAGATGTATAGTGCCGATTCTAGCGCAGCGAACTTTTTCCGGCAATTTCCACCAAAAGAACAAGAAAAAAAAAAAACTAACATTATCTATTTCCCGTTATTTTTAACGAAAGCACAAGAAAAAATTAAAAACTGAAAAACTGAAATTTGATCAAAATCAAGCTAATTTAAGCTAAAATCAAGCATATATCTCGTTTTCAAGCTATTATTTCATATTTATAAATACGACAATTTTCAATTCAAACAAGCGATTTTCATCGAAAATCAAGCAATTTAAGCCCAAAATCAAGCAAATTTTTCTATATTTGACAAAATGGCCGTGCAGAACTTTTTAATATTATAAAAACAAGCGATTTTAACCGAAAATTAAGCAATTTTACCCCAAAAATCAAGAGAATTTGCCATTTTTCCAAAATAGGCGTTCGGATTTTTCATTCTCAAAATCAAGCAAATTTAACCTAAAAACAAGCAAACTTTGTGGTAAAAATCAGATGGAATATTATCTTATTATCCTTTACATTTTATATTCGAAGCTCTACTATTTTGTAAAAACTTCTATTTGCTCTAGATTTTGCCCTATTTCCCGAAGTTCATGTTTATCGTCAATGTCATCTAAGATCGATGTTTGTAAGCTTTGTAAATTTGAATGAAGTTTGTGAACTATATTATTAAGATATTCAGATGCATTATCCAATATATAGGAAGGTGGTGCTGAACCACTACCGCCTTTTAAAATGTTAGTCAGGCTGCAAGGGAAGGCAGGAATTTTTATTTTGTTTATAAAGAAAATAAATTTATTAAGAGAAAGAAAAACTAATTTAGAATAATGATAATGATTTTATATTTGATCAAATAATTCATTTATTTCTAAAAATGCGTAAAAATTTTTAATGTAATCACTCAACTAAAATATTGTATTAAAGTATCGAAACATTTTGTTGCTTCTTCCATTTATTAATTTAAATAATAAAAATCATCAGTCATTTTTCTTTCAAATAATCATAAGTCAGATTCCTTTTACTCATTAAAATAACTTTAAAAATGGTACCTGTTTCAACTTCTTTATTAAAATCAACATTATTTTTTTATATTTTATTTTTCTTTAACTACAGTAGTTTTTTCAATAAAACAATCTGTATAACATATAATGGTCTTCGCCCTCAAAATGAATGGTACTTAACATCACCATTAAAGTTTACAGTTGTTATATAATAAAGTTAATTATGTATATAGTTGGTATATAGTTTGGTTTTTGAATTTCTAAAATCATTTTAAGCAAGAAATTGTTTAAGACAAACACCGTTTTTAGAGTTTAGATTCCAGTTTTCTTTAGGAAAAATTTCATTTATACCGTTTTTAACATTAATATTTCTTACATTATAATGATCTAACATAATAATGTGCTTATGCTGTTCAGCAAGATTTCTTCTATTCAGTTGAAAACCTACAATTACAAAATTAGGCATATCAAATTTTAAATTATTAAACTTATCTTTTACATCAAAGCTAAAAACAGTTGAATCAGCATGAACTTCTTTGTCTAAAAATGGCCAATAATCAAAACTAATAGGAATTTTTGGATCTTTGTGCATTTTTTCTTTAATTGCAATGGCTGTGTTATATTCATATTCAATAATAGGCCACATAATTTTTCATTTTTGAATAACAATTTTACCAGGCTTAGGACAATGTTTCGTAACTTTATTTTCTTTATGGGAAGTTTCATAAAGAAATAATCAGTTGTTATAAGATAAATTACGGAAAAAAAGTAGTTTTATTGCTACCTTTCCAGTATAATTCATAGTTATTTTGAATAAAACCAAACAGATATCTCAGCAGATACATTATTTCATTGGTTTTATTACTAGAAACAGTTTGAACATATTTTGCTATATTACTAGAAACCGATTTATCTCGATATAGATTATAAACACCAGTACATTCTAAATGAATTTGTTCACTTGGGGATCTTAATAAAGCATTCATCATTGTTGATGTAATACCAGGATTATCAACAGCTTCTATAATATTTCCATGAAAAAGGATTTGAAAAAATAAGAAGAAAGAGCAACCATTAATCGACGAAATACGAAATATCGGTAGAAAAAAGTAGAAAAAGTGAGTGAAGAAAATTAAAATTGAATAACAACACTAGTTAATGTAGCATCAAAAAATTAAGATTATCCATCAACACCAGAAGAAACATCTTTCTTAAGAGAATTATACTCAGAACAAAAATCTCCTAATTTGGAAGAGCGAATGGGCATTTTACACATAAAAGTACCGCGTCTGATTTTACTATAAATATAGGAACAGAAATTTCTAAAAGAATTAATGTTGTTAAAGCACAATTTGGTTTACGTGGAGTTGGGAAAGTTTTTTACACAGATATTATACAAGTAAAGATAGACGATGATATACTATTTGTTGAGGATAAATATTATGAATTAATGCCAGAACTTTGTAACTTGATAACAGAAAATTCACCAGAAGCTTTTGCCGGCAAATTTGATGATGAGGATTATAAAAATTGTTAGAACAATCAATATTGCATTCCAAGAAAGTAATCCTAAAAAAAGGGTAGCTTCGAGTGGAGGTTGGAAATAAATAAATATAAATAAACCAATTTATGATTACTTTATAAAAGAATCACATCCAAGAACAGAACCAAGCACACCAGAAATAATGATTTATCCAAAAAATCCTGGAACTGGAGAAGGTATAAAAATACAATAATTTACCAAAAGAATATTTTTGGATGGATGATGTTAGAAAATATGTTAATAGATGATCAGTTATGCATTGTGAAGGAAATGCTGGAAATAAAAATTATTACAATGAAAAAGTAAACATAATGAATACGCTAAACAATCAATTTTCTGATTTTGTTATTAATAATCTTAAAGGAAATCCTTATCTTATAAGAGTTTTAAATGTAATTCCACAGTCATTTTGGTATTTTGGACATCATGGCAAAGGTATTATAAATTGGGCAATATACAATTTAAATTTACCCGAAATGCATTTGCCAGGTTATATTGTGGACCATTTACAAAATTAAACGAAAAGTTGGAAAGAGGAGACTCAGAAATAAATAAATTCGATGAAGCATGCAAATATCACGATATTGCTTTTAGAGATCATAAAAAATTTTAATCTAGACATGAAGCTGATAAAATTTTACAAAAAGAAGCAAAATAAATTATTAAAAAAAAAATACTACAACTGGAGAACAAATTGCTTCTGCTGCTGTTTCCTCAACTGTGTTTACAAAAAGAAAATTAAGATGGGGTATTTAAATGTTTTATTAATTATATATATAAAACTCATACGTGAAGACAAAAACTTAACTTTCGATATACTTATTGATCAATTAAGAGAATTGAATATAGAGAATTTGTTTGGCAAAAGATCAACTTGAGAACAAAACTAACATATAAAGGTTTAAAAGAAATGAAAGATGGAAAATCTATGCATGATTTAGAATTCTGTTAGAAATGTAAATATTCTATTATTTTTAATCTGTCAATTATATTTTTTTAATATTCATCTGTTTCTTAGCTTAAATTTTCTGTATTTAGGTTAAACTTTCTTCATTTTGAGAATGAAAAATCCGAACACCTATTTTGGAAAAATTGTATATTTGCTTGATTTTGGTGTAAAATTGGTTGATTTTCGATGAAAATTGCTTGTTTTTACAGTATGAAAAATCCTACATGGCCATTTGATGAAATATTGGAAAATTTCCTTGATTTTGGGCTTAAATTTCTTTATTTTCGATTAAATTTACTTGTTTTTTAAATTGAAAATGGTCGTTTCTAGAAACACGAAAAAGTAGTTTGAAAACGATAAAAAATTTCCATGAATTTAGCTTAAATTTGCCTGATTTTGATCGCTTTTCATCAAATTTCAGATTTCGAGTTTTTAAAAGGGAAATGGTTAATCTTAGTTTTTTTCTTGTACTTTTGGTGGAAACTGCCGGAAAAAGTGCACTGCGCTAGGATCGGCACTATACATCTACTTGTGCGAAACATGTTTTTGTAGTACCTTGTCTCTGTACCTCTGGGCAGTAACGGTATCATCACTGATGATGTATACACACAAAGAATATATGCTAAGTTTTCGTATAGCAAATCTTGGTGTATATATATAAATTAAAATTGGTTATCTTTATTAGTGTCTTATATTTGATAGCTAATGCCTGATAAATAACTGCATAACACTGTACGATATTACAATTACCAAGAAATAGATAAGAAAACCAGAACATTAACAATATTCCATGCTCCTGTCCTTGCTATTATTTAAATGCGAATGCATGGGATGGCGACACACTAACGGGACAATTGGGTATTAATAATTACTGTGAGCAAACTGGAGTTTTGCCGGCCACAATGGCTTTAATTTGCCATTTCTAATTAACTCGCGTGTTGAGCACGAGGGCGAACCATTGTGTCCTCCTTGCACCGCAACTTGCGCAATCTTCGTCGCAGATGACTGCGCGGCCCGCCAGCCACTTGGGGCGACTTTCTCTTTCATAATCGTCCCGCGCGAGAACTCGCGTCCTCCCACAATGTCTGCATTGATCCAGCTGTTGTCAAGTGGCCTCTGTTCTTGTCGCTGAGCGCAATAATGTTCCAAGACAAGGGTTTTGCCGAACTAACATATTCCACTTGCTAAAGTTCGGTAGGGATTGAAGTCTTGTCGACAGTTGTGTCACAGGAGACGATGATGAAGAGATTTGGGTGGCTCTTAACAGCAAAGTCTTGAGTACCGATGATGGTAATTGAAGTGAGTATGGGCGGCGCTGGAAGGAAGGGGGGGGGGGGACGGGTGGTCCCCGAGGAAACCCGCCGACCAACGGCATCGTCCAGCACGATTCCCACTTGCGAAAGTCTGGTGACCCGGTCGGGGATTGAACCCATTTTGCTTGGTGGGAGGCGAGCGTGCTAATCGCTCAGGCACCGCGGCCCCCATAAGACATGGCGCAATTCCCTTACAGAGGCAGAAACTGGGGAAGGACTCGACTGTGACTTGTACAAGGAAACCTTCCAGGATTTGTTTGGAGTGACGTATGCCCGGTTGCACAATCGTGTTTCGAAACTCGATTTGAGATCAGACCTAAGATCGACACAGAAAACTGCTGCACTATTCGAGTTCAGAGCAGGACTGGAGATCGAGATGAAGTTCATTTCGAACCGGCGAATTTGGTGGTTCGAATAAACCGGAATAATTAATTATCTTCGCTACCGATAAAGGAGTAGGCAATGAAAAAACCATGATAACATTCTTGTGCTGCTGAAAAATAAAACCTCTCGACTTAGACAGCATATTAAACTGTACAATATTATCAACTGTTTACACTAGTGTTATATACTAATTAATGTGAAAATCGTCTTTTTCTTGAACTGAACAGGTCATTAACAAACGTTTTCGCCAGTAATGTGTGAAAAAGTAGATCACAGTATAAGCGATAGCAAATTGAAACATCAGGTTAAATTTCCAATACTTCAAGGCAGATGCAGTAGTTTGGTATTTTAACTGTTGTGATGTTTTCACTATATAATTTTTAAATTTAATTAAGTTGCTAGCTAAACTGAAGTGTCTCTATGTAGTTGTTCGTATACTGAACAATTCTAGTTACACGAATATTGTTTTATAGTAATAATTTAAGTTTCCTTTTTTGTATTTCACAATGACTAAAATATGTCTACAGTTATTTTTCCTTTCTCCACTTTCTGAATCAAACACAAACAGCAAAGAATGCCTAATGTTGGCAGGGTATACCGGCGTTCATCATTTGCAGTACCCATTTGTTTTCTAATTCACAAAGGTGTATATAAAGTTCACTGTAAAGTGAACACCATTAAAACCAACTCTTGGAAACAATCGCTGCCCATAACTGCATATATGTTGCAGTATGTACTGGTATACAGGGTTCCAATTAAGTTGTCAGTAAAATAGAATGATTTGGTGGGTTTGGGAATGTAGTTCGTTGAAGGTGGGAAGGGGAAGGGGGAGGTTTCTGCACAGCTTATACCCACAAAATCACAAAATTCCCAAAAATAAATCCATAAAAGGTTTAAATAACTTTTAAAAATGTATAAAAAAATCCAAAAAATACAAATAAAAAAATGTAGTGTTTATAATTTGGAATGTTTGGTCATAAGGGGATGGGGAGTAGGAGCCAAACACCTGCCGGCCGCCATATAGGGACGTCATCCGACATCCATTTTGAATCTTAGTGACGACCTTGACATCATGCCCATGCCCTTTGTGCCTTGCTCACGGATATCCTTTAACCCGAGAAAATCGCAACAATTACAAAAAAAAAAAAAAAAAAAAAAAAAAAAACCAAACAACTTGAAAATATATTTTGTAATTTTTTTTTCAAATAAACATTTAAAGACACACACAAACGGTCCGGGGTTCGATGGCAGGTGGAGCCACTTAGCTGCCAGCAGAAAGACCAGCAGACGACTGAACCTCGCCAATTTTTATTGGCTGTTTAGTCGGCAAACCTCCACCCCACCCCTATCTTTTCTTTGGTGAACACATCACACATCTCCCCACCAACCTATAGCTCTACTGATTGGTCAAGTCCTGTATGCCCCTCCATCTCCACCACACCATTTCATTGGTTACCCGCTAACATGTCATTCGATTTACATCACACCACCTCCTCTAGCCCACGCAAATATTTATTGGTCCTCCTTGAGCACTTAACCCACTCCAATCACTGCGAAAACGAGGAAGAGGTAAGGGAAGCAATGCCATGTGTATCAAGTGTTCCATTGTCACTAAGTGCTAGGCTCTGACCTGGCGTGCAGTGTCCTCATCACGCTGTATGGGCTTATGAGACTTTGAGATACGAACCTATCTTTTAATAGGTGGAAAGAATGCGGCACGATTCAACGCCCGACCCTTGATAATTATTGCGTGTTTATCATGAATACCCATTCAAGACATAGCACTTTGAAAAGGCAATTTTTATATATGCTGGAGTGCACTGAAATATTGTTTTAATGTTTACGACGCCGTGAAAGCGCTCAAAAGGCCTCAAGAGCGGGGGAAACAGGAAAGCACCGAGAAATTCCGCTGGCCAATGGCCACATCCAATACATTTGCTATATTGCTTGGCCTACATGAGAGTTGGAATGCACGAAGACAGCTACATTATAGTTAGCATTATCTTTCGTACTCTTCTGGGCCATCAATGCATTAATCGTCAAATCTTCCCATCAATCTTTCAAAAGTTCGTATAATCTTTCGGTCAATCTCGAAATCTCTCCACCAATCTTACCATCAATCTTTCAATAGTTTGTCCAATCATTCGATCAGTATTGCAATAATTCCAGCAAAATTTCCATTAATCTTTAAATCAATCTCGCAATATAACGTCCAATATTTACCTTCAATTTTTGATCGTTCTTACAATATTTCCATAAATCTTCCAATATATCCATCAATATTTTGATCAATATCGCAATCTTTCCATCAATAGTTATGCCAATATTGCAATATTTCAATCAATCTTCCAATCTTTCCATCAATCTGTCCATCAATCTCACAATCTTTCCAGCAAACTTCCTATATTCCTATCAATTTTTTTATCAATCATTCTATCAACCTCGTTATTTTTGCAACAATTTTTCGATCAATCTCGCAATAATTTCATCAATCTTCCAATCTTTCCATCAATCTGTTGATCAATCTCTCAATATTTTCTCTAATTAAAATTGTAATTTTTCCATCAATCTTTTAATAAATTTCGCAATATTTCAATCACTAATCTTCCCATTAGTCTATAGGTAAATTTCGTAATCTTTCCATCCATCTTCCGAAATCTCCATTAAACTTTCGATCGATTTCAATATCTTTCCACAGATCCTTCGACCAATCTCCCAATCTTTTCACCAATGCTTCGATCAATCTCACAATATATTTATCAGTCATTCAATCATTCATCGTATTTTTTTTATCTTTCGCAATCTATCGATAAATATTTCAATACTTTCATAAAGCTTTCGTTCCATCGCACATTCTTTTCATCAATTTTCCAATATTTCCATTTATCTTTCGTTCAATATTACAATTTTCCCATCAATATTCCAATCTTGCCATCAATATTCCAAGATTTCCATCACTCTATCGGCTAATCTTGCAATCTTTCCAACAATCTTACATCCATCTTCCAGCAATCTTTCCAACAATGTTTCGACCAATCTCGTAATCATTCCATCAGTCTTTCAATTTTTCCACCCCACACAGCTACCTTGCAGATGCTGGGCTGGGCATCCAAGGTGCCAAAATACATTCTAAACAGGAGTCACTGTAACACAGTGGTTAGAATGCTTGCCTACCATCAAGACGAACAGAGTTCGGTTCTGGAAGGTGTCACCCAGTTTTTCGCATGTGAATGCTGCGGTGGATATTGACAGTTGTCGATGGGACCTACCGAGGTAACTCCTGTATTTCTTTCTGCATTACATAGTTGCGTCTTATCTGTACCACTTCACACTAATCAACTCCAACGATTTCAGCTTTCAAACGCCACATTATCTCTTTCAATCTGGCAGTCCAATCTCATTTCCATACCCGAAAATGCATTGCAGGTGAAGATTCTGCTGGCTGGCAGGTTTTCTGAAAGAATTCCCGTTTCCCTCGCCCTTGAATTCTTGCAATGCTCCGTTCACCTCATCTCACCATACTCATTCCTCCAGCTGACCGAGATTTTCAGGCATACTACTCTGGTATGACAGCATGCCCGCTTGGACACCAGCCTGCCTTCATCGCATCCCAAGACACTGCTCTAGGTGGACACTTTTAGGGGATTATCGTTTTATCTAGTCAGTGTACACGCGAGTTATCCAGTGGAAGAGATTATGGCTCTAGGAATTTGTCTGACGGGAATCAGTCTACTGATCACTCAGAATAGAGGAGCGCTCGTCCGCAGTAAGATTTCATTCATTTCATTTAGAGAGAATATATGGATGTGTAATATGTAGTCCTATACTTTTTAAAGAGCAGACATAGGAGTACCCTGAGAAAAGCCTTATAGTCTGCTGGTGCCAGCAAGTAACTGGGAAATAATAAAAACCTGCAGATACCATTGCATATGAACTTATATATAAAGGTGTAATATGCTTTCCATATATGTTTTATATTACCGTATTATATGCTTAAAGTCAAATAAAATATGCATAATATAAGAATAATAGTAGAATAGTTATGGTCATTCGGGCATAAGGGAATGGGGAAGTCTAAGCCAGAGCTGACCAACAGCCATGTGACCCTGACATTGACCCATGACCTTGACTTTACCCTATAACCATAATTGTTACTGACCTTGAACAAAAAATCAAAAATCTCACAAAATTTATAAAAAACTGCAAAGAAATTTACTAAAACATTCCAATCATTTATAAAAGGTTTATTTTATAATTTCGAAAAAATATAAAAAATTATTATTAAAGAGTTATTTTAGAAACTTGCATTACCAGATCTTTCCCCAGCATCATGTTCAGAACACGACTGACCCTCCTCCAGTCAATCACATTGTCTTAACTTTCCCCTTCCTCTCTCATCAATACTCATTCTGTCATACGCAACCACCTTGGTTTTATAGTGTTTTAATATATTTCATTTTTCAACACTTTGGTAGTGTAGAGTATTAATATTTTAATTACCCACCATGTGAACTGGTGATTTAGCCACAAGGGAGCCGCCATATTTATTTATGTTTATAATGTATAGGTGGTGCTGTCCGCCCCGTTCCATTCCCCTTCCATACCATATGTACGGTCCATTTATTTTTCGTATCTCCCACTATCGTGCACTGGTAAGTTCGGATATTCCATTACATTAGGTCGCAGAGCATCCACTAGCAATGTAGTCTATAGCCTCCACTGGAGGAAAAAATTAAAACAATTTTTTGAGAAGTTTGGGCCAGAGAGGGTCTCATGCATACAGAATCTGTAAAATGTCTCGTTTCAGCGGCAGCAACGGCGACCGCAGGTATGGGTTGATACAACGAAGTTTACAAGTTGGCACACGTGAGTTGCACTTTGCTCTTCCTGTAATACAAGCCGACAGCATTCGGCGGCCGGCTCGTAGCTATCTACATCGCAATGTCCGTCCAGTAGGCCTCACACTAGTTTACCACAGTTTGAATATAACATTGTACAGTACACATTCTTTTTTCATGTTAAACCCTTCAAGCCAAAGTCAATTTTGTAACGATCTAAGGGAAATAAACTTATATGCATACCATTGGAAAAAATTAGATTTAATTAATAAACAAGGTAAATTATGATTAGCCTGGGAAGGACCCTCCCAGACGAGTTTAAAAAACTTGTGACTGACTCGCTAGCTGCTAACATCTAATCGCTGCCCTGCCCAGGAATACATTTTTTTATTTGTATATTTATTTCGACCTTGTGATATTTCACATAAATGTTTATCAATTTTATGTTAAAATGTATTAGCCAAGCATTGCGTACCCAAAGCTGTTTTTATACAGTTGCTACCGGAACATGAATCAGTCAAAGAGAGACTTTGAGCGACAAATCTATAATAATTTTCTGAAATAATACATCTAAAAGGAATCCTGATTTTTCAAGAGGCATGCAATGTGTACGGGCCTCTACAATTATGTGAGCTGTTTTCTTCCGCTTGTGTTATGATGTGCATAATATGAGCAGGGACAGGAATGTGCGATGCTAAGTGAGTTGCGAGCGGTGCTAGCCAGACTGACCCCTGCAGAAAAACTCAATCAGACTGACCCCTGCAAAGTGACCCCTTCAGAATGACACAGCAGACAGACCCCAGCAGACAGACCCCAGCAGGCTAACACTTGCAGACTGACACAGCAAACTGGCATTGCAGACTGCCCCCACCCCTCCCAGAATACTTACCTCTCACAAGAGTGCGGGCCGAGGGAAGAGCATGTGGGGCCGAGTCCAGTGTGTGTGGTGCGTGCATTGCCGAGTGCGGAGCATGCGGAGCCGATGGTGGAGCATACAGTGGTTGTGATTGCACAGAAGCTGTGCTACAAATTTGAGAATGATGCGTAAAATTTCTTTCCGAGTCAACCATCATTGACGAAGTTTGCATTGAAAAGTCAAACTTGAACTTTTGAAACTGCAGGGCGTTATTACATGTTTGCACAAACTGTGCGAAGATGTAAACACTTTACCGGAGAAGCGACAAAGGAGATGTATCAGTAGCACTTTACACCCATACTGCTCCTTGCCTAGATGAAACTGAAAGAAAAATGTCTAAAATAAGAGTAGTTATACTTTTCGCACTCAGTTCACCACAGCGTCTCGAAGGGGTTATATCAAGTTTAGAAAAGGTGTCATTGATATGTTGGTTAACGATCTACCATTCAAGCTGCACATTCCCAGATACAAGTTCTGCGGGCCGGGAACCAAGCAAGCTAGAAGGCTATCACGCCGTGACACAGGCATCAATGCACTAGACGACGCATGCAAGGAGCACGATATTACTTACTCCCAGACAAGTATCTACAAGAACGGCACCAGGCAGACTAAATACTTGCACAGCATGCAGACAAAAAAGAAATTCGTCAGATGCTGGGCTCGGCGAGAAAATAGTTGCATTGGGTGTATCAAACATTATGAAAGCCAAGGTGAAGATGGACATATGTGCAAAGAGTAAGCAGAAGGAGCGAGTGAAACGAAGATCTGTGAACATAGAAGAAAAGCATGCAAGTCCAAGAAGAAACCAAATTGTGGATTTCCCATTGTTTTTGCCTGCACTCGGGGCTCTTGGTGGCATAATCGGAGCCACGGCTGGTATCGCCCGAGCTTTCAACACTACATACTACGAATGGAAGCAGTTGTCGGAGGTTTTAAGACTCAATTCGATTATGAAAGCTATCACCGTGGGTAAAAAATGGACAATCCCTTGCCTCATGCCATACCCAGTAGGAGGCGGAAGTGCGCAAAAGCGATGCAGCAAGAAGAGACAATCATGAATTCACTGCTGAAGCGATGGCTCACAGATGTGGATTTGGAATTGTATGCATGCAAATTGAATATACGACACTTCATGGAAGTGTTTATGCGAGATGCTTTGCCCCTAAATCCAAGAGAGACGAATGTGTAATAATTAATATGGATACGACAGCCGGGCCCAGTACTCACTGGGTAACTTACATGAAACGGGGAAAATATGCAGACTACGGTGAAAGTTTCGGTAATTTGCATCCTCCACCTGAAATGCAACAGTACCTGAAAGGGACGAAGATGCCACACAACTACTACATGGAGCAGACACCTAACATGTGGAATTCCGGACATTTGAGTATTTGATTCTTGGTTGGTTCATACAAATAATTGTATAAAATGACTACATATAAGGAAAACATTCAGTCATGTCGATAACGCTTACCATGATGGGGCGTAGCTCCAAGCTGTGTGTGGTAACCTTTCCGCCACTCGGCCTGGAGGGAGAATGATGCATTGGCCAGGTTGGTTCTCATACCTACAATGCGATACCGAACATCGATGAAAAAAACTACAAAATGTACCTCGTTAAAAGTGGTAATGTCTCCAACGAAATGTCGCTGATCATAGGCTATTATGAAATGGACGACATCGCGAGGTACATTGAAGATTCTCTGACCCCCGAAACAGAATTCTAATTGTTTAGGAATCCCAATACTATAAATAATTTCATAAGCTGCAGCGAAGCTAACGATTTTACGAAATCAGATACTATTGGACCGATGCTCGGGTTCGAGCTATGCATCTACGAAGCTGCCAAAACTCAGACGAGTCGTTGGGGCATGTAAACATCTTGCCAGTGAATGTGATATATATACACACACACACACACACACACACACAAACCGTTTAGCAAGTGGCACGTACCTCAGTGAAAGGCCGAGCAGCATGCTGCACGAAATTTCGCCTAGGGTCCCTCCATGTTTTAAACTGGTCATAGCACTGCCAAGTATCAATTACATTCCATTCGTCGCGAAGAGAGCACACGAGGTGGTCGTGACATTCGTCGACCAGCACGGAGATTTGGTCAACTTTGGAAGCGAAGAAATCACTCTACACCTGCATTTGAGATGATGGGAATAAGATTGATGGCAACCAGAAGAAATAAAACATAGTGCCAATCGACGATATGCTTGTTTTGAAGACGGTGTGGCGAAATTAGAACATCATACAAACCTGCCTTTCCTGTTAGGACCATACACACTACGATCGAAAGTTCATAAGCACTGGCCAGGCTTTCCTACGAATTAGGAGGACTCTGGCGAAAGACGATGGAACCAACCCAGCTTCAATTAAATTTTCGAGTAATGTAATTCCTTACCTGATCGATCGCATCGTGTATTTTCCCAATGGTGTTGCTGTGGACCAGTCATGAAATATGGGCATAACCTGAACGATAAAATATTACCTTTCGTTCACACCGAATGAACTGTCTGTGGCCAAGTTGGCAGGCTGGGGATTCTAAGATGACTACATTGTTCCCATATTCCCTGGAGGCAAGTTCGAAGTGTGTTTCCCACTCTTCATGCAAATTGGATTCGCTGAAGATTACGAAAGTATTATCTTCAATTCGAAGCAGAAACTGGTGCTACTTCTAGGCAATATTTATACAGACACCATCGTGGGTACTTGCAAACAGTGGAACTGAAGCTACAGAGTACCGAATGGTTGTTGCCTCATGCGCAGTTAAGCACTGCTGAACGAATAAATATTTTGAAGAATGTGGAATATTGCAAAAACATCGATGTGGTTTCAGGTCGTGGAGTCTCAAGACATACCCCGAATTGTCAGTAAGCCAGTAAATCCATTTGATGGTGAAGTTCAGCTTTGTTTTTGAGAAACCGAAGCACATCATCATTGTTGGTCGATGAAGACGTGTGGTGGCTGTAAGCGGTATAAGGTGAAAACGTTTGTGGCTGATTGAAGCTTGATGATGTTGTAGCAGGTAATTGATGCTCGGTTTCAAAGGTATGTTACTGAAGGCTGTGAGGATGGACGTGTGCCGAGGAGTAAGGGACAAGTAATGTGGATGCAGATAAACACCTCTTTCTGCGTCCAAAAAAAAAAAAAGGCCTATGATAGCATTCTGTACAGCACATCGTTCGAGGTTGTCGTAATTCCTCAACTTGGCCGCTATCATGTTGCCAAAATATTCAGACTCAGCTTTATTAGCACTAGCCGCACTTGAGGATGTCAAAAGTTTAGAGGCTATATCATAGAATAAACATAAATCATAGTAACAGTTTATGATTAAAAAATGTCAAAATTGCGGTACCTTGCATGTGTAATAATCCCAACTTTAATAGCTCTCCCAAGTAGACAGAGATTGCCCTTATTTACATCTTGAAAATGACAGTTATAATCACTGGCATTATTAGCTGGTTTCCAGGACTACTGCAAGGAAAATACATTTTACATGTCAACTGCGGTTTTTATTGATTATGAAAGTGTCACGAAAATGAAAGTAAACAAACATGGGTCGAATAAACTTAATCGGGGTAAAAACGCCTTTCCAAACACTATGTATTTGCAAAGGTAAAAATTAATAATACCAAGTATTGCTTAAATATCTCGTTTCTGTTCCATGACCGATTTGTTTCTGGAAATGATTTCTACAGATAAAATACACGACTGCACAAAAGCCGTCGGATAAGGTAAACACAGCAGGCTAACGACCGAAATCCACATAATATGTTGTTGAAAACATATATATTTATTATTATTTCAATGTATTTATTTATTATTTCATTGTAGTGTAAAACCTATGTGTATTGTAACAGGTGTTGGCTCAAGCAAAATACCAGAGCACGAACCTAACCTAGATGAAAATGAAATGGACAATTAGCTCTAAAATTGAAACTTACTCCTGAGTAAAACCAACATAATTTTTAAAGCAGATGTAATACATAATACAGTTCCACACCACTTTCAGGATTATTTAATTGGTCGTGTATATTCAGTAGCCAGCTTGGAGAATGTGAGCTCCAAAGGATGTTTAAACGACTGGTTTTCTCAGGGCCGGGTTACAATGGGTATATACGACACTAACATTTATAGCGATAAGCACATCCTTAATGTTTTTCATTATTTTAGTGTAAAATAACACAAACTATTTACTCGAAGAACTTTAATTCACTGAAAATTTCGATATAATTCAACTGAACTACATTCAGCACGTGGTTAGAGCGCGCCCCGAAAAGATGGCGACCGAAAAGGAAACAAACACCAGCGATTTTGGTGGGAACGCTGCCATGTCACTTCGGATGTAGACCTAGTGTGTATTCTGTGGCTGTATCCAGGTGCCAGTCATCTTGGAAACTTCAGTTCTTTGCTGATGTACTTTTGTAACAGGTAGGCTGAAGTTGACGTACTTCATCAGACGAATTCTCCTGTTATGTGGCTGGCTGCTCTGTATTGCGTTCCTCCTGCGAGGTGTCCAACTCATTTAGTATCTGAAAGTGTGAGAAATAAACCCGAATTGAAATAATTGCGTTGCAAGAAACTGTAATTTCGAGGGATTGAAAACAAGGAACATCGGCCTTCGAAGAAGGTAATTTAGTAATCACTGCAACAAATTGCAGTACAGACAGGTTTATATACATGCGCACATAATTTACAATGGTTTAATGTAATATAAATAATTATATGTACATAATTGAATAAGCATTTTCAGGTGCATTCTCAATGCATATGTCACAGTTAATGTACAGTTGTATATGACATTACATTGGAAGTTCCAATATGCCTTTATGCACAATGTAGAACTCGACGAACGATATTATAACTTTGATATAATCCGGCCCATGAAGATATTAATGTGAAGGAGTATTACCTTAATAAATCAGAATATTACGACATGTATATTTATTATTTATGTGGAAAACCTACTTCAAAGTACCGACTGCTGTTAATAACGTCATACCAGTTTCTTATCAAATACATATCTCTGTACTATTACGTATGCTTTTTCCAATTGATTGGAATTTGATCTTCCTTTGTAACTAGTCGTGCCTTAACTAATAAATATGTCTCACACAAGCATATTTATATTACGTTCGTCTTCAACACAAACAACAACGGCGTTACATTATTTTATTATTTTTTATTTTATTGCTGTGAAACTGTTGACGCACCGTGACTAGACAATATCGCTATATCGTCATTCTATGTTAATGTTAGTTACTTACGGTTGTTACGGGTTCCAACAGTTTGTTTTTATCGTTGACGAACTTCAAACTTTTGTACTTGTGTACCACTTCTTCCGTCCCTGCAACGAAAGGCACACATTATGGTCGTTAACATAACCTCAATGTGTTGAAAACAAACTCAATTGTCACTTCTTGAAGAACGTACATGTTGGTACATTATTCTATTTACTCCAATTATGTACATGTTAATACTGCAGTTAGACATTTACAGCTGGTAATTTTGTCACGTAACCCCGTGTATTATGTGGTTTACATTAGAAGTAATCAATCACTTCACTGTAGTCAGCAAAAACTTTCCTTTGTGAGTTACTGAGCACTGTTACGTATTCTGTTTGTGTTTTTTATTCAACCAATGAACCTATCCGAACCTGGTCATGAACACAGTACAGTAATTTTATTATATTTTAATGTCTTGCTACTCACCTTTTCCAGTTCCCACAGTCTTCCTCATTTTCATGTTCTCCCTTCGGAAGGATGACAACAATCCCTCCATTTTCTTTTTACACGCCTCAACAGGTTGGCTGATAGCTTCCACTCTCTCTTCCCCCGCATCAAATATTCTAATTTTGTTGTAGTTTAACGGAAGCTTCGGATTCCATTTTACCTGTTTACTTTTATATATATAAATTGCATGGTGGCTTCTTCGCTCCATTCCATGTTGAAACACTATACGTCTACGCTGTGCGCGGCTGCACTGACGGTCTGCCGCGATGAAGGATTCACGAGCGCGCCTAATCTTGCTCGAACTATAACCGTATCCATACCCTTAGATCATCTCTTTGGATTCCGACTTCGAACGGGAACAGCCCGCGCCGAGCGCCGCTAACAACATTCTGCTACGTTTCCGTGGTTACGAGTCCCGCACACACCGTTACAGTTACGCGTTACGTTACGTACTACAGTGACTAGTGTGTGGCCACCAGAGATTGGCCCCGCTCGTAATCTCCGATGTGAGTAAATGGGACGAGCATACCAGCTCCAATGTGATGGACTTCAGAAAAGAATTCACAACACATGGAAACATTCCTGCGAACACGAACATTTTCTGCCTGATACTTCGCGACCGGCTCTTATCATATTATTTCCGAGACAGGACCATCAAAATACTTACGTATTCACAGCAGAGACAATATAAATATAACAGTTCACGAACGATAACTGTTTATTCGCTTTCAAGCGTCTTAAACTTCAATGTGTACTGTAATCTCCAGGGTTTCCAGAATCGAAATGGCTTCGTGATCAAGGAGATCGCAGTGTCCTACGAGGAAGATGGTAAAATCCGCACATGATACTTCCGCCCGCTTTATTCGTGGAAACTGTTAGACGAGAAGAGCAAGAAGACGAAATACTGCTTACCAAGTAATAACACGGACTGGAATGGGATGAAGTCAAGATTCCACATCATCAGATAGGAATCGCGCAGCGCTACTTGCTTACGCAGTACCCGAAGGCCCCGATTTCCGCAGCAGGACACGAGCAGGAAAATAAAGGTTTGAGCGATATGTGTAAATTTGAAGTGGAAATTATCGATGTGCAGGCTGGGTATGGATGTCCTGCGCTTCGCAAGGTGACAAAACTTTATGGCGACCAGCAGCGACACACATCTATAGCAGGTCAGATATTGACTGGACTTGCGCACTGAAAAACACGAGGCCGCTGCGCAGATGGTGCACCCCATCCTT
Organism: Dryococelus australis; assembly: GCA_029891345.1. Taxonomy (NCBI): domain Eukaryota; kingdom Metazoa; phylum Arthropoda; class Insecta; order Phasmatodea; family Phasmatidae; genus Dryococelus; species Dryococelus australis. The sequence goes on along the minus strand of CM057006.1, from coordinate 70,551,311 downwards.
GGACCGATAATTGGCTGATTTCAACTAGACACGAACTCACCCGATCTTCTTGAAATGTAAGAGAATTTAGTTTTTCGTGGGAAAAATCGACGAGATCGTTTAGTCGTCGCCTAGTGGTCTAACCGTCACCATGACTCCATTCTGTCCTACGAACATTTGCGCAAACACTAAGCCAGAATACGGTAGCGTGCATTGTAGTTTCATCGCAGAAGATGGACGTCTGTGCACCTGCACCGAGATCTGCGATGGCAGTGGCATGTAACGCTGGCGATTCACGCATTTTCCACTTGTCTACGAACAATCGCAGTATCGATTGTGTTGAGCCGAACTCCCGTAGTGCAGGAGGTTGGTGCGCCACCTATATGCGGTGCCGGAGGCTCTCGGTTCGAATCCCAGGCAAAGCATGGGTGTTAATTTAAGTTAGGTTATAAGCCGTCCCCTGTTAATCTTTCAAGCATAAAACCGGGGACGTTTAAAATCCCTTTACAATACAATAAAATACAATCAATTGGACTGTATGAGAGCATCGCCCTACATGGTGTTCCACACGAGGCCTGCGCCGTGGACCAAATAATTACCCCGGCACAGGTTCACGCTACCACCCATGCTCCAGACTGTGCTGTGGAGTTAACCCAGGTGGGGCACGAACCATCGGTCCTCTCCCAGTAGCCGGGGTCGAAGAAGGATGCTGCCACCCAGACGCACAGACGCCGCCGAGTGAATCGCCGATGCCAGGTACTCGCGTGTCAGTACCCGTCATGGATAATTCCGCCTCCGGTTCCACAAATTATCCTGCCCCCGCTCGTCATCGACCAGCAGATGTGCACTCCCTAATCTGCTGATGCTGATTCGGCTACCTACAGATCTGGTGTCGACGAGCCGGATGTTGGTGCTACCTCCATCGAGCCACACTAGTGTGACACCTCGCATTTACAACAATGTTCTGCGCCCATCGCGTCAAACCGCATCCCGTTTAGCTTCAGTGGCACAAACACACAGTATGACACCGACCTTTGTCTCCAGTACACAGAGTTTTGGAATCTAGAACGAAAAATGTTTTACTGGCAAAGTTTTCCTCATATAGTTATGAGACATTCGCTCAATTAAGCAAACCTGCAAGAGAGGAGAGAATAATTAACATATTAAAGCGTACAGTTCGGGTCAAAATAAATATCCCATCGCAGCATGCTCAAGTTTCACCGCTCGCCGCTCCAAAATGCAGTCGGGAATGTAAGGAGCGCAACTCCACGGGAATGTTGTAAAGTGGATTTAATTTCACAAGATATGGTGGTATACAGTAAGTCCGTTTAAGATGTCTCAAGGGTAACCAAAAACTTCTGAGAGTCCTCTGTAGTTTCTTAATTCTTTCAGTTGCGCCAAGACAAACCAGGTTCAATCCCCGGCGGGGTGTTGAGTTGACCTGAGAGATTTGGACGGCTCCCAACGACGAGGTCTTGAGAACCGATGAAGGTGAAATGAGGTGAGAATGGAGCAGCACAGGAATGAAAAGGAGGGGGAAATGGGAGATCCTCGAGAAAACCCGCCGACCAGTGGCGCCGCCTGGCACGATACTTACTTGCGAATATCCGGGAGTAGCCCGGCCGGGGATTGAACCCGGTTCGCCTTGGTGGGAGGCGAGCAGTCTAACCCATCAGCCACCGCGACTCGGAGGGAAACACGGGTTTTCACAAGTGGGAATTGCTGTTGACGTTGATGTTGACCAGGTAGATTTTTCGTGGTGCATTCCGCCGGAGCACCTTCGCATCTCTTCGCCCTTATCAATACTGAAGTAACCTGCTAAGCTCTGCCAAAATACATTTCACGCCAATCTTCGAGTGTACATCAAGCGAACGTGATAATTAATATTGGCAATAATTACTCGTATGCATTCCTCTATCGCGTGTAGCTGAGAAATTTATCGTGGACGTTAATAAAATACTATATCACAGATCTATAAGCACTATCTATAAATCAAAACATCGGTTTCAATGCAGCTGCTTTAAACAGTTCACTTTTGATAAAACACGAAGTAATGTAACTACTTTCCTGACACATGGCCAACTTTATTTAACGTGTGTTATTTTATCGTGAAGTTAAATAAAATCAGTTCGGGCGGTGTAGTGGTTAGGCTACTCACCTCCCACCAAGGCGAATCGGGTTCGATTCCCGGCGGGGTCACTCCCGGATTTTCGCATGTGGGAATCGTGCCCGACGATGCCGCTGTACGGCGGGTTTTCTAGGGGATCTCCCGTTTCCGCCGCTCCATCATTCCGTCACAGTTCCATACTGACCCCTCTTCGCCCTCATCGGCCCTCAAGACCTCGATGTTTATAGCCATTCAAATCTCTTCACTAACTTACAGATAGCTATATACGTCTTAATATTTACTTCAAAATATGAAATCGAATATAGTAAGCTTAAATTGCAAAAATTTAAGATCACATTCATTCAGTAAGTAATCATCGGAATACTCAAGGAGAGCCCTTTACGAAGTAGAGTAAATTAAAACACTGGAATATCCAATAGCAGATGTAACTTTTATTACAAATATCGACTAAAATAAAGGGAAAAAAAATCGCAAAAGTACCAAAATAAGATGATAAATTATGTATCTCCCAAAACATTAAACGAGATTTTCAGGAGAAACTATATTTGTTAACAACGGTATTTCAGTTTTTTTTTTTTTTAATTTAATCACTAATCACTATAACTATCAATTCTGTAGAAATTACATTATTTACTGGTTTAAACGGCTCGGAGTTTCTTGGCCTTACATGTCAACAAATTAAAAAAAAAAAAAAAACATTTACGTTATTGTATTGTATACAACTTAGATACTAAACAGAGAACGGGTACAGTGTTAATCACATACGTTAAGTGGTAGCATCGGCACATAGTCAAACGAAGCAGATTCGGTACATTTGGTATACAACAGCTTCGGCGAAATCCACAATTATTGAGAAAGGCATTTTGTAGACTTGTAAGAGCCGTAATTGTTTTCTTGTTCTGGTAGCATACTACCTGGCTAACTACTTGATTTTTTTATCCAATCATAATTTATTTCAGTTAACAAAATAATCTACAGTTGATCAAATGTACCCTTTCCTGTAAATTGCAAGGGAATAACTTCTGCAGTTTAACAAAATTTACTACCAGCAGATATACGATGAATCTAAAATAAACAAGCACTAATTAGGAATAATGACCTAGACATATCCCCGTTTTAATAACCCCTTCATTTACAAATATTAATAATCACAAACATTGAAAGACTTGCGTTTTTAAGTAATTATTTTACATTTCGTTGTTTCCTAGAGTGAATTATTTCATACAAGAAGTAAATCTATTTATTCTGTCGTCTTCCACGAGAATATCTTCCAGATATATATTTCAATAAAGCGGAGGATATAAAATTTTGTAAGATCGGTATGAAAATCGCATAAAAATCTGTTCGAAAAAATTTTTCTGTAGAATCAGACTTACCTTCCTCTGGGGGGGGGTAATGATTTTTTCTCTACGAACGCGAGCACAAAAGGTATGCTAGCGAACCGAACGCACCTGACGGCGTGTTTTCGTAGCTGAAGGGAAGACATCGCGAGGTCTACGTAATGGACCGATCATGCGTTATCCCTCGCCGGACCCTGAGTAGCTGGCCGTTCCCACGGCCCCTTGAGTGAGCCGGAGAAATAGACCAGCCCAGATTTCCCGGATTCCCATTTCCCTTCCTTCCCGGGCTGTCCACACGCTCCGGCGATCACCGGGTAGTGGTTATTTTCCCCGCTGGGCGGGAAAAAAACCGCGGGTCCTCTTCTCAGGACGTTTCGAGTCCGCGCGCGCGCGCGTAAATCGAGATAACTTCCTTACCGTTGTACGAGACAATGTCAGCGGAAAAATAATTGGCTTCCGTCCTGTAATTTATTATTCCCCTCGAGGGCCAGCGCAGAATATTCTTACATATTTAACGATGTGAAATACAGCGGCCTGGGAATGGCTAACATATTTCCTCTTCCTGCGGTGGGCCGAGGCCAGGACATTACACAACGCGCAGATTTAATTACAACGTCCTTCAAAATTAAAAAAAAAAAAAAATAGCACACAGGAAACCATTTAAATTTATAACAAATTTGCAAGATACTAATTTTATGGAAAACAATCACAATTATGCGAATTAATATTCACCAGCAAGACAAGTCTATTTGTTAAAAATGTAAAGACTTTCTCTTAAATACTAATATTACATAACATTAAACATATTTAGTGAAAAGTAAAGCGGCGTGATATGTTTACTCGTGATAATTTGAGTGAAAGACGGCAGTTGTAGGCCGTACCATACAACATTCTTTATGTTTATTTTAACAGCTACCGCAGATATTTATTAATTGTAAGAACTCAGTCTACACATTTGATGGTGCTGTCTTTGATTGACAGAAGTGAATGCAGTGATGTGCGGAATGAATTTGGTTTCGGAATTATGCGTGTTTAACATTTTCAAAAAATGAATTTATATTTATTGGAATAAGAAAGAAATTCAATTTCTCCATAAGAAATATTCTGCCACACAAAAGTACTAAAGTTAAACGTTTCCTTGCATTAAAAAAAATAAAAACAATGTTTTTATTAAAAATATTATTTTTTTTTCAGAAATTATGGGTTGAGTTCCTTAGCACAGCGTCATTATTTACTATTCCCAAACAACTTTAAATTCAATGTACTATAATATAGGCATAGGTCTTCAATTAACATAATTTTTTATATGGAACTGAATCCAAGATTTGGTCGCTAACGGTTTGTGTGTTAATTACGTTAAGTGATTTGCTTCTGCAATAGAGGTGAATCTATATAACTTAACGAGAGTTGGATTTTAGACAACTTCTTCCCTCATAATGAACAATTGGGTTCGTTAGCTAGTCCTTTCTCTTTACACTTTTCAATTTTATTTATCATAACACCTAGCCTTTATCTGTCACCGCACATCCCCTACCACGCCTAACCATTCATTTTTTCGCGTATGGCAGAAAGTAACTTTAATATAACTGAACGAAGCCAAGATATTAATTTCCGATCACCTAAGTACCCAAAGTTAATTAAACGATTCTCATCTTTATCATTTAAATTTTTTTCCGTCCTATTGTAAGATAATAATTGCAAAATATAGATTAAAAAAAAAGTAAAATTCGATTGACAGTACACATAATAGATGGAAACATTTATTTCTTGGCGTTTTGTATACAACACATGCTAAAACTGACTGACTCTTTGAATAGCTATATATGGTTTTTCCACTCATTCGCACTACAGGACTGAGGAGTGAAACACCAGGAATGAGATATTGAACTGTTGACAAACGCATTTATATAGGTCAATTATTTTAAATAATTAGTTTTTAGCACATTAGATATTAACGCTATTGTTATAAGGGATTCTACATAACAAGATGATTGTGGTTTTGGCAAGGTTCTGTAGGCGGTTATTGCTTAAAGGCTGTCCACGATAAAGTGAGCACTTTTGAAATCAACCTTAGAATAAAGTCACTGTTCCTATCTTCAAACATTTTAACAGGTGCACTGAGTGTCATGTTCCCAGTAATGTTGGTGACGATGGATGGGAAGTAGTTCCTTATCTTAACGTCGAATAAATAGTGTTAGCTAACCATTTGTGATAACTTAAATTATTTCTTTCGCTTTCAGTTTTTTTTATTGCATCGAAGTATAAAAATTACCCGATTAGTAAAATATTTACTTTTCCAATAATTTCACAGTTTCTCCTGACGAACGCATGGATGAAGTGATGAGGCCCAAGACATTGTTAATCTTACGTAAGGCGGGAAATACACAACGTGCATACTGCAACACTTTTCCTTTCTCCTATGTCTACTATCCTCTAATTCCTGTAATTCCTACTCAAAAAAATTATCAACCACCTTAACTTGTAAGAAGTGGTAAGGAGAGTCACGGAGGGAGCTCGCAACGGTAGTTAAATAAGGAAGATCGTTTATAAAAATGTATAATTTAACATAACAATCTTTAGCTATAACAACAGGGTACATTTACTCGTACAACAACAGAATGGTAATACGTTTACGTTAATATCACAAGAATTGAATACAATATGTAGCACGCAGCTAGTCCCTAGTCTTACCGTAATTATGATTTAAGGGGAGGAGTGGACGGTGGCTCGATACGAGTTATGACGCCCTACCGCAAACGCGATTATGCTCACCCGAAGTGTAGAGAAGATAGGCCCCAGAGCTCCTCTGGACTTGTGATAGCCTGTTGCCTTCGGCTTCAGCCTCAGTCACTCACTTCGCCGATACCCGGTGCCTTCTGGAAAAGGGGGGGGGGGGGGAGGTTGCCGCCATGAGGGAATGCTTTTATATCAGGGGGAATTGGGTCGTGTTTAACAAACAATTACGCCCTAACACCAACTATATCCCATGCGACCTTAGGCGGCGTAGCGACGCCAGGTTGTCGTTACATTACACCCCCCACCACCCCGTCGCAATATCAGCTGTCACGGATGTGAAAGGGCGTAGGAGGATGCAGATGTAACAGTGGGGGGGGGGGGGGGGAGTGAGAGGCACAAGTATCTTGGGGTACAACCGATCTGGTGAGGCCGAGGAGCTAAAGGCAATGAAGAACGTAATGCAAGGTGGCATACACGGATGACTTAACTGCGGTATCGAGGGCGTAGTTCCTGTTAGGAGCCACCGTCGCAAAAAAAAACAAATTCAAATTCTTGGATACACATGTTCGTTGAGAGAAATATTTAATGTAAGTTAAGTTACTTTATGGGGCAAAACGGCAAGGCCGGGTAGGTGAAAACACATCACAAAGATGCAAAGGTAATTGGTTAGCCATGGTATTAAAACGCAAAATTCTGAACATGCTGTAAGCGACACATGGGTGAGGGGGGATTGGGGGGAGGTGGCCAAGGCCACATTTACTAATTATTTAGAAAGAAACCCCCAATAGCTAGGCACCGGGCACGGGTAGAAGGAAGGTTGGATTGAGTGCGCTCTGAGTGAACGTTTGTAAACGTGCCAGAAATATTACACTTTAAAATAAATGAAGTTACAAGGCACAAGCCAGCTTGCTGAAATATACACGTTATTAACAGAAAACTATGTGCCGTGTTTGTTGTAAACAACCACAGTAAGAAGGAATGTTTTGTTCGTAAGGGGACAGCAAGAACAATAGTTGGTAACGCACGTTCGAGTGCGACGAAATTATGATACAGCGGTTGGTAACCCACGAGATAGTGCGACAGAGAAATTAAGATTTAGCAGTTGGCGGCGCCAGGTGGATGCATTCTCAACTGTCGATAATAGGTTGTTCTGTGAGCAGCGCGAAGCGTGCTTTCGCACAGTGGTTATTTTCTAGTGCGTACATTTAGAATATTTGGAATAAACCTTCGTTGCTGACTACAACTAAGTATCGCCTTAGGATGTTCGATATAACATTGATATACATTTACACAATTCTTATGATATGCAATGGAACCTTGATTTTAACATTAAACAATTGAAAACATATAAAAGTTGAATACTTATACAGACAAACGCCTGTGGGGGATAGTAAAGGAAAGTTTATGTGCGGCAGTTGGTAGCCTTGCGCCTGTTGGCGAAATTTTAATTACTCTCATGAATCACTGTATTTACACCTATGTGTGGCACTCACGCAGGAGCGCAAAATGTCTGTTTAAGCATAAAGAAACGGTGAAAGCACTGTATTTGAATGAGCACTGGTGGTTTCCCAGAAAGAATTATCAGTCTCACTGGTTTGAGGAGTGTCTTTCAAGTTTGCTTGTTCACAGTGAGTGTTAGGGCACGCTGCCAAGTTTAGAAATTGTATTAATGTTTGTTCCTCGGCAAGAAAATACAAGGATGCCCTGAGGCATAATTAACAATAATACAAATCTTATATATACATATATAATTTATCATGAAAGAAAGAATTAGTAAAGAAATATTTTATGCTGTTACTAGCATATTCACAATAGACACTACAATATGTTTACAATCATCTCAATAGCTACAGGATGATTTGACAAAATATTTTTATTCATCACACACACACAGATATATATATATATATATATAATATCTGTAGATAGGAATGAAATATAATAAAAGGGCAGAGTACACCTCTTAAAAATAACTTACAGGCTAGAAATAATATGTCACACTTATATGAAAGAACTGATGAAGTTCGTGTTACGAAAAAAATTAATTCAATGTACAGAGAATTATCGCTGCACTCAAGGCAGGGAGTGACTGTTAATTCGTCAATCGTAAAACAAAATACTTAATAATATTACTAGCCTATGCAATTTGATGTAGCAGTCATTTGATAACTGAAAATGCCATGAGGCATGATATTTAAAGTTTTAGTATGTGAATGAACAAGTATAGTCCTTGAGGCCTAAGTAACAAATATTTTTACTGTAAACAACATGGTAGGTAATATGATATAAAACTGCAACTCACTGATACAAGGAATAAAAACACTTAATAAATACTCTTCATTAAGGGTAGATAGTAAGACATTAAAATTAAACATTATGCATGGTTATATATCTGATATACATAAAATATTTGGAGTAGAATCACTTGGATTGTTGGGAATGTTTTATTTTTGGTTCTCTTTGTTTTTTTTTTTTTTTTGTAGAGAAACCCATTAGGTTTCGTTAGAAAAAACCATATTGTACTTGAAAATCATTGTATACCACATTATTAGTACACACAAAGCAGAAATGAACTGTCAAACTAGCAAAATAAAGAAAAGATTACACACTGATAGTTGGTGCAAATTAATATATAGGTACAGTTAACTTTGAATGCCGGCTGGCATGCGAATTGAACTCGTAATAAATTAAACACTAAGTTCAGACCTTGAGGTTTAGTAGTAATCATTGTGAAGGTACAACCATATAGATAATGATGTAAGGACAGCAGCGACAATAAGTTAGGGATAAAATTAAATGAAGTAATCTTTGTCATTAAAATTATCAATGAATACAGATGAAACATGTCTCAACTTGGTAATATAATATATTTATCATGTATGTATGCGTATATATATATATATATATATATATATATATATATATATATGGAGTTAGCCGTAGCAACGGTACACTGGTGACTGTTTACTTCAATTGGCATGTAGTGTTACTCATCTAATTGTGGTGTATTAAGGCGCTGACGTAAAGTAAATATCTTAATCAACTTGACATAGAAAGTGGTGACAATACACAGTAGGAAAATTAAGGCAGCTAGCGTAAAGTAATCAAAATGAACAGGGTCCACAAGAGAGAATAGCTTCGGCGACAGGAACTTACCACTCGCAGTGACTGGAACAGCATCTTGTACAATAGGGAACTCAGTATGGTTGACATGCCAATCAGTATTCAGAGCCGCTGATATATTATAAAAGTGAATTCCCTCAGCCAGGGACAGCTGGGGGAGGTGGAAAGACTGCTCAGGGAGCTAATGTACTAGAATGACTGTTTGAAGTAAGGGGATGATGGGAGCCTGCACATTGCATAGATGTGTGGCATGAATGATGATGTTGGCGGGTGTGGAGACCTGGCATCCACACGGGACATGTAGCTCAACAGCCCCTAACGGTTGGCTGGGGATGATCGTGTTTAGGGATGTGTTCATACCATGGTGTTGGCAAGGGGGTTGGTCAGCACATATTGGTGGGAAGAAATATTAATAACGAAAAAAGGTGCCATAATATTTACATAAAGTGAACAAGGAAGTGACGTCAGTCAACAAAATGGCAGATTTAATCTATTTGGCATTGTCGTGTGTGAGGGATTCAGGCTGGATGTATACAACATCCTGAGAAGGGTGGGATGAGGGTGTGATCGCCTTAACAATTTCTGTCGTGAAGTCGATCGCGGCGATGGGGGATGGTGGGTATAAGGTGCATGAATGATCGTGGAACTGATAGGGGACTGATTTTATGTGGTAGATTGGCCATTGAGCATGAATACTGATTACTGGCACTTGTAGTTTAATGACCAATTACTGCTCTGAAAAGGAACACTTAGCGAATTCGAGTGAATAATACTTATACAAATCTTTGATTCCTATACTGAGTGTAAAATTGAGTTTGACAAACTGTTCCTGCAATGCCATCAGATCATGTGTGAATTGTGTTTTATATAGCGCGCCAAGAAGCAACTTATGTAGTTGACAGGAGTAGATGAATATCTCAATGGAATGCTTGATGACGATGTTATTGATAAATTGTAAAACGCTCGTTACTAGTAAGTGAAATTGTGTTTCCAATGTGCGGACATTATTGAATGCAGTTTGTTGGGATCTGAAAACAGTAGTTAGTCCGTTAAAGATCTTGAAAAGGGAGTTTATTTTGTTCTCGTCTTTGTGTGTTATGTCATTAACAATATTTAATAAAACATTTAATGCCTTGTGTGTGTTGCGGATATTGACAGCAAGTTCCTGGATTTTTTGGTCAATGATTAAGTCATTCTGTAGAAGAGTGTGTAGGTGCTTGTTTGTTAGGAAGTTGCAGCACCAGCTGCAAACATCCCAAATGATTTGAATACTGCATGTGGTGTGGAAGTGGGTGCTGGAGTCATTGTGGTAATGTCGGAGGACTCCCGATTCGATTACCTTCAAATAGTTACACAGAGTTTCTTCCATTCGTACAAGTAATAATATTGTGGTCCGAACATGCAACGTGGAGAAAGCGATCCATGGCCTCGGGTGGTGAAGGAAACTTCAACTGCAGTTTGTACAGCAACAGGATACAAGTTCCATACACCATGTTAGACTCTGCCATGACTAAGTAAATGCCGGCGTGAGTTCTGAAGGTCGGCTGTGTGGGGAGTCCAGCTGTGACAACAAAAGAAAACAGATACATGGCCGTAATGGCAGCGTGAGCGGGCAAAACGCCCCACCATCTGAGCGTGGCACGGCTCTGGAAGGCCATTGTCTTTGGCAATGCTCGGCGTATGTGCAGAGCGATTCTGCCTGTGTGCAGTGCAGCCAACCTCAGCGGGCGGTGTGAAGAACATTGCAGTCGCACTGCGTGGGTATGTGAGAGGCGAGAAGAGTAGTGGCAGGCCCATATCCCCTATACTGCTAGCAGGCTGGAGACAGTAGCCCGAGAGCACGCCGAGATGCAGGAATGCAGCTGGGAAGCCACACTGTACGTGCTTGCTAGCCGTGGTGCGCGCGCTGAGTTGGTGCTCGGTCAGCACACCCCAGTTGCCACACGCCTCGGTTCCTTGCAGTGATGTATAGGACACTCACAGCTTAGAACGTTGCGCAGAGAGAGAACAATATACACTGTAAAACATTTTAAAAGAAACATTAGACACAGTACAGACAAGAAAGAAATTACACGAACAATATCGTAGTACATTAACGGCTATATGCTAACTTTGTGTGCCTGGTACAGATAGTATCGAACTTAGGGATGCCAGATTTGTTCGTCTGTATTCGAACAGCCTAGGATATCTGTGATACAATACAGGCCACAGTAACGGTGTGTAAGAGACTTTTGTCTACGACGGTAGCATACCCAGACACAGTTGTTGACATGTAAGGTGTTCTTCCTATTAGTCTTATCAAACTGTGTTTTTGAAGTCTTTGAGCTTGAATTAAGCTATGCTTGGCTGTATCACCGGCGGCTAGGAGCTTTTCGCACCAATTATGACCCCGCTCGGAAAACCAGGTGGCTACTTCCTGGGCTGGGAGGACTGCTTCTACCCCATGGAGCAAATAGAAGGGAATCAACATAGCTTACCTATTAATGCTATCATTATAATTAAACTGAATAAAGGGGATGTACAAATCCCAGTTTTACTGGTACACACTGGCACAAGCCGTAAGTTGTTCACCAATTAAACGATTATTGCTCTCGACTAGCCTGTTACAGCGGGGGTTGTAGGCAGTGATAGTTGATTTCTTCATACCTAGAGTTTTCAAGAGGTTAGTAATGAGGTCGGTTTGGAAGCTGGTGTCCCTGTCAGTAAGTATTTGTTCTGGACATTCAAACTGTAGTATGACTTCTTTTATAAACTCCGCACATGTAGCGGCATCGATAGGCTGAACTGGTTTTGCACCAACATAGCGAGTGGCATATTCTGTCATAACTAAAATATACTTATTTTTACGTATTGTAGCGTCTAATGCCCAAGTTTTCAAAAGGGGTTGTGATGGTATTGGGGTTAACTAACCAATGGGTTGTGAAGTGATAGCTTAAATTTATGACATTAAGGACAGGATTTGACATAATTCTTAACATCTTCAGCCATTGTGTCCCAATAATACGACTGCTTAATTTTCTGTAGGGTTTTAAGGATGCCAAAATGCCCACCCCCAAATATAGCGTAACAATGGGTTTCAATGACGTCTTGAACATACAGCTGAGGCACAAGTGTTAATTTTGAAGGTACTTGGGGTGTGATTACCTTAAACAATATCTCGCTGTTAGTGGCTATACCGTAGCGACGACTTAATCTATGATATTTGGTGTCAGATTGTTCCGGATGCAGTAAGGCTCGCTTGAGTTTGTGGATATGGGGGTTGTTGTCCTATTCACCAGTAAATGGGGATGTATGAACAGTGATAGGACATAGATGGAACACTGACTCGTCATCGATCTGTATGTATTCTTGGCAGTGTGTATAGACAGGGAGAAAATGTATGACATCATTAAAAAAGACACTAAGAATCTTACATTTAAAAACTGGATCAATACATGTTGTGGCGGGGGTAGAGGAATGCATTTGATGAATTACTTCAACATTCACCTGGTAGAGGGTAGTTGTGATTTTGATGATCACGTGATTAGGAAAAATGTCCTCTTTTTCAACCGCTGTGGCAATTCGATCTCTGTCATTAGGGGCGTCTGTGGACAGGAAATGGTGTTTAACATTCTCCCAGTGCTGTCTAATATATTTGGCTACAGCAGCACTAATTTCGGACGCTTTGTCAGAGTTCTGGAAAATGGCATCGGCAAAGGCCTTGAAAAGTGAGGTGCATTTCATCATTTCGCATTTGACTTTGTATTGAGTGTTGTGGACTGTGATAGTTTGAATAATGACCTCTGGGACCGTGGGAATACGACTTAATGCATCGGGAAGAGTGTTTAACTTATCACCCTTAACTTATGTGTCTCAAAGTCAAAGTCACTTAGTGCGATAGCCATTTGTTTGAATTTGTGCATTATGGTCAGCCATAGAAAGCAGATACTGCAAGCTGGCGTGGTCAGTTTCAATAGTGAATTTGCGCCCATACAAATATAGGCAAAAATGTGTACTCAGATATTAAATAGCCACAAGTTCTCGTTCTGTGGTAGACCAATGTGCCTTCTGTATAGAGAATTTCTTAGAAGCTAATGCAACAATGTATATCTGTTGTGGCATCGCATGCTAGGATAATATCATTGTTCTTGTTGAATGTTTGCAATACTGGTGCTTGTATAATGAGTCATTAAAAATTAATAAAGGAATTTATTGTTCTGTTCGCCATTTAAAGGGAGTATTATGTTTGGTGAGGTCAATCAATTGCTGCGCAACTGAAGCATAATTTAAAATATATTGTCTGAGGTATGAGGTCATGCCCAGAGAAGTGCGAAGTTGTTTAGGGTTGACAGGTGGTGCCATTTTTCTATCGCTGTGACCTTATCGGGTTCTATGGCCATACTTTGGAAAGTAATATGTGACCTATGACTTTAACTTTATGTTGGGCAAATGAGCATTTTTTTTGTATTAACTTTGATGTTAAAATGTCATAATATTTCAAAGACTTTGTTAATGTTAGCAATGTGTCCCACAAAGGTATTACCCAGTATGAAAATATTGTCTATATAGGCGATCGCCGCTGTCCATCTCAAGGGGCCTAAAAGTTTATTGATGAACACCTGGAAATGTTGAGGGGAGGTGGATAATCCCATTGGCATTCTTTTGTACTCGAATAAAACCACCCCATCAATACTAAATGCCAATTTATGATGATCCTAAGGTCTAACAGGGATGCTATAAAAGCCAGAAAATAAATCAAGACTTGTCATATAAAGGGGATGTTGTAAAGTGTTTAAATGTACTCGGTCCTTGGGAGTGGATACTGCACCCTGGTGAGGTGTTGACTCGATTTTCTGAAATCAGTCAAAAATCAAAGACCCCCATTTTTTTTATCACATGCTAGGGGCAGAATATGGGGAGTCAGATTCTTGAATTATGCCCGCATGGATCATATCTTTAATTTTATTTAAAAGTTCATCATGCACCTTGGGACTGATCCTGTAAATGTGCATAGCTATGGGTTTGTCAGAGTTTAAATCCAATTAATTCTCAAAATCTTTCACTTCCATGAACTCTAGGATTGAATGTGCGAAACGGTCACTGTAGTTATCAGTAAGACTTCTGATGATGTACTTTTGATTGATTGAAAGGTTATTATTTATGTGAGGGCCCTGTGATGGTTCATCTTCAAAAGACTCATTAGGATTGCAAAAATGTTCTATAGAAGGGTAATCAGGTACATATGTAATGGTAGAAACAAATGGGATTTCAGTAATCTTATTTTCATCGTGGGCATTGATAAAGAATTGGGATAGCATCATGTTTGTTGATAAAGTCAACACCTAAGACGAGGTCCTGTTTGGGGTTGTCAACTATCAAAAATTTTTGGGGATAAGTATTTCCATGAATATTTAGATAAATGCATGCCTCAAACATAGGTGGGGATAAAATTGATGTGGCTGCGACTAGTGTTATATTTTCTTCTAGGGGATAAAGGGGCTGATTACTTAAACAGTGCTAACCACACAGCTGCATGAACATCCTGTATCCAATAACGTATTATATTGCTTGTCCTTAACTGAAACGAGGACATGCAGTGACGCTGAGCTAAACTGGGTTTGCTGACAGGGCGAAGGAGGCATAGTGTTAACTTATTTTTGTGTTCCAATTTGAAGTACGGCTCTGCTCAACTAGTTTTACAACAAACACTTATCATCGTGGGACTCGGCACTCTTGTTTTGAATACATTCTGCATGCACTACTTGTGAAACCTGTGTGGGTGGCGATATGAAAACGGTGCATGGTGTCAGTTTGAATTAATTTGAAATCTGCGAAAGCGATTACCAATGTCCATGGAAAACTCAAAGTTTTGCTGCGGGAAAAGGAGGCAATGACAACTTTTATGGCCTACAAAAAACACAAAGCTCAATTGTCGCTGGCAAGACTGCGTGGGCCTTGAACTGTGTGCTGCACGGCAGGGAATCACTGCGATGTAGCAATGCTACATTCACTGAGCTTGCGAGTGTCGCTGTGGGCTGTTTGATGTGTTGGCACATTGTGTGTCCGTAATACAGACAGCGGCGTGGGCGATTGTTTACTTATCGTTTGGCGAACAGGAACTTTACTCACCCTAGCAGAAAAATGTGGCTCAGAGGGTTTCGCAAAAGTGATCTGAGAATTGCATTCTTGCGCTGTGTTACCATCAACAACATGACGTGATGAGGTGATAGGCGAAAAATTAGAGATGGGCTGAAAGTTTTCCTTTCTGGAATTAAACCTCGCTATTTCCGCATACAATCTGCTGGGTACTACTTTGCTAAAATTGCATTACACGCAGCCCGAATCCGGGCACTATTGTCATTGGGGGTGGTGTGTTTTACCCCCTCATGGGGAAGTTTTTTGACTGATTGCACTTCATTGTATGCATGTAACTGTGGTGTGGGTACAGTTACCATGTTGCAGTGTAGTGTGTTGGCGGAGTTTTGGGACAAATGGGCGGTGTTGGTACGGTGGTTGGGAAAATTATGTGTGTGGTTGACACCGCCTCGATAATTACCGAAGTTTTGTGGTGGATTGGGAGCGTGTGGGTAGTTGTGATACTGTGTATGCCTAGGTTAGTAGGAATTGTACCCTGTACGAGGTTGTGGAGTGCTTTGGCGTGGTTGATACTGATGCTGAGTGTACTGACTTGGTGTATGTGGGTCAGTTTGACGGAGCGAAAATTCAGCAATCTCCGGTTTAAGTTTGGAAGTTTCCACCTCAAAGCACGTGGCATCTGGATGTGCAAGGGACTGTGTTACATTCTGTTGATATTTAAAAATCCCAATCTCAATTTCGCGAATGTTTTCTAGCATTTGTTCTAAGGTGTCGTTTGGGAGCCCAATTAACTTATCCGTGATGGAGGGTAAGATACTTTTCCAAATGACATACATGAAATCGGAATTTGTCATGTTGGGATTGTGGTGCGCCCTGTAATATTGCAATGTTTGTATGTGGTGGAGTGTGTCCTTATTGACGGCTTGTTTCTTGGAATAAATCAAATGTTTGACACGCTCTGTCTCAGCTGCACTTGTGAATACATTTATCAGTCCTGCTTTTAATTCTGGCCACGTGATAGGTTGGGCGTGGTTGTGGGTCAGGTTTTCCAGGGTGTGTTTGGCGGTGTCGTGGAGAGAAAAGCGAATATGTTTACATTTTAGCATCTGCCTAGCCATTAATGTCGGCCACTTCCTCAAATGTGTGCAAAAACTCATTTTTGTTTTCCCCCTGACTGCAGGAAAACGAGGGTGGTTTCTCAGGTTGGGTGAAGACAACATTGACAGGTGGTGGATTGGCCATGTTGAGTTGTATTTGATTGTCGGTGGTGTTGATGCACGAGTGGGTGGTGGGGGGTAATATATGTGAGGGTAGGGGTGCAATGCCAATTTCCTCGTAAAGGGGAAAACTAAAGAAGTCAGTGAGGGGTGTAGGTGATAGTGAAGGTGTGTTTTGTATGGATTGTATTGTGGGTGGTGTGTCAATGGGTAGTCTCACTCTGTGGTAGGAAATTACGTGTCTAATGATTCGTTTTTAATTTGGCTAGGGGTGGGTGTTTCTGTGGTGTGTAGAAGGGCACATCGCGTATCCCGTTCGTCTAACGATTGTTCAAAATCTGAAGTGTCAGTCAAATTTTTATTAACATTTTTAGAAACCGTGGAGGTGTTCTTATGGCTGAGTGTTCCCATGCTCCGTGTAAGATGTGTGTAATTAATGTGCGCGGTTGTGTATTTATTGCTGCACACTTGTTGTAAACTTAAAATTAAAACAAACTACAAGAAAGAAGAAGTACAAGCACTCCGACAGCACTAAACACAAATGGAGTGGTTTAAGCGAACAGAAGAACGTGATGTTCTGCATGCATCATAAGCAGTAAACACACATTATTCTAACTATTTAAAACAAAGCAGCTATGAAGGGAGTAGATGGGTGAAAAGCTTGGCCGGAATGGTGTGCTACGCAAGCGCTGACTCGCGCACGTGGTAACTTACCTACGATACACTTGCTTAATGTGGGAGTAGAACAGCTGTTAGCGTGGGTGTGCGGGGCTGTCTGTTACAGACGGGGGAAGGTGGTTTACTCTTATTGTTATCAAAGGGATGAAATTTTTTTTATCAAAACATGCAATGAAATGATTATTCAATGACCTTGGGACAGGTGGAGATTGGCTGCAAAGAGGTGGGGATAGTACCCGGTGCCTCCACCAGTGAAACACTTGTTCTTCCTCCTATGTCTACTATCCTCTAATTCCTGTAATTCCTACTCAAAATATTATCAAACACCTTAACTTGTAAGAGGAGGTAAGGGGTGTCACGGGGGATCTCACAACTGTAGTTAAATAAGGAAGATCGTTTATAAAAATATATAATTTTATATACCAAACTTTAGCTATAACAAAAGATACATTTACTCGTACAACAATAGAATGGTAACACGTTTACGTTAATATCACAAGAGCTGAATACAATCTATATAGCAAGCAGCTAGTCCCTTGCTTTGCCTTAATTATGGTTTAAGGGGAGGAGTGGTATGGTGGCTCAATATGAGTTATGACGCCCTACCGCAAACGTGATTATGCTCACCCGAAGTTTAAAGAAGATAGGCCCCTGAGCTCCTCTGGATTTGGGGTTGCCTGCTGCGTTCTACTTCAGCCTCAAATACTCACAACTATACTTCGCTGATACCTGATGCCTTCTGGAGGGGGGGGGAAGAGGTGCCGCCATGAGGGAATGCTTTTATAGCCGGGCGAACTGGGTCGTGTTTAACAAACAATTGCGCCCGGTCACCATCTATATCCCATGCGACCTTATGCGACGTAGCGACGCCAGGTTGTCGCAACAATACAAATAGATCTTAACCAGGGCTTTCGAAAATGTATATTTAACTCTGAATAGCCTATACCTCTGGAATTCAGGCGAACCGTAACTAGATGATCCATGATGTCATGTATGTGCTTTATGCCATCGCAAGTCACATTTTTTCCATTCCTCCTTCAACTGCGCACAAATTTCAACAAGTTGTGGGCACCGTAGTAGGCAGCATACCAGCTGTTCCCACTCATGTTTTATTCGAGAGAGGTCTGGTGACCTCACAACCCAAGGTAGGATGCCAGCCCCTAGTAGAGCCTGTTGAATCATGGCTGAGATATATGCCTAATCTTTGACGTGTTGCAGAATGCTGCTGGGTCTATGCCGTGGAAATT
Source organism: Dryococelus australis (assembly GCA_029891345.1). Lineage (NCBI taxonomy): Eukaryota > Metazoa > Arthropoda > Insecta > Phasmatodea > Phasmatidae > Dryococelus > Dryococelus australis. The sequence continues at coordinate 70,532,788 of CM057006.1, read as the reverse complement.
ACTGTAAAGTTGATTGGAGGATCTCGTACACGTACCAACAGTTTTCTAACAGCACTATATAATAGTCATATTGCATAAGGTCATAACTAATGGCCGCATACACCATAACGCCAGGGGTATGGTGTTAGGTTATCCCGCAATATGTTCTCATTTGTTATTTTTTATTGTGTATGACAACAGCTGCATGGCTATAGAAAGCGTATAAACAACTATACGCTGTTCACTGTAAAATGCGCACTTTTGAACACCCTGCTTAAGATCTACTTGTATGCACGTTGTGTAATCTTCCACCTTATGTAAAATTAAAGTTGCTATGCACCTTTATTCATACGTCTGTCAAGTGAAACAATGAAATTATTAGAAAAGTAAATATTTTACAAATCTGCTCATTTTTACACTTAAAAGCATTAAAAAAAACCGTAAGGCGAAATAAATAATTAATGGTATCACAAATGATTACCTAACACTATTTATTTCATGTTAAGATACAGAACTTATTTCTCTCCATCATTATCACGTTTACTGGGCGCATGTCTCCAGTGCGCCCATTAAAAATGATTGTTTCTAAGGTTGATTAATAATGTGCTCAGTTTATCGTTAACAGCTTTTAGGAAGGAATACAGAAAGGTATTCTGACCTATAAGATGTCACGCCCTAGTGCATCAACTACTGCGCCTTAGCCTGAAGTGCAACTCATCAGGGAAGGCGGTTCGACGTTATTGCCACCTCCAGTCCTTACATTCTCTGCACTACAGGCGTTGTATTTCAAGATGGATCCGTACTGATGTTAATATGCACAGAGGATGCCATATTCATTGATTCACCACTTGATAATACTCAGTGAATTGGTAATGCTAGTAGTAGTCTCTCAGATCACATTATCACTTTGGATGTTGCGCTGAGAATTATTTCTGTATTTCGCCTAATGAATTTTTACTTGATTTCCAAAGACGGGTACCAGAACGTTGTCAGAGCTATGCATTGCCTTATTTTGTCAATGTGGAAATACATATTGTAACAGTGATTAGTCTGCAGTCTAAATGAAGAGCTGTCTGTCGAGCCTGCCAATCGGCCACCAGCAGGTCATACTCTATGTCATCGTTCAAACTGTTGCGAAATGCCGATACTGTCCTTTATGTTGTCGGCTTGACACCTTGTGTGATCACATGTGCTGGACAGTAGTGTCGACGGTACCTTAGTTGTTTATGCAGAGACGTTTTTCACCCCTTGTATAATGTATCATGTGCTTTTCTCACAACATTCATTCATCACTATAGTCACTTGAACTTAAGTGTGGTAGAGTAGGACATTCGCTTCCAGTCAGCAAGCGCATCTTTATATCCACGCGGTTCAATCTACATACAAACTCTGATTTCCATTTTCTTTCCCTTCACGATCATAGTCTTATCGGGAAATGAACTTAATAACCAATATATTGAAAACTAGATCTGTTCTAAAATGTATACTTAAAAACACTCGAGGAGTGAGTGAGTGAAGAGTGATGAGATTTGTGCGGCTCTTAACATCGAGTGAGAACCGATGAGAGTTGTTCTATTATCCTTTCCTACGCAGGTGTCTTTAAGGGAATAGACTAGGGGCGTATCTGACTCACAACACATTTGACAACGACTCTAATACAGTAGGAATACTCTTTATAACTCTCAGCTGATTATGTAAAATGTTATTTATTTTGGGACTCTATTAATGTAAATCGTTATCAACCCTCAATAGTAAATGCTCCTCAAATAAAGCTGCTACTGAAGCAATCTAACAATCCCTTCGATATCTACTGCTATCCAAATTTGACTCACCACTGGAATATCATATAGGTGGGACGTACAATCTCGCACCGTCGAGAAGTCCTCTCAGGATCCTCTCGTGGTGGATCTTCTCCTCTCGCGTTGTCTCTCAGCACCGGAGCTCGAAGTTCGGTCAGCGGCGGCAGCACCCTGCGCCGTCATTGACCTGGAGAGTGGTGAAGGATAAAGATGGCCGACACTCTGGCGACCTCATTTATAAAGTATGGCTGCGCCCGCAATTCCTCTCCTCTAGTTGGTGATAGAGTGGCACCCTGCCGCTTGTATCGAAGTTGGCACCCAGCAACACCTCGTTTGCCATAACGGAGTGAAGCGAGGTGAATATGGAGCAGCGCCGGAGTGAAAGGGCGGGGGAAAGGGGATACCCCCGAGAAAACCCGCCAACAAGCGGCATTGTCCGGTACGATTCCCACATTAGTCCCAGAGCGAACCCGCCCGGGATCAAAGCCGATTCGCCTAAGTGGGAGACAAGTAGTCTAACCACTACAACAATGTGGCCCCGTTCCATGTAGGCCATTTGTCAATCAGGCACATGGGTTTAAAAAATAATTATTAATTGGTGTTGTCCTTGTAGCTTCATATGTTTCAGTTACTCTTTGCGGAAATTTTAGCGGCTCTTTTGCTGTTATTACAATGTTTCTGTTATAATCCATGCGTTTGTGTTAAGTGAGAAATTATTATAAAGTGGATGTTTCATCTGTATTACAGTTTTCCTACTGTAGATAACGACGCTTATTCACGAAACTATATTCATGACATTATATTCTAACGCATATAATACACATGTAAGAATAAAAATAAATTACAAATTTTACATCGTGTTTCCTTACATTTTAAAACAGAAACAGTACTACTTTGCAACCCCTCAGTGAATACATGTGTAGTATAAAAGCACTTAGGTGGAGATAAGCTCCTTCAAATATGTTTTCAGTTGCGCGTGCAGTTTTGAGTGTTACGATTTCACTAATTTACACATACAAAAATTGCAAATATCTATTTCTGAATTATAAGTGAAATTAAAAAATACCTTTTTTAAATAGCCTTGCTGAGAAGTTTATCAGTTTCTTTTTTGGGTGGACTTGTGCCAGTCATCATTATCAGCAAAGTTTTTTGCTGTTACATTCTGCAGCGTGGCTGTGCCCGTGCATTGTTTCGTCATTGTAGGACAGCTTAAAAATTGCGAGACACTTAAATAAACGAATGCGCTAAATCGAAAGCCCCGTAATGCCTCGGAACGATCATTTTACATTGTACAAATCACGAAACGTCCTTTTTTGGTCGTATAAATATTCTTTAGTATAAAAAATTTTCCATAAAAATATAAATTTTTGTCGACATCGTTTCCGTCGCTTACATATGTCATGACGTCTTGTGTTTATTTCGCTCATAAGAAATCATTTTACCTATAGGATATAATATGTATTGTATTATAAAATTTTTAATAATTATTAAAAACCTTTTAAACATAATTAAAATAAAGAGATATATTAATATACAACAAAAAAAAAATTAAAAGTGAAAATGAATTGCAATTATATTTTATTGAATGCATTGTAAGGTTAATACCTTACAATGCACCTTATTATATGTTGTGATACATTTGTGTCTAATTCTTTATCTTGTGCGGGCGCCTAAGATTTTTATTCCGAATATATCTCAAATAAATTCATAGTTTAATCTACTACTTTTTTTATGTACACTGTTCGACTGAACTGATCTTTAATGGCGTAGTTCGAAACACTAGCGATATTATTTCCACTGCTGCGGAAACATCACACAGAACTGGCATATCCGCCGTAATGAGGCATGTTAGTTACATCCATGCTTTGTGCCTCATTAGTAAGACAGATGCGGGAAGCTGTTTGCTTTGAGCAACAAACCTGGGTCCTCTTGTCAAGATCTCCAAGAGATTACAGCGGCAAGTCAACAGATTCGAACCTCTGGAGGCGCCATAGCACACTGGCACTTCCGAGTTTCACTTGTCCGACGCATGAATAAAGTGACGAGGTTCATGGCAATGTTAATCATACATAAGGCGGATGAATACACAACGTATATACAAGTAGATCTTAAGCAGGGCTTTCAAATGTGCTCATTTTACCGTGAACTGCTTATAATATACTAAAGTAAGATTCACGAGGAGTTACTACCACTCACAGGACCTATTTCATATATCATTTGAAGCAAAATATGTCATTAAAATGTGGACCATATTGCCAATATTTACAGGGTAATTAGACATATTTGAGTAATTACGATTAATATAATAACCCTTTCAGGCGTAAATACAGGGATGTAATATCAGACAGTATTTTTTACAGTTGAGCATCTCAATTTGCGTCTGAGAAGCTTACAAACGGTGTTCAAATATGTTTCCGTCTACTTCCATACATTTATGCTCCATTATGCTGGAAGATCATACAAAGCCTCACCGCTAACGGAATATCTTCATGTAACAGCGGTAGTTCTTCTTGTAAAAGTTGCTGATGAGGGTTATCATATTGGGCTATTTGTCACCGTTTGGGCTACTTCAAGGCAAAAATTGCGTACAAAGACTACGGAAGTGCGTCTGTCGCAATTCAGGTGATTTTTGTAAGGAATTTGCGAGATTTGGGCTACGCGGAATTATTTACTTACTATTGGTATATATTTTTGATTGTGAATAAGATAATTAATGGTCATCAGTCAGATAAATTGTTAAACAACCACTGTGGAAACAATTGAATAGGGCCTCTTGTTCAGACTCATGTAGCTCGCTGCGGACAATGCATAGGCGAATTGAATATCACGCGATGGTTTATGGATTAGAAATTTTTTTTAAATTTCGTGTAGGCTTATATCATTTTTAAATTTAAAAACAATTCGTGTTTCATACATGAAAAACATTACCCTGCACTTTAAAAATGCATTTTATGTAAGTGTAATCAAATTGGGCGACGTTTGGGCGACAAATGATTGGCTAATTAGGCAACATCAACAAAAACAATCTAGCAACCCTACCAGCACGCCAATGCGTCCTGGATGTCGTGTTTCCCCGACTTTACTGGCCCGCTCTGGCTTACGCGAATCTCGAAGAAGGAACACTAAGTGCGAATAATAGCTCTACCGAGATTCTATGACACCATAGTGACACAATTAGTTCACAAACTCGTGATACCAGTGAAACAACACTTCCTACAGTGACTCGGAGTGATGCGAGTGAAAGTTACACGAAAGACACGGATTTTAGTTTTCCCCTCCATTTCCTCATAACCGCGCCAGTGAAATCTCACCGAAAATCGTGTTCTCCACCTCTGATAGTGCCAGAATATCAACGCATTTTTTTTCCGGGCAGGAAACACAGTGTACGGGGGAAACGGAATAACAATAAATAATAAAAACGATTTTATTAGCAATCAAACACAAATACGACCCTCACGGGCAACACAACGGCAATACAGATAAAAAAAGTGCATTCCAGTGCAAAGGCACGCTATTCCACGCTTGCAACCTAAGAAAAGAAAATAAAAAACAGCTTCACAGCAAATAAAGAGAAGAAAAACAAGCAATAAAACAAAAAGTGGGGGGAAAAAAAAACCCCAACGAAAACAGCAAGAACAAGGTCCGGAAAAAAAGCCACGTGGGCAACAAGAATACCAAAACACACGAAACAGACTTCACAATAAGGGAAACAGAAGGATTCCGAGTCTTTCCCTCGCACCCGAGAAATTGAACGAGTTGTATTATCAGAGTGTCAACAAAAGTGACATTTTCAACCCGATAACGGCGAATACAACGTAGTGCCTGCTGTGTGGTTGCTCGTTGATCCACCAACTTCCAATGAGCTACAAAATCGCAGCTTGCAAGACGTGATTCATTTTCTGCTAGCATTAACTATTCAGCACTGAGTTGTTATTAGCGCTAGTAGTGTTTAACATAAGTGGAAAGAGTTTTAAATGTCTGCTTTAAACTTAAACAGTATATTAATGTATTTGTTTTTCGAAGTGTATTAATACTCATGATATATGTTAGATAAGTATTTAATACTGTCACCCATTACCATCGTTGAGACAGATAACAAAACAGTTCGGAATGGATAAATTTGTTTACAAAAAGCCACGAGTTGAATTCACCGAGAATGTGACATCATTACCAGATGCGGAGGTCTCTTCTCATATTCCTTCACTAACTCTATCAGTGAGTTCAGCTTCGGCATCGTCACAGTCACAGACTACTGTTGCGAGCTGCTACAAATTACCTGATAAGAGTAAAGGTAGGACTTTTCAGAAGTCATGGACGGCATCATTTAGCTGGATGGAATGGGATTATTCTAGCGACAAGGTATTTTGTAAGCCTTGTAAGGAAGCAGAAGCTAATGGCTTTCTGAAATTAAGTACTACTTTTATTTTTGTGGGTTTTCTAACTGGAAAAATGAGCTCGAAAAATTTAGATCGCTTGAGAAAACAGAAACTCATAAAAAAGGTTAAATTAATTTACGATCTTCCTCCAAACAAAGTGTTTAATACAATTAAACGATCAGTTAAACAAAGATATGGAGAATGTTTGCTCAGCTCTAATGGCTATTTTCACAACCTTAAGGCTCCTTTGTCGGCAAGGATTATCTATCCGGCGCCATGAAGACGTAACTTCGAATTTCATTCAATTACTAGAATTGCGAAAAGAAGACGTGCCTGACTTAAAACAACGGATGGGACATTCAAGTTACAAGTGGTTACCTCACGACATCTAAAACGAGATTATTGATATCTTACGAAAATCGGATTTGTGCTCAGTAGTATGTGAAATGAAAAGGAGGGAACAACTTGCCATTATGGTTGACGAGACTTGTGACATCTCAATACATGAACAAGTGACCTTCTGTATTTGAAGTGTTGATGAAAATTTAACTATAAGTGAGGACTTTGTGGAACTGTATGAAACTCCAAACACAAAGGGAAAAAACACTTTTTGGTATCGTGAAGGACATTCTTCCACGTTTGGACCTAAACATAGAGATTTGCGGGGACAATGCTATTCCGGCACCTCTGCTATTAGCGGAAAATGTAAAAGGCTGCAGAAGTTTTGCAGATTTGCAGCCGAAGGCCATTTATGTGCATTGTGCTCGCATAGTTTGAACTTAGCAGTTTAAAACTGCCTGCGTCACCACCCTTGTATGCGATACATTATGAATTTAGCTAAAGACTTGATAAATACAGTAAGGGAATCCCCAAAAAGAGTACAACTCTTCAAAAATATCACAGAAGATGAAAAAATTGGTCTTTGTCCACTCTGCCCTATTCGGTGGACAATGAGAGACTCCAGTATCCAGGAAGTGTTAATGAACTATGAAAGACTTGCTGAATTTTTTAAAACATATTCAGAAGAATATTCTTCTGATGCAGTCTAAAAGTGTGCTGGATGCCTTGAAACAATGCAGCACTTCAGGACATTTTTTTCTTTTCGAACCTCTATTGGCATGTCATGAGTCCTGTTGAAGAAGTAAATGTCAAGGTACAGTGTCCACACATTGGTGTTACAGAGGTAGAATCTAAACTATCATACCTTATATACATTCTGGAAGAAAAACGTGGAGATAATTGGAGATAATTATCAGTTCGGAATATCATAAATTTAAGTTTAAATCCTTTAGTCAACATTGTGTTTCAAGCATTTTCTCCAGAAGATGATATGTTATTGCGAATGTTTTTCACTTTTTTTCGAGGCGTGTTCCAGTTGTAATTGCCTAATTTTCACACACTCGTTTGTGGCAATCCTGTGACATTGCACTTTTCCAGTTTTAAATGGCAGCCGGGTGCGCACCCAGAGCAGTCATTTGGAATACGCCATTATTCTATAGCGGCGCCTCTATTTAATATTACATTCCAATGATAGTAATGTTAAAACACCAACATGTGAGGAAGAAACTTTTTGTTTTCTTCTATGGAACGTTTATTAATCAATGGCCAAAAATTAGAGAACGGTAAACTAATTCATAATATGGCAAATATTTAAAAAGTTGAAACTATTTTCTAACGAATGATAGTTATTATGAATTTCGAAATACTTTTGCAAATATAATAATAGTAACACCTCATGCCTCTAGGCATTATTCCGCACACACGATTAAACTATTTATATAAAGCCATCTGGTATTTCTAGTTAAACTATTACTGTGTAGGTAGCACAAAACATAATACAAATTGAGTTTTATTGGCCTGTCTAATATTAATTAGTTATTAAGAATTTTGTCTAGAAATGTTTATTATGTGTTAAACAAATTGCCTACACTGGGTTAAACTGTTACTTGAATACAAAACATGAATTTAAAGATGTTGTATTATTGTTTATATTAAATAATAATTAATAATACTTAACTAATACACCAATTCTACTGAAAGTAGTGTTTCCAAATGGTCCCTTGTGTTGGCAATCAAAAAATTGTCATGAGAGTCTTTGTAGTAGAATTCCGTTAGAAAGTCTCAGTAATTAATTCAATACTTATATTACTTTTCACTGAAGTAGGTATCCAGTATATCTTCTCTGCAAATTGTACATTTGCTAGGAATATCTGTGCAGTCCGTGATTTATTTAAAAATATGGGTTTTATAGAATTTTTTTATTATTTTAAAATTATATCAAAATTAATTATATACATATATTAATTTCCACTAAAGTAGGTGTCCAGTACATTGTCTCTGCAATTTGCACATTTTCTAGGAATTTCTGTGCAGTCAGTAATTTATTTTAAAATATGGATTATTTAGAAACCGGTTATTAATATTTAAAAATTCATTAAAAATTCATTAAATCTTACATTAATATTTACTGAAGTAGGTGTCCAGCAAATAACTCTGCAAATAGAACATTTTCTAGGAATTTTTCTCCATTGTGTAATTATTTTAAAATATGGATATTTTTAGAAATCTGTATTACTATTTTAAATTAGCTGACTCGCATGACTTCGTCCACATGACATGTAGGATCTGAGACTACACTTGATTTAGTTCTATCCACTATGCCACTGCGGCTCCACTTGGAATCGGTCTTTCCACTGAGCCTCTAATACCCCACTTAGAATTACTCTAGCCACTGTGCCACTGTGGCCCCACTTGATAATATATATCCACTGGGCCACTATCGCTCCACTTGTATATTTCTATCCACTGAGCTGCTGTGGCCCCACCTGGTATATTTCTATTCACTAAGACACTGCGGCCCCACTTTTAATCGCTGAGCCAACGCCACTGCGGAGCCCCTTAGTATCGCTTAAGCCACTCACCTACTGAGGTTCTTGGGAGGAAATGGACGACAGCTCATAGACCAAAAATAAAGGAGAAATGGCGGAATTTTTTAACGGTACTTTTTTATGCAGTAAAATTACAATAAGAATTATCCTGAAGAAATGAGATTTTTTTCAGAAGGAATGAGACATTTTCCTGGAATAAAAAGTAGCCTATGTTGCTCTCCGGTTCTCCAGATATATCTGTGCAAAAAATCACGTCCATTCGTTGATCCGTTTTGACGTGAAAGAATGACAATCAATCAAACAAACACACTTTCGCATTTATAATATTACCAAGGTTTAATTATATACTAATATTATTTTTCAACGAAGCAGATGTCCAGCAAATGTCTCTGTAAATAGAACAATATCTAAGAATTACTCTGCAGTCAGCAATTTATTTAAAAATATTGATATTTGAGGAGTTTTTATTATTATAAAAATAAAACAAAATTAATTATATAGTTATTTTTCACTGAATAAGTGTACAGTAAATTGCCCTTGCAAATGGTACAATATGCTAGGAATTTCTGTGCAAACAGCAATTTATTTAATAATATGTATTTGCTATAAATTGGGATTACTATTTCAAATTATATAAAAATCAATTATATACTTATATTATTTTTCACTGAAGTAGTTGTCCAGAACAAGTCCTTGCAAATGGCACATATAATAGGAAATCAAGCAAAGTCAGTAATTTATTTAAAAATATGGATTATTTTGAAATTTGTATTATTATTTTTAAATAATATATGAATAAATTATATACTTATAAAATTTTTCACTAAAGTAGGTTTCCAGCAATTTGTCCTTGAAAATGGTACATGTACTAGGAATTTCCCTGCACTCTCTAAGTAGTTTAAAATTACAGATTTTTTTTGTGCCCTCTGTAATTTATATAAAAATATAGATTTTTTAGGATTTTGTTTTATTATTATAAAATTCAATTAAAATTAATTAGATAATTATATAAATTTTCACTGAAGTAAGCATCCAGCAAATTGTACTTGTAAATGGTACATATAGTAGGAATTTTTGTGCAGTCTGTAATTTATTTTAAAATATGGACTTATTCAGAAATTCGTATTATTAATTTAAAATTACATAAAAAAGAATTTAATACTTATATTATTTTTCACGAAAGTTTTTTGAGAAGAAAAATTGTATCTCCAAAAGGCACAATTACTAGGAATTTTTTTGCAGTCTGTAATTTGTTGAAAAATATCGAGTTTTACAAATCTATATTAAAAGAATAAAATTAAATATCAATTTGCTATATACTTACATCAACTTTTACTGAAGTAGGTGTCCAGAAATTGACCTTGCGAATGTTACATATACTAGGTATTTCTCTGCAGTCTGTAATTTATTAAAGTAATGGGTTTTTAGATAAATGTATTATTATATATAAAATTATCTACAAATTATATTTGACTGAAGTATGAGACTGGAAAATTGTCTCTCCAAATGGCACATAAACTAGGAATTACTGTGCAGTCTGTATGTAATTTTGAAAAAATGTTTTTTAATAAATTTTTATTATTATTCATTAAATAAAACTTATTTATATTTTTACATAATTTTACACTTAAATAGATGTCCAGCAAATAACTCTGCACGTAAAAAATTTTCTAGGAATTTCAGTGCAGTCTGTAATTTATTTAAAAATATGGATTTTTTAGAAACCTGTTTTATTATATTCAAATTATACATAATTTTACTATATGGTTATATTGTATTTCACTGAAATAAGTATCGAGAAAATTGTCTCTACAAATTGTAAATTTTCTAGGAATTTCTGTGCAGTCTGTTACTGATTAAAAATATCAATTCTTTAGGCATTTGTTATTTTATTTAAAAACTAAATAAAAATTAATTAAATCCGTATGTTTCACTGAAGTAGGCATGCATCTATTGTTTCTGGGTATTGTATATTTTCTAGGAATTTTTTTGCAGTCTGTAAATTATTTAAAAAATTGATTATTTTTAAAAATTTGTATCATTTTTAAGTAAATTATAAATTAATTATATAATTATTTTTTACACTTAAGAAGGTGTCCAGAAATAGTCTCTGCAAATCGTACATTTTCGAGGCATTTCAGTAAAGTCTGTATTCTATTTTAATTGATTTGTGAGAAATTTGTTGTTATAATTATTATTTTTAAACTAAATGAAAATTAATCATATATTTATATTATTTTTCACATAGTTAGGTTTCCAGGAAATGGTCTCTACAAATTGTTCATTATCTAGACAATCCTATGCTGCCTGTAATTTATTTAAAAATACGAATGTTTAGAAATTTGTATTAATTTTATTTTAAAATGGTACACAAATTAATTATTTACATATATGAAGCCGGAACAGACAAAGGTCTAATCTATTAAGTGTATAAAATGAATATTTATATATTTTTTTCGGTTAAGGTGTCCAACAAACTGTCTCTGCAAATTGGACATTTTCTAGGAATTTCTGTGCAGTCTAACTTATTTAAATAAATTGATTTTATTTTAAAAATTTGTATTATAAATTTAAAATCTAAAAAAGTTACTATATATTTATATTTTTTCCACTTAAGTAGGCATGAAGCCAATTTTCTTTCGCAAATTTCACATTTCTCTACGAACCTCTGTGCAGTCTGTAAATTATTTTGAAATATGACTTTTAACAAAGTTCTTATTAATATTTCAAAATTAAATATTTATTATATAAATATATAATTTTTACTGAAGTGGGTGTTTAACAAATGGTCTCTGTAATTTGTACATTTTACAGGAATTTCTGGGTAGTCTGTAATTTATTTAAAATTATGTCTTTTTTTAATTTGTGTAATTTTTAAATTATAATTTAATTATAATCTCATATTTTTTCACTTAAATGGGTTTCCAGCAAATTGTCTTCACAAATTGCACATTTTTAAAGGATATTCTGCATAGTCTATGATTTATTTAAAAATATGTAATTTTACAAATTTGTTATGATTATTTCTAAACTAAATTAAAATTAATTTTATACTTAAATTATTCTTACTGAAGTGGGTGTCCAGTAAATTGTCTCTGTAATTAGTACATTATCTGGCAATTTCTGTGCAGTCTGAAATTTATTTAACAATATGGATTTTTTTAGAAATTTGATTTGTTATTTTAAAATTGAAATTAAAAATTAAATAAAAATTTATATTACTTATTACTGAAGTAGGTGACCTGCAAATTTTCTCTCCCACTGGTACACATACTAGGAATTTCTGTTTAGACTGTAATTTGTTTAAAAAAGTGAATTTTTTAGGAATTGGTTTTTTATTGGTTTAAAATTAAGTCAAAGTAATTATACAGTTATATTATTTTGGACACTTGCTAGGAATTTCTGTGCAGACTGTGATTTATTTATAAATATTGATTTTTTAAAATATGTATTTATGATTTTAAATTTAAAAAAAAAATTAATTAATTACTTATATTATTATCACTGAAGCATGTGTTCAGCATATTGACTCTGCAAATTGTTCATTTGCTAAGAATTTTTACGAAGTCTGTAATGTAGTAAAAATATGGATTAATTAGAAATATGTCATTATTTTAAAATTAAATAAAAATTAACTATATATATTTTTTCATTGATATATTTTCCCTACTCATTTTCTCTGTAAATTGTATATTTGCTAGGAATTTCTGTGCAGTCTGTAATTTATTTTAAAAATTTATTTTTTTAGAAATTTGTTATTTTTATTTTATAATTAAATAAAAATAATTAAATACTTAACTTCATTTTCACTAAAGTATGGGTCTAGAAAATGGTGTCTCCAAATGGTATATATACTAGGAACATCTGCGTAGTCTGTAATTTATTTAGAAATATGAATTTTTAGAAAACAAATTTTATTAGTTTAAAATTAAGTAAAATCAATTATATCGTTGTATTAATTTTCAATGAAGTAGGAGTACAGTAAATATATCTGCAAATAGAACATTTGCTAAGTATTTCTGTGCAGTCTGCAATTTATTAAAAAATATTGATTTTTTCTTTTCGAAAATTGTCTTATTATTTTAAAATTATATAGAAACTAGCTGACCTATGTGGTATCGTTCACATGACATTTAGGATTTGAGGCCCGACATGATTTAGGTTTATACAATAAGCCACTGCGGCCCCATTTGTTATCGCCCTTTCCAGTGAGCCTCTAATACCCCACTTGGAATTACTCTAACCACTGGGCCACTGCAGCCCCACTTGATATATATCTATCCACTTGGCCACTACGGTTCCACTTGATATATTTATATCCACTGAACTACTGCGATGCCTCTTGATATATTTCTATTCACTGTGACACTGCGGCCCCACAATAAATCGCTCGTCACTGAGACACTCCGGCCCCCCTTGGGATCCCTCTATCCACTGGCCTACTGAGGATCTTGGGAGGGAATGATGGATGACAGCCCATAGACAAACAATAATGGAGAAATGACGGAATTTAATTTTTAACAAATTTTTTTATGCAGTAAATTTACAATAAGTATTTTCCTGAAGAAATAAGATTTTTCCTGAAGCAATGAGATATTTTCCTGGAATAAAATGTAGCCTATGTTACTCTCTGGCCTTTCATATATATCTGTGCAAATAATCACGTCCATCTGTTTTTCTGTTTTGGCGTGAAAGAAAGACATACAAACAAACACACTTTCGAATTTATAATATTAGTAAGGACTAATTATGTACTAATATTATTTTTCTCTGGAGTAAGTATTCAGCAAATATCTCTGAAAATATAACATTATCTAGAAATTTCTGTCCAGTCTGAATTTATTAAAAAAATATGGATAATTTAGAAATCTAAATTATTAGAAAATTAAATCAAAATTAATTATAAACATATTATTTTTCACTGAAGTAAGTGTCCAGAAAAATGTCCTTGGAAATGGAACACATAATGGATATTTTTGTTACAAAATGTATTTTATATAAGAATATGAATTTTTTTTTTTTTAGAAGTTTGTGTTACTATTACAAATTATATAATAATTAATTATATATTTATTTAATTTTTCACTAAAGTAGCTATCCACAAAATTATCCTTTGAAATAGTACATATACTAGGAATATATGCATAGTGTGTAATTTATTAACAAATGTAGATTATTTTGAAATTTGTATTATTGTTCTAAATTTATATAAGAATTGATCATATACATTAAATATTTTTCAGTAAAGAAGTTGTCCAGCGATTTGTCCTTGCATATGGTACATATAATAGGAATTTCTATGCATGCTCTATGTTATATAAAAATACTGATTTTTTTGAAATTAGTATCATAATTTATAAATTTTATTTTAATGAAATGAATACTCATATTATTTTTCACTGAAGTAGGTGTCCAGATTATTCTCTCTGAAAATAGTACTTTGAGGAATTTCTGTGTACTCTGTAATTTATTTAAAACTACAGTTTTTTATATAGTATTTTGAATGATTAGTATTAAAAATAAAAAACATTATTGGCATACTAATATTATTTTCACTGAAGTAAGTGTCCAGCAGATTGTCTGTGCATATTATACATGTTCTAGGAATTTATGTGCCGTCTATGAGTGATTTGAAAATATAGATTTTTTAGACATTATTAATATAATATTAAAATTATACATAAACTGATCATATATACATTTCTTCACTGAAGTAGGTGTCCAGAAAATTGTCTCTCCAAATGGTACATATACCAGTAATAACTGTGCAATCTGCAATTTATAAAAAAATGATTTTCATTAGAATTTTTTATTGTTATTTTAAAATAAATAAACGTTAACTATACACTTACATTATTTTTCACAGAATTTGGTGTCTAATAGATTGTCTCTGGAAATTGTAAATTTTCTAGGAATTTCCGTGCAGTCTGTATTTATTTAAAAATATGGATTTTTCAGATGTGCGTATTGTTATATTAAAATTAAATATAATGTAATTATATAATTGTACTATTCTTCACTAAATTGGTGTCCAGCAATATTGTCTCTGCAGATTGTATATTTTATAGAAATTTCTGTGCAGTGTGTAACTTATTTAAAATTTGAATTATTAAGAAATTTTAATTATAATTTTAAAATTATATGAAAATTAATTATATACTTATATTATTTTTTTAAAATAAGTGAGGGCTAATTGTGTCTGCTAATTATACTTTTTTTTAGGAATCTCTCTGCAGACCTAACTAATTAATTTTAAAATATTGTTTATTAAGAAATTTGTATTTCTGTTTTAAAATTAATTAAATACTTATATTACATTTCACTGAAGAAGGCGACCAACATATTATCTCTGCAAATTGTAAATTTGCTACTAATTTCTGTGAAGTCTGTATTTGATATAAAAATATGGATTATTTAGAAATTTATTATTATTAATATAAAATCAAATATAAATTATTTAAATACTTGTATTACTTTTCATTGAAGTAGGTGTCCAGCACATTGTCTATGCAACTAGTACATTAGCTAGGTATTGCTGTGCAGTCTGTAATATGTTAAAATATGGATTATTTAGAAATTTTTTATTAATATTTCGACATGAATAAAAATTAATTAAATACTTATATAAATTTCCACTGAAGTAGTTGTCCAGCAAATGTCTCTGCACATAGAACATTTTCTAGGAATATCTGTGCAGTCTGTGATTTATTTAAAAATATAAATTTGTTTGGAAATGTCTACGCAAAAATCATGTTAATCCGTTGCCCTGTTTTGATGTGAAAGATGGACAAACAAAAAACAAACGCACTTTCGCATTTATAATATTAGTAATAATTAATTATACTATATTATTTTTCACTGAAGTAGATGTCCAGAAAATCTCTCTGCAAAAAGAACATAATTTAGGAATTTCTGTGCAGTCTGTGATTTATTTTAATATATGGATTATTTAGAAATTTCTATTATTATTTTGAAATTATATAAGAATTAATCAAATAGATAAAAATATTTTTCACATAAGAAGGTGTCCAGCAATTTGTCCTTGTAAACCGTACATATGCTAGTAATTTTTGTGCACTCTCTTATGTTATTAGTAAATACCGATTTTTTTTTAGAAATTGGTATTATTATATTCAACTTTTTAAAAATTTAAATATATTGTCAAATTATTTTTCACTGAAGCAGGAGTCCAGCAATTTGTCTCTCCAAATTGTACATTTATGAGGAATTTATGTTCACTTTATTATTTATTTAATAATATAGATTTTTTAGGATTTTACTTTATTATTATAAAATTTAATAACAATTAACTATATAATCATATTACTTTTCTCTATAGTAAGTGTCCAGAAAATTGTCATTGCGAAAGATATATATATATATACATATAATTTAATGAAAATAAATTGTATACTTATATAATTTTTTTCTGAAGTAGGTATTCAGAAATTGACTTTCCAAACATTGCATGTACTAGGAATATCTGTGCATTCTTTAATTTAAATAAAAATATGGATTTTTTTATCGATATTATATATTATATATATATATATATATATATATATATATATATATATATATATATATATATATAAATTCTATACACACATTTTTCACTCAAGTAGGTATCAAAGAAATTGTCTGTTCAAATGGTACATACCAGAAATTTGGACGCATTCTGTAATATATTAAAAAATATAGATTTATAGATACAAATGTTATTATAAAAACCTTATACAAATTCATCCCATAAATGTATTATTTTTCACTGAAGTAGGTGTCCAGCTAATTGTCTGTCCAAATGTTACATATACATGGAATTACTGTGCTATCTGTAATTTAAAAAAAGGCATTCTTTGTATTTTTGTATTATTATTTTTAAATAAATAAGAACTAATAACAATAATTTCATTATTTTTCACTGGAATTGGTGTCCAACACATTGCCTCTACAAATTGTACATTTGCTACGAATTTCTGCACAGTCTGTAATTTATTAAATTTTTTTTTAATTTTATTAATATATTAAAATTATATATAATTTAACTATATACTTATAACTTTCTCACTTTGATAGATGTCCACAAATTGTCTCTGAAAATGGTAAATTTTTAGAAATTTCTGTGCAGTCTGTAACATAATTAAGTATATGAATTATTTAGAAATTTCTAATATTGTTTACAAATTACATAAGAATTAATTATATACATGTATTATTTTTCTCTGAAATAGGTGCCCAGCAAATTGTGTCTGCAGATTGTACATTTTATGGGAAATCCTGTGCAGTCTACAACTTATTTTAAAATATGTATAGTTTATTAATTTATTATTTTATTTTAAAACTAAATAAAATTAACTACTTATATTATATTTTCTGAAGTAGGTGTTCAGCAAATCGTCTCTATACATTGTACATTTTCTAGGATTTTCTGTGCTGTCTGTAAATTTACTGTATACTTATGTAAACATATAAAAATCTTCACTTACGTAGGTGTCCAGAATTTGTCTCTCCATATTATACACATTTAAGTAATTTCTGGGCTGTCTGTATTTTATTTAGATTGCTTTTTTAGAAATTTGTTATTATTAATTAGCAGTCCAGAAAAAGGTCTCTACAGATCGTACATTTTCTAAGAATTCCCAGGCAGTCTAGATTTATTTAAAAATTTGAATTTTTAGAAATCTGCATATATTTATTTTTAAATTGTATACAAATAAAATATATTATTTTTTACTTATGTAGGTTTCCAGCAAATTGTCTTTCAAAATTGTACATTTTCTAAAAATTTCTGTGCAATGTGTAATTTATTTAAAATATGTATCTTTTATAAATTTGATACAATTACATTAAAACTAAATAAAAATGAATTGCATACTTATATTATTTTTAACTGAAGAGGGTGTCCAGAAAATACTCTCAATAGTTTGTACATTATCTAGCAATTTCTGTGCAGTGTGTAATTGATTTAATACTATCGATTTTTTTTAGAAAATTAAATTATTATTTTAAAATTAAAAATTTAAATTAATTATATAGTTATATTTTTTTCCACTGAAGTATGTGTCGAGCAAATTGTCTTTACAAATTGTACATTTTCCAAGAATTTTTGTGCAGTCAGTAATATTTGTTAAATTATGGATTTTTTTTTAAAATTCGTTGTATAATTTTGTAATTGTATAAATATCAATTGCATACTTATACTATTTTTTACTGAAGTTGGCATAAAACAAATTTTCTCTGCAGTTGGTACATTGTCGAGGAATTTCTGTGCAATCTTTAATTTGTTTAAAATTAGGGATTTGTTATAAAGTTATATGATTATTTTATAATTAATAATAAATAATACTTGCTCTGACAGTATTTCTCTCCGAAGAAGTCATCCATCAAGAGGACTTTTTCAAATGATACATTTTTGAGAAATTTCTGTGCTAAGTATGTAAGTTATTTAAAAAATGTGTCTTTTTTGGTAGGTGTATTATAATTTTAAATTTATTTATACATTTATTATATTCATATCCTATTTTTCACTAAGGAAGGTGTCCAGCTTGTAGTATTTTTTGAATGGAAGATGGGTCATTAAATAATGTACCTCATTTAAGGTGTATGCTTAATTTAGTTCTTATAACTGTGTTAAATACAAAAAAAAGGCTACGAAACATTATATAACAAGTGGTGATGTAAATAAAAATAGCTGCCTGTGTGCCCACATACAAATTTACATTATTTGTAATTTAGTTTCTTAAATTAATAGTACCAACACCAATAACCAAGCTCGTTAAAAGTAGTATATGGGTAGGTCTCGGAAAATCAATTTTAGACCATAAAATCCATTAATTATCCACGAATTTCAAAGTCTCTTTCCTCCAAAATTATGTATAAATAAAAAAACATGACACAAAATAATTATCAGATAAAAATCCTGCACAAATAGTGAACGTAATATTACGACCAATAATTAAGCAAAATTAGTTGCTTACAAAACAAATCAACCAAATTTCGACCAAAATGCAAGCTAAATCAAGTAAATTTAAGTCAAACTAAATGATACTAAAATCAAATGATATATTATGTTACTATTCATTAAAGTTTTTATTCGAAGTTATACTAACTTTTTAAACACTTCTTCGGTATGTTCAAATTCGTCACCTATTTCTCGAAGTACATATTTATAGTCAATGTTTTCTAAGAGCAAAGTTTTAAGGTTTGTTGATTTAGGCGAAATTTAAAAACTAATTCTCTGAGTTCGTCAGAAGCATTACGGTATCAAATATATAGGAAGGTATATTTGAGAAATCACCACCTTAAACAGTGTTTGTCATATTGCATTGTAACACAGGCATTTTCAATTCTTATTTATAAAAAAAAAACTCATTTAGATTTGACAAAAAGATATTTTATTCGATCAAAAACTTAACAATACATCTAATAACTTGTATTAAAATATCGAAACATTTTGTTGCCTCTTTAATATCGTTTACATCCTCCATTTAAATATGTTAACATTTTTATATCTTCAATAATACTTTCTTTCAAAGAATCATAAGTTGAATTCCTTTGGCTAATTAGAACAATGTTTCAAATCGTTCCTGTTTCAATAGGCTCATCAAAATCCGCACTAATTGTTGTGTTTATGTTTTATTTAACTACAGTTGTTTGCTATATAAACAATCAACAACAAATAATGGTCTTCGCCCCCAAAATGAATAAAATTGACATCACATTGAGGGTTTACAGTTGGTTTCTAATAAAGTTCATTATTTCTATACAGAGTATCTAGTTTTGATTTTCAATTTCTAAAATCATTATAAACAAGAAATATTTTATCACAAAGGCCTTTTTCGATATCTAGATCCCAATTATCTTTAAAAAATTTAATTTCATCCATTTTTTACATTAATATTTCTCACATTACAGTGGTCAAACATAGAAGTGTGTACATACTGTTCAACACAATTTTTTCTATTAGAATGAAATCCTACATTTTACAAAAACTGGCTTATAAAATTGTAAATTATTTAACTGATCTTTTATATCAAAGTTAAAAAAACAGTTGTTCCAACAGGAAATAAAAAAAAAAATGCCAATAATTAAAACTAATAGAAATTTTAGGATGTTTGTTAATGTTTTCTTTAATTGCAATGGCTGTGTTAGATTCATATTCAACAATAGACCACATTATTCCTAATTTTTTAATAACAATTTTACTTGGATCAGCATAACTTTTCTGAACTGCTCCATCAGCATGATTAGTTTCATAAGCATATAAACAATTGCTATCGGATAAATTTCGAAAATAAGTAATTTTATAACCAACTTTCCAATCAATTTCATTGTTATCACAAAAACCCAAACAGATATCTCAGCGGATATATTATTTAATTTATTTCTCACTATGAACAGATTTTACTCGATATTTATTATCAACACCAGTATATTCTAAATAATTTTGTTCACTTAGTAACCTTAACAAATTATTCATCATTGTTTATGTTATTCCTGGATTATCAATAGCTTCAATAATATGTCCATGTTTTAAGATTTCTACTCTAGATAACTGGAAAGGAAAGAAGTTAGCACGAACATCGATATTATCTAATTTTGGGATATTTTACCTCATCTCTAACTTTATCTCTTTTTAGTAAGCAATATTGTTCATAGAAATAAGCATCGTTTGGAAAAGAAAAGCCATCACCTATAGGAACATCAAACTCTGCTCTATTATTGTAAACATTTAAATTCGCCCTAGTTTGATCTGCTAGAGGAAAAGTCAGTCTCTCAAAACTCTCAATAATTACATAACTCATTTATAAGTAAAACAAGTATATATAAATGAAAGATTCATCGAAAGATGTTTCTCGAGTTAAATTACTCATTGAAAAATACAGAGATTACAAAAATAATCTTGAAACATAATATGAAAAAAAAAGAGCTACAATTAATTCACGAATTATAAAATATTGGTTTAAAAAAAAGTAGAACAAGTAAGCATAGAAAATAAAAATTCTATAACTAAATTAGTTCCAGTAGCAGTAAAAAATTTATATTATCCGTCAACACCAGAAGAAACATCATATGAAAGAGAATTATTCTCAAAATCTCCTAATTTAGATGAACAAATGTGCATTATTCCATTAAAAGATTTACAGCATACAACAGGTGATTCTTCTATAAATATAGGGAAAGAAATTTCAAACAGAATAAATGTTGTTAAAGCACAATATGGTTTCCAATTAGACATGCATGATTTTTACATTAGAGATACAAATGTTACGATAAATAATGATAACCAATTTTTTAAGGATAAAGAATATACATTAAAATAAGGGCTTTCTGATTTGGGAACCAAAATAAACAATCGGACTTTTAAGATGAATACACAGAAAATGACTTTAAAAATTACAGAGATATTATTTTACTTTTCAATGCTGCATTCCAAGAATATAACCCGAAAATGAGTGTAAACTCTAATAAAAGTCGGAAGTACAAAAAATGTAATTAAAAAATTTATGATAATTATATAAGAGAATCAAAATTAAAACTAAACACACCCAAAAGAATGATGATTTCTCCAAGAAGGCATAAAAATACAATATTTTACCAATAGAATGTGTCTGGATGGGCGATGTTAGAAAATTGATCGGCAGATTAATAGTTATTCATGGCGAAGGAAATATTGGTAATAACAAATTTAATAATGAAAATATAAGTGTAATGAATATGTTAAACAATACATTTTCTGAATTTGTTATTAATAATCCTAGAGGAATACCATATCTTATAAGAGTTTTAAATGTAATTGCACATTCATTTTGGAATTCTGAACATCATGGAAAAGGTATAATAATTTGGGCATTAAATAATTTAAATTTACCTGAAATGCATTTGCCTGGTTATAATTGTCGTGGTCTCTTTACAGAATTATACGAAAGATTAGAAAAAGGAGACAATGGTATAAATAAATTTGATGAAGCATCTTGACCCAAAACTGATAAAATTTTACAAAAAGAATCAAAAGAAATTATGTTAGACAAAAATACACCAATTGCTGAAAAAATTGCTTCTGCAGCTGTTGCTTCAACAATGTTTACAAAAAGAAAATTAGGATAGTGTATTAAAATTTATTAAATATATATTTTTATTTACTTATAATTGAAAATAAAAATATAAATTTTGATATACACATTGATCAAATAACAGATGTGGGTATAGATAATTTCTTAACAAAAGGTCAACTTGAGAGAAAGAATAAGAAATTAAAAGAAGGAAAAGGCTTCTTATTAACTTTGTCAATACCAATACTCAAAAAATATTAAAAGGAAAATCTGGAAATGGTTTACATCATGGTGGGTTTTTGCCAATTTTAATTCCAATTTTTGGTGAACGTGGAGCTTGAGCTGGTGGAGCTACTGAAATTCACAATTTTGTCAAAAAAAAAAACAGAAAAATTAAAAGAATTAGAAGAACAACAGACACAATTTAGCGATGGAAAATAAATCAGGAAGTGGGTTAGTTGTAAAAAAAGAGGACTACCAAAAAGTTTTGAATATATCTCCATTATCTAATATCGATATTGAAAAATATGTAAAAAATTTAATATAAAATTTTAAGAAATGATTGACGAACTACCAAAAATAATGCCCAAAATTATTGTGCTGTGGTTAATTTTGGCATTTTCAACTGATCCTGGTACTCATTGGGTTTGCTATTTTAAAGAAAATAATACTGATGACTATTTTGATTCATTTGGAGGCAATATTCTTATTAATTTAACTAATTACTTTAAAAATAGAAATGTGCATTGAAATGAGGTTAGAATTTAGAATTTTAATTCAGTTATATGTGGACATCTATGTTTAGTTGTATTGCGTCTTTTATCAAGATGTTTCAAGTTAAATTATATCACTTCTTTGTTATTAAATGATAGATGTATATGCGAAACCATTAATCAAATCATAAAATAAAATGTAGATTAAAAATAAATTATTATTTCGTGTTACGAGATCAAATAAGTAAAGTTTTTGTTTATACAAAAGATTATGTATCTCTTTATAATCGTAGAATTGATAATATAGCTAATCCTATGTAAGGCAATGATGCAGTCAGTAAAATATTTTTTGATAAAGAAATAGCTGATAAATTACTGAATTTAAACCAATAACTTTTGAATTACAGTGACACAATTTTTAATACAAAAGTTGAAAAATGTAATGAAAAATATATTTTATTTTTCTGCAAAGTGGAGTAAAATTTTTTTTTTAACATATATAATAATCAAATTTTCTTTGCATTTTTTAAGGATTGAACTGTTTATAAAATAATTACTGTTAATATCAATTTACCTGATGATACTGTGATTGTTATTTATTATTATAAAAATAAGGACTACAGTAAGCCATTGATGTTAACAGAGGTGACAATTTATCTTTTAAAATCATACAAAAAAAAAACAGTTATTTATGTTGGTTGTTTGAAGACTACAATAGAAATATTCATAAAATATAAAAATTATTAACTATGTTATTATAATTAAAAGGAGAATACTTGGTGTTTGAAGTGTAAAGTAACTAAAAATAGTAATATAAAAAGTGAAAATATAAAAAAATGGACGATTAGTTCAGAAAAATTAATGGTCAATATGTATTTCTAATAAATCAACATTTAAAAAAATTGTCAAATGTAGGAGAAGGAATAATAAATTAATTATATAAAACTGCACAAAACATTTTCCAAGAAGAAAAGTAATTTCTTATGGTACTGATGATTCATGGCAAATTGATTTTGTTGAGTTGGATACTGGTAATTTAAAAGGCAAATTACTTATAAACAATGGATACAAGTATATTATGACAATTATTGATTTTTTTTCTTCAAAATATGAATTTGCTTTTTGAATTAAAGATAAAGAGAAGAAAATGTAGTAAATGTTTTAGAATCTATATTAGTTTAAAGAAAACCAAATAACTTACAAAGCAATAATGGGCCGAATTTTATAATAAAACATTTAAAAAACTTATGAAAAAATATAACATCAATCATAATTCTACATTCAGTGAACTTAATGCCAGCTGCGTAGAAAGATATAGTCGTACAGTGAAGAACAACATGTGGAAGAAATTAGCTTTAAAAAGTAATTACAAGTGGGTAAATATCTCAGATTATTTAGTTAAGGAATACAACAATACCAAGCATAGAACTTTTGGTACGAAACAAATTGAAGTCAATAAAGAAAATTGAAGACAACAAGGTTTTGCGAATGTGTTTGCTGAAACGAAATATAAAGTTGGAGATACTGAAAACATGAGTAAACTGAAACAAATTTTTCAAAAGGGTTATGCAGTTAAATGGACAACAGAATTATTGACTATTATTGAGGTTTTTAAATATCATGCGCCTACTTACAAACTGAAATATACTAAAGGAGAAGAAATCAATGGTAGTTTTGTGAATATGAAATTATGAAAACTAGTTACCCACATGAATATTAGTTGAAAGAGTCTTAAAAACTGAAGGTGATAAAACTTATGTTAACTGGTTAGATTTTGACAATTATCATAACTCTTGGATTAGTAAAAGAGATGTTTTGTGAATTTGAATTTTATTTTTTTCATTTGCAAGTGAGGGGAAGCATTTTGCCATCCAATAAATATCTGTATATATATACACATAAATTATGAAGAACTGAAGTGTGGTTATACCCTTAATTATATGTAATTATAGATTTTGTATTGTTATGGGAAACTGGGTTTTTATTAAACAACCAATTTTATAATTGTTTTGTTTCACTCTAAGATTTTGAACTACTTGAGTTGCCTGATTCTAATCTACCTAATAAATCTTTACTCTATATTTTTTAATAAGTTTTGGTATTGATGTTTTACCATTATATAAACAGTTTTGGTTGCAGTTTAAATATTAATTCAACATCATCATTACTTAAAGATGCTAGTTCTTGAATAACTGGTTTTAAATAGTACATTTTTGCTAAATATTTTTAGTTAAATTATTGATATAATCAAGTGGCTCATTTATGTTTCTAATTGCTAATTCCATAATTTCAAGTAAATAAGTATAATGCAAAACAAATATCCCTTTATTCATTTTATAGCGAAAATCATCTAACAGCCCATGGATTAACTTTTCTGTTTTGTTTACATCATAAACTTTGTAATGAATAAAAATTAAAATTTATCTTGTTCACTGTGAGAAGAATTGAAATTTGCAGTTTTAAAATTAAATGATCTGTTTTACCAACTTTAAAATTATTAATTGGAGCATATGGATTTGATATTGCATTGTATATATAACCATGCCTTATTTTCTGTTTAACTTTGTCTATAAATCTTTTCATAGTCATGTTAAAATGTTCTAGTTATTTACTTTCTTCTTGTGGTTTCAATTTTTCTCTTTGTTCTATATGTTATTGTTCTTGTAATTCTAAAGCAAGTGGTACTTTTTCTTGTTGAGCTTGAATGAATTTACTTTTTTCTATAGTTGCAGTATATTTTAGGTAGTTGATTAATATTTTTTCTAATTACAAAATATTTTTTAACTTGTTTACATTGTTTTTATATTAAATGTCATTTAAGACTCTCTATAAATGTCTGCTGTTAATAAAATCACTTCTTTTGAACAATATTATTAGGTTTTAATGTTTTTGTTTAATTTTGAATGCATTCATATTTTAAAGCAAGAGATTTATAAAATTTTGTTCTGTGTATGGAATTTCATTAGTTTTAAGAAATTTGACATAATGTTTATTTAATGACTCATTTTCAAGCATCAGAAACTTGTTGCCTAGAATACCATATATAGGAGCTAAAATATCATTAGCGATCAATAATTTTTTTTATTCAAACAAAGTAAACCAAATTTCTTTAAATGATTTCCTAAGCATATACTATAGTTGCTATTCTTAATCAATTCCAAAATATTTTAACATGAGAAGCTAATAAATTTAGTATTATCAATTTTGTGATCTTCTACTTTTAAGTTCTCTAATTTTTTGTCAACTGATTCGGCCATACTTTAACTAGGAAAATATTTTACATATTCTAATAAGGAAGAGAAAAAACTTAATAAAAATAAAATTAAAAAATACAGACAACATAGTAGGATAACCATTTCAAATGTAAAATCATGTAATGTACATAAATACATTCAGTGTTCATTCATCATTCATTCATTGCACATTTCCCCTGTGGTGAGCTTTATTTTAAAACATTACAAAAGGTTTACGTGATGTTACATCATGCCAGGGAGCTGCCAGATTTATGGTCTGTTACACATTGCCAGTGTCCTGATATATATTTTTCCAGCCTTATTTTAGCACCAACAAATCTCCATTTGGAGAAACCCCTCGCCTCTCCACCAGCCAGCCTACTATTTAATTTATTGTTTTAAGCAGAGGTGAGGGTTTTTTATTTTTACTTTTTTTCTGGTCCTTCTTCTCATGTGGTGTGGCCCCATTACACTATATGAGACACCACAGCTATACATATGTTATATTACAAGTGTATTATAGCAAGAATATTTGCTGGGGCTTGAGGAGTACCATTTACGTGCATCTTCTACTCACATTATTAATATGAGTATGAGCAATGGAATGTTTTTCAGCTCCAATTTGGAACCACTTGGCGATAAATCAACAATGTGGATTTGGTTGCCTTTTCATACCCACACTATTAAATTATCTGCTTGGCTCAGGATTTAAATCCGAGAACCTCTTGCTAAATGTCGCACATGTTGTCACTGAGCCATTGTGAGATGGCGAGCATGGAGAAGCAAAGGAAGCTTCATATTATGAGTTGATCTCACTTAATGTGTCGCAACTGCAATGCAGAGCATGCTATGTCGCCCAAGGTCGAAGAGTGAAGTCATTCTCACGTGAGTAGATTATGAAACACTACAAAAGATTCTTCATGTAACAACTAGATAGCAATACACTTGCAATAAGTTTCTTCCTGTTTCAGAAAGAGCTTGCTGCTGGTGCCGCAAAGCTGAAGGCAGATGAGGAGGAAATTTTGCGATTAAGACACCCAACTCTGTAGATACTGTTCATAACAAGGCAAAGTTAAAACATATATTCATCATTTTTTATTTTATGAAGTCTTTGATTTTATTTTTATGCTTCCCAATATTCATATTGCTACTCATAACTATAGTGATAAAACCATAGTTTTTCTTCCAACAACATGCACAAATATCTTTCAATTTTTAATAAGTTATGTCCTCTGGGCAAAATCACTATAAATGTGTCTGAAGTTTGTTTCATCTTGTCTAAATATACACAAAAATTGCATTACCCCTTACTAGTTATGTAAGTTTGAATAAGCCTGTTCTAAATAAAATACATCACCATTTTTTAACCTTCCAATAGTAAAGTACTCACGAATAACATCTTGATTCTCTAAAATGACTTAATCGAAAATAACTATTGAATTATTTTCATATTGGTGTAGAAGAATCATTTTGTCATTGCTATTTAAAAAATCAATCTTTTCATTAAACTTGTCGGATATCACATCAGAGTAATTTTCTAACTGAATATATTATGGTTGATTTAAACTTTTAAGCAAACAAAATTTTTTTGAAATTTAACCAACCATTCTTATATATGAAATTTTTTAATCAAATTGCTTTTGTTACTATTACTAGGCTTGCTGTTAATAGCTCTCATACTGTAAGGCAAACATTCACCATTCTTTTAATTTTTACCTTTTTGTTTGGAAATTAAGACACGAACACCCCATTATACTTTTTTCATTTAATATCATAATTTTTCTAATAAATGGATAATAAAATATTCACATTAACAAATAATACTTCTATACTGAAGAAGAAACTTAGCTATGATTCCATCCATAAAGATAAATCAATTGCTTTAATTAGTTTTCATACAAAATTTTTAGTACCAAATATAAACAATAATACAATAACAATAGAAAAATTGATTAATTTTATTGACAAAAATGAAGTTATAAATATTCCTAAATGTCAATACCATATTGAATCATTAAAAGAAACTATATATATTTGATTGAACCATTTTCAATGAAAAACAATGAATTAAAAGTACATAAAGTGGAAAATAGAATATCAATTAATTCTAAGTTTGATATTAAATTTGATGATCGACTATCTGATAGTTTTGGTTTTGAAAGAAATAAGCTTATTGAAAAAGACAAAGTTGTTATAGGCAGTAAATTACCAAATTTTGATCCATTTAAAACACTTAATGTCCACTGAAATTTGGAATATGGAATTTTTATGAAGTAATATGTATATAATCACTTAGAAACATATATAATTACTAGTTTTCCACCAAAAACTATGTTTGGTTTAAGAAATTATATTAGCTATCAGCAGTTTAATTATATCATTTTAGAAATTAGGTATGAAAATGGTAAAGTGATCGATTTTGATGAGTTTGATATTGAAATAGTTTTACAAACTAAAGACGTTTTAATTATTACAAATTTAAATCTATAAAAATTTATATAAAATATAATAATATAGAATATAGAATAGAAAATTTTTTGATTAGTACCCCTCTGGCAATGTATCTACAATATATTATTTTAATTCAAAATCATATGTTTCTCATAGTTGAAATTAAATTCCTTAGCAAAAAACTTATTCGCCAATTTTTTGCTTTCTTATCTCTTGTAACCATATCGTTTTTTATTGTATTTTTCTTTATTTTATGTAATAATTCGCCCATCGATTTCATGTTAAATTGAAAAGCATTTTCGTAATTTAGAGTGAATCCTTTAATTTTTGTAACTGGTTTTCCCAGAAAAGTTTCATAACCATAGCTATTTGAAATGGTACTTATCCAACTTATATCATAGTATTTTTTTCCAAATTTGTCTGTCGATTCCCCAAGCATACAACCTGTTTTTACAGGAATTTTACTATCATCAATACACTGTTTGTGTCATAATATAGTACTTTATCACCTCATCTATCAAATATTCCATATAATATTAAACAAGCCTCAAAAGTAGTAAAAGTTGCTATAAATATATTTATTACAGTACTATAACCTATATAATTATCATTGTATTTATAGGACACTTCAATTATGTTGTCATTGATATAAACAACATTATTTATTTCTAATCTTTCGTCCAATAACAATTTATACCAACGAGTTGAATCAGTAATATATTCTGTTTTGTTAAATTTCGCCTCTGTCGAAATTTTCCCCAAAATGAATTTAAACAAATTTTGGCAACAGCATGCTTTCTAGATTTTGTTCAATATTATCAATGTTTTAATCGATATTTCGTTCTTTCTTAAGAACACATATATATTCTTCTTTTGATTTATAATCATCTTCCCAAGAACTAGTTTCCAGTTTAAGTTTCATTAATTATTTAATGTAGTCTATAAACATTTTATTACTTCTTTGTTCGAAATGCCAAACTTCATGAATTTGAAGTAATTTGTAGCATTTTCGATATCTTTATTTAGTTCTAATGTATTCCAAGTCCCATTCATTGCTCTTTCTTCATGAGTATGTTTACGATCTCCTTTCTTTACAACACATTTTGAACATAAAGTAAATAATAATGTTTCTTGTTTAATAGGAATTACTGGATAATATACATTTTGTGGTGGTAAAACATTACATTTGATCAATCCAAACAAATTTTCATCATGATTTTTGGGGTTAAATATTTTAATAGGATGTTCAAAAGGATAATAATCATAAAACATCACTGTTGGATATAAACTACTTATATGTATATATCTTAACTTTTTTCCTAAAACTTTTAATTTTGAAGTATTTGTTCTACCACCAAAAAATGTTTCTCTAGGTTGCAATAGGTCTATTACATTTTCAGTTTTTTCTAAATTATTTTTGTAGAAAATCGATTTTTTCCTGTTGCAAGCCCACATTTCCCTTACTTTGAAACCATTTTGTCATAAAACTGATGTTCGAATGTTTGTTTATGAAAATTAGTCATCCAGACTTACATGGTTACAATATTTATTGTCTCTATTGAATAACAATCAGGACATCCATGCCAAAACATCTGTGATATTAAAAATGGTTGAATTTTTTTCGTCGCAACCATCAACTTTTGCTCCACAAATAGTTACTTCTCCACCATTTAACGCGTGTCGAACATTTGAAAATGTATCCGACAACGAACTTGATTCTTTACTAAACATTTCTTTTTTATCATTTTTAACTACAGCAATACTATTTCCAGTGATAAATTTCAATGTTTAAACAGCCACACAAACACTATCGTAAAACAAAATGGATCTATATTTTCTATTTCTAAAAAAATTTCTCTAAATTTAAGACACCCTCATTTTTAAATATCAACACCAGGATCACAATATTCAGCAAGTTCCTTTTTGAAATCGAAAATTTAATTTTGCTTCAATTTTTCAGTATGCCACTTCAAAAAGTTTTTTCATTGTTCTTCCTTCATTGTATTGACTCCATAAAATTTTGTACCTGGTACTTTTCCAATACAATTGTGATTTTCTGGTATATTAAAAAAGTGTGAAATATATCCTTTTTTACGTTCTTTTAATCCAAATGTTTTGGGAAATGTTGCAAGACTT
Organism: Dryococelus australis; assembly: GCA_029891345.1. Classification (NCBI taxonomy): domain Eukaryota; kingdom Metazoa; phylum Arthropoda; class Insecta; order Phasmatodea; family Phasmatidae; genus Dryococelus; species Dryococelus australis. The sequence continues at coordinate 70,502,161 of CM057006.1, read as the reverse complement.
CCTTGAATAAAGTTTATACTATCAATTATTTAAATATTTAGACTGGAAATAGTAAGTTGCATAATTTTTGAACTTTGATATATTGTATGATGTTTTATACTATTTCTAACAAAATATTGTAAAATATATTATGAATCTTAGCCTTTTGAATTATGTGCAATAAATGTATATCCTCTATTATCTTTAGATATTGGCCATCCGCAAAACTCATAATTTGTTTTAAAATGTATTTTGTTACCATTAAAATAATGTACATTTATGAAGATTGGTGAATGAAATCCAGTATCTTGTGAGGCTTTATAGTCAATGAAGTAGTACTTTTCTGTGTAAGAACAGCCCATATTGTTTGTTGTTTTGTCCATTACAAGTAAATACAAGGTGATGTACAAAAACCACTTTTTTGCTGCCTCTTTTGCATATAGCATTCATGTTCATCAGTTTTCACAAATTCCTTACAATTGCAACATTTGGCATAACCACAATCGTGTTTTTTAATTTCTTAAACATATTTTGTTACGTGTTTTACACGTATAGACTGTCTTACATTTTTGACAATATATTCTAATATGAACTTCACCTTCCAAAACTTTTTCGCGTTGTGTTTTTTTACACAAATTACATATATATTTTTATTATTTCTCCCACACTAATGTTGATCTTTATCATTGTATGGTTTGTCACATTTTTTACAATACTAAACACTACCTAAAAAAGCTTTCATACTATTAATTACATCATAATGTTCATCGTGTAAATACAAATGGATAGTTGTTGATTTTTTTTGTTCCAGAATGTATAATTGAATTGAAATTTGCAGCGGAAACTACTTGAATTTAATATTCAGAACATTTTCTGCATCCATAATATCCAAACTGAAACCGATTTCACTACTTTTTCCCATTCTTACACAAAGTTCACGAGCCAATTTTCCTTGTAATTTTCTTTCTTTTATAATATAAATAAGCTCATTATTCGTTAATTCTCTACACAAAATGATATTAGTTTCGAATGTTAAAGCTGTAATTATTGCTCTGGGTCAACATAAATTATTATAATTGTTAATTATATTCATACATTGTTTTGCCTTTATGTCTTTAGTTTAATTGACAATTGTTTTACTTCTTGCACCATTACCACTGGGTACTTTATATACACCAATATCGAAAGTAGTTACATTAATGTCTTCATTTTCATTCGATGTAATTATTCTTTCAATTCGATCAAGTAAATTTTCAGCGTTTAAATTGTAATTTCTTGCTGCCGAAATTGTGTGGGGAAAATTCTGATTATTTGCATATATTATTATTTGGCCACCATGTTTAAATCAAGTTAATTTTTTTATGCTTTCATTGTTGCATGAAAATCATTTCGCACACCATTCATTTTTTTCTTTCGAATCACCTTGTAAATTATTTATGCGAGTGTTGTATTTTGTTTGCCAAATGTTGAAGTTATCAATCAAATTACTATTGAGTTCATGAATCTCGAATGCTTGGTTACTTTCCACACGTTCATTAAACATTCTTTGTTCACAAGGAAGTATTTGACTAAACTTTTATTTTATTCTTTAATTTCGGGTTTTGAAAAAGAAAATTTTTTAAAATTCACGTTACTTTTATTTTTTGAGGTTTCCAAATATCTGATTAGAGAATGGAAATATTTATTTAATTCTGTTCCACCTTTTAAATATTGTTCTCTAACATTGAGATGTGAAAATGGTACATTTGAAAAGTTTCTTTTTCTGTCTTCATTTCTAATAAACGCAATAACTGTAATTAAATCACTTTCGTTATTTTGTATCAATTTTAAATTTTTAATTCTTTACCTAAGATTTTTAGTTCTCGCACTAGCCTTTCGCTCAACTCAACTGTAAGATTGTTCGTTGTCATTATTGTTGTTTTACTTATGTGGAAAAAATTATTAATGGTTTAAAAATATATAATGATGATGTAGAAATTGAAAATTAATATAAATAAAGGAATGAAATTGTAATAGTGTTAAAATTATTTATAGTATTTTTTATATTTAACTTCTACTTTGATAATATTTCTCATTGAAAAGTTTTTTTTTGCATATTGTTGTATGTTTATCCTTAGTAATTTTGTGATGAGAAAACAATATTATAGGTTTATTCTCATTACATACTGTACATGTCTTTGTTGGATATTATCATGTTGAATTTCATTTAGAGTATCTACTAATGCTAATACTAATTGTGTGATGTAGTATTTTTATGCTCTTTGAGATATTCACAGCGGACATATTTTCCACATTCGCACATCATTTTCTCATTAAAACATTTTTACATTTTGTTGTGTGTTTGTCTTTAGTCGCTTTATGAGGATAAAATGAATCGATAGGTTTATTCTCTTTACATTATATACACGTCTTAGTTAAATAATCACTACGTTGATTTTCATTTGCAATGTGTAATTTAATATTCTATGCTTTTTAAGATATAGTTTAGGTACATATTTTCCACATTCACATAATACTTTCTCTTTATTGGAAACATATTGATTTCTAGCATATTCTCTATAACGTTTTTTACATGTTTTAATATGATTATCTTTTGTGTGGTTATGTGATGGAAAACATTCAATTTTTAATACTTCACCACATTTCTTACTTTGCGTACATATGGTATTATATTCCAATTCAAGCATTGATTCTATTTTATTTATAAGGAAGCAAATTTATTAAGATAAAGAGAAAAAAATTTCTTTATCTTTATAAATTTTTTGCTTTATAAATAAAACAAAATTAAATCACATCTCAATAAATTGAATGTAAATTTGGTAAAGAAAATGAATTGTATTGTAGGTATTAAATATAAAATTGCGTTACCAGATCGTTATTTAAATATATTTTATAAAAAGGCTTTAAAATTAATAAGTGACTTGATATTTGGCTTAATTTAGGTTGACATAAATTAGCTTGATTAAGCTTGCATTTTTGGTCAAAATTTGGTTAATTTGTTGCTTAAACGACTGATTTTGCTTAATTTTTGCACGAAAGTTAGGTTCACTATCCGTGCGGGATTTTTTTTAGAAATTTTTTATTTTACGTCTGTTTATTTATACAAGATTTTGGAGATTTACAAGATTTATACAAGCTTTAAATTCATGGAAAATTTATGGATTTTAAGGTCTAAAACTGATTGTCCTAGACCTACCCGTAAACTACTGTTAACACCACATGACTACTGATAGCTAAGTCTAAAAATTGCACACATTTATGAAAGACGATGCAAACTGTACTTTATATTGCAGTGTACAGCATTGAAAGTACTAGTTGACCCCACGTTTTAAGATAAATTTTAGCATAATACTGTACAAAAACATAATCGAGTACTGTTAGTTCTACTCTTTTCAATGAATGTAAATTTTCACTAAGACATGGATAGCCAATATAAGCTCACAAAACATAGTTACCACAATCTATTGCCATAGTATTTATTAAAATAATCTTTTCGTAATATTTAGAGCAGGCAGCCAACAATTTATGCATTCATAATTCAACGACACGTTTGCATTTTCAAGTTCTGTTAATGAAATACGATAATATTTAAACATCCTAGCTGTTACCCGCGGCTCCATCCATGTGCAAAATTGAAACCTAAATTATACATCCTAATCCTAATTGATATTCTTTATTCCTATAATATTCTAGATTAGCACATAGGATACTTTCATCCCGGAATAAAAAAACAGGCCACCAACCAGCGCCTAGTGAAATTCCAGGAAGAAACGTTCCCTATATGCCAATCAAGAATATACTGTACCCTTGTACCAAATTTCATCCAAATCCGTCGATCCGTTATGACATAATTGAGTAACAAACACACATAAAAACTCTCGCATTATAATATTATTAAGATAAGAGGCGTGCTTACAATTTATATCTTCACATTCCTGAAAGAACGATGTAATATTATGGCACTTTTTAGCTGCACTCTTAAATTAATCTGTATGCCTAATTTCGTACCGAGTAGCCTACTAAGACATCTATTCATTTCGTACGACCTCACTACAGTACGGACCTGGAATACTCACTCACAAATTTTCTTGCTGGCCAAGCACGAAGCAAGCAAGTTATTAAGAGATTAGGGCGTCCGTAGCCAGGGTAATGATAGAGAAAGGGGGGGGGGGGGTAATGGATGGCCGCCGAGATCCAAGAAAGAAGGCGACAGAGAGGAGCAGGGGACACGAGCAGGTAGAAATACGATCGTACAAATACCTTTCAGGAATAAGGGTACGTGAGGTAATAATGCCTTAGTTAATTACACACACTTGAATACTTGAAACATGATGCCAGTTGATTATTACTGCCTACTTAAAGTGTAATAAAATGTGAAGAAATGAGAGTAGAAATCTTACATATAAATGAAAAGTATTTGGTTAAACTGATCAAAATGCAGTAATGCGTTTTAAAAAATTATCTTATACAAGAAATGAGATTTAACACCACCCCCCCCCCCTTGACAACACTTGCCGGACACTTGGGGAGGGCAATTCCCCTCCTACCCCTTTACCACCCTTTGCCTTCACTCCCTGGTAACAACCCCCGTAAATGGTACATTTTCGACGAATTACTATTCAGTCTGTAAGTTATTTAAAAATATGATACGCATGTATGTAGGCCACCATGAAAAACACACGTTCACCTGCTACTGCAGTGACGCCTGTCAGTGGGAAGGTGGCAACCTGTTCGACCGACAGGCGGTGCCTAGTGCCACGTGCCGCACTGCCATGGATTAGTTCACCTTCATGTTATGCAACTGGTCATGCATGCAGGTACATACGGCTGCGGTCACCCGGCGGTCGTTTGCCGATATTCAACTTCAAATTTAAATTACTAAATGCCAGTTCCAAACATTTTGTGGATGGTGTTTCTTGTTTGTGTTCCCCCACAGATGATGTGGTTTGAACTTCCACACGTAGTTTCTAAACATCTTGTATACTTAAAGATATCTAAATGCTGCAATGAGAAGGGTACTTATCGATGCAACCAGCTGGCATCTTCTTAAAAGGCAGTACCACTTCCTGCAGGTTGTTGATGGTACGACTGTTTTTGTTGCTTTTCGTAAACGAAGTACCCAACATGTCTTCTTGAAGCATAATATATTCAATTCACTGTTTCAAAATTCTATTTTAAGATGAACATTAAAATTAAATCTTATTACCCTCTGTAAGAAAACGAATGCTACAAGATCACAATACATCTAGTATGTGAATTGTCGATTCATTATTGAACTTCAAGAGTGTTCTCGCCTCCCGATACAAATAGAGCTGTGGGTTGTGCCGTTGCGATATAAATGGCACATAAATTATTTTTTTATGATGTTCTTGGCACGTTCAATACTGCTGCATAGTTCTACTTACAGATCCGTTCCGCGTTCTACAATATTTGTAACATTCCTTGTTAGTAAAGACCATCTTGGGTTCGAGAGGAAAATATTGAAAAATTAACAAGCATTATTATTGGAATGAGTTAGTAGTATGAAAAGGGGCAACCTGGAATAAGTTGCCCCTGCCACAGGGCGGCAGAGCTGATGGCGACCATCTTGAATGGAACTTCGTGATCTATCATTCCTGTTGGGTGACAGCCATCTTACCAACCAGTATGTAGTCGACCATCTCGTTAGTCAATTCATAGGTGGCCATCTTGTCAGCCAGTATGTAGTCGGCCATCTTGTCAGCAAGTTCACTGTCGCTTTCTGCTCTTTCATTCGTCTCCGACGGCGTCCATCTTGGTGTTCACTTCCCGTTCTTGCATTATACCATCGATGGTTTCCTTGGGATCCTCTAAAGTTTTCTTTCTTTACATTCCACCTTTTTTTCTCTTCCTCTCCTTCCCTCTTTGTTCTCTCTCTTTCATTCCGGCAAGGGGCTTTTCTCATTCCATCTCGTTTATCGTCTGCTGGTGTCGGCCATTTTGTTCTGTAGTCATCTGCTGGTGGTGACCATCGTCTGCTGGAAGCGGTCATCTTGTTTGCCGTTCATCTTTGAATCCCACATCGGCCACTTGAGTGTGTGCTTGTGGCCATCTTTGAGTCTTGCACTCTACACCAGAGCGAAGTTCCACTGGTGGCAGCTAGAAGCGCTGGCGGCCATCTTGTGTTCGCTCATCGTCCGCCAGGAGCGCTGGTAATTTATTTAAGTGTGAACTCAAAAAATGCTGTAGTTGTGCGGTTTCATTACGGTAACCCTTGCGTCGCCAGTCCGGTGTACTAACCACAAGAGTACCATCACATGTGACCGATAGGAGTTAAAATAAGGCATATAAGAGAGAGTGCGCACTCGGCGGACGAACTTGTAATTGCGGAAAAACTATTATCATTGCGTGTACATCAACGAACGAAGCTACATGCACACACACGCTCACAAGGCACTGAATTTCTTATACATACAAAAATATTTATATGTGATTAATTACATATATATAGTAAACAATTAATTTGTTTCATAGAATCTATAATACACTATAAATTAATTTAATTCAGTAGATCTAGTAGTAGGATAAATTATACTTACCTGGTTTCTCTCTCACACTTACCATCTACATGTCATAACAATGCGGACGGCTCCCAGACTTGAGACCGGAGCAATACACTACGCTTGCGATGCCAACACAATTGTTTACTGTTTTTTTTTCTTATATGCAAACAAGGGGGGAAAAACATCCGCGGCGTCGAAAGCGTAGTGTACAGGTGGTTTACGAAGCAGAAAAAGGAAAACTTCCCCCATAAAAAACAAAAAAACAAAGGAGATATTTGAACGCACAGAAAAGGTGAGACAGCCAAAGATCAAGAAAATAGAATATATAGAGAAAGTGAAACGAGGGGGGTAGCGCAGTAATGAGAAGGAATACACGTATGATACGAACACACAGACTAATACAGTGCAGGTATGATACAAATACCATTTCACATCCATAACCCTGCTAGGATAAGCATTGCGCCCCCCTCCCCCTGCCCCTAGAGGAATTGGCTCTCCAGGTCAGAGACTCAACATATACGCCAAACCCCATACGTGTGTGAAATCACTAAGATGTATGAGTGGAATGACATTCATGACGAGCATGTATGTAAAATAGTACATGTAACACCTAACGATAATTCATGTGTGTCAATGAACATCTCTTACAGGTGCTACAGAATGTGGTTTTTTCTACACGTGGGCGATCACCTCGTCCAGCCATTATCACGTGGAGCTGGTGAGTCTGAAGAATATAGCTTTGTGGATGCCGAGAATCCATTTCGCGGCGTAATGAAAACCTACGTCGACGAAAAACACTTCGAGCCAGGCCATCGATATTTCTAATCACATTGTGAGGATGAAGGCTAACATAGTACCTAGGTCAGCAGGAAATCGTGGATCAGGACTCAATTTAATATATATTACTCGAATGTGTGATAACATAGATGTAAAGTATGTATGTGAAATAGCAGTAACATGTCTAGTGATAACGTGTCACCGACACCAGCAACTCTTATGTGTGCTACAGAATGGAATTTTTTTCTGCATTATCAGTTAGTCATCATATTTTATTATGAACTATTGTATAAACTGGTTTTGAATGACTGTAGAAACCAGTATGAGCGATTGTAGAAACCAGTATGAACGATTGTATAAACCAGTATGAACGATTGTAGAAACAAGTTTGATAGATTGTAGAAACATGTATGAACGATTTTAGACTGAGTGTAGAAACGAATGTGATTGTAGAAACAGGTGTAAATGATTGTAGAAATGTATATGATTGTTTGTAGAAACAGGGGTAAATGATCGTAGTTACAGGCATGAACGATTGTAGAAACAGATATGAACGATTATAGAAATGGATATGATTGTATAAAAAGTGTGATAGATTGTAGAAACAGCTATGAACGATTGTAGAAAAAGGTATGACCGATTGTAGAAAAACTCCCCTAGTCACACATTGTACCCCTCACCTCTTGCCACCCAGCAAGCTACCGAAGAAGACTTCCCTGGAATAGTCGTCTGGGTCATTGGAGAGTGAGAGCTAAGGGAAAGTAGAAGCAAAGAACTGTGTCCTAGCCATCAGATACGAACGATTGTAGAAACATGTATAAATGATTGTAAAAACAATTAGTACAAATTGTAAAAACAAGTATAAATGCTTAAAACAGGTGTAATTGTAGAAACAAGTGTGATTAATTACATAAACAAGTATGATTGTTTGTAGAAACAACATACACCGGTGGGAAAACAAGGTGACTGACTGACATGTGCTTACTATAGTGTAGGCTAGCAGAAAAAGACACACATACACACACATACATACATTCGTTGTCGGAGCGGGGATTGAAAGCGCTTCTGCTTCTACAATCCCGGGGCGAGGAACTGCATCTACTCTGCATCCCGACCTGGTTGCTCTCCCGGGGACAGACACTTATATAATGATACATGCCTGCCCCAGTGTGTGTGCATGTGTGTATGTGTACATGCATTACTCTCGGTAGCCATATAGAACTATATGTATGTAATCGGCTTGGATTTTTTTGCGCTTATCATCCATCTAAAACAGAGCGAACTTATTATGAATGATTGTAGAAACAACATAACAAACTTATGCTTACGGAAAAAAAAACAAGTCTGAATGTAGAAACAGGTGACTGACTGACATGTGCTTACTGGAGTGCGGGTTGGGGCTATCGGACAACACGTACATACATTCGTTGTGGGAGAGGGGATTGGAAGTGCTTCATGCTTCGACATTCCCGGAGTGAGGAACTGCCTCATACTATGCATCCCGACCCGGTTGCCCTCCCAGGGAGAGACACATATATAATGATACATGGCTGTCCCAGTGGTGAGTGCGATAGCCATAATTATTCATTGTAACCATAAGGTACAGTATGAATTCGATCGTTCAGTATGCGTCTCTTATCGTCTTTCCATGTCAGTGCTAACTTATTGGTGCATTCATTGTATAGGACATGTTGATGGGAGTGGATGGTGTGTACATTAACGCGCATTGTACACTGTTGCTGCAAGACACGCTTATAATCTTCAATGAGTGTTTTGTTTTTAACTATGCATTTTCGCATTCCCTTGGCCCTCTTAACCACTTTACCCTTACATTTATAAGTATATAGTTTCGCACAGAGCCCAACAAACTCAGTCATAATAGCTCCCCCACACTCATCCTTAAACTTCCTAAACACTTTAGCATTGGTCGGGGAGTAGCAGGGATGATCGGCAGGGTAGCAGGACTTGTTGAACTGGGAACTGAACACAGGATCGGTCGCTGGGTCCCGGTAATAATCCTCCATGCGAAAAGAATAGATGAAGCTATCTGTATCTGTATATATTAGAGTGCAGCTATCACCATATCGCCATCTCACAACATCATAATGGAATAGATACATTACAGTTTTGGCGAGGTTGAGGACAGAGAACCTGACATATATGGGTTAATCGAATAAAATAGATTCCTTTCCAAGTTGAACCAGGGTAAATTTCTCACGGTAAATAGTTCTCTGCTTATATACTGGTTTCGTCACGAGTTTCCTAAGCCTCTGCTCGCTGCACACTAGCTCCATACTATGATGCTTCCTCTTATTCTCCATTAGCTTGCCAAACACAGAGTTGCTGGCAAGCTTGAAGAAATCGCGTTCGAAATAGGTGCTGCTGGTCTTTCTCTTTTCAGTATTGAGATCGATATAGGATTTCAAACAGGGTGACTGCTCGAATGTAAGGACGCGGCGAATGTTCGTTACCTGGAGTCCATGAGATATTGCCTGTTTCAGTGTTGTATAATGAATTACATTATGAGTCTTATTCTCGAGCATTGTAATAAGCTACTTCTGCTTTGAGCCTGGGAGACACTGTTTCAGGGGGAGGAAGGGTATATCCCTGTGGTCGTGATGCAGGGCTGTGGGATATGTGATGTAAACCTCTAGAATGTAGCCGACATTACCATCGTCAGGTATGGACATTACATCTATGTTTGTTCCACTCCACCTGAAATTACAACATGACAATGGTTGGCTAATCACCCATCCATAGAGGTTGTTCGCATCCACGTATTGCAAGTATGTATCAGGCTTGCCAGTATCGTGATTCCCCTCCATGTACCTGTTGTTGGTGAAACAGTTCCGCAGCATATACTGTGGAAAACCTCCTCTGATGGCCAACTGAAGGAATAGGTACATATCATAGTCCCCCAGCAGTTCGAGTTCTACGTTTGTCATTCAAAGCATGGCATCGAATGAGAACCCTGGGAGGCTTCATAGCGAGCGCAGTCGAGCTAGTACGTTTATAAACAGAGGTGCCGGAATTTCTCAAATATGTCTGCCAAAAGTAGGATATCAATCATTAAATATATGCGGCTCTACATATCAAGTGTCTTGAAACTTAATTCGTCCCACACTGCTTGTGCATGTGCATAGTCCTTGCTGGAAATTGAGCTGATGCTGAGGTGGTTATAAAATGGTTGTTGTGATGGCAGTTGTCTCTCTTTCAATGTATCGAGACTGGACAAATAATCGTATGGGAATACTCCTTACGCACCACCAGCGGGAACTGTTCTGGGGTAAAAAATTGCCTCATAGTAGTGAACCTGTTTTCTGGCAGATTTTGCGCCAGTGAGGCAAGACTAGCGGCCATAAAGCGATATGTGTCCACGAACTGAACTGCAAAGCGGTCACCTAGCTGTTTCGAAAATGTAATCATTTTTTCCTCGCTATATGGGATAATGAAAATATACTGTGTATCATAAACCAGCTCTTTAAGGCTGAAATGTTCGTCATAGGTTAGATTATGGAAAAATTCTACCAGTTTCTTCAGGCGGCGGTTCAGAATATTGCATTGGCATTATGTGCCAATGTACTGTCCCGTGAAATGGTCGTGGTCTCTAACTTTATAATTCGACTCTCAAAATGCGATATTACAATAAATACAGTTTCTAACCCTGTAGTACATTGCTTGCTGGATTGGTGTTAGTGGACTCATAAGCCCTGACGTCTCATAAATAGTCTTTACCTTTTTGCCTATGTCCACTACCACATCGGTAAAGTGCTTACCTCTGTCTTCCCCTACATACATCACCGGGGTGTGGTTGGCAGCGAAGTAGTGAGGTGTGCTGGCACCAGTTCATTATCTACATGTGCATACAGGCAGTAACTGTATGCTTCATGTTCCTGGTATGCATATGTGTATGCATGGTCGGGGTTTGGAGCACATGTAGCGATGGGTTTTGATAAAGTCTCGAAATCTGCATATACTGCGATGGGTAACTTGTCCACACTATGGTAGTTCTTGAATTTCATTGTGTTAGGACTCCCATCTGGCGAGGTCTTGGGCATTTCCACTCGGGCTGCAGCACATGTGTTACAGTATTGTTTGTGCTGCTCGAGACACTGCAGACCCGTCAGCCCCGATACTCTCCGTTGATCGTCATAGTGCGTGAAGCAGCGCTTGCAGATACGGATACGGTCATGGTGCACAGTAACTTGGGAGCGGATGAGTCGGTACAAATCTGTTATATATGTATAATGACTGTTTGTGTCATCGGACACGAGCAGCAGGTCAAAATGCTCAGTCTTTTCTTACTTGGCGACACGCAAAGGTATTATTCTCTGCTCATCACTCAGAGCATATATGTTAATGGATGTACCGGATTTGCACCTTTCAAAAGTCCCAATCTGTTTCAGGGAGTTGGGAAGGCGAGACCATCAATATTACGTGCTCAGGGTGCTCACCTTCCACAAACCTAGCAAGAATGGCCCACTTGAAACATTCCACATCATTATTCTTAGGGTTGATGACTGCCTTTTTCACCTTAATGGATGCGGGCAAATCAATCTATTAGTGCAACCGATCACGAGCCTTCCAGGTTCAGCAGAGGGAATTGCTCGGAGCGTAATTGTGAGCTATTGCCCGACACGATCAACGTTGCAGACATGACTGATTATTACATGTAGTGCATTCATGCTAAGTAGAGTCTACCTTGAAATGAAGCGCAGGCAGAGGTGGCTACATTTCGTTTCTCGTGGCAGTTGTTCTGTCTCATAGTTATAATATAATAGCACGCCTCTCAAATTTCAATTCCTGTGGTGCTCGTAAATTACCATAACTGTCATAGTATTCAGCTGTATGTCTGCACTTTCGATATGCTACCCAATGACTACCAGGTCCTCGACTATTATCTAGATTTAATATGCTACACTCCACTCGTCTCGGTCTATGTGTCAGTCTGTTGCACATAAACACACCCCGAAAATTAGATATTTTCAGTTTACGTACACACTTTAGTACATCAAAGTTTGTGAGGGGGCGGTTGGGCAGCAACCTTAAGACTGCTTCCTCCTCCTCCTTCACCTCCATTGTTTTCTTCCTACTCCTCCTACACGTTATGGGTGAGGATACAGGCCCCTGCCATTTTTGCAATCTCCTCCATATTTCTATTGTGAGGCATAGCTTCAGCTCAATTGACTATTTTCTGCCTTAGCAGATTTCACTGTTCTTGCTATACCACTTGCACCAGCAATAAGGGTACCAAGAACGCCTAGGGCTGGTAGGATAAATAGCAAGATACCTACATGCTTTCCCCGTAGTTTTCTCCTCGGCTTCCTCGTTTTTTCACCTTCCTTCTAAACTGCAAAACCGATACCCCGCTTGACTTTCATTTTCATGATCTTGGATACTCCCCATGCAGCTAGACATTCGCCAAGTTTGGATTGGACTTGGGCGAACTAACTAATGCTTTAGATTGATCTGCAATTACAGTATCGGCTGTGTGTCTATCTGCCAACTTACTACTGGATGCGTACGCAATAGCGTGCTGACGGCACGCCTCATCCAACGAATTGATAGGAACGTCACCACGTTTCCATCTTCGTGCTAGTCTCGTGCCCGGCCCACAGAACTTATAATGGGGAATGTGAGCCTCGAAAGGAAGGTTGTTTATCAGCATATTCAGCAGACCTGCTCCCCTCTTACATCCACGACGCATTACGACATACTAACACAAAAGTTGTATGTCATGCATACTTTATACATGTATGTGTGTGTGGCCGATTACATCACCCCAGTCTCGAACGTGGGCCTTAAGTATCTGTGTTTCTGCATTTATGTGTTAGTATAATGGAGATCGTACCACAGACCACTACACTCCCTGTTCGCATCTCTGCCGATGATGAAACTACTGTTCATAAATCGCGCCATGATAAGCTGCTGCCGTCGACTGTGCGTAGTATCATAGTGGGACCGAGCAACTGTGGAAAGACATGTGTGCTTCTGAGCCTTCTGGAAGGGTCCAACTGTCTTCGATTCGAGAAAGTCTGCCTCTACTCGAAATCACTACAGCAGCCAAAGTACATACAACTGACATGAATACTACAAGCAGTGGATGGACTAGACTATTTTCCGCATAGTGACAATGAAGCAGTTGTGCTGCCAACTGAAGCTAGACCCAATTCTGTTTTTATATTTGGCGATGTCGCATGCGAGAAGCAGCTGACAATGCAACAGTATTTCAGCATGGGAAGGCATGCAGCTGTGGAATCCATTTACTTGTGTCAAACATATTCACGCATGCCTAAACAACTCCTCCGTGACAATGCCAATTGTATCGATCTTTTCCATATGGATGACTTAAATTTACGTCGTGTATACTCTGACCAAGTGAACACCGGTATGACAATATGACAATATGTGTTCATGTTGCTGGTGTGAACTACATGGTTTCCTTGTGATTGCAAAGGATTTTCCACTTGATAAGGGACGATATCGATGTAGATTTGATCAGTTTACTATCGTACATCGGCGAAGGATGAGCTACACAGTATCCAAGTTCGGTGGTTTGAAGCGACGACGGCAACTGCAGCTTTGGTGGAAGCGAGCCATGATCCTTGGTGGCCCAAAGCATGATGGAGATGCAGCTATGGCGTCCTTTGTCGGCAGCATCACTTCAGAGACATTGCGTCAGTTGGCAGCGTCGAACACGAAGACTGAGGCTTCCCTTCGCACTCTGTAGCTCACTGCTTTGGAGACGAAACTCAATGGTGTTCGAGATCGCATTACCGCCAAGGTTCTTCCAGCGATGGCTGCGAGTAACGAGAGTGAACTGAAAGCATTGGCAGGGTGTGTGTCAAAACTCACTGCCTTACACAAGTAGCTCACTGCTATGGATGGTCGTCAAGTCTGGACATCTGCGTTGTCTGCTAAATTGGACGGACAAGTTGGTGCATTGACTGGGGCGGCGAGCAAGCTCTCCGATTTCGCGAGTCGTCTCAAAACTATGGAAAACAGACTATTAGCCAAGATTGTTAGTGCCTTGTCCGATACGAATTCAGACGATGAATTGTGGCTTCATTGCAATCATATTCAAGACACCATATCTCATTGTGTCAGCATGTCTGAAGCATAATTGGCGAACCTACTCAGACTGTCAGGTGATACTGTGTCATGCCCAATCTGGTCGCGAGGATATCCATAAATACCAAGTACCTCTAGTTCACTGTTTTAGTACAATTACTGCCACTTTCGAAGATCTAGAGTGTGTAATTGCAAGTGTGCGCGCCAAGTATTTACTGGCTAAGCGTGCTCGCATGGAGCGAGATGCAGATTTGGAAGAAGCCTTCCGTCCGATTACGTCTCGACCGGATCGACATTAACAAGCTGCTCTACCTGTCGAACTAAAGACTGAACCTGACGTCGAACCTTGGACTGTAAGGAAGTGCAAGCCGGAGGCTGTCGATAATGAAGATTTATCTCTATCAGATTGGAAACGACAAAAGGAACGATATAAATCCCGCTCCACGTCTGTTCACAATTAGCTACAGTTGTACACATTAAGATTCAATGACGCTACATACAGAGTATATAGGGAATAGAAAATGGCATTTGGGAACCAAACAAATATTTTTCCTGCCCAACGATTTTATACAAGTTGGTGATGAAGCTGTGCGTGCCACTCCAGGTATCTATGAGCTACTGTTTAAACGTACACCTGGCGAGTACTCGCACGAGGTGCTTCTTCAATATAAACACCTGCTTAGTCTCACGAGTGCACATTTGACAAACAATGATCCTTTTGCTGATACATATAAGGATGAAACTCATCCTAAATTCGACATTATCAGTGATATGTTCCCGGATGCTGATGTGACGAGCGGCTCTGGTCTGACTTCGAAACTGGATGGGAGCAGTCAACTTGAATATGTATTCTGGAATAATGTCAATGAACTTGTATCACGTCTACACCTACTAGTTGCATCTCATCAGGTGGGCAATACTTCGCACGAAAACGAGATTATTAATATTCAGGAAGAACTTCGGGAAGGAGGATACATTCGCTAAAATGTCCCATGCAAAGATCTCCGGTGAGCTTCACCGACCCGCACAACGCACTTATCCCAGACATAAAGTGGTTGTGTTTGGACTGAGAGACCTCTATCAAGCAGACTTGGTGGAATTTGCTACATATGCTAAAGTTAATACAGGATTCCGATAGTTATTGACTGTAATCTACTGTTTCAGTAAATATGTTTGGACTGTACCTGTATGGCAGAAACGAGGGCTTGATGTCAGCAATGCTATGTAAATTGTCTTACGAGATAAAGGCAACCCTACAAATATTCAGACTGATCTCGGCAGGGAGTTCTATGATTCCAGTTTTCGTGTCCTCGTGTCCACGAATAAGATCAATAATTACTCCACCTACAGCGGCATGAAAGCTTCAATTGCAGAAAGTTTTAATCGAACTTTGAAGAATGACACGTGGCGTGAATTCTCGACACGTGGAAGCTACAAATGGTTGGACCTTTTTTCGCAACTGGTGTCTGCATACAATCACAGAGTTCATCGCACGATTCAAATGTGACCAGCAGATGTTAAAGACAATTCCCTGATGTATTCGGTGTACAAGACTGAGAAGACAGTGGATCCACGACTAGCTAAAGTGAAGGTTGGTGCCTATGTACGCATATCGAGGACGAAAGGTGGATTTGATAAGGCGTGTACACCGAATTGGAGACAGAAATATACAGAGTAGTTAAGATTCGTCAATATGCTCCGCGTATGATCTACTTGGAAGATATGGATGGTACAGTGCACAGAGGTGGGTTTTATGCCGAAGAGATACAACCGACTCGATTCCCCGACACATGCCTGATTAGAAAAGTCATTCGAAGGTCTGGAAATCGTCTCTTTGTAAAATGGATTGGTTTTGACTCAAAGTTCAGCCTTTGGGTAAAGCACTCTGAGCTCACCGACTACGGAGATAAATTATTGATATCATTACAAGTTTTTTATTCTATGTTTTTACAAATGAATGTACTTGTGTGAATAAACACTAACTATTTGGAATGAACTTCTATGTCTGTGTGTGAATAAACACCTACCCATCAATGTATTTTTTTTAAATATTATGTACAGCTAATCTATGTTTTTTTGTTGGCATTACCTATACTTACATTAAACTAGGTGGTTATTATTTGGAAGATGATTTGCATTAATATTATGCTGGAGAGCGAGATAGTATTTCTACTTTGTCCGCCGAGTGCACACTCTATCGTACCTGCCTTATTTCCACTCCTGTTGGTCCACATGCGATGGTAGTCTTGTGGTTAGCACACAGGACTGGCGACCCAAGGGTTGCTGGAACGAAACCACACAACGCCAGCATTTTTGAGTTAACACTTAAAATCAATTGCCAGTGCTCCTGGCGGACGATGGGTGAACACAAGATGGCCGCCATCAGCCCTGCGGCAGGTTCAACTTGTCCCAGCTTGCCCTTTTTCATACTACTTGAGTTATCCTTAGAACAATGTTTATCTAATCTTTTATAACATTATATTTATCTTTCGAATAGTTTTAGAAATAAATAGTGATACTTATTACACTTTCAAATGGCTTTCATTGTATTAATGTCGCAACCATTGGCTAAGGATTACATTTCAAGTAAAATTATTCTTGCAATAATTATTGGAGAATTTATTTTTATACCCTTTGCATTGAAAACTGCACTATTGTTTGTGAAAATTGCAACACACAGAAAGAATGGCAGGAATGAATACAAACTCAGAGGACGTGTAGAACAGTGTACTAGCAGTAATAAATGATTGCGATTGCAGAGAGATGGCGTACATGGAAGTCCATCAGTGTCCTCTCGTGTGTGAAGGAAAAGTCAGTGTTACTCCAGGCTCAGTCAGTGGAGAGCAGTATTTTTATTAGAAATAACATTTGCAGAATAATAACCCATTATTAATGTATGTAGTACGAAAATGACTAATGAGTGTTAAAACCTCAAAAAATATAAATATATATAATTCTTTCTATAATAATATGTTGCTTACAAATAGTATAGTTAATAATTATTTGCATGCTAATTGCACTGTGTAATTTTATTAATTCGCACGAACAAGCAACTCGTGAAGGATAACGATTCTGTTAAAAAATATTTATCTAAATAGTTAATTGTCAGTGATAGGGACTATACACATCTGTATACTTAATTTACTTCATTGCATGATAAGCAAAATGTTATTAAAAAAAAACAACATTTGTCATAATTATATTGCAATGCCCTGCATAGTTTTAAGATTAGAGGGAAAGACATAAGTGATCATAGATAAAGAAATGCCGATGTACATTTTTAAAACTATAGCCGGAGATTTTATATTCGCATGTATCACGCTACTTCTGGATATTTTGTGAGGTTTTACTGGTTCAAATTAACGTAAAGTAAATTAATTTTGTTAGTGCGTTCAGAAGTACATTAATTATCATATTGCATATTCCGTAACAAGCTTACAGTGTCGCTGAAGCACTAAATATTATCAGTCTGAAGAGAGGAAACAACAACATGGAAGGAGTTGGATGGAGGGGTTCAAATGACATCATGTAGAAGCCTCATTCAGAATTCTGGGTAAAATGATTACGATGTATCGTCGTGATCGCCAGTTACTTCGACACAGTATGATGGCATCTGCTGCCAACTGCTAGACAGTAGCAGCAAACACAGCCCAAGAATACAGGCACAGTAGTGTCCTCGGGGTGTGCAACAAGGGGCTTCCCATGTACGGCAGGCAGTCTTTAAACCTCGTCCGTAAAGCCACCGGGTAAAGCAGATCAAGTGTCGTCACATAGAATCGTAGTTACATAATTACACACTGTAACCACTCCCGCAGAATGGACGTATGATAGATTGCAAACTGAAGTAAAAGAACTGAAATGAGCATGTAATCTAAATCAGAATCAGCAATAATTGTGCTTGATGGGTGAATACTAACGTATAAAGAATTACAAAATGTAATGCGTATCTCTGTGCAAATATGCAAAGTACTAGACGGGCTGCTTGAAAGCATATGGCATTAATTTTCCGGTTATAAAATGTTTATTTCTTAGATAAAAACTCTAAAGTGACTGACTGAAGCCACGGTCTCAGCGCCACAGTGCAAGATTAAATTAAAAATGTGATCATTCAAAAACTGTTGCGGCGGCAGGCAGCACGTGTGATGTGATGGGTCTACATAAGCTGGGCGAGTTATTAATGTCATCATTACACTCACCCGCTGGAAGGACGCTCCAGGATAAGCCACGGGTACAGGACACTCACGCACCGCACACCAGAGTAGCGGCCATGTTGTTAGGAGACTCGAGCTGTCCCTGTAACACTGGAGGTCCTGTACTCGCTCTCACAGTTCGGCAGGTAGAGAGCAAGTACACTGTGCTCGGTCCGGAACTGGCAACTTCAGTTGTGTGCACTCGGAGCTGTGGGCAGGATACAGTGTACAGTACACATGCCAGTTTTGCTGTTGCCAATTCTTACGTCCCAACAGAGAAATGCTTGTTTATCAACAGGCTCGTCTAAAAATTTGCCTCGAACCTTGGGTTAGTTCAAATATTTGTATAAATATGCATTTTGGATCTGTTCAGCAGCCAAAATTTCTGTTTAATATTTTGAGAGTGCTTTATTGTTTCGTGACATGAAAGTATAATAAACTGATAAAAGTACAAATCGCTTTAAAAATGACGTTAATAATTTTTTTTATTAATATAAAAACTGAGACTTAATGGTATTTTACACTAAGTTTTTCTTTAGTCTAAGTGTTACTTAAAAGTCAAATGAGCAGTATTTTGCAAGTGATTTTTAATCTGACTGTTGGCTCAACTGCCACAAAGGTGTAACTTCTTGTTATTTTGATTTCATATTATATCTGAATAGTTAAAATATAAATACTGGCAAGCCACATAGTCAATTGTCAAGAAATATTTTTCAATTTGAGCTCTAGACTAATGAATTAATTTTACTCAGTTCTGAGATTTGTGCGAAAAATATATAAATGTTATGTGCATTACTAGTTTAATTCTATAATAATAAACCCCTCCCCCCACCCCCCTCAATTATTATACCTGTTTCAGAATGATATTTTATAACACTATCAATGAAAAATTAATATGCTAAACATTTATAATATAATTTTAAGACCCACAAACTCTCTTTAAAACACTCTAATCTATCAGGTGTGTAATATATTGATGAAACTATTCCTACCATTTTTTAGCATATGGAGCAGACTGTGGCATCAGCGATATAATGCGGAGACAATTCTGGCACAGCTTGTAGACGTGTAAGATATACTGCTGACTCACCCCCGTCTATGGGACTTCATCTCCTGTTCTGGCATGAGAACATTATTTGAGCTTTTTACACAATCAAAACATTTAAACAGTAAGCAGTAGGCTCACAAACATTTAATTTGCACAGCAGCGAGTCGACTGCATAAATTTAGCCAATATAAACCTACACTAAAAATCTTTTTTGTTAAAATAAATTAACTGATATTGATTTTAAATTCGACCCAATTTTCGCTTTGAATATATAGCAGCAAAAAAAGTATACTTATATGGAAGTTCGTTCTTCGAAAACAAAGTAGAAAATTTGCTCATCTAGATGTATGTTTCTGTGACGGGGTAAAGGTAAGCCTCGAGAACTAGTGTCTATTGGTTTCCGAAATGCTTTGCTGTGAAACTCACACATTTAACAGTAACGTGGAGATCACAAAATGCTTAACAAATTATACCTACGTTTTCATTTTCTCCTAGAATTGACAAAATGTTTTCATAAGACGTTCCACAAGCGATTACGGGTTTTCCAGTCAAATTTCAGTCATACAACTGTAGTGAAAATGTTTTAAAGTGATAATTTTGATGCACATAGAACAATGTTTGTTCTAAAATGAGTAACGCACAGATATGCTTTGTTTTCGGCCATCGTGAAAGGTTATAAACATTGTAAATGGGTGATAAAGCCCACGTATTAATAGACTTTGTTTGACAATGGCCCGTTCCTTCAGGCAAATGTCCCTTACTGCTTTCTTCCTTAAATTGTAACATTTTCAAAAATACAAACAGCATTAGTACGACCATGTTAGAGAAAGGCGCGGCTCTGGCTCGAATGCAAACGTCTTGGAGAATTGAAATATATATATATATATATATATATATATATATATATATATATATATATATATATATATATATATATATAAGTAGGATAGTCAGGGAAGAAAATTAATTTTATAAATTTATCTACATGTATTTGTGGGGATTCATTGTGATTGTGCTTATGCTGATGACAAAGTTAAGTTAGTAATACGTGCAGTCAATGCCTACTTATCTGCCGTTGTGTCAATGTTTTGGAAGCTCTTTTATTAACAGGCTTGGGCGCGAGAAGAATTATGTACATGTGAGAGTTAACTTTTGCATTGCTCTCAATATTGCAATTTCCCTGTTCCATTAAAAAATTAATGGGTCACTTAATGTTCATAATTTTTGGTATTGTATTATAGCTGATTTGCGTTTGGTGTACTACATTTTCAGTATACTTGCGAAAGGCACACCTGCACACACACACACACTGACTTCCATTGTGTAAAGTGACAGCTATGTAGAAGAAATAATTTCTCGTCTCCAGTTCAGCCACTACGGCCCCACGTGAAGGGGAGTAGTTCCATGTTTTAACTTTGAATTATAAGTGTTAAGTTTACAAGTGCACTATATACTGTTATGATTTATTTTGCTCTCTATTGCATTTAATAACCTGTAAGGGTATAAATCAACATATGTGTAAAATATTTACTTAGCTTATTATTTCATATATTTACTTGACCAACGAACAACTAAAGAGAACAGGCTCATTCCAATGGCAATTTCACGTATAATACACTGAAGGCTGTTCACAATAAAGTGAGTACTTTTAGAATCAACCTTAGTAAAAGTCACTGGCCCTGCTTGTATATACTTTAAAGGGCGCATGGAGTGACATAACGCACTGTAACGTTGGTAACGATGGATGGAAAGTTTTTCGATATCTTAACGTCAAATAAAAAGTGCTAGGTAACCATCTGTGATAATTTAAATGATTTATTTCGCTTTCTGTTTATTTAATGCATCGTAATGTAAAAATTTGCAGATTCGTAAAATATTTACTTTTCACAAAAAATTTCACATTTTCACTTGATCGATGCATGAATAAATTGATGTGGCTCATGGCAATGCTAATTTTACATACGGTGGAAGAATACACAACGTGCATCCAAGTAGATCTTAAGGAGGGCTTTTAGAAGTGCTCATTTTACCGTGAACAGCCTATAACTGCATACAATTAGATCTTAAGCAATGCTTTCAATTGTGCTCACTTTACAGTGCAGAGCCTATCAAAAGGCACTTTTTTAAATTAGTGCGCACTGAACTAAGCTAACTTACTTTTTTTAATTGTTTTATTACTTAGAGAGAGGATTGTCATATCAGTAACATATTTTGTGTCCCTAACAATCTCGCATATGCACTTAACAGAAGCACGAATATATTGATCTGGCAATGCGAGTTTTACATACTGCAAGGACAGAAATGTAGATCAGGATGGCTCTCGATGTGTCCATTCATCTGCTGACAACGTACACCTGCGAGATCGAGCATTACAACGTGGTTTGAAGGGATAGTGACACTTATTAGCTATAAAAAGGGGTAGGAACATTACGCGAGTTCATTTCAGGACAAGGTAGGCGTCAAACATGTGTACACTGAAGTTGGCTTTGCAAATGGATCACAGTTTATTGAACACGGCCTGGACTACTCTGAGCCAATAGCGGACTGGAAAGGAAACCTGCGGCGGAACCCATAATGCCAGGTGTAGCGTAGCACTGGCTACCCACTGGGGAAGCAACCAGTGAACAAACTGAGGCTCGATTGTACACAGGGTTGTGGAGTCTGGCCTACGGGTCACTGAACTCGCGAAATTTTCCTATCCGTAGCTATGAGGTTGGTTGCGCTGTGATTCGCCACAGGCTCTGGGGTCTCACAGTAGAGTGCGCCAGTATTGCTCTCACGCCGCGACTGACCGACCGCAGGCACTCACCAGCCCCGCGATACGGCACACACAAGCCGTACTGCGCTTTGGGGCGCGTTTACACGGTGATTGGAGCTATCACGGAAATGTGTGGCAGCAACTGCCACGATAGGTACTGTTTACACACCCGATCTAAACATGCTGTGATAGCTAACCTGAAATGGAACATGTCAGGCATTTATATCCGTTTGTCAAGAGGTTAACATTTGTTGGGGTAGTTAAATATCGAGGCAGGATATTAATGACATATTGTGACAACGCAATCGTCACTAGTTTGTTTTTAGTGGCATTTATAAAAATTGGTAGCCCTGTGTGTGCGATCTGGTGTTCGCACTAAGCTCTTTGCCTTTATTAATTTGTATTTTTATGTTTATTATTAGTATTATAGATTTTACATATATTTTACTAAGTATTTATATTTAGATTATGGCCACGTATTTTATATTAGTTTTATTTCTCAGCTGAATTTCATATTAATATTTCTACTTGTATTTTTTTTCGCCGTCCAGCTGAGCTGGGCCGTTGAAGCTCTTTGTCTTTCAGTATGTAGGTAGCGTGATCGTCGGTAGTGGTGCTCGGATGACGGCGTGTTCCTTTGCGGTAGGTCAGGGCATAACTTCGTCAGCTGTCTAGCCTTGTGGAGGCACCAAGTGTGTGCTCGCGATGTCAGCTGTTTTTGCTTAGCATGATCGAAAGGAATGGCAACGGTAAAATTTGCCTTTCGCGTAACGAGGCTTGGGCAGTTACAAATATATGAACGATGCTAGAGACGTCGGCGTCTGGGTCGAACATGAGCCGGTTAATTTGTTGCGCCGATAGCATCCGCGAAATGTACAGCATATTTGTGTTTTTCGCAATGTTAGTTGCAGTACATTGTCTTACACGTCACGTCACGTTCGCGTATTTTCACGTGTGCGTGAATAGACTGCTGGGACGGAAGCATGTAAATTGTGATCCTGAACACGAGTGGCAATTTGTTGGAAAATAGTCTTCGCTACATCGGGTATCGTGTGGTCGACATCAGCCCAGCAGACCGTCCCATTTTGAGACGTATCTATTTATGCAAGTTTTAAAGTGAACCATGTAGTATTTATTTTTATACAGTGGTACACTTGGGTGATTAGAGAGGGGCGAGAGAAGGCCACCCCAGTGGATATGGAATTAAACTCAAGTTACTTGATAAAATAATTGATAAATCCAGTCAAATATAATGCGGATAGTTGCCAACTCCTGTAACAAAACTCTATATGTACTTAAGTGTCTACAGAACTACCTGAATATTAATTTGACTCAAGATGAAACACCTTTTAGGTGGCAAAACATGACTGCGCATCGCTGCTAAAGAATTACTTTGAGTTGTACTGTTGTGCAAAAGAATTGCTTTGTTACATATATACAAAATAATTTAGAAATATGTAGGATTGCCTTTATGGAGGTACTGCTTGTAGAGGTAGATTTAAATGAAGTACTCAGGGGGCTGTAGCCAAGAACGACAAAATTTGAGGGCCGGAAAAATCAAAGAAGGGGCAAAGTTAGGACAAAAGTACTTTATAAAAATGTTTATGTCTCAATTATTTTACAAACAAAACATTTCTGTTGTGTAGGTACTGTACCTGTGGGTGGATGTGCAAAACCCATAGTATACACAGGATGGCACATTTATCTTGACCACTCACATTAACTCCATACCGGGGCTCCACAGGAAGAAATGTTTCATACAAAAATTGTATAACTAGAAGGGGGAAGTAATACTGCTTGGGAGTCAGCCTTATAGCATTATTTATTTGCGAGATACGAATACTAACATGAGTTTTTTTCAATGGCACCAAGTATCTGTTCGTCAAATGTTCAATGAAGTTTGTTTGGTGCTGTGCGTATAAACTTGTTTGTAAATATTACTGTGTAGACATTTGAATTTCACGTCATTGCCATCGGTCGTGCGCTTGTGGTGCTTCTAGGAACTAACATATTATGACAGTCAGTTGTTCGCTTATCGCTAGTAGAAAATGGTGTTCCTTATTGCCCGCCAGTTTTCATACCAACAAACTTTATTGATATACAGTCCATCAGGAGGTTCGACGCAACATGAACATTAAATATCACACAACAAGTGGAATCTCTACTGCCCATTTGTAGTACTAATCTTATTGGTACTGCGAGTGGTAGAATACTGACATTAGTTGTTCAGAGTGGTGACCACTGGGAGCAATACACAAGTCCAATCGCTGGATGAATGACATCACTGATTTATCCAGTGTTGCCTGCTGAAAATCATCCACTAAACGTCCCTACATGTTCTCATAAGTTGTAGGAATATATCAATAGACAGTATTTTTGATGTAAAAACAAAAAAAAAAAGTCCAGGGGTTTAAGTCCAGTAGACCGCGCAAGCCATTGAACAGGAAAACATCCATCTGGATGGTGGTGTCTTCTCAGGGTACCTCTCTCTGTAGAGTTGCTCCGCCGGACTAGCATTACGCCGGCCTTCGCATCAACGGAATGAACGACGAGTGAGCAAACCAATAGATTGGTAATGGCTCAGTAGGCTCCACTGTACTCACAACAATACACTGTTGGGTGTATATTCCCCACCACCCAGTTGCGTCCTGAATAGTTTTCGGTTTTTCTTGTTTTGGGAACATGAGTCTTAATACCACCATAAAAACATTTCTGTACAAAATTTCTGCATGGTATTTAGTCTATAGTTTACAAAGAAAGCATTTTGAGGGTAGGGAGAGGCAGCGATCACTAACGCTGTATCATTCGTGGGAATTCGAAGGGAGAGGGCAGTAAAATTTGTGTATCCCATTTAGCAGCCAAAATCAGCCTACACGTGCTTGTGGCTCAAAATTATTTCAAATTGTCTTGAAAATTGTTACTTTGTTAATAACATTTACACGAAACCAGTAATGAACCACATGGCAACAACCTGAAGATAATTGTGCATGTGAGCTTGCTTATATCTGATTTCATTTCTAGAGAATCTATGCCATTCATGTATCGTTTAATGTAGTGTGTATCTCCTGATAAGAATAGCTGAATTTGTAATCGCATAAATGTACAAATGTAGGGGCACAAAAAATATACAACACCGACAGGAATAATGAACAGACCAACAAAACTATTATGCAACTATAAGCTATAAAGTTTTTTTCCATTTCAAGCGAGCAACTGAACACAAATACTCTTGAACTGCCCACACAGTAGTCAGCATCACGTTCCCACGAGCCCGCACAGTGCTCGAGTTCACTGTGTGACCCACTAACTTGCATCCCGGCCAGAAAGGCATGGCGGTTGGCTCTAGCTCCTGTGCTGATCACCCGCCCTCACTCGCCTTAGCTCAGGAGAGTGGAAACACATTACCGAAAACTACAAATACTTTGTGTGAGATGATTTTGGTGCTGGGGGTTCTTAAGACTTGGCTACAATTGTTTTGACGTTAAACTACGCCATGAATCCGTAAATCGTATTCGCTCTGGCTACAACCGACGCCAAAGGTTGCCATGACGTTGGTAGAAGTTGGCCAACATTCATGTCTTTGCGCTTAGCGTTTAACGCCAGCCTATCAGAATTCAAGACATCACAAACAAATGAAAACAAACGTTATAACCTATTGGCAAGAGATAGCATCACTATTGGTGTATATATTTAATTCGTTAATTTTATATGAAATCACTATACAAATAACGCAAAATGCATTAAAAAATAATTGAGTGTAAGTGTTAAGTCTGCGGAATCTCATTTTTTTACGAAAGTTATTCTTAAATTTCAAACACAAACAAATATATTTGTATATATATATATATACCCACCTACATTTTTTTCATTTTATTCAATTTAACATTGATTATATACATGCCAGTTTTCTTATGGCAATGTTTAGCATTTAACATTTTGTATCAAGTTGATTGTAGACGAGCCTTTAGGCTGTTTCTGTATTCTCAAGAAATGCATACTTTTGCATACCTGTCCTCGGAAGTGACACCACCATGTATATACTAACGCTGTCCAAATTCCCAGTAAAGTACGCACAGGCTCTATACTTGACTAGTATTTGAAATTGTTTACTTGCTGGGCATACTTGCGTATTAACGACAGTCGCTATCTTGTATTTCAGGTGTGAAAATTAACGTGTAGGCTTTGTGATTATAAAGCTCGCAAGTTTTAAAAGTTAATAATTATTTACAAAATGTCGTCCTGTTGTATGTGTAAATAATTTCCAGTTTAGTAAATGCGCTTCCAATTATGAATAAGATTCTGAGTGTTGTATAGATTTCTGCAGCCTTTTTTCCCAGGTGTATGCTATTAATAATATTACATTTACAATCCCCATTTCCAAGTTATTGCAACCCCCATTGAATTGTATTTATCTTTCTTTTGTTATCAATGTGTATATTTCAAACACATGGTAAGGTACGTATCGAGGGACAAGGAATGAATGCCAATTACTGTGTAATGCCCCTTTACATGCGACAAATAAATGCAACAAATCCCATAATTACTCTAAATTTGTTTACAATCTTCCACTGACGTGATAAATTAATATCCCAAGGCTATTGGCGTTGGTGTGGTATGAATACTTGTGAAATCGAGAGAAACTGAACAGATAAACATAACCTCAGGATACCGAGGTGCAATAATTTCTATATTCTTGCGATTTGTGTTTCTCCTGTACTATTTTTACTTACTAAATAGGTACAACTACCAAAAACAGACATTATATTGGCATATTTGTGCATATTAGTTTTCGTTCAAAACAACAGATACCTGTAGGCGTGCATTTCTGCCAAGCAAACAGTGTACAACCAGTGTACAACAATATTTCTGCGTCGTCTTTCATTTCCCTCCTGTAAATAATACACGTCCACTAATGCTCCTATTAATTCCTCATTCCCGGCTAAAGCCAAGTTTTAGCGATTAAACTCGTAAGATGACAAGGTATAAAACCATGACACAAAAGTAAATAACAATTTTTATAAGGTTATGTGTGGCTTCATAACCATAGAAGTTGTAATGTATATATAACACCTCTATTGCACCACATTTTTCTGTTGTCATATAGTTTCTGATATTTCCACTAGAATGTTCTACCAGTCTAACATGAATAGTCAATGAGATGTCCGAATAGTTTCAACAAGTACATGATGTGGTGTCATATGGTCAGATGAGGGTTGAGGTTAGGTTTAAAGAGCGGTGAATATTAACGTTGCAAGGTTCATGTTTTGGATATGGTTACCCGGGGTGCCAGACATTATTGACCAAATAATGTCGATGATGCCGGTAGAGCTGACTTGTTCTCCTCAGTGTCATTTGGCTGACGACCACTGCATAATCCCTCCAAGAATTGAAGTACTCCTCTGAAAATTATATGTTCTCTTGCTGACTGCGTGGTGTATCTGGGCTTCCCACACAGCCATACGACACTCTACTTATGTTATAAACACATTTGACCCTTTTAAAACACTGTATTATAGGGGAGAGTGGGAAAATGGTGCCTCCTTAAGGGAGAATTGATAATGTCGTCGAAAGAATGATCGCTGGCTTGCAGTAACCAGTTACACATAATATTTGGGGTCTTATCTTACACTGCTTGCTACTGAAGATCTAGAGAATCAGGTCTTGGAGAAGTGGTTAACTTATTTTTTTAAAGTTCCTGCACATGATGGAATTACCCCATTATTCGGGGCAATTCCACCACCCAGTTTAAGTATTCATATTGTGTTCGAATAAGACATAATATTTACTAGAACATATAACTTCCAGTTTTCTCACATATACATAAGCTTATAAGATTAAGGTACACCATGGGAATGAACGAAAATCACATACATAAACACTAGCTGAATCATAGAATCATAGCAAAGTTCAGTTATTCATATTGTGTGCATGTAATATTTATTAGACCATATAAGTATATGCACTTACATAGATTTAATTACTTATTAGACAAAACTAGAGGCATAAAAAAGTCACATACATATGCTGTTGATGAGTCATAGCAACTGCCTTCAGAATGAGCCCGTTTGGAACAAACAGTCCATCGGAACCATAATTGATGATTTATTCCAAATTCATTGCATATAACACATAAGTTGACATTATCACCAAACTACACTGGGTCAATGTCGTCATCCTCATTGTCGTCACACAAATTATTTTCATCTATCTCTTCCTCGTCTGAAGATGACGATGATTCCAGTGAAAGACCTTTTCTGCATGTCTTCTTGGCCTTGTTTGAAAGTTTGACGGTCGATTTCCGCTTCTTCCTCTTTTATATGGCAGTAGTCCTAGGTCTATTTTATTACCAAATTCTTCTTACTGACTTCTTGAAAGTAAAACTTCATTGGACTCGAAGTGATGACCTCTGAGTGTTGCTTTCCTGTAACCATTGTTCGCCCTGATTTATATGAACATGGCTTAGGAATTGGAGAGAGTTTTTGAACACCCAGGCCTACAGCATATCGTGAATAAGAAGGCTGATTCACTTTATCGCTTCTTCTAGATGTTGAAGGTAGAGGCGCAGTTTCCATACCTGTGACATTTTGGACTGTTTGTTCTGGTACTGGAGGTCGATGTGATGTAGGCTTAGGGCTACATGAATTTTGCGGCTCTGCTTCGACATCTTGAACGGTAGGTCCAGTGCTAGATGAGTTACGCTGCTCTGCTCCGACATCTTCAATGCTAGGCCTAGTTGAATTTTGCTGCTCTTCATCGTCATCTTGAATGCTCACTGTGGACACAATTTGATGTGCTGCAATGAAAACATTTTCTCCAAACTTATTAGGATCCAAAGGATAAATCCCTGCTGTCAACAATCCATTGACCCCTTTCTCAAGCGTAGCCACACGGACGTAAGCTCGGTTAAAAATTTTTGCTAGTTCATTTGGTGTGATTTTCACATTCTTGCTGCTGTGAGTCTTCATGTAGAGTTGACATTCCTCGTTAAAGGCATTCTTAAGAGGTCCATAGAAGCAGATGTCCAATGGCTGCAGTCGATAAGATGAGTGGGGTGGATGTGACATAATATGAATATGATTATTTCAACAAGAATTTTACACCAGATAACATTTGTGACTAGAGTGGTTGTCGAGAATAAGTAGAACAGGGTCATCCATGGTTGGTCGAGTATGCTTCTGGAAATTCTGAATCCAATCCATAAACAGATCTTCATTGATCCACCCATTCTTGGAACATGCATAATTGCATCGTGGAGTCCTCCCTTCTTTAACTGCGCTGACATTCGCTAGCATGGATAAATGAACATAGGTGGGATGTAATTTCCTGTATCACTCACTGCACAAACTACCATCACTTTCTTTCCTCTCTCCCAACTAGTCGCTGCTCCCACTTGCTTCTGACCTGTAGGTCCCAGGTCCCTGGTTTACGCACTGTCGAAATGCTGGTCTCATCCACGTTATAGACTCTTGATGCTGAAATTTAAATTTTTCTAGTATTGTTTCCACATTTTTGAAGAAAATGTCCACCTCACCCTTGTTGAGTCCTGAAATCCTGTTAAGACTTCTAGCTTCTGGTTTTCGCAGACTGATTCCCGGATTTCGCTTCAAGAAACCATACACCCAATCGGGGCCAGCTAATTTTGTTGCCTTATTGAAGTCGTGTGAAATGTATTATGCTTCATATAGTTCAAATGCCAAACGCCCAAGTTCAGTAACAGAAATGCCGAAAAATAACTTTGGCAGCAACAACACATAATCGGCTATTTCGTTCTCTTGTTCCGCTGTAAATAAAGGCTTTCTTCCCATTGTTGGTGTTTCTGTTGAGTTGGTTTTATTAATCTGTATCATAATGTTGACAGGGGAATATTGTATTTTTTTGCAGTACTTTTCACTGAATTACCCTTCAGCGCATCATCAATAGCTTCCTTCAAACTTTCCTCCGTCCATTTTGCTTTTTCTGTTTTCTTTTTCCTAGCCTGGGCCATCTGAAACATAATTATTTCAGATTAGTTACCAATGAATTACTTGAGGGTTAATACCGCCACTGTGGCACTGTCTCCCCATAGAGGAGTAGCTGTATTGCCCCATTTTGTTTCAGTTGTTTCGCGCCACTTTTGCACATTACCTCTGCAACTATTTACACAAACCAACATACTAAACTTGTTGTTAATAGTGGCTATTTCATAATATACTATGGTTATAAGTGTCAATTAAAATTTAAGATCACTTACTTTGCTTCAGATTGATTCGAAAATTAGATGAAACTGGATGCAAAACAATATTTCGGCACTGAAAATATCACACTGCCAGGACTTCACCGAAAAAATAAAGTACTGAGTTTCTACCTCTTCCCGCTAGACTTCGCACCTATCCACTCAACTGCAGCACATGCATCTCGCTGGATTCTAAGGGTGTCGGATTTGCCCAGGGTGGTTAAATTCTTACACTCTCCCCTACACTTGAATGGTTGAGGTAACTTTGGCGGGAGAAGACCGGTGCCTGATATGTCTCTCGGCTTCCGAAATAAAATAGAAGTGTTATTTTGACGTCACTACATACTTATTTACTGTTCTATTTACACAGTTCAGTTAGAGACAACTTACATTGCTGCTGAGCTTAGCCTGTCAGCATGGGCGAAACAGAAAAATACAGAAACTGATCCAAATTGATTAATTAAAACAGTAAAACCCACCCAGGCGATGCAAACACTGGGTGGTGCAAGGGGCGATGTCTTTGGCAGCTGATACGAAAGCGGTTCCAAATTAATTGAAGTGTTGGCTTCATCTCATGGAATAATAACACTTAAGTCAATAAGTACGGATTACATTTAACGATACTTCAGATATTACATTAACACATGAACATAGACAAACGACAAACAGTAAATAAAGCGGGTGTAGATACACTACACAAGTTAAGTGAAACTTCATTACTCTATTCATACGAGAGTCATAAGCAATTTACAATATCCACCACTTACCCTTAAATCGCTTCACAAGAAAATTTCTTACCATATATATCATAGGACTTTATATAAAAAAACTCGACAAACACATCATAGTATAGACATATAAAATTAATCTAAGACCTAATAATTTAACAAAGTGTTCATGTTTTTCTCTAGTCAGGTGTTTTGTCAGTATGTCAGATATCATATCTGCTGTTGATAGATAACTGACCTCAATAATTTTTTCTTCAGCACATTTTCTGATGAAATGGTGCCTGATGTCGATATGTTTTGACCTCTGGCTAGTGACGTTATTTTTTGCCAAATGTAATACCCCTTTACTGTCGCAATACACGATGGATGGCCTGGGTTCGTGGTACATAATGGTCTGAACCACAAGGTTTCCTGAATGGTGAAGCTGAGTGTCATATACTCGGCCCGACAGTGCTTAGAGCAACCGTCCTTTGTTTCTTGTTAGACCATGAAACCGGACTACCCATAAATCTAACAAAACTACCAGTCATTGAATGCTTATTGTTATTCTCCCTTCCCCAATCAGCATCACTGTAGTTTAGAAGTTCATGATTACTGTTCTTGTCAAACACTAGTTTCAGTTTTCTAGTACCACTTAGATACCTTAATACCCTCTTTGCAGCAAGCCAATGACACTTTTGCAGGTTGTTATTAAAATTTCTTAAGCAATTTTCTGTCACATGGCATTTACATAGCTGATAACTTTCAGTAAACTTTTAAAATGCAAATATAATTCCATGCTAGCACTTTGCCTAACTTAAAAGACCAGATGATATGATATAGCAATAAAAACTATTATGCATTTAACAAAAATATGGAACATCAATTCATAGGCTACTACAATTTGAAACGCAGCAAAAAAATTGAAAACAATGGCAGATTTTACTGAATTAATGGTTTTTTCTTTAAATACAGCAATCCGAAAGAGAAAAGAGAAAAACATTCTCCACAGTGCCATAATGACTACTTTTTTGAGAAAAAAAAAAGAATGTAGAGTACGATTTTGGTATAACATGTTACGTACCCCAAAAGTGTTTTCAATTTTTAACAGTTACATTAGTC
This sequence comes from Dryococelus australis, assembly GCA_029891345.1. Taxonomy (NCBI): domain Eukaryota; kingdom Metazoa; phylum Arthropoda; class Insecta; order Phasmatodea; family Phasmatidae; genus Dryococelus; species Dryococelus australis. Next base: position 70,469,776 of record CM057006.1, on the reverse strand, counting down.
TACATTTTGATAGTAGGGCTGCTATAGGTTGTTCACGATAAAATGAGAATTTTTTAGAGCCCTGATCAAGATATACTTGTGTGCGCGTTACATATTCTTCCGCGTTATATAGAATTGACATTGCCACATGCCTCATCACACAATTTATGCGTCGGTCAAGTGAAACTGTGAAATTGTTATAAAAGTAAATATTTAACAAATCTGATCGTTTTTACATTTTGATGCATTAAAAAAACAGAAAGCGAAATTAATTGGCCTAATTTACGTTATCATAAATAGTTACCTCAACACTTTTTATTCGATGTGAAAATATGGAATTACTTTCCATATATTATTACCATCTTTACTGGGTCCATAACACTCAGTGTGTCCGTTATAATATATGCAGACATGGGCAGTGACATTTTTCTGAAGTTGATTTCAAAAGTGCTCACTTTATCGTGAACCGCTTTACACTAAAACTGTATCTTTGTTTACATGGTTGTATATACAGTACATACATGGCCCCATGTTTACTCGTGTTGTGTGCGATGTATGGTGACCTACTTAAACACATCTCCATAGAAATACCATACACCATAGGATGCAAGTTGATTGTTATGCAAGTCAAATACATTGATTGTTAATGTGAATGGCTCTCCTGCATGTCCTCACTTGGCAGTCCACGTCCTGCTACATGACAGTATTTCATGAGCCACAATACCTGGGGCAATTCAGGTGGTCAGTAACGAAATATTATACTGTAGAACTTTGTCTGGTATGTAAAAAAGTTTATGCCTCCACGTTAGGGCGAAGATATAAAATATACTGTAATAGCGGGTTAACGGACGTGTAATGTGTACAGATTGTGCCAATACGAAATATTGCTTATATTTCATATAAATATATAATATAACGTGAAGGGAGCTGTGAAGAACACACACAAGGCCTCCTCGTTGCGATAGGCAATATGAGTTATAATCATATTATATTCAAATAGATATGTGCTGTGTATGGTCTAGAATTGGCATACGCAACAACGGGACAACACATATAACACTCCAGTGACCAGGCTGCACAGCTGACTTGAAATAAATCAGTGGGAAAGGATGTGATCTTACGTAGGCTGCCTATGTATAATTGCCCGGTGCAGTCCTGGGTCGGTAGGGGAACAAGTTTATTACCATTATCACCTTCTAGAAACTAGTATTTGGCACGTACACCATTTATGTACGTACGTCAAAATAAGGCAGATAACTGAAAACTCTAGTAAACACATATGAAAGACCCTGGGTAAGAAATAGGTTAACTTGACACTACAGTAGAGAAAACGACAAAACAGATACGCCATTTGAATAAATTTAATTAATTTTACTTCTCATTTCCTTTTGTACAGTAATTGTTTAAATCAGATATAATAAAAAAAAACCCTGATCGCAATATGAGAAAAATTATAAAGACAACACACTATCCTAACAACGCTAAAAGTGGCCATGTCTAGCCTACTTGAACCCTTTTACGGTTACGTGACGTAGCTTGCCAGAGTCTGAATATACTGGTTTCAAAATCAAATGAATTAAACTGTTCTCTGTAGTAAATATTACGTTACAACAAATTGTATTCTCACTAAACCGTTTAGTTCTGGTAGAAACTACTCTTATCATAGGTTTTGGAGTGGGTGTATGTGTGCTGGAATATTACGTAGGCCCCTACTCATAAAAGTCAATATGGCGTCGCTTGTGTACTGATGCTAACGGACATCGAGCTGAATCAAACAGTAAATATAACTAGGTCCAGATGAAAATGTCAGATCTTTTGGTAGGACTTATCTTTTAAGCACCAAGCAGATTGCAGGTAGAGCAGATTGAAGGTAGGATGCTCTTGCAGGATTTGGCGTAGCAGGATTAAGGATGATATACGTGGAGCTCCACTCTACACGTACATAGACGGCGTGTTTACTATCTATCTAGCTCCTGACCACTTAACCTCGCGAATGAGCGACAATTGACACAAGCTCCATTGCTGGTTACAAATTTACTTAGAAGTTGGTTCAGGGACACGTCTACACACCCTAAAACTAATTTTAAGTCCTACCTCTCCGTCCACTTCAGACGGGAGGTCCTGCCCTACGTCTGACGTCGTCGGAAGCTGCTAACGAAGAGAGCGTTAGTCTCTCTGTAGGTTGACGCTAGCTTAAGGGGGCCTATAGCGCCAGCCAATCAACAACCAGGATGTATACCTGCGGGCCAATGGGGATCAAAACTATTCAAACCACCCACATGAACCACTTCTAACGACCTAAATGAAGAAACACCAAAGAATATGTAATCTCGGAACTGAGATATAATGCAATAAAAAGTAGAAAGACTTACAAAATTGAGATCACACCAAAAATAACTATTAATTTTATAAAAATAAATACACAATGACTAATGAACTAGCTTATCAAAATTACACATCATTATTATTGCCACCATACATCTAAGTTTTAAAAATCTCACGTGTGAAGAAAAATAAAATTAATAAAAATGAATAAAATTTACATAGGCGGTTGAAATCATGTAAGCGACATGTGTGAAAAAAAAAGTTACATTAACTCTTCCATGACAATGTGTGTAGCAATATTAACAGGAAAAATAATATAAGTTAATTTTATGCATAAAAACCCTATTTTCATGGGCGTTACAGTAGGTTTCCAACCACCTTATTAAAGTCTAGGTTCTCACAATTGCCAACTGTGAGACGCATCCAGTCACAGTTGCTGACGCTGCTTTTCAACATGTGGTGTGTTGCTGTTTACAGCAATGCCTCAAGGCACTGTGTACTCTCAGCACTGACCTTGAGTTACGTTGATTCACACCACAACTGGCAAGTTCTTCATTGTAACTAAATGGTTTTCAGAAATTAAAATACTCAAAATAATACAGCAAACTTAGGGCAAAAAGAAATTAATATATTATTTTTTTTGTATTTTTATTTGCAAACCTTGCATAATAATGGAACTTACAAAATTTTCAGAAACCCATATAAAAATTACTGATGCTACACAAAAAAAAAAGTTATTTATTCTAAAGTCCAAGATACTGAACAGAAAATCTCGAACATTCGCTATAGGCCTATATTTGGTCTTCCTAAGACAAAATTTCATGCACTGTAGTAGAAATATTTGGGCAGCCCTTAACGTTGTGGTCTTGAGAGCCAATGAGAATGGAGCAATCAGAATGCAAGGGCAGGGGAAATAAGAAATCCCAGATAAAGCCTGCGATCAGCACAGTTCCCATGTGTAAAAATTTTGGAGTGACCCCGCCGGGAATCGAGCCCGGTTCACCGTAGGAGGAGGCAAGTAGTTGGCTACTACACCGTCATGGCCCCAGTTCATGTGCTGATCCAACATAGTTGTCACTTTCCAATTCTGAATTCTCCTTATACTCTAGGCCTCGTATCCTGCTAGTGGTGTTGGACAGGATTTTTTTTACATACATTAAAGTAAATATCCGCATGTTGTGTACATGTACATTACACCTGTACAGATATTTTTTTTTGCATAACGAAACTATTTTCGTGTAAAAGTTTCATTTTTATTTGAGAAAGTAATACGACTTCTAAGGAACACCATTTATTTATTCACTGTAAAATCCACCGCAATTTGGCACTGTTCTATAATGAAAATTCTGAGATGTATAAACATAAGACAAAATGCAGCTTTCACATGTCGTGATTGTCCAGGCAAATGTTTGTTCCATAGCGTAAATAGTTTTGATTACGTAAACATGGAAAAAATTAAAATACAATGAAATATTGCTACGTTTAAAAGCTCTGTGTTATACTATTACTGAATCCAGATATGGTAAGAAGTTACCAATTTTGTACTGATTGTATGGCAGAGTTCAGTGAGAATACTTTGTGCCCCACACACCACAGTCACGTGACACTGGAGTCAGGAGGTAGGGACCTATCGTCAACCATTCGGAAAGTCCAAAATGCCATGTTTAAATAGTGCAATCTTAAATATGATTGTTAAAACTTGAGATGTGGATTTTCACCATAATATTTCCTTTAGTCCCCATAATGGGGAAAAAGAAAAAAAAAACAAGCAAATACTATGTAAACATTGCACCAATAGGTTTCTTATCTGATGCATAATTTGAATGCTATTTTCCATTAATGTCTCGAAATTGCTAGTAGGATTTACTAACCATGTGATTAGTCACAAGTAAAACACATTTAAAAAATGGTATTATAAAAGTGAATGTGAAATTTGGATCATCACTAAAGTTGAAGATTTTACAGTGTTCATGACCAGTGGTAGACCTACGATGGGTATGGAAAATGGTTTCCTGTAGGTATTGTGGACAGCAAATTGTGCCTACCACTTTTGATGGAAATTCACTTTTATCTACCGAACACTTAAAAAATAGACAAAATTTTGCAAATGTGCAGAACAGAAATGGTATTTCCGAAGAATTTGTAAAAGTTTAACCTACAGCATCGAAGTAGCTTCAAAAAATAATATAAAGAACAAAAAAAAGAAACTTGTGATATTAGCCTACAAATTTTTAATTAAGAGCTGACATTCCACTATCATTTAGATCATATGGATAAGTGCTAGTCTCACACCAATTTTAAAGAAAATTCCGGTTCTGGGCTGACTATTCAGTTCATAACATTGTATGTTATCCTAATCTTGATCCACAACATACAAGAATGGAGATTTCATAAGCTATAATTTTTCAAAGTTAAATACATTAAGAATTGGAAGGTTCAAGTAGTCAACACTGTTGTAGTTTGAATACAACCAAAACTTATCATCGTTAGGACCTGAATCATGTTAAATACAAATACAGTAAAAGTAGTCCTCCTTACACACCAAACCTGGTTTTTAATTATTAAATACTCTAATAAAGTATACTATCTCAGTGTGCATTAGCTGTACTGCTGCTGTTTGCACCAAATAATGAAATTATTTGACATTATAAAAGTATTATGTAACAGTATGTTTGTAGAACTGTCCAAGAAAGCAAGAGATTTTATTGTGTAATAATACTTTCAGCACAGTATAAAAACACTATGGTCAGTACGTGGTTACATTTTTAATAAATGTTGGTTTTGTCAAGTTGACTGAACAGTATATGTATTCTGAAAGTTTGAAAAATATGGAACAGAACTTACAGTTTGAGAAGTCTTAAATGATTATGGATACTATTCAGACAGACACAAACTCATGTCTAATACTAAAGAAACAATTCAATTAAAAACAGAACACAGAACTGTTTTCATGCCATTTTCATAATGTTTTTTTTTCAGTAGGGGTGGCAAGGGCTACTAAATCCTTATACAGGTGACACAGAATTCATCATTCTTGTATTTTGATCTTTGTTGTTATAGTCAGAGCATATCTCTATCACAGTTCTGTAACTGTTTACAGTAAAATGAATGCGAGAAGTTAGTGTATTTTGATATTGTGTCATTGAACTTGTGGAGACTCAGATCACAGTAATCTTATATCTAATGCCAGTATCGCCGTGTCCTATATTCATGCATGAAGAGGTCCTGTGACCCATTCGCTAACGGAATGCGCCAGTCAGTGCAATGTCTCTTTGTCACGTAGAGAAAACTCAATAATTATGTCAATTTTTTTTTTTAATCATGAGTAGTTTAAAGCCTACAGGCAAATATTAGAATCACCATATAAGGCACCCCGTATTTAAGCAGACTACCTGTTATACAATGTGTTATGGAAATTAACAAGTGTTAATGGATGTAGCAAGTCAGTGCATTATGTGGGATTTTTCTTCCGTGTTTGTTTTAACCGGATTGTTCCAGTAAAAGTGTGGTCCATTTGGTCGGATCCAGCTGGCCGTGTGTGTTGCACACGAATCGCGTCACGGAGGGTAATCTACTTTTGTTCTGATAATTTTTACGTGCCATAATCGTTTAACGTTATTAACCTGAACTTTGTTTTTTAATGCTAATGTTTCGGTACTGTTTCGCTTGGACAATATGAATTTGCGACGTGTGTACACCGACCACGTTAATACGGACATGACATTATCAGATTTCAAGAGTCTGTGTTCTTTGTGCTGGAAAGAGAAATACGGATTTTTGAAGAGCGTAAAAGACTGGCCTCTATATAATAACAGGTGCTGTCGTTGATTAGATCAGTTCATTACCATCTGTTGAGAATGAGTTACAGCATATCGAAATTTCGGCAAATTAGCCTCAGGCTGCATCTCACAAAGATTACGATGGAGGCTGCCTCACACCAAGAAACGATATACCTTGTGATGCTGGTTGACGTGGTGGGGCCCGAGCAGAAGAAAAGACTTAGCGACTTGTGCAAAAACGAAGTTGAACTCATCGAGTCGCAGTGTGAGTTTGGCTGTCCTTCCCTGCGTAAGCTGGCGAAACTTTACGACGACAATCACTGACACGTCAGAACATGTCTGGACATGTACGTGTAGGAACGCACAGCTGCTGCACAAATGGCGTGCCTCGTCCTTGGACCGTGAATCTGCTGCTTTCGACTAGATAAGCCATCACCCGAAACATAACATCATCATCCATATTATATATAATTTCGAACAATCGGTGCGTTCATTCAGTCGTCTCATAGAGATCTGATCATTACCATGAGTTCATTCTATCATACGAACAGATGTGTGAATGCCAAGCCTGACTATGGCAGCATTGAATACAGTTTCATCGCAGAAGATGGATGTCTGCACACGTACATCGAGACCTGCGATGGTAGAAGCATTGGTATTTCGGATATTATCCAGTCGTCTACGAACCAACACAGTTTCAATTGGACTGTCCGGGACAATCGGCCTGCGTCGTGTTCCACATGACGCCGCAGACTCAGCTGCCCTGCACCGCCAACCAAATCATCGCCTCGGCCCAACTGCCTGCTACCATCCACGCCCCAGACTGTGCCGTGGAGCTGTCCCAGGCGGGGCATGAACCTTCACGTCAACCTGGACCAAATAAGAATGCTACCAATCCAGACGACCAGACGTCGCAGAGTACAGCGTCAGCGCCAGACGCTTGTGACTGCTCCAACCACGGATGTTTCTGCCTACACATCTCGGGAAACGAAACTGCACCTACCCGTCGACGGCGCCTCACGGTGTGTGTTCCTAGAGCTATACATGCCGGAGCTGTTGCTGGCTGTGGTCCCTCCATTGGCAAGGCAGATGTTGTGGGGCCGACCTTTATAGAAGTGCAAGATCTGCAGGGCGGCTATGATGAGGTGGATGACCAATCGAGAACCGATGGATATCAACGTGATCCAGAGACTTGTGCGACACTTAGCAAGAAGCTGGTGCGAACCATCATTCGAGAACTGCTCGGCCTTGCATGTTACAGTCTATTAAAATAGTGCAATGTGTACATTTTTTGAGCTAGCCAAAGACAAAAAATACATGTATAGTTACAATTTCGGAAAAGTAAGATGGCCTATGCTTGTATTTTGTTTTGTTTTGACCCTAAGAAAAAATGTGGCATATGAAAATGTATTTGAGTTTTTATTTATATATATAAGAAATTATAATTATAAATAAGTTTATTTTATACAAAACACTTGTAATTAGGATAAATAAAAATTAAAAATGACAACGTAAGTACTTTGTAGGAACTGTCAATGTCACCATTCGGTACAGGCCGAGAGACGCGGAGTGATACATGGGAAATAGTAGCTACCTGCAGAGCAGGGCCCACAATGACTTCCCCGACTTAGGCTAGCTGACTCCATGCAGATGCAGATATGCTAACATTGCGATGTGCTGGCTTAGGCTACCTGACACCATGCAGATTGCGAAAAACGACTTGGAAGCACTTACGCGTGCAGACTCCAGTTACCTGACACCGTGCAGGTGCATACCTGCTAACACAGCTCTTCCCACGCAAGCACAACAATTTTTACTTTGACAATGTCAATTTCCTTGCCTGTACATGCATGCGATGTCTCAATATCTGCACGTGATAGAACGAGTATAGGTGAAGGGTAATGAGGTTGTAATTTTTTAAAGTTTTTTTAATAACTAGTTTTTAGAAATAAATTTCAATAATTTTAATGTGTAATAATTTTTTTATATAGTTTTATATTTTTTGGAATTTTTGTGACTTTTTGGGTTCAAGGTCAATGGTCAAGGTCACCGATATACAACATGAGGTTCGTAGTCATTAACATAATATGCTAGTTGTGTACGAATTTATTCGATTTTTACAATTTTTTCTCGAGTGTTAGTTTTGAGAGACGCTGTGGACATGGTTACTGGCATCCAACATGGTGGACGGTGGCAGCAATGCAATTTTTTCTTAGATTTTTAAACTTTTTCTATTATTTTTCAAATTTTTGAAAAGTGTAAAAAAAAAATTTTGCTCTTAAATCCAAAATGGTGGTCCTGGTATTAGGTTAAATAATCGATATGACATCACGATCATATGCACCTTGAAAAGACGAGTCCGGTTATGTATAACAGTCAATACACATAACTTTACATTTATCAATATTATAAAACAATTTTTAATTAAAAAAGTTTAAGTGTTTAAATTTTTTTTTCTTGATTGGCCGGTTGGAAGGGGGTGTTCGACGCTTTTCGTCATGGTAAGGAACCTGCAATTGTTAGGGGAAAATGGTCGCCGGGGACTGGAAGTATTTAACTAATTTTTAAAACTTTTGTACTTTTTTAGGAATTTCTAAAAGAAAAAACCGAATTGTTAGGAAATTTTTAAGGAAAAATGCTATTTTCAAGGTGAAAATTACCGATTTAAAAAAAAACGGTAAATTCAAGTGGGCAGAGCCCATTGAAGGATGTTTCTTGGGGAATCCCTTTTTTGCAACTGGGCAAAACGGGAAATTTTGTATGAAAAGGTGATTTTATTATAAATTTATAAATTTCTAAAGCGATTTTTGGGTAAAAACACGAGATTTTGAGAGAAAAATTCCAAAATGGCGGTCAATTGACTCCGGGACTCCGAATTCTGGAATTCTGCGTATGTAGAAACTCTGCCATACTTCTCCTCTTCAACCTGTCCTACAATAATTGCCGCATGTGTGTTAGACGCAACCGTAGCGGCCGCAGTCTGGCAGCCTGCATCGTGGACCAGACAACAGCGGAAAACGGATTCTGTGATGGGTTTGGGGCGCCATTGGAACTTGACTCCTACGTACTAATGGCAATTTGAATAGTAACCGCTGCATCAATGAGGTTATATAGCCCGATTTTGGGCATTAAAGTGTTATTTTATTAACTTATTTGGATTGAGTAACAATTAAGTCAGAATATAATAATTTAAAACTTCACGAACATTACACATGTCAAACTTAAATTAAACAACTTGCATAACTTTCCTTAATATGTTGCTTATGTACAAACAGTTTCTAGTTATTTGGAAATATATTTCTTTAAAATTCTCAATGTTTGATAACACATGCCTCTCGCGGGCTCGTTTTACAGTGACACGTGCGCGCGACAACATGGATGCGCATCCTGGCTTCCGTCTCAATTTCCTATAATTCCACGTTAACTTAAGTAATCTCGGCCATACACTTTGAAGTCCGTTCACCTCATCTGACACCAACACAATCGAAGTTTCATTGCGCTTGTTGAAATTAAATGTATATCAAACGTTCTGTTGATAATTTTCGAAGGCTACCACGCGTTCAACGTAAGGTAAAAAAAAAAAAAAAATTATTATTTTATCTTGGGAAATTTGAGTTTCTTCCTAGTGCTACATTAAAGTCATATCAGTTACCAAGAGTGTCAGTATTACCGTAGAAGGTTGCCATATTATATAATGAAATCAATAGTATGTGTAGGAGAGACCAACGGAACATGACTTAGAGTAATGAAAAATTAAATACTCGATTCTCGTTGGCCACAGGGTTTCAAGGATACGTAACAGTAAGTGAGGAGAAGCGGACGGCTCTTAACGGCAAAGTCTTGGGAGCCAATGAGGCTGGAAGTGAGGTGAGTATGGAGCGGCGCCGGATTGTGTGGGCGGGGGGGTAGCGGGAGGTTCGTGAGAAAACCGGCCAAATCGGCGGCATCGTCCGCCACGATTCCCGCATGCGAAAATACCGGGACTGGCACCCGCGGGAATATCGAACCTGGTTCGCGTAGGTGGGAGGCTAGTGGTGTGTCCACTAGTGCACCGCGGCCCCAAGGACATGGAGACAAACGGAGTTGGCCGCAGCTCTTAGGTCCCTGCTATGTCCCCTATCCTCCTCGGATGTCGTGATCATGTGACGTCATGAGCCATGTCCCCGCATGTCGTCTGTCCCCGGCCCACATCAAAATTGGTCAATTTCTAATTTTTTGGTCCTCGGTTGTCCACGGACCCCGAGTCTTTCATGGAATAATAAGAATAATCATTTACCGGCGAAATCCGCGCGTAATCTGTAATAGTGAACAAAAACAGTTCTAGACATTGACATCGAAGCGAATGTAGTGTATGCCGGCGCCGACGGTGTATATAATAAATATTCGCCTTGCAATTACGGCCATAATTATTCTGCAAAAAAGAGGAATCTCAGAAATGCGAAACTGAGGGAAAATTTATTCTAATGAAGGAATTTAATCCTGTATAAACAACGCAATGCGAATATAAAGAAGGAAAATGTAATTAAATAACGTTAACCAAAATACATAAACTAATATAATAATTACAGTCGCCTTTAAATCAACTCCTACAGTTTATATTAGCCAAATGCTCGTGAATATAAACAACCGAATATGAAAGAAAAGGGCGCAAAGCATTTACTGCCACCTGGTAGCAGTTTCGAAACCATACATTTCGGACAACTTTGGACATCATGTATTGCAGCAGCAAATTGTGTGAGAGTCTCGTTACGTCGGTGAGGACAGAGGGCGAGGACATCCCAGTTAAGGAAAAATGGCAATTGTAGCAGACTTGGCGTAACTAGTGGGGGGGGGGGGGGAGGCTTGGGGTAGCTTAGCCCCTCCTAGAAAAATATTAGCCCCCTCTAGAATATATCTGACTCACAAAATTCCAAAAATCGAAAGAAATAATATAAATATCTAAAGAACTGAGAAGTCCTGTCCTTTGTCCTGTTGAAGTTTAAAAGGAATTTTAATTACACATTAAATAATTTTTTTTTATTCTGGACGAAGTCAAGACGAAATTGGCATGTCCACAAAACGCTATTTTAGCCACGTCACAAACTTCTTACATCAAGGCAACGTCACAGGTAGTGCCATATATCTGGAAGCGACATAACGAGACTGTGTAGTAACTATAATACACTCGGCAGATCGCACACAGATAGCGTTATATAACCTATTGTTTTTATTGTTCTTTTAGAATATCTTCGTTAAATTCGTCACTCCAAAAATTTTAACTTAAACATATATATTTCTACCAGCAGTATATGCAATGTTTGAGTACAAAAACTGCTTACACAGCACCATTTTGCACCCTGAAATAAAAATTTCCCCGGGGGAGGACCCCCCCCCCCCTCCAAACGCTTTATTAGGAAGATCGGCCTTCCTCCCCCACCCCTGCTATCACGGAGAAAGTCAACGGGAGAGATGAGTCTTTAGACCCCTCTATAGTCCATTCACGGTTACTTCAGCCTTTTCTGAAGCCCTGTTAATGATCTACTTCCAGGATATTCCTCCGCCTCGTGCAGACTAAGCTTAACAAGTCTGGAGAATTACACCAGAGGGACCACCCACCACATTCGTGCACACTCAGTTGTGATGATATTTTGTATAAGAACTTTTCCTCGCTAGATGTTACCACCATACCTATTTCCTCCCTGTTTTTTTATTCAAATTGTTTAGAAATGAAGCATTATAAGTTATAGACGAGATTTTAATAAAATTTACTTAACTGGAACAAAAGTAACTTTAATAAACACAAGTATAAATCGCTTGTGATACAGGGCGTATTTAGGAAATAACTAAACAAGTCATACATGGGGAAATTTTTCAAAGGTTTGATTCAAAAAGGCCGCAGAAACCATGAATGGACTATAGAATGCGATGCTAGTTACGCCCATGCCTACAGGCCCTTACGTTTCCGCGTCTGCGTTAGACTGCGCATGCGTTATAGGGACTACTGCGGATATCACTCGTAATATCTTATGTGTCCGCATTCGTCATATGTTTACGATTCTGTAACATTGTAGAACGTGCCTCAACTGTAGTAACTATACTTCAGAAGAGGTAAAGCCTGTTCACTATAAAGTGAGCACTTTTGGAATCAACCTTGGAAAAAAGTCACTTCTACCTGCATAAGTTTTGTCGGGCGTACTGAGTGACATTTGGTACAGTAAAGTTGGTAACGATGGAGGGAATGTAGTTCCATGTCTTAACTTTGAGTTAAAACTTTAAGGTAGGCATTTGTGATAGCTTAAAATATTTCTTTCACTTCCAGTTTTGTTAATGCGTCTGGGTGTAAAAAATTAGCAGATTTGTAAAATATTTACTTTTCTAATAATTTCACAGTTTCAATTGACAGACGCATGGTATAAAGTGACGAGGCCTATTAAAGGGTTAATTTAACATGTCGCGGGAAACTATACACGTGCATATAAACTGATCTTAAACAGCACGGCTTCCAAAATTGCTCAATTTAGCGCGACTTTATAATTTTCTTCCTCATTTTCCCCGAGAAATAATTGCCTCGCAATGTTAGTGGCTGGAGTTCAGAACAACACTGTTATCTCTCTGTGCCAGCCTGTGCATGACAGATCCCGTCGTGTGTCACAAGTTTGTACTCCCAGCGACAGACGGTACCTGGCAACTATGCGCCGACGCTGGGGGGGGGGGGGGGGGGACACGACTTGAGCCGTGTCCGAAACGACTACGAGGCCATGATTTAGGTTACTAAATCGACCAAGTGACCAATTTTGGGCCCTAAATATTTGGAGATTTAGGGTTGAAATTTACTGAGTTTAAGTAGCACACTAAATCCCTAAATAGGTCCGTAAAATCGTCTGCTGTTGTTTATTTACGTTGTATTTCCCGGGTTGTGTCAGAAACGGCAGTATTTACTGCTCTTGAAACGCTGCACAAACATGCACGTGAAAATGGCGAATTGGGGATCTACAAGAAATTCATTTATAAATAAAAGTTCGTATGTTGTAAAAAAAAAAGGCAATCCGTTTTTTGAAACGGAATGTTAATTACAGGGAGCGAAGAAATAACGAGAAGATTGATAAGAAATACGATCAGTTATTTGCGAGACATGATAATGCCTGGGAGTAAGTTATTTATTGAAAGTGTGACAAACAATATAACGTCGAAATTCCACAAGCCTGTAGTTTCCAACTTTGTCACGTGAAGCGCTGTTATAAGCCGTTCGAAACCATCCATCCTAAATTCGTAAAACCCAATTCCCCAAATTTGCCATTTCGGACACGGCTTTGGATACGTCTTGAGATCAGAACACTGTTTATGAAAATCAGTGTTTGAAAAACTTGTATACTTCTTCTACACTCTAAAAAAAAATTTGTAATATTTACTGAGAAATTCTTCGCAATTTTAAAAATGCTTGTAACAGTACAAATATTTTTCTTGTAAAAATGCATGGCCCGTGTTTGTAGCAGACCGTAGGAAATGTTTGTACTATACTGACACATTTCAACGAGCTTTAGCAATACGGCGGACAATCGACAATGTAAAACCGTATATAGCTGTTTGTGCAAAAACTACTAGTGATGTAAAGTGTAGCTGCGTGCAAAAAGAAATGCAAGTCTGGATTACGTAAAACACTTAAGACAACCGTATTATTCATTATTTGTTAGTGTTTCCTAGCTAGACAGAACTCTTAAATCGGCTCTTCACACCCCGTTGTCAAGAGTCGTCCAAATCTCTTAACTCAACAACCGAACTCTTAACAAGAAATAAATGTACATATTCTTCTTAAACGTATAAGTTCAATATAATTTGGTATGTTCTTGAGGGTATATTTACAGTAAAAATAAGCACTAACGCCGTAAATTAAGTTGGTATTGTAGTTAAAGGAGCGTGCTAATCCCCGTGTTGGTAGGGTGTAATTTTTTTTCCGAAATTTTATTTTAACTATTATTATTTAGTTGCTTTCTGTTATTATTTCATCAAATTGGTTTTATAGAAAAAAAAAGCATTTTTGTGTACACTTCTCAATAATGTTAAGTGTAATATTGCAAAGAAATGTTTTGCAGATTTTACCAGAAAACTCTGTAGTTTTGCAACAAAGCATTTGATTGGCAACTGAGTTTCCAAGGATTTTCCTCGTAAATGTACAACAAATTTTTTAGAGTGTAATATAAATTTAAGGGGAATGGTACATGAAAGTAGTCTATTTACCCGATTTTCGATTTAAGTCGTTTTCCAAAGGATTTGTCGAAATTTTTGCCTCGACCAGACGCAAATAATAATTTTCAATGCCTTTTTTACGTGGTTCCATATTCACTTCCATCATTATTCTCGGAGCTCTTATGGAAGAAAACAAAGAATTTTTTTTTGTTTTCTTATCTTCCATCAGTGCTCCGAGAATAACTAACACAGTGAATTTGTAACAATTTAAGAAGGTGCTCAACGATGTTACTTACGTCTTGTCGAGTCAAAAATTTTAAAATGTCTGCTTTAGAACCAGTTATGACAAAAATGATAAAAATATGGTTTGGGTGTACCATTCCCCTTAATACAATTATATTACATAAAAATTGGTAAAATTATTTGTTCATATTATAATAGTGCTTGTCGTTCAAAAATTACGATACAAACAAACACGTTCATCACTGTTGACCATGTGATTTTGACAGCCGTATTGTTGTGGGGTAGGTCAATGATCGGTACATGCCCACAAGACGAAAATTGCTTTACACCATATATATTTTATGCCACCAGAGGCATTGGAGATTCATTAGTACTAAAGAACATTCTGTTTGTTATCGTCTGAACTCTCGTTGTCAACATACGCCATTGCAACATTATACACAATAAAGCCTTAGAAACAGAAATTGTTTCTGTTTTCATTGCAGGTTTCCTGCCACTACAATGAGAAAAAGGTTTTGTTGAACCAACCAATATTTGTTTGGTGCAACTAAACTATATGTTTGTATAGGGGCAACGAAATATTTTGTTGCTGAAACCAAATTATTTTGTTCTCATTTAGTTGCCTCAAACTTTAAGATTTGGTTGGTGCAACTCAGTATTTGTTTGGCTGCACGCACAGTCAACAGTTTGGGCCGATATAAAACAATCTTACAAGTCCGGCCGAGTTTCGAACCTAGATCACCTTCGTCCAAGAGCTATGCCTTAGAAATCTCAGCTAATGTGTCAACTAATGATGTTGAAAAGTTTTTACATAGATATACTCCAAACATTGAGCAACGTGTGCAAAAAATATTTCAAGTTTTACAGATTTTCTTGTCAGTTTCTTGTTGCGTTGTTTTATTAATGTGTTTATACGATTGTTACGCGTTAATAGATGCACTAACAAAACGGTTACTATCCTAATTTTCACAAAAATTACAAAAAAACTCTCGAGCTGTATTTTAGAACGAAGGCAGTCAAATGAGTGCAGCCAAACAAATATATACAGTTGATTCAACATAATATTTAGTTGACAGTCTAATTTTGTTTTGGCTCAACTCAGACATTTTGTTTATTCAAACATATATTTTGTTAGACGAACAAAAATAATTTTGTTGCTATTCAAATTTTGTTTGCTCGCCAATATATTTTGTTAGAGAAACTAAATATATATTTGACCCTATAAAAACAAATATTTTGTTCAATTTGCTCTCATTGTATGACGTAGTGTTGCAATGCTGTGTGTTAACAATATAAATTCAGATAACAATCACAAATCTCCATTGCAAGAATAATTCAATTATCAAATGGGTAGTGAACTGGAAAAAATTAGCGAATTAATTTCGAGACAAGATGGAACTTATGAACTAATAGTTTCATCTTACCTTGGCAATTAGTTTGTCACGCGTTTTGGCGCATCTTGTTGAATCCAGAACCCAGTAATTAACAGTTAACAAAAGGCAGTTCCAGCATCCCACTGTGACAGAGAGCAACCAATGTGTATATGATACCTGCATTCTTACAGTATACATGCGACTGTGAAGCCTAACCTAGAGGCCATAGAACTCGCGAATTCATCACGTCTTTACAAATAGATTAGCTGTGCCAGAGGCTCTCAGGTGGCAATTAAATAAGAGTTCATGCCATGAAGAAACATAAAAGGTTTGCTATATTCCACACGAATTAGAAAGCCCAACTGTAAAAATATATTTACGAAAAAGCACTGGAACAAACACTTTATACAGTTTTGGAAGCTATATTTTAATAAAAGATTCGAATAACTTCCCAATTTTTCAACATATTCATCTAATTTAAGTTTGAATTTGGAAGCAAATATAATTTAAAGGTAGCTGTAAGAGAAAAAATAATTTTAGCAGAAGTATGTTCCGACATGTCGGTTTGAGATATCTCACCCCCAACCACCACCCCTTTACCTTTACCGAAAATATTACATTTAGTGGGCAACAAAGTAGCAAAAACGTTATTATTATGTGAAAAATGTTTACATATACAGCTGAATTCTTGATAAAACTACACCTATTTACCCCAAATTGTTATCAAAACCTTTACGGATGTTGGATGGTTTACCTTTACCAAAAAGGATATTTTTGTAAGTCGGATCCCAAAACTTGTTTCATTTTGCATATTTGCTAACATTTCAAGTTATTATTCTAAAAAAAGAAAAATACCATGCGATACATTTTATCCTGTACTACGTTACAATTTATCCTTTTGCTAACCAAAAATAATGTAAGGTAATCACAGATATAACGGCCGTCGACATTCTAAAAATGGACTGGTACATGAGAAGCAGGTAAATGTATTTAGAAGAGTACGCATATGTCAGCACTGATAAGAGCAAGTTCCATACCCTTCAACCAAATTCAAAACTCGTTTACACATCGAAACTGTAGTGGAACTGAAAATGATACTCTTGCCACATATTTCAAATCATCTAAGTACTTCACTCTCATTCAAATATTAAGAACAACGGTTTTAAAATTTTAGTTACTTGCAGTTTGATATCAAACAGGTTAGTTCTTAATCGGATCGCAATTAGACCAAAAATTGATAATTCGATTTAAATTCAAAGAAAAATTATTCGTTAGTCCTTAATCCGATCTTAATCCGATCGATTTCTTTAATTATCATGGAATAAAATGGTATGAAATTTGGAGTAATTGATCCAATTAATTTAATTTAATTAATGAATCAAATATTGTTGTATGCAAGTGTGTAGTTTGGTGTAAGAGTGTGCTAAGGGAATTTTTTTATTATTTTCTTTCTTTCTTTTTGTGGGTTGGGTAGCAGCTGTGGTCCGTCCTCACCCTTGGAGTTCTGCGTTGAGTTTTGTGTAAGAGTGTCTTAAGTGTTTTTGGGGGGTTTGGAGGGGCTATTGCTTGTAGATGGTGTTGGGAGATAGACGACTCTGAGAAATAGTATTATTCCGAATGAATAACAGCGCTGACGTAATACACGAGAGAAATTTCAGAGTCTTTAAAGGAATATAACGGAAATATATTTCAAACGAGTTCTACCAAACATTATAAATAAATTATCATGAAAGAGAAGTATAACGAACATACCAATGTGAATAACCTGGTTTCATAAAGAAACAAGTGCTAAACGATCACAACTACTCGAGTCTCCAGGTGTCTTAAAGAAAATTAATTAACGATCTACAATATAGCAAAAATGTCCCCATCAACATATAAATTAAACACCTAACGAACACAAGTTTGTGACTATCACTAAACGAATAATGGAACCCAGCTATCCTGTTTTTTTTTTTATAAATGAAATCGCACAAGCACCTCTCCCAAATCACGTCCATCCGCCTGTGAGACTGGTGAATGATTGACTTCAGTGTATGATGTGCGGACTCGTATAAGCTGTTTACCGTGCCGCTTAGCAGGCGATCCTATCGTAATAAAAACTTAGCGAATCCCGTAGTTAACACTCGTAGAGGAACTTCTGAAACGGATTCCACATGTGAAAATAAATTAATGTATTAATATGCGTAGAAAAGAAAACGTTTTACAGTCAGTCATTTTAATATACGTCCATTTGCTCGGGAGGTCGCTGCAGCACTCATTTGGATAAACCACCTACATCGAGTTATAAGCTGAATGAGAAGTTGAGAGCAAACAGAACCCGTGTGTGCGTTGGGCTACGTTTGATTATAGACTGAGCTGAAAAACTCGGAAATGAACGAAAATAAGTCTCAATACGATTTGTGTCAAATGGATAAAAATTATGTTTACGACGCACATCCTAATATATAAATTACACTATTTGAATTAAAAATCACATAATAAAATCGCACAAGCACCACTCCTAAAACACATATATCTGGCATGCTCGCTCAGTGATGCAATGACTGCAGTGTATGACGTGTGGAGACTTATAAGCGAGGATTACGTCTGTCCGGCTGGGAGGTCAGTCATTAAATGAGATGTGGAGCTTGTGGCCGAGTTGAAATTACATCGAAAACTCTGAATACGACTCACTAAACGAATTTTGGAATATATTTCCCTACAAAACTCGTCTACTGCCTATTCTGATATCTTAAAGATGGAATAAAGTACACAAACTTACTAAGAACTGATTTGAATACACTATGTCCTACACACTACTCATAAACATTCTGAATTATATCTAGAAAAAATGGCCTCCCTACCAAGCTACTATTACTGACGAACAATTAAATCACGTCATTCTGAACTTTTCACATTAAATAAAAAATAAAAAACTTACCCAGATTTTTAAGAGAAATTTTACTATTGTAAGAAGAAGAATTCGCTTTTAACACAATTTCCGTCGAAGCGTAATGAGACTTAATCCCGCAAAGTGCAATCCTGCAACACACTATGAAAAATACTTCGAAGAAAAATTATTTCAAATAACGTACTTACTACATCGACCCGAATAAGGTTAACGCAAATTTACGTTAAGTCTGTGAAGTTCGCCGTACTTGGTAACACAAACGCGAGTTGAAAATCCTATAAACTTTCGTCGACCGAGCTCAGAAACAGGGTTGACACAATAAACACTTATACAATTATTTAAAAATTATGGACGGACTGTATAGGCTCAACGAGAGGTGAAGCCTGCTAACCGCCTGTTTTCTTCGATCGTCGCACAGGAACCCGGCAGAACGCTGCACCAGGTGAAGAGGAGAGAGCGATGTATGCATGTATCCAGGGTGAGTTTTGGCATCAAACTAACATGACACTGATCAGTGAGAGGTGGACAGATTGCTCCTGCATGCCTAAACCCCCCTCCCCCCAAACCCACTCCAATACAACAGACAGTGTCTTCGGTTTGCTCGAGGACTGTCTGCAGCCCCTTGGCGACCCGACCCCCTCCCCCATCCAGTCCAGAATGCGTTTTCGGTTAGTTGTAATACTGCCCTGCCCAAAGAAGGCACTACACACTCTCTTGGTACACCATCCCCCGATCCCCCTCCACCACCAGTTCAGAAGACGTCTTTGCCTGAAACAACAGGTTATTTACACCCGCTATCGATTCAACACAGTGCTTCGCAATACCTGCCTAGCACAAATTCCCCCCTCCCCCTAACCACAACCATCAGCCCAGAGTGCGTGTTTTCCGAAACGAAGACTGTCTGCCTCGGCTAACCATCCCCCTCCCCCGTCCAGCCCAGAGTGCGTCATTATGAACCACGTCGGAGAGTCTCCATCTGTCAGACACAACTCGGACCAGCGAATTTTGAACTCACCCTGCCTCTAGCCTCTGCCCAATAAACTTTCACTTTCGCCTGGAGACTGACCCGTCGAGAAAACTCATTCTTTAACAAAGAGTCTGTCTTACTTCCAGCCAAATAAAATTGTTCTACCTAAGTCCCACCAATGAAATTTATATCCCTTAAGTCGAAATGAATTTTAATTCCAAGAAATGAATTTTAATCCCCATATAAAATTCGAAAAAATTTTCTTTTATATTTTTTTCATCCAATAAACTTTATACCGTTTTCCAGCAAACACCTTACACTTAGTCTAGGAAACTAAGTGTATTTCATACAAGAGATATTCTCACTTCTAAATTTTAAACATTGAAAGAAAGTGGTTTATTCAAACACGCCACTTTCGATTTAGGCAATACATTGAAAACTTACTTTAACCAAACTCACATTAAAACCAAATGTCTTTAATTCTGGGGAATAGTAAACATAGATATTTAATATGTTTTAAATATATGCATGTATTATTAACTGTAGATTTCTCCATAAATTTCCCAGTCCAGAATTTTGACTGTAATATATAGCATAAAATGTGTATATTTGAAATTATTTTATCTATAAATACTATATTTTGTACTTGATATTACTGAAATAGCACTAATTCAGTTTGAAATGACTGTTATCGAAGCTCAAATCGTTTAAATTCCATGATATTTCAACTTAGGTTCTAAGAAGTCCAAATTTGAGCAAATTTAAAGGAAATCGGCAGCCAAATTTTAAAATAAGTATAGTTTTATTTTTAAAAATCTTTAATTTTGTTTTTGAGTTTGTGGAAAGTAGATTGTGTTTTTACCACCAGACATCGTCGTGTTGAATCTTCAGCAGCATCAATATTTTTTGTGCGATAAAATATTTTTATTTATAAGTTCGCTGGACTCTCACAACAGTAGATTTGAAGGGCAGCAGGAAAACTTTCTTGGAGCTGTTGTGTATAGCTAAGAGGTCTTTCTAACTGCCTCTGAAAAGGCATTTGTGTCAGACCACTCTCTGTTTCTTATTTCCCCCAGTGTTCTTCAACTTGACCAACGGGCTGACGGAGGTTTTCTGGAGATACTACAAGTTCCTTTTCCTTTCGTTTCATATTTCATTCAGATGTTGGATTATTTTCTCAAACTTTTTTTGTAATTTCCCCTCAGCCCTTCAGAGTTTCTTTTTATTAAATTTCATATTGTAAATTTCATGATTTATTTGTAAACATTGTTTTCTCCCTCATGAAGAAGGAAGCAAGAAACTTGTATTTTTTTTTTCGTGAAAGCGAGCAAACAGATATCCTGCTACTTGACTTAAAATACAACCAACAGCTTACTCTCAGTGCTAGACATATACTCCTTTTCATGTTTACCAAGATTTTTCCTCTTTATCTCTATTTAACGCTTGATCCACTGATCATATATAAATTATCATATAATTACATGAGTAATTACAATCTAATATATAACAAGTCACATTATTTATTTTTTAACTTTGAAAAAAAACTTTATTTATCTAGAAAAATTCATAAAACACATCTTAGTTAACTCTTCAACGACAAAGACTCGACATATTAGACTTCAAAATTATAAAATTCATTACAAACATGTTTATTTTTACCATTTATGTTTGAGAAACCATGCAAGCTTGTTAACCAATACTCCAACTTAAGTCTTAAAACTGTTAAATAATCACAACATAATAATGTCATGACTGAAAACCCTTAAAGATGTTTTACCATTTACGTCTAAAAGCCATACCAGCTTACTAACCAACACTCGAACTTACATCTCAAAATTGTTAAATAATAACAAACATTCCATCATTTTACATCTGAAATCTTAAAATTTATTAAAATAAATAAAAAATTTGAAATAATGAGAGAAATTTATACTTTTAATGATTAAACAGTAAAAAAAATAAAATCCTCGACATATTAGGTGTAAAAATCATTAAACTCATTAAATTTATCACTTAATCTTGTCACCATACCACATTTGAAGATCATTACAAATTTTGCTGAAAAAAAAAATTATCATATTATGATGCTTCAGAAACCATTAAAATCATCACTTCATCACTGTAAGTTTAAATTTTTGCATTAAAATCATCACTGTAAATTTGAATTCGCATTAAAATTTACATTTTGAGTTAAGAGATAAGCTGAATTTGTGTTTCTTTACAGGAACAATAGGTGGTGGTGGTGAAGCAGGTGAAGGAAGTGATATCAGTGATAATATAGGACTATATATTATTTCTAGCAGTGAAGATATGAACGAAGGAGGCGGTGGGAAATTAATTTACATTGCAGTTGTTCAGGTGATAATATTTTAGGAGACGGTAGACTTGGAGCAGGTGAAGAAATAAAATTGAAATGCAAAAATTCTTCCAACACTTGGAATAAGCAGTTGTTTGACGTATCTTCCCGCATAGTATTTAAGGGTATAACTAGAACATATCTGTGGTTTTTGCACTCGTCGCTCACCTGATTTGATGTCTGTTGTTAAATCTAGAGCTTCCAAGCTCGACGTCGAAGGCTTTAGGTCTGGATGTTGCTTTAGGTTTGGACGTTGCTTTAGGTTTGGACATTGCTTTAGGTCTGGACATCGCTTTAGGTCTGGACGTTGAAGGCATCACTGTAGGTCTTGGCATTGAAGATGTTGCCATAGGTCTTGATGCCGAAGGTGACACTGTACATCTGGATGTGAAAGGCATCACCATAGGACTTGATGTTGAAGATGTTGCCATAGGTCTTGAAGTCAAAGGCATCACTGTAGGTCTTGACAGCAGAGGTGTCGCCGTAGGTCTCATTACTGTAGTCATCAATATAGCTGTTCTTGATGTCGAAGGCATCGCTGTAGGTTTCAATGCTGGAGGAATGCTATATGTCTCAACATCGAAGGCATCGCTGTAGGTGTGGATGGCAGAGCCATCGCTATAGCTTTCGATGCTGGAAGCGATGCTGTAGGTCTTGATGTCGAAGCCATCGCTGTCAGTCTGGATGTCAGAGGCATCGCTGTAGATTTCGATGCCAGAAGCGACTCTGTAGGTCTTGACATCGAAGGCATCGCTGTAGGTCGAGACGGCAGAGGCGTTGCTGTAGGTTTCGATGTCAGAGGCGACGCTGTAGGTCTTGACATCGAAGGTGTCGCCATAGATCTTGCTATGGCAGATGCCAATACAGCTCTTCTTGATGTCGAAGCGATCGGTGTAGGTTTCGATGCTGGAGACGATGCTGTAACTCTCCTCGACGTCGAAGGCATTGCCGTATTTAGTCCTAATGCCAGAGGCGACTGTGACAGCTCTAAGGAAGACATTAACAAGAGCTATGGCTGTAGTGAAGATCCACTTTCTCCGTCATCATTCTCCAAAAAATCTAATAAGTTTGTTACCGAAGGATCTGAATAGTTCATTAAATTATTAAAAAATCCCAATTGAAACCTTCAAGTTCTCTGTTAAAGTCTTGGGTAGATAAACCAAGAAAATAATCTTCATAGGAACACGACGTCGCAAGGCAAACTGCACTTACAAATAACTGGAAACAGTGGAAGGGGGCGTAGAGGCTAAACCTCTATTTATAAAAATTTCAAATTCCCAAGCAAACGTGTTAGAGATCAACACACTCAATGTTTCAATATATAATTTATAGAAAAAGAAAGTGCAATCATCCATAAAAAGTCATTCATACTTGATTTAATCTCTCTTTAACCTTCTCTAAGAATAGTTACACCTTTTAAAGGTAACATTAATTACTTTACTTTTTTTTGAAAACTCTATAAATGCATTTACTTTTAAATAGAAAAAACTATTACGTTTCGTAATATTAAGACATTACCTAGTATTTCTCTAACCGTAAATTAGCATAAAATTTATTTACTTTCAAAAATCATATCAAAGTCAAGAAACGTGTTATTTTTACGAACTAATTTGACAATATTTTACTTCCCCAGCAAGAATAATGACTATTTCAAAGTTTGGCCATAGCTATCATTACAATAGTTGTTTAACAAAAAATCGCGATGGGAATTGTGATTTGAACAGACATATATTACGTAATGTGGGTATGGTTGTGAAAGACACTGATGCGGTAAATAAAAGTAATATGTAAGACTTAAACACCATTACATAAAAAGTGTTTAAATCACAATAAAGTGATAGTCGAGAGAAATTAATAAAGTTAGTTGAAGCAAATTATTATGCTTATAAAAACACGAGTGTAAATGCAAAAATTCAAACAAATATAAGTAATGATTGCAGAGTAATGAATTTAGAATATAAGACCATTTAAACGGATTTAGTAAAGACATGAATGATATGACAAACATAATTTCTAGAGCACAATTGCAGAAATGCAAGATAATTTAAGACTTGTAATTAATGACATGGTAAGCACTAGTATTACAAACAACCTGAAACACAAATGGAAGAAATGACAAAACAAATAGGTGATGAATAAATAAATAAATATATGGTTTATTTACGCAAACAAATATGAGAAAACCAAATAATCATTTGAAAAACAATTAACTTATTTTATTAATTATTTCAAAGTTAAAATTATAGCTAAATTGGATGCTGTTTTAAGTAAATACGATAAGATTTAAAAAGCCACACTAATCGATCTAGTGCACCAGTTAGTCGGCCTACTGCAGCACTTCGAAAAGCAACGACTTAAATTTAATGTAATATAATGGAACATCCCTGCTCTGCTTCGGAATTACATAACGTTATATCTGCTGAGAAGAAGAAATATTTACAAGCCAAACAAGCCCTAAAGGAACAGGATGTTTTAAACAAAGAACTATTTAAACCTGTTATGAGTAGAATGGATGTATTACATTCTGTGTTGAATTCGCCTAATGAAGCGGCTATCGAAAGTAAATCGGAAGAAGAAGAACATTTCAAGAAAAAGAAAAAGCAACCCCTTTCTCATTTAACACATCATTATTTAGTTTTAAAACATACTTCACCTATGTGCGATATGACATTTGGTGAATATCGAAATGGAAACATGTGGTTTCTGGGAGATTCAGTAATTACATATTTGTCTGATAATAGAATAAAATAGGTAATTAATTAACTGATGTCAGTCAAAGTTTGTTTGAATTATTGTTTAAAAATATTCCAAATGGATATTCCGACACAAATTTGGAGAAATATGAAGAACTTCTTCGTTGTACGAATTCGAATAACCATTTAGGAGATGAAAACCATCCAAAATTACATTTGATAAGAGATATTGATGGAAGTGGAATATATAAAGATGAAATTGACAACCGGTTTTTTTCCTGTATATTGGTACAATCCTAATATATTGGTCAATAGATTAAAACTTCTCTTTGCTTCGAGATAATCAGGTAATACTTCACATACTAACGGAATTATTTATATTATTGAAGAGCTGAAAGAAGACAGTTATATTACCAATGAAGTTTAGTAATATTTCTCAAGAACTTCACACTCCAGCTAGAATAAGATATCCTAGAAGAAGAGTTATTACTAAAGGCTTAAATGATCAATTTCAAGCCGACCTGTGTGAAATGATATTGCTTTCCAAACAAAATAAAGGATACTAGTATATTTTAACCATAATGGAAATTTATTTGAAATATGGATGGGCTATACCTTTGAAAAACAAAACTGGGAAACATGTTAGCATTGTAATGAAGACCGTTTTGAAAGAGAGAAAACCGAATTTGCTCTAAACCGACAGAGGAACATAATTTTTTTCCACACCATTCTGGAAACTAATGACAGATTATAGCATTAATCACTACGCAATGTATTCAGACTGTAAAGTATTGTGGAAGGATACAACAAATCGATTAAGCAGTTAATATATAAACATTTCATGTCGAAACTGACTTCAAAATGGGTGGATCTTTTGCCTGAAATAGTTAAATTTTATAATTCCAGATATCATAGAACTATCAAGATGGTGCCCAAAGAAGTAACAGATAATGAAAACCACTTATAATAATTTTAAAGTCACCGACAAGAGAAAACAAAAGTTCAAAGTTGACAAAAATATTAGTATCTCGAAGCAGGAAGGAATCTTTGAGAAAAAATGTACAGTTAATTGGTCTTATGAAATATTTAATTATTTCAACTAGACACACACATCCCAGTGTGTTGTACATAGAAACCTATGACGGACAGTGCATAAAAGGTGGTTTTTACGGACATGAACTGAAAAATGTTAGTTCTCCAAATGAACATATGGTTGATAAAATTATGAAAAGGAAAAAAGATCTCTCCTCGGTTCGTTAGAGGGGTTACTCAAAAGCACACGACTCGTGGGTTAAGAATAAATATATTAAAAGATTGTAATACAATTATTGTGTAATTATGATACTAAATTTTAAAATATTGTAATGATATTTTATGTTATTTAATTAAATAAACCTGTTGTTAACAATGGTGTTTGGATGTGAAATTTATTGTGCAATCAATCCGTTTGTTGATTGGATTATCGTTTCATTGTATTAACGTTTATGTGATAATCCACTGCATTTGTTCCTTTTATTATTATATTACTTGGATAATTATTTAAGTTAGAAAGATTTCTAATTTAATTACTCCTTTCAATGGGGATGAATATAAAAAAGGAGTAGTCTGACTTATTTATTCATTAACTTCTAATTTACCAGAAAAAAAAGTATTTTTAGGGGAAAATTCAAATTTTTAACAAACATTATGTATGGCAAACAAAAGGGTTTATTGATCCTGCGTTAATGATTAGGATTCAAAATTGAGGAGAGAGGGGAGGACAACCAGTAGGATAGGAGAAAACCTGAGGTGGTGTTCCTAAAAAGACTTTCATTTAGTTTCCCTTAATCATTCACAATAGGTTACAACATCCTGTACCCAGGCTTGGTTTCAAATGTTATTATTAGCAAATCTAATGCTATGAAGGAAATGGAAGTATAAGACTGGAAAAAATTAAATTACATTTCTAAAAATTTCATCAAATATTTATAAAAAGTTTTCACTACACAATTCGAGAGATGATAAATTTCGATAGAAGAGATGATAAAAAATAATGTATTATGTTAGCTAAAATTATTCGGAATCGATAAATTGCAATTCACATATCTATGGATATTAATTATTTTTTTATTTAGCTTTTATTGTTAGGGAACAATTTTTTCAGCAAAATTTATTACATATTTATTCGATGGAAATAAACTGTCTGACACTTGAGACTCGAAATGCAAGAATTTTTTTAACATCTCCCTGGCATGAAGGTTTGAAGACTGCTGAACAGCTCCAGGTATGGCGAGTCTGGGAAGGGGCTGGGTGGGATTAGTATTTCTCTCACAGAAGCGGACAAGGCAGAGTTTTGGGATAGTCCAAAATCCATGGGTAGAGCGTAGTTTTGCAAACAGCTCACAGCTTTTGGTGAGTTCAAAATTCTCTCTCCGAGGGAAGGTAGGTAGACAAGCAGTTGGACAGCTCTTGTGACTGACAATGACACATTCTGAACTGTAGGGCGATAGTGGGATAGGGAGGTGGTGTCAAGGGGGTGCGTAGCACCCTCCGTGTGCAGGGCAGTATTACAACTATCCGAAAACATGTTCTGGGCTGAATGGAAGGAGGGGTACGGGTCGCCAAGTGGTTGCTGAAGGTCCTCGAGCAAACCGAAGATGTGGCCTGGTATTGGTGATGGTGGAGGGGGGAGGCAGGCAGGAGTGATCTGTCCACCTCTCACTGATCAGCACCATCTTAGTTTGATGCCAAACCTCACCCTGGATACACACATACAACACTCTCATTTTCACCGGGCACAGCGTTCTGCTGGGCTCCCATGCTACTATCGAAGGGGGCAAACAGTCAGCAGGGTTCACCTCTTTTTAAGCCGATATAGTGTATCAGTATTTTTTAATAATTTTATAAGTGTTTATCGTGTAAACCCCGTTTCTGAGCTCGGTCTATGATAGTTTATAGGATTTTCAACTCGCGTTTATGTTACCAAGTGCGGGGAATTTAACAGACTTAACGTACATCTGTGTTAACCTTATTCAGGTCAATGTAGTATGTCCGTTATTTGAAATAATTTTTCTTCGAAGTAGTTTCCATAAAGCATTGCAGGATTACGCTTTTCTGGAATAAGTCTCCTTACGCTTCGATGGAAATTGTGTTAAAAGTGAACTCTTCTTCTTGCAATAGTGAAATTCGTATTAAAAATATGGGTAAGTGTTTTTGAAAAATTTCATTTCAAATGTTTAGGAATATGTGATTAAATTGTTTGTTGTTAATAGTAGCTTGGTAGGGAGACCTTTTTTTCTGGATATAATTTAGAATCCATAGGAGTAGTGTGTAGGACATAGTGTATTCAAATCAGTTCTTAGTAAGTTTGTGTATTTTTAATGCGTGCTTTATTCCATATTTAAGTTATCAGAATAGGCAGTAAACGAGTCTTGTAGGGAAATAGCTTCTGTAATTCATTTAGTGATTTCTATTCAGAGTTTTAGCCATAATTTCAACTCGGCCACAAGCTCCACTTCTCATTCATTGACTGACCTCCTAGCCAGACAGACGTCGGCTGTGCTTATAAGTGTTCGCACGTCATACACTGCAGTCAGTCATTTCTTCACTGAGCTCACAGCAGGACAGATGTGTTTTGGGAGAGGTGCTTGTACGATTTCATTATGTAATTTTTTATTTAGCTAGTGTAATTAATATATTAGTATGTGCATCGTAAACATAATTTTTATCCATTTGTCACGTAAATCGTATTCACATCTCATTTCCGAGTTTTTCAGCTCAGTCTATAATCAAACGTAGGCCGATGCACACACTGCCCTTGTATCCTGTTCCCGAGAATATGGTCTGACTTTGTCAAGCAGGCAAATTCAAGTTTGTGTTTTGTTGTAACTCAAATGCAGGACAAAACTTCTATATCTTACGTCAGTTTCAAACGTACAAATCCGAACCTTTATACTGTACAAAAAATTTGGTGTACTTATATGGTATACATATTTTCTTGTATTTTAACAGTGATAATCATACACTGGTTTCTTTCTTACGTGGTTATGATGTTTGGATGTTTTCCTGCTTTCATAAAAAGCAGAATTTTTGTGTGTAAGCTATTTAAAGAAACTTCTTTGTGATGCTCTGTTTGCCAGCGTCCGGCATTACTAATAATTATTATAATTAAAACAAATGCATCTTAACTGATTTTCTTTGAAAGACGTAAGAGTTTGCAAGATAAAGTTCATTATTGATATGCAATTGAAATATGTGAACTTTACACGGAAACAGTAATTGAAGCATTATTTTTAATGATAATAATATGAGCTATTGAAAATTTGTTTTTGTAATCATGACAGTTACTTTTTGTTATTTTCTCAAGACACCTAGCATAATTGATTTATGAATGATAATTTTTTTAGCATTATGTAATTTTATGGATTTGTGTGTATTCTTCATGTGTTAAAGAAACGTTTGTTTTAAGGTGTTTAACTATATACTACTATCATTCAACGAATAAACCTAATGGTCTAACATCTTATATGAACTTCTTTTCAATGAATGTTTTTACAAATTGCAGAAGTCGTGTAATTTTTAAGTAAATATAAAACTACCAACAATGTACTTATAATTAAATACTGAACAAGAGATAAACTAGTTATAGACTTTCTTTTTTTTTCTTCAGAATATACGCTATATTTTGGGTTTCAGATTTAAGAACCTAAATATAGAGGCTTATTCTAAGTTATTCGTAAATTTTTCGTTTTCGTTAAGTTTCGAAAGCTCTCTTAACGAATAAAATCTTTGAGAAATGCAATTTAGTATTCTAACTAACAATTTGTTACGGCCCTCTAGATGCCACCGAGATTTCGGCAATGTTCGGGTTTTCGATAGCGAATGCAGGCAGGCAACACTATGCTCATGATCTTTAACAATTTTATGAGACTTTGTGCGTATATTATGAATAATTAAGATTGAAAACATTAATAAACCAAAGCAGTTAAGCACTTGAAATATTTTGTTTCCTTTTGGTGTGTTTTAAATATTAGTGCTAAATACATAATGTGTTATAGGAAAAAGGTATGTTTCGTTTGTCAAGTGTATCAAATTTGCTGACGAAATTGAACTATTTTGTAACTCGGCTGTACTTATGATGTACTACACATAAATATGCTTTAATTTCGTAATTGAGTTGAAATAGACTCGCATGTACGCCGATAAAAGAGAGCAGGCATAACTTTGGTTGTTACATGTCTGAAGATGTTTCTCATTGAGCATTTTGCTGGTTTTGCTGCATGCTACTTATGAACAAGCATTTTCCTCTGTTATTTATAATGCCAAAATTATAAAATAAGCAATGGTCAACAAACTAGATGCTATTGTATTTCTTGTGGATTGTATTAATAGCAATACATGCATTTTCACTCAATTATTTTTAAGAGATAATATTTTGGTTGTACACCACCAACAATAATTTACAGTACAGCGCTACCTACTGAGACGCCCTCTACCCCGTCAGGGTGCAGGAGACTCAAGTATACCCCACTCCTTTAATTACAACATACTTCCCAACACCAAACCACGGGGCGAAAAGCGATCTCGACATAAAAACTTTTGTGTACCAGTTTCAAAACTAATTATTCTTAACTTTAAACCTTTCGTTTATTTACTAGAGTATTTAATATAGCAGCGTATTTTACATTCCATACAAGATAATGTGAGGGTTCAACACTACTGTGATTAAGTCAGTCAAGGTTTCATTCTGTTACCATTTATTTATCAAAGAGTATGTACGTTGATTGCACCAGTCCTTCATTCATCAAATTTATTTAAATAACGTGTACTAGAAAATATCTGGCCATATTACTAACATTCCATTTCATTTCACTTTTCTTCGAAGATGGTACGGTAAATGGTCACACAAAATAATGTTCGATGGAACATTCATTAACAATTTAAAATACCCTCTTAAAAGTTTTTCCATATCCAGATCACAAATTTTAACCACCAATATTTCCAGGCCTCTAATTTTCTTTCGTTATATCAACACTAGTAATTACTACTTCACAAAATACTAATTTTATGGCTCCAGTTATTTGCTATGCAATGTACGTCTGAAACAGCCTTCAGAATGGGCCTCGAACCAGCTGTGACGATCGTGTTTACAACCACAAGTGTTCACTGACGCCAACGCCCACGAAACTGTACGAGCGCAACGTTCATGTCGTCTCATACCTGCAGTAAATTTTGGCCATGAAAAATTGCGTAGACTCGGAAACGAATCTCCAGCGGGACACTGAAGTGAGCAGCTATGTGTGGCATCCAGACGTGCCTCCAAGTTTACGGCGCCTAAACAACGTCGAATAGGACCTCTGACGACAGCAGCGGCGCTCGGCATCCCAGGAAATGCCAATTTACGACGTCGCATTCCCCATCAGCACGGCACACGTAAATAATGTCACTTCCTCGAGCAGAGGACTTCACGCGCTCGTCATTAACGATTCACAAATGTTACTGCAGCAGCGACAAAGTCAAACGACCACGGGCGGTGGAACAATTTAAATGAGCTGAACTTACACTCGGCAAAGAAAAATGCAATATACATTGCTCACGCCACCCGTTGATTTTACGGCAGTAAAGATTGCATGAAACCACAAACATCGTTCCAGTACTAGATGTGCAATCTTTCAGTACAATCACGGCATGAAAAATATTACGTTTATTATCATACTCATACCTGGATGCCAGTCATCCGTATTTGCAAGTGATTCTCAAACATTTAACAAAAACTATGCTATTTACTGGCCGCGCACCCGTTACGCCGTCGTGTATAGATAGTTGCAGTCATGCCGGTGATTTAATTTGCACATGCGGCGCGCGTACACTCAAGGTCGGGGCTAGACTCTCGCGACAGCCTCGCTCTAACAGCTGACGCCGACTCCCCTCCCGCTGCGCCCCCATCCAATCATCCCTCGGTCAACACGTCACGCCGCACGGAGGGCGCACTCTGGAGGCGACTTTTACATATGAAGACGTACAACTAAAAACACAATATAAATATTAATATATGTTAATCTATAAGAACAGCACCACAAAAAATTATAAAAAAAAATTCCCAATAGATAAATACATAGGAATAGGCCGGCCTAAAATTAAGCAATATCAGACACGGTAAAATACGCACATTAAAAATACCAAACTGTACTTTAACCATAATACACGGGTTGCCAACCAGGGCAAACAAAAATTATTTAAAGACCCGAAACACATTCCGTGACGATCATAATCGTCACACTACATTGTCATTTATGAACTACATTATTCAAAGTAAATTTTTTGAATAAATCGGAGTTTATGATCTCTTATTCGATTATCAACAACACTGTTATTATCTAATAAATTTCTGACAATAGCCAGTCCACGCTGCTGCTGAGATAGTTCACAAATTAAAACAGAATGTTTATTTGGTGCTTTTAAAATATTTTTTCTCAAATATATTTTTATGTTCCTGTGATACATGAGGAATCATTACATCGCGATTCACTTCTTTCGTCACAGTCCCAAAAAAAAAAAAACAATCTGTTACACACACACCAGCGAAATTTTTATAGTAAAACTCGGTAACCAAGGCCCAAACGACTTCGTTATCGTTTCGAGTTTCTTAACGAACATAGTGGCGTCAAAGAAACACTATAATGCGCTTAGAATAGCTTCTTTAGTTAGTAAACGAAAGTTCTAGTATTAATGAAAAAAAATTTCGAGAGATAACGTAACGAATAATTTAGAATAAGTTAGAATAAGCCACCTCAATGCCAGCGATATCAATACTTGCTTTATTGGTTGGGGATGTATAAGATAATTAAGAAGTGTTTTTCAGTTAATGTTAACACAAATGGCAACATCTAAGGCGAACATCAATTCAAGTACGAGAAATTGATGCGTGCTGCAGTCTTCACGACCCGTGTACAGTTTACACGACAAATAACCTGTAGACTTCTTGTTCGGTTATAGCAATATATACATTTATAACCTGTACTTGTAGCACGCGAAACATCCTTACGAATAATTTACGTCCGTAGACGACCCTTCACTGGGCCTCGCAGAGTACAGCACTAGGCAAAAATAACTTTCATGTGCATTGTGGACGCTGGGTCTGAGCGGGTCGAACTCATGGACTCATGCGAAAACGTAGTTCGTGTATTTATTTAATAGCTCATCACTCGATAAAATGTTTTAGCTTCGCTATAACAAAAAGGAAACGGACAACATTTTTGTATTAATCAGTTAGGGATTAAAATGTTTAACATTTAGAAAACACGCCTGTTAACTATATTTTATGTGCAAAAATTAATGAGGATTAAGTGCATGCACATGGTATGGATGTATGTAAAATGACGACAATAATGGAAAGCGATGACTTACCCGAACTTTGTCAATTGTGAATTGTGAATTTGGCTAGGTGAGGCAAGTGTAATTTGAAATCAAAAGTATAATACTACGAGACTTTGTGAAAATTTTATTTGTTTAGTGTTTGAACAAAAAAAATCTATATTTGTGCCCAACTTATAGGTTCAGGAAATTACTTAACATAGACATATTGTGAGTGTAGACATTACTAATAGAAATGTGGGCACCAATTAATATAGCAGTAGTAAAATAAATATTTCTAAATAAAATATCTGCAATTAATACTTCAGATTAATGGCAACAACAAAAAAATTACCGGTAATGAGAGATTTATACCCTGGATTAGGTATAAAATCATAGTTCACTGCAGTGTAAATAAAAACGTGTTCATAAGCATATTTCATTTATATAGAAGTTTGAAGTTATTTATAATTACTTCAAGAACTAAGTATGACGGAAAAACAACTCTACAAGCATAACACATCCATTAAAAATATCTGAAAAAAGATTTCATTAATTGATTCAACTAATTTACCATAAGAATGAATTTCTACCACACACAAAAGACATAAGACCAATATTTACACTCTAAGAAATTGTTCAGAAATTTACCATACCAGTGTATATGCTTAGTGAGAAGGCAGGAATGGTAAGGTTTTCCCATATACATTCATCGTAGCGTTCCTACATTTGCTCAGATAACACTCAAATAAATACGGGAGTTCCCAACTTTTTATAGTAGCGCTGCTAAACATTCCTATATTTGCAGCTCTATGTGTGTTATTATTAACATATAGTGTATAGGTTAAAAACTTCCATTACAGTTTAGGAAGTTTACCAGAAAATTTTGTACAGTGTACACATATACTTACAACACGCCCTGCTGTCAGTGCAAGTAGCATAGTTAATAATAAAATCAAATTCTAATGCCCCTTGATTACAAGTATTTATAAATCTCGATTTATAAACGAGATCTAATATTGGAAGATTCTTTAGTCTTGGAATTTTAATATTTCTTTGACCTTTAATTATACAACTAGTTCTAGTAGCAACCAGAGTTTTATGATTTATTCCCGTACCACTGGGAACTCAAAAGAAAAGTCTGTGCATTTATTCCCGTACCACTGGGAACTCAAAAGAAAAGTCTGTGCATTTATTCCTGTACCACTGGGAACTCAAAAGAAAAGTCTGTGCATTTATTCCCGTACCACTGGGAACTCAAAAGAAAAGTCTGTGCATTTATTTAAGGCGTCCTTTTCTTGGCTGAAATCTAACCAATCTATAGCCAAAATATGATAATTTGGGTTCTGCACCAAATTTAAAATAAATGCTCAATTTTACCAAATATTAATCAAATTTGTAAATTCGTTTTATTATTTAAACAGTTTACACAACAGTCTAAAGCAGGAAGCGTAGGTTAATTACTGATATATTTCTGAGAACTTACTGCATCGCTTGGGATGGAGATATGGCAGTATACCGCACGAGGTGCGGAATTAATGAAATTTTCCCAACTGCATTATCTGGGATTCTGTTAGAACCTGACAAATTTGCCCTTGTAGATTCTCGGCGCGCCTCTACATCACACAGGCATCGCCCCGACGTTGGTTCCCATGATTCAGTCCCCTGGGTTCGGAACTCATGAACCGGCGATCCATCTTCCCTGATGGTTATAATCATAGACTAAATATGAGGTAGACCGATTATTAGTCTTCTGTACATCTACCCAACATTGACCTACCCCAATTCTACGAAATGCCTTCACAACTGTCAAAGTAACATGGTCAACAGTGATGTACGTGTTTGTTTATATCATAATATTTTAATGACAAACACTATTATATTAATAAAATCGTCTTGCCAGTTTGAATACTATCAAACTGCATTACAAATTGGTTAGAGGAAGTATACATTCATCTCAAAGCATTTGTTTACAAATCTGTCTTCGAACCTAAAATCCAAACCACGTCATTTTTGCTAGACGTGTAGGCAGAAAAGCAGTTCAATGTTGGGACACAGAGATTGGTTGTGCCCAGCCAGCGAGATTGGTCTACCACATCTTTAGTCTACGGTTATAATAGGACCCCTTACTACGTCTTCGTAGCGTCTCTCAGGAATCTCTTTCCTTAAAAATAATTCTGCCTAAACGTATTGTTTCAATTTAATTGAAAATTGCCCGCCACAGGGCAAGGGACAAATAATTTATATGCGTAGGCCTAGTTTAAGCAGTCCTTTAATCAGCCAGAGACTCGTAATTAAACTACTTATAATCTGTGTTGGGGTTAGTGTTAACAATGGTTTATAATCAATAAAAAAATATAACGAACGTAGCTAGATATTTTCAGCAAAACATAAACAAACTCTGGGGTTACCACAATGTAAACACTCCAAGTAAAATAAACGATTAAGTGTGTAACACTCCGGATCAACTATAAGCTACTATCTTCCAAAATTTACTTGTAAATTTCCGCAACGGAATATACTTACTGTATCTTACTCGCGTTTCTTGCGTTTAATAATGTACTTTAATGACAGACATACGTTAACTAATAACTAGTGTTATTATTTTATCTGAGAGTTCGTGGTTGCTGATGTCCTATATGGTGACATTTATAGGTGAATTTCGCAGACTAAGGTGTGAATAAGTTTGCAAACTGTATGTTTTGTTACATGAGACAAACACACACACACACTATATATATATATATATAAAGATCTTACACTGTCAGACTGGAAGTTCCTTGCGCTGAATAAAATACAACTTCCCTGACATACGACATAAACTGAACACTGACACATAAAATATAAGGATCATAATACTTACTACCAGCAAAACTACAAGAAAAAATGCCCATTGGTGAAGAATGAATTTAATGGACAACGATTTTCCGAAATCAAAGGTTTCAAAGTCAGAATAATATTTAAATGCTATTAAATGCAGCGTAGGTGATTCAATTAACTAGTAGCAAAATAATATTATTAAGCAATTAGGGAACTGGCAGTTACATGTACTTATCAGTGCAGTTACTATAATGTCCTCTCACAAAGTTTCGTTTCAATAAAAATGTCACACAAAATTAGTGACACTTCCTGGCTTAGCTCATAATATTTCGATAGAGACAAGACAAATTTTTCACTGAGGGTTACTGTGAGACTGTTAAGAGATGGCTGATTACATGAATAATGCTGGATTACTGGTCTCTGCTTCACCTCAGGTACATACGGCGAACAAAAAATTAGTCTGACACATGTACCGTATTACTTGTGGATTAAAAGCAATAAATACTCACTGGCACTCTTCGTTTGGGCTCCTGCGCACTCTTGCAGTCTTAATTCAGCAAACAAGTATAATTCCACACGTAGATGGAATCAAGAGGCCACATATTCAAAGGATTGATAACTCTGGGCGAACAGCCCTGGCTGCCTAGTTAAACGATTAATCATATTCAATATGTCGCCCAGGATCATTAACATCATTAACAATGTAAAATGATGTGATGTATGAAAAAGAAGGAGAAAGAAAAAGGGTTATTTTATATATGGTAAACATAAAAAAATAATTTAATGTTATAAGTGGTGTGAAACGTACATAGAAAGAGGGAAAATAATTTCAGTTTACTCAACGTGTATCAAATAATATTAACACCTATGATATAAAATGGTGATATACAGTGACAACGAGACAGTTTGGACATAATGCATATTAAATATACTTGTATTGCATACACACGACAGTTATCTGATATATATATATATATATATATATATATATATATATATCTCTGTGTGTGTATGTGTACGGTACGTATGTAGTAAATTTTTAAACCATTGAAATATTTTGTTTCGTCATTCACTACTAAATTATACACAAAAAAATATAGGCATAAAATATTTATACTATTCTAACATATTAAATAAATGAGAGCCATAGGATATTTTGAATACCATAATACATAATGAAGATTGGAATAATTTTATCTAGATTCCTCGATCTCTTGTTAAAATTTCCGACTCTCAGGATTGCACTGATCATTAAAGATCAATCCATGTGGATTACTTAGAATTTGAATACTTTTCCTCTGACTCTGGGTTCTCCAAATATTAATAAAAGTTTTAACATGACCATGAGTGCCCTATGGCAGTGTTCTTGAAGTAAAAAACCCATCCAGTCTATGATAAAGTTATTTCAGTTTTCATATCTTATAATATAAATCACATTGATTCAAAATTTGCATTACATATCTCAACAAGTTATCTATTAATCTCCAGTCATCGCAACATCAAATGTTCTTGAGGCTTCAGAATAGTTGTATTCCTTTTTGCAAAAACTTTAATATTTTCTCAGTCAATAAAACAATTACTCCGAGCATGTTCAGACGGAACGAAAAATTAAAATACTTTACTCTAAGCATAAAAGAGGTTAAAGGCAAAATTTCTAACAATCATAAACATAAATGTAGGTCCTTCATTCATTATGGCTCATTATATTACATATTCAATTTAATTAATTAGAATATCAAATTTCTCATGTTATT
Organism: Dryococelus australis; assembly: GCA_029891345.1. Lineage (NCBI taxonomy): Eukaryota > Metazoa > Arthropoda > Insecta > Phasmatodea > Phasmatidae > Dryococelus > Dryococelus australis. The sequence continues at coordinate 70,432,100 of CM057006.1, read as the reverse complement.
TAACATATAAAAACATGTACACCTTTTAGTATGTGTAGAGGTCTGTAGTATTAACTCATTACAACAATAATAAAATTTTGACTCAGCATTTCAAATTCGAAATCTTTACAGCTACAGAGCTGACCTCTTAAGCACATTCGAAAAGCCCTCTCAGCTAGTAATGTCACTCAGCGGCCAACTTACATGAAACATGAACATTACTGAAATTTATCAATAAAATATAAAATAAATATATGCTGTTTTTCGAATATATATGTGGCATAAAATTATTAACATTAATTTATAATTATATGCTCATTACCAAAACATACACGTAATTTATTTAAACATAGGCCACTGCTAATATGATTGTCAATCGGTCCAAAACAATACATCACAGAAAATCTACACCAAGTTTGTGTGAATTTTTGTGTCTTCAACAATAAATGAAGGCAAAGCTAAAAACATATAGTGGCTTTAACAATACGCAAGTTTCATTATAAGCCTTCTCTTAGTGTATGTAAATGTCTGAGTTAAAGTTACACCTGTTGATCATGTTTCAAAATATTTGTGTGATCAATAATATAAACTTCGTCCTACATGTAAACATTTCAGGGAGCATGGCATCATAAAACTAATAATGTTTAATCTCCAACTAAAAGTAATGGTAAGCTCAAATAAAGAGAAAAGAAAAATGATAACGTACCTATGCTCAATAAAGAAAGGTAGGACTAGTTGCGGTTTTTTTTATTTCACAAAAATTATGATTAAATTAAACCTTTCCCTTTTTTTTTTATCTCTTTTCTTACACTCTGTTTCCGAGGATTCGGTTATACCCAGCAGTCTCCTGGCGTCGGTAGGTGTCAATGGTAAGGGGATCGTAGACATTCGGCAAGTCTTGGGTCACCATCTGCTTGAAACTCTCCCAAACCGCCACCATGTATCTTGATGTTGGCGGGAAAACGTCTCAATTCCCGACTGGCTGGTCATGCATCGGGAGCTCTCGTCTTTTTGCTGCTCGTGATGGTCGTGATAGCCTAGAGGCAGTCTTCAATAATAAAACACTGTAGCTCAGTAGCATTCTAGTATCATATGTTAAGTTATGGCACTACTTAAAACTTCCAAAACTCTTTACGCTGGCAGGGTAGACCGAATAATGTAGCACTGGTACGTCGAAGAATAAGCCGATTACACTATGACTGCTTGTGTAAGTGAGCGTCCAATAGAGTGTGTTTAGAAAATCACTTTCACTTAAACTTCTTAAATCCGAGAATATGGTCATCGGGTTTACTGAACTGGTTACTTATGGCGGTGTAATTTGTCACATGTAAATTGTACTGCTTGATAATCTCAGTGTTCAAAAATAACACTCCGCAGCACTGTCCATCTAAACTCAACGACGTGCTGCCAAAATAAACTTAAATATGATCACTTTTGCCCAACTCAACACATAAACACAATATATACGAGAATAGGTTCATAAAAAAGAACAACATTTCCTGTAACTTTAAGCGGGAAAACACTTAGCTGCTCGTTGCATCATCGTGCAAACAACGACGTAAGAAAAGGTCACAGGAACTTCACTGTTTCATAACAGTACATGACAATCAACATTTATATACACTGGTAGAAAAACACAGCTCTAAGACATAGGAAATAATATAAATAACCTAGAGACGTAGATTTGTTAGTCGAGACGACACAGGAGAGGAGAACCATACAAACAATAGCATCAAGAACCAAAATTGGATTACCACTGATGCTCTACAACTACACCACAAGAACCACGGTGGGTAAAAATCCTTTTGAAGTGTTTATGCATACTAGAAAGAGTGTGTTGCTTTCTGTATAAAAGGGGGGGAACCGTCTGTTTCTAGTTTCAGCACAAATAAAATCCTCATCATCCTGGAGTTCTGGTACTGCCCTGGGTGGTACCACAGCCAAAAACCAACTCTTTGAAGAAAACCTGTTATTCTTCACATTGAGTACCCTAGCTGAGTGTGGGTAAGGGCAGTCATTCAGCATTACTAGGCAGGGGGCTTAGCTCGTTGCCCCCTGGTTATGTCATTTATCTCCACTTAGAAGCCACGAGCACACAGTAAAATTCTCGAATTCATGTGCTTTAAATATTTCTTCTTTGTTATATTCCTCCAGCTGACTACTTGGCGAACTGCGTTTAATTGGGGAGGGGCACTTGAATTTATGGTGAGGAATAATTTGCTATCAAATGTGGCATCATACTTCGCGTCAAATGTCGGACTCACATAGGCTCCAGCAGCATAACTTCATATAAATATAATTTCCACACAGCCATTAACTACACTTAAATTCTTCGCTCTCACTTCTCCCAAATTAAAAAATAATGCCCTGCTGTCAATCTGTCTGAGAAAAATATCCACTATTTAAAACTGCCCTACAAAATTAATTATCTTGGTCTCGGTAAATCCATACTTCTATCCTTCACGGCTCAGTGTACTTCCTTAACAGTCCTAGATTGTATTGACATGTAACCTCACCAGTATTCGGGCATTACTGCTCATAGCAGTTTTCCCTCTTCCTTCTGGTAACTCTGCAAGGTCAACTATAAAACGGCAACAATTTGGCTGTGATTAACACCCAGAATTTGCTCACATTGGCTGCCTTAACTAACACTAATTGACCTATTTATAAATATTTAAAGCAGGGCTGCTTTGTTTATTTCTTCCTCTGCTTGGCTGCTTCACACAGCTGTTCCTCCATCAATACTCTTAATTTCGTCTCTTCGCGCTCCCTCCTCCAACTGCGTCACATTTACTGTCTCAGGAGGCACTGGTAGTTTACTGGGGTCGAAAATGCTCGATCCCTGACCGGTCAAAATCTCCATTGGTGTGAAATTCGTGGACTCATGCACTGTGTTATTCATTACATATTCCACAAGTGTTAATCTCTCCCTCCAGCTGTGTTGGTGTTCATGGCAATAAATTCTCAACATATTACCTGGTTACTTCATACGCTAATCTACAGAATTTCCCTGCAGGTTTCTTACCGTAGCGGTAGTGGGCACAATGTTTACCTTACTTGCCCCTTCTTGCCAGAACTTATTGGTAAACTGCGTTCATTGGTCAGACAATACGCACTAAAGCTGGCCAACTTCATCCATGAAAATTTTCAACTTGGACAGTACTATCCGTGCATTTGCCTCAACTATTGCATACAGTTTCGTTAATTTAGAAAATAAATCCCATATTACAAAAATATATGTAACATGGCCTCTTGACTGAGAGAGTGGGATATTAAATCCAGAGACTATTGAGGAATAATTGGCTGCACTTCGGCTGCTAAATTTTTTGGTGCGTGCTTGAATCTTTGGCATAAATCACATGAGCGAACATTGTGTTTAACAGCTTGTTGCATGCCATTGAGATAGAATTACCTCTTAGTGACTCGTACACTTTCTTGATGCCTCTATGGCTCAAAATTGCATGAGTGTTCTCTGTTAAACTTTGCTGCAAATTAACTGGAACTACTAGCTTCCATTCATCTTCGAACTTGCCCTTAATTGTAAATTCTATGTTGATCATGTTTTGGCATTACCTGCGTAAGCATATCCAGGATATTCTTGCTACACTAGTCGGCTTGCTGATCTTCAATTTTTTTCTGAAATGGCTTTGCTTGTTATGTAGATGCTGAACTTGTGTAGTAACAAGAACAACAACAAACACTTTCGGTTTCCTTTCGTCATGTGCAGGATCATCGTCTGGCATATGACTTATGCAATCAGCAGGACCAAAATCTTGGATTAATAGTGACCCTCTTGTCAAACAGCTACTGAAAATTTTGCCAGTCATCAAACTGAGTAAGGCCTGGTGTTCAGTTTGAAGCACAATCTTCTCTCAAAGGAGTAGGATGCAATATGTCTGCAAAGCCCACACTACTCCTAGCATCTATTTCTTGGTAATGCTGTAATTTCGTTCTGGTTTTCTCAGCATCCTGCTGGTCATAGCTACAGTCTTCCCTTGCCCTTTGCTATCCAGCTGAACAAGCTTAGCCCCTATAGCATATACTGATTCATCCGTATAGTACAAATAGTAGTTGGCTCCAATCATGATGGTGGATCACGAGTTTGTCCAGAAATAGCTGTTGGACTGCCTCGAAAGCATGTTGGCGTGCCTCTGTCCAGACCTAATCTACATCCTTCTTTAGTAATTCAAATAGAGGCATGTCAGTGCTGGCCTCTTTATCAGAATAATTGAGACAAAATCCCAACGCGCCTAAGAAAGCTCGCAGCTGTTTCACATTGTGTGGCATAGGACATCTGGTTATGGCATTCAGCTTGTGAGGTGCCATTCGTATCGCTTCCGGCGTCAAAATATGGCCAAGGAATGTAATTTCCTCTCTGCAAAAGAGTGATTTGCGAAGCTTAGCTGTCATACCTGCTACAGCTAATCTAGAGAGTATGATGTCAATGTGTTCCAGTTGCTCCTTAAAAGTATTGGACACGATCAACATATCATCCACATAGGACCTGGCGAAAGTAGTCACGTTCATACAGCACGTAAACTGTGCTACTGCATTACAAATGCCAAATGGTAATACTTAAAAAAACATACCTACTGATGGTTCCGGAACAAAAATAACAGTATATGGGCATGAACTCTTAGCTAACGGAATTTGCCAGTAACCATGTGTCAGTTCTATGGTAGACATGTAATTGACACTGGAAGAGAGCCTTAACAATTCCTCAGTAGATGTCGGACTTTCCCTACTCTTGAAGATAATTTTTTTGATGCACTGACCATCCAGACAAATGCTTACCTTGCCATCCTTCTTTCGTACACAAACCATAGGGTTGGAATAAGGGCTGGTGTAACGCCTGATAATCTTGCAATCTAACGTATGTTTCAAATATTTCTCCGTTTCGACCAAATATTTTGCGGGGATGGTATAAGACTTGCAGTGAAACGGCTCGTCTGGTATGACTTGAATGTCTGCCTGGAATAGCTTATTCCTGCCTGGCTTTTCTGTAAAGATAGGCGCATGTGTAGCTAGCAACTGTTCCAGCAGATGTTTTTGGTTTCGTGTGACTGCCTCCACGCTAGCCACTACCTGATAAATGTGTTCTGGTGAGGCTGAAACTGCAGTATTCAGATATTTACTTGCTTGACTGATTTCACTTCGCAGCGAGCATATAAATTTGACGGAGAATTTCCACACTTTAGGAGATATGACAGTACTCAAAGTATCCTTTGGGGTACTCACAAGCCAACCTACTAAATCTAGACTAACTTTGAAGGCGGTCAAAAATCCCGATCCTCAAATCAATGTTTTACTGACTACTTTAATAACAAGAGCTGTTAAATTTTTAACTTTGCCTAGGCCCTCTACAGACAGTAGCACCTGCTGGTTTACTACTGAGCTAGACTTAGACATAGCTCCAACTATTCTTAAACTGGGAGCTGGAATAGTAGGCATTTGAAAACCGGTGTTCGAAATCGCTTTTACAACCGTTGTCCAAACGTGCTGGTACTTGTAAATCGCAGACTGTAAGCACGAGTTCTGGGCACAATGATTCCTGAAAATTCAATATCTCCTAGGCCGGCTCATTTAATAAAAACTCCCTCTCGGTATCAATTAATTTTACTACATGCATTACTACTTCTTGTAGTTCACTTTCCGAAACTGAGTTTAAGGCATTATCACGCACTTCACTTAAAACAGTTGTTGACCCCTCTGGTAGAATATACTAGGTGCCGGTTAGCGATCGGGTCGCAAATTCACTGACCCGTCCCAGTTTAACCTCCGGTTCTGGCTACTGGAGTGTTGTTGTAATTGGTTATTATACCTGTGCACCACAAGCGCCCCTTGGTAACGTGGATACGAATGCGGACGTGCGGGGATCTAAAGGCTCTTGGTTGTCAAAATAGCCCCCACCTGGGTGTACGGAGAACACCGTGTGGTTTTGTGTAGACGCGCCTTGGGCAGCGTTTGAACATTCACTTCTTGTGCCTCGGTGTTTCCTGTGGCTCCGCTTGCAGGTGTTTGAACTGGACTAAGCACAAGTCGGTCCGTACTCGCGACGCGACAAGAAAAATTCACGATATTGTGAACACTAGTTTTATCGCCTCAAGACAAAAATACAAAAAAAAAAAAAATATATATTATACGTAAATCGTTTCTTGCCACTAGCTGCTAGTCTCTTGTACGACAGCCATTAATGTTTACACACGATTAAAAGGTGTTGTTGGCCAACACTTTACTTTCACACTTATTAATTTTGCATTAAATATAAAATTATGGTCGTATTAACGTGAACTACAAATCATAAATACTTTTGCACAACAATGGTGTTACCAATTCACCAGTGCCGCCATCATTCGAGCACAAAATTCTTATGCTGGAATCACATAGCCCCGACTAACACAGCACGATACGCAACCACCACACATTTCAGTGTGACTACTCGTATTTACAGCACGACCGACATCACGCTCTCAGCATTTAACCTAACTATTTAGAAGGCGCTGATAGGCTACGTTAGTTTCAAAGGCGGCGAACAAGAGGGACATTTGTAAACATAGTGGTGACAAATCGATATCGCTAATGCATACAAAGGTAAAATTATTATTTTTAAGAGTAAGATACAGTAATTTTCCATTAATTTTTCTTTTAATCGGCTGATTTACCATTGTAGGGAAAGAAGTACAATTTCGTTTTGCAATGTTGTACATCCTGTGTGTCGTCCCGCACGACACGACGAAGAATAGAAATCATTTCTAATCCAAAATTGCTCGTCGTACAACAGAATCGGTCGGGCTTAGGACGATCTATCTTGTATCTCATTGGCTGTTGGCCACTCGCACGACACGCGCGTCGAGGTTATGTGATTCTGTCATTACATAGTTTTCCAGTTTGCCACACCCGCGACGCGACGAAATGAGAAATATTTTATATTTTGGAAACCTGTTGCAGTCCACCGTTTCTGTCGCGTTGACGTCACAGATGTCTCAATGCTGATTGGTGTCTTATTCGTGTCGCGCTCGTTGCGCTGGCGTGATTCCAGCATCAGGGTCCTGCCTGGAGTGCACTCGAAATTCTACACACCTAAGAAAGAAAATCACGTGTGGTGATGGTTCAAGAGAAGCATTAAAAAAATACTTTCTTTCTGATTGGTTCGTGCACACGACCATAATAAATTGCACATTCCAAATAGACGTGCGTTGCAAAGAATTTCAGAATTCCACATGATGGGTGAATGGATGACGTTAAATAACGATAAATTTCCATGTGACCGTTTATGATAACGGAAATAAGGCCTTAGAAAGCACTTTACTAATCGCGATAGGACGTATAGTTTAGTAACACACAATTATTATACACGAACGCAAAAAGATATTACGTTTACACACCAATGCTTCGGAAATCTTTTTTACAATTTATTTTGTGCTCTCAAGACAGATTTACAAAAATACACGTTTTTCTTGACTTAGTGAAATTTTGTGCAACCAAAAAAAAAAAAAAATACACTTGCTCGAACTGCCGACATAATTTGTTGTGTATAGCAACGAGACTGAAATAATTTCGTGCAAAGTGCAATTTAAATTCCGGCAGGGGATGACGACGTAGCTTGTTCGAAGGTAAAGGTGGTTTGTTTTGCCAAGAGAGCTAACTACTGCTGCTTGCTTTACACCCTTGTCGGATGTGTAAGGCTCTCCGCGCCGCTGAAAGGAAGATGCACGACCGGACAGGAAGGCAGTGGTTTTTAGGGGAGGGGGAGGAGCAACCACTTACTCCCTCCCCCCCCCCCAAACACCTCATTTATCCAACACCATCTTCCCCACACAGCTTTTCAGAATGTAAGCGGCCACCAGCAAGCTAACACGAAGGGTTGTTAAAAGGTAGCGGGCGGCAGGGGGAGGAAAGAGCTCTGTGCTTCTCTTTTCTCGTCCCAGCCGATACTGGAACGTGTTTCTCGTACACGCAGTGACGATATTTATGGTTCCCCGGTAGAAGGAGAGACGCTCCTCGCCAAGTAGAATAATACCTTCCGCGTTAGCGAACGTGTACACGCGTCAGCGCATATTTATTAGCGACGCTGGTCTGGTCGCAGCGAATTTACTGAGTGTTCGCTCACCAGAAGAGGGAATTGTGAGTTAGATTCTCTTCGCAACGATTTTGATAAGTGCAATTTACAAACGAATCTTCACGCAACAAAAGCGAACTTTCGTGATAGCACCAGAACGTTCTATCACTAGTTATACAGTTCACGCTGTTGTAGGATCAGTCCAAATTTTCCGCTCTTTATTTTTATTTTATGCAATATAAATAGCATTCTGAGCTAAGAGTTGTATTTGTAAGAACAATAAGTAATGGAACAAATTAATGCTTCTAATTTACTGTCCATTCACCTGTTGGCTGAAATACATAAAGTATTCATTGTAAATTTTCATTCAACATTAGTACAACATTACATAAAGTGATTCATTACATTTGTGGAAAAAAAATTATGACATTAATATTAAAAATTAATTATAAAACTTAATAAATAATTTTTAGTAATAATATTTAATGCTGTTCAAATTGTAATGCAGTACATCAGAATAACACAACACTTGTTAAAGTTTGAGCGATAACACGTTTATATTTACTAGAGACGTTACCGACAAAAATTTAAAGGAGATGCAAAATCGATTAAAATAATTACTTCTGAACTGCAAACGTTTTTAATTAACTGTATTTATTAACACTGCGTAAAAACTCTAAATTCTCATAAAGCATAAGTACTATAATTATCTTTCTTCTGGTGAATGATTCATGAGTAGGACAAGGAGCTATCCACCAACTTGGATGATGTCACCTCCTGCTCTGTCATTCCGATCGACCTGTGACCAGTTTGTGATCCTTATCCTAGAACTAAGATAAATATACTACTGGCTTTCCATGGAAGAGACGCCTAACAGACACTTAATTAAAATTCGCTGTAATTAAACATATAATGTAGGCTGTTAGACAAATATTGCGAAAAGAATAAAGGCGATATAGGGTGATATAGGATCCACAGTTCGAATACCAACCTGTTCATTGGATCACTTTTAACAAACTTCATACGTGATTTTGTGACTAATTATTTACTTACGTGCACACGATATAAATATTTAAGCAATATCCATTGTTTAGTCATGTCGCAGGGCCTCCAATTTGAGGCCTGAAACCATAAAACTATAAATTTTATATCGGATTTAATTAAAAAGTGCTTTTTTTACCCAGTGATGGGAGGAATACTTATATGTATATACATATATATAAAATTCAGGGGTCGGAATGAAATAAAAGCTTCGCTATTCGATTAATGACGCGAGTTTTCGAAGCATGTCAGTGAGGTTCGTGCGCGGACATCTGGCTGATTGCGTACACCCCATATACATGTTTAAGAAATATTTACCTGTTAGGCATTGTGTAGGGACCGGAGTTCTTAACCCAAAACTATTGAAAATATAAATGTTTTAAATACTTAAAAAGAAATTTCGTAATTTTGCTTAATGTTTCGGAGATTGCTTTAGAAACTAATATTAAGTTAGGAAATGTAAGTTTTAGGCATCGAATATAGGCATCAGTGTTTCGCAATTCGGTGAATGGCCCGAGTTTTGGAAACAGTTTTAAGCGATAATTTTGCAATAATTTTTCACGATTTAGTATTCATGCATAATTTATACAGAGTTTTTAAGTAATCTCCAAAGTAGATGAATGGTGTAGGGGCCTGAGTAAGAATCCTGAAAATATTTAAAAAATAATTCTGTTTCGGACATATAAAAAATTAGGTAATTTTGCCTATCGATGGGAAGAATATATAATAAAGGCTAAATGTAAGCTTAAGAAGAATTAATCTTGAGCCGGAATGAAATATAAGTTTTACAGTTTTATTAAAAGAGCAAGCTTTCTTAGCTTATTATCGCAGTTTGTGGACTGTTTAGTATTCGTGCGCAACTCGTACAAGTTTTTAAACAATATGCCTCGTGTAAGCATGGCGAGTTCAAAACCCGAAACTACTACAAATTATTATTTTCTCTCGATCCTAGAAGAAAACGGACTGTGTTCTGCGAGTGATGGGGGAATAATTCTTAACGTGTATAGATATAAATAAACATAAAATACACGAAAAAAGCCTGTAAACGTAAATGGGAATCGATAGTTTGCCCTAATCACTGAACAGTACCATGTGAAAATAAAAATATCTGAAGTCGCACTTTGGAAGAGTGTTCGTCAAAAAAAAAAAATGATGTTTCACATACATAATAACTCTCAGACTGGGTATTAAGTATACCTGGCAGAGTAGACACAAGATCGTCCAACAACTGCGCTCTCTGACCGATAACATTGACGACATACATTAAATTCTAGTCATTTTCGGGTAAAGGAAACGCGCAGTTTTCTCAGTGTGCGAACATGATACATGGGTTTTCTAGGTGTGCCCCCATGCCTTAAAAAAAAAAAAGGGTTGGCTCTCTCTCCGTCTCATTTTTTTTATCATACGCGGTTTCTCCCTGAACTCGACACGATAAAACATCCTGTTGACTCCAGCCCTCTTTCTGGGTGGTAACGTGCCTAGTATTGTCCATAAAATTCCTACATTCGTGAGCTCATTTGTCGAGAAAAAAAAAGAAACTGATTTGGGAGTGCCAAATTTATCCAGTCCCGAGTTTAGTGCACTGAACGGAGTGTTGCAAACGGCTGGATGTCTGCGAAAAATAAGGAAATACAATTCATTTCTTCGCATTCCAGTTATTTCGCGAGTGAGCTGTGCTGATAAGTGTTGGTAATGGCCGAATTGCTTTTTAAATTACGAAATTATCGCGACGAGCATCTTATTCGCTCCAGAGCCTTTTTAGGGACGCTCAGGATTTGGTACGTATTGTTGTTCCTTGGCTGTTCAACCCTGCGTCTGTCTGACATCTGTGTCGAATAATAATTATTGGAATGTTGCCTGATCTGCTTGCCTTTTGAATTCCTCTGTGACGATGGGCATTTTGTTTTACACAGAAGACTATTTTTGCAAGTTGGTATTCGTTGGGAAAGAGGGCTTAGTTTAATGTCCTGTTTTTAAAATTGGCAGCGAATGATGCATGGACTTGAAATCTCAAGTCTTTCATAAGCAAGGACGTGTTTCAGCAGCTCGTGTAAGGAGCCTACAGCATTGTTACCCAATTAAGGGACGTGACTGAACTTAACAGCTACAGAGATCTTCAACGCATCAACGCTGATTCGCGGCAACTTTATCGCTGCATATTCAAGATCGTGATCACATTAATGTTGTAAACGTAATATATTTAGACATAGTTTCTTTCCGAAATTCTTTTATGGCACGTGTCTTGCTTTTCTTTTACGTTGCTGCTCGGAGAGTTGGCGAAGCTTGTCCTTGGAAGAATGTTTTTAGTAGGATATATGGGAACAATGTTACACCTAGTAAAAACTGGGGGGGTTCAAACAAAGATTATCATAGAGCAATGCATATTTTGTATACTCTAAGCTCCTGCATTATAAAAGATTACTGTGATGTTCAAATAAAATAATTCACTAAATACATTCATTTTTACGAAACCTAATAGACGGTGTTCCGCCCACAAAACTCGAAGTGTTTAGATAGAAAAATATTCACTTATAGAAGGGAATTCTGGAGAGTTTATGTGCTTCAGTTATGTTATTATGGTAGAGGTTTTGACTGTGCCTGATAGTGAGTGTGAGACGAGGTATTGATGGGGCTGTATCGAAATGGCATGGTATATGAAATTAACGCATTAACACTTGGTGATCAACGACTACTTGCAGTTTGTTCTCAAGTGTGAACAAAAATCGAATGTAGCCAACTTGACATCGAACCCAGTTTTTCATGGCAGGAGGCGAGTGGTCTAACCACTCCATAAACGCAGGTTTAAAATCTGTAGTCTTGCATGGGATCGTAGATATTGGCCACTAATAGATTAGATAGACAACTAAATAGAGTAAAAAATACACATTTATTTACTCTTTGAAATTTAATGGCAATAGTGAGTTCATGTTACTATGATGGTTTGATTGGACTGTGTCCATTACTGACCTTGAGACTAAATAAAATGGAACTCAGAAAGACAAAAGACAAAAAAAAAATGTTTACAACACCACAGACAAATAATTAGGAAAAGCTGTTTCCTTGTCAATTTAAATAAAAAATTTATATAATAAAAAGGACAAAAAGATAGACGAACCAGTTATTATTACAAAACAGGAAAGACAATGAAAGTAAATAAAAAGAAAAGACAACACGATGACGAAAAAGAAAACACCACCCAAGTGGACAAAATAGTCATAATTATCTGTCTGTGATTTTGTAAAAAGAGTTTATCGTCTTTTGCCTTGCTGAGTTCAGTGTGTATGTGTGTGCGAAATATTTTTTATGTAGTCTCATGGCCGGCAATGGAAACAGTCCAATCAAACCATCACATTGACAAATTCATGCCTTCTTAATTTAATTTATGTTTCATCTGTTTTTGACAGTAATGAGCTCGCTGAATGGTAAATGAGATTTCCTATTCATCTGAAGGACGTGGTACAGAATAAATAAAACACAATAAATATGTAACAATTAAAAAAAATTAATTTTTCACCTATTCCATAGATCAGAAATTTTGCATTTCTCAATTGCTTGCTGCTTGTAACAGCTGTAGTGTCGCCGGTACACAGCATGGTTGAAGGAGGCCTCGAAGCTAAAAAATGTGGTGTTTTCAAGTAGGGGAAAGAACATTGCCTTCGCAGTAACTGGTGTGATTTCTATTTTTAAAGTATCGCCGCACGAATGCTGTAGCGAACAGTTAATGCAGCAGAAAATTGTATGAAGATGGTGCTTCAAATTCTCACTTTTATCATGTCGATGAGCAGTGTAGCTGAAGACTCGCCACAGAATCTTGCCTATCTCGCGAAGAATGTGTAGGTCTTGGGTCCATATTTATCGCAGTCTATCGTAAGCATTCATATACACATTATATTTTCAAAGAACTTGGGGAGAGAGAGAGAGAGCGCACTTTCCAAACGATCTTTTGTGTTTAAACTATTAAAGTAGAAATATAGTGCTGGTGTCTATCAGATCTCTATATACACGATTCAGACTGAAGTCTCATATTCACAAGATTAAATTCTTACTCTATAATTCCAATGCAAAAAGTTATTTATTTACGCTCTCCGTGTAAAGAGATTAATGGTGCACTCGTATTGTGTTTATTTTAACACGTACAGTTTTTAGTTCTTCCAATGCAGCTACGTAATCATAAATTCGATTTGGTCTTGTACCACACTCTTCAGAATTCCCTTAGTATTTTTAGTTTCCTGACCATTGCTCTTGTAGGAATATAGTTTAGCATGGAGGCCTACGAAATCCATCATGATCTTTCCATCGCACTCGTGCTTGAATTTCCCAACATCTTCCTTGTATGCAGACGAGAAGCACTTGTTAGCCATGGGGTAGGTGATTGTGTTAAATCCAGCGAAGAACCTTGTATCCGCGACCATGCCATTGTAGAAGTTTTGGTTTCGAATCTGGTACAGCAATGAGTCAGTATCCATATATAAAAGCACTGGGTCTTCTCCATACCAAGCCTTCATCATGTTGTAATAGAATCTGTACATAAGTATTTTCGACAAGTCGAGCACCGCTATAAATGGGTTTGTCAAAAAGTGTGGATTTGTGCTGCAGTCGAATTAGGGAAAGTGATTCATCGTAAATTGATCGGTCCAGGAATGTAGGCTTGGTTATCATATTTTTAAGTCATTTATCTCTGCAGACCAGCTCAATTTTTTGTCGTTTTCTTTTATTCTCTATGGATTTTTCGAACATTGCAATATAAGCTAGGTTAAATAATTCCTTCTTGAAGTCTATAGCTGCCTGTCGCTTCACATTTTTGAGCTCGATTTAAGGCTTCAGCCATGCTTCTTGCTATAATTCTATTACACAATGGATTTTCTTTATCCTTAATCGTTATATAGCACCGGTTTTAGGTTGCAGTAGTGGACAATGTAGTTATTTTTGTCTACGAGTGTAATCATCAGTTTCAGATGCTTGGAGCCCAGGGGATGCTGATTGACAGGTAATAATGGCAGTTCTTTGTGGTCTTCATGCAGGGTTGCAGGGTACTCGACATCGACCTTTAATATGTATCTGATGTTACCATCGTCGGGCACATCCATTACGTCAACGTCTGTGCCGACCCACCTGAAGTTGATTACTGGGAATGGCAGCGACATGGCCCATCTGTACATGCAGGTTGTTGGCATCCAGATACTGCAGGTTTGATGTTTTCTTGCTTTGATCATATGTTTCTGTCACCACACGTTGTTTAACACACTGTGCCACACTACCACGAATACCTTCTTCAATATAAACACATGCATATCGTAGCAGGTAAGTAGCTCAATACTTACCCCCGTCATCTAAAGCATGGTGTCCAAAGCGAACCCTGGGGCGCTGACGTAGTGATCACAGTCGAGCTTGTACATGGAAATACAAGAGTCCCTAATGTTCTTGAAAACATCAGTCAGAATGAGTATTGCCGCCAGGTACAAGTCCGAATAGTTACCCAGGTTTGACCAGTTGAATATTTCCCATATCATCTGGGCGTGCACATAATCTTCGGCAGTAGTGTGTCGGCGTCAGTCAGCCAGTTGTAGAATAATTCTTTCGGGGGAACCTGCGGCTCTTCCAACTTATCCCAGATGTCTAAATAATGATATGGAAACACACCTTCGCATGTGACAAGTGACAGTTTCTTAAGCCCAAATAACTTTGTGTGGTTAGATTTTGAAGGCAGCTGGTACTCGGCGAGGGATGCTAGACTGGAGGTCAAGAATCTGAATGTACCTACAAACTGCACAGAAAATGTGTCTCCCAGATGCTTCGAAAACGTGATCACTTTCTCACTCGTGTAGGGAATAATGAAGATGTCTTTCGTACAGTATCCTACTGCCTGATGATTAAATTCTCGTCGTAGTTTAGGTAATGGAAAAATACGACAAGTTTCTTTGGTCTTCAGCGAAGCAAATTGCATCTGTTGCATGCAGCCTCGATGTACCGGCCTGTGAAGTGGTCATGGTCAGGTACTTTATACTTTTCTACTGTAAACATTAACGCGCAGGCAGCATCTCTACGCCCATGAGTAGCTTGCTTTTTCAGTGGGCGTGAGCGGCAGAATTTTCTTTAAAGTGGGGTACATATCTTTTACAGCATTGCCAATATTCACTATTGCTTCCATGAATTGCTTCTCAGCATCATATCCCCTGAACAGTATCGGTTATTTAAGAAGTGACGAGGTGAGCAAGTCAGGAACTACATTACTATCGACTTGCACATATATAAATAGCTGTAATCCTCGTGCTTCTGGTAGGAGCACATGCATGAATGGGTGGGTTCCGGTTCACAGGTGTGCACTGGCTTGAGCATGGCGTCGAAGTCTGCATAGACGATGAAAGGTAATTTATTCATGTTACGGTAGTTTTTGAATATCAAAACGGGTGGCCATCCTTCTTCACTTAGCTGTGGCATTTCAGCATGCAGTGGGAGATTTCCCTTGCAGTATTAAATGTGTTCTAAACACTGCTGCCCTCTCAATCCATAATTTCGTGGCAAATCATGGTAAAATGTAAAGCTCTGCTTACATATATGGATCTTATGGCAGTGGGCTGTCAATTGTAAGCTCGTCAGTCTTGAAAATTCTTGATGTTGCTATAATGAGCATTTTCCTCAATATTCAACAGCAGCAGATCAAAATGATATTCATTTTCTTCATTTACTAGTCGTACGGGTACGACCTTCTCCTCATTGGTGAGCAAATACGCGTTGACTGGCAAAGTAGGGTTGTTCATTAAAAATATTTTAATTTGATGCAGTGGAGTCAGGAATTCCAGGCAAGAAAAATTAAAATTTGATTCAAGGGCATTCGTAGCGGCGGTTGAATCGCTCGGGGTTCCAGCCACTTAAAGCAATTATGGTCGCTGGTGTTTAGCGGGTTAATCAGAACCTTCCTGTTCTTAATCTCTGCAGGCAATTCGATGTAAGATGTGTGTAGTGGTTCCAGCCTGTTGATTCCGAGCTGCAGGTGGTTAATTTTTGTCAAAGCCCACCCCAAACCGTGCTCTTTGTACGACTCTTCCTCTTCGCATATTTTCCCTATAGAGAATATTATGACTGTTTTATTTCTCCAGTCTCATATACAGGTACATTTGCATTCTTGAATGCTTTTTTGTCCGTACCTTAATTTGTTGTACTCGGTTTCACATAATCACACTCAAGCCACATAGTAAATTTAATTGGGCCCTGCTCTTGTAATTCCTTGGTGAGTTGTCGTTGTCTGGCGATACTTTTCTTCATGCAAGCTGAAAATGTACAAACATCTTTTGACGAAATGCTCGTGTTATGTACGACCTACATATTTAAAAAGGCGCCAGGAAGCAGTTTCGGCCTCCACGAAACCGTTAGCATTGGCCTTCTTAGACCCTGCCATGATACATGTGATTGGCTGATGCTCACATAATGATAAATTATTTCTCGAGGTATTAGTTTAAATGGCGATGGAGGCTTTACACGACGCATTTTGGCAGGCAAAGAACCTGCAAACTGACAGGTTTTCACATGTCTCTGCAAACTATCCTATCTAGCAAATGTCATACCACAATTTCCTAACTTATATGTCATTCGATCTGCAATACTCGCGCAGCCATACTGTTCGTGCCTTTGAGCATCATGGGTCAAAACGAAGGTTTTATTACAAAAGTGACATGGGTGTCGATGTATCGCATTTGCAAAGACAGTCGATTGTGTAGCAAATGGCACCGACGACGACTTAGGCAGCTCAGCTGGAGTCAGCGGTCGTACAGTCGAAGGCGAAGTCGAGATGCCGGTCGCAGGCACGCCATTAAATGTACGTCTCATTTTCATCTCTGCAGAATAAATAAAAACACAAAAATTAATACGTAATAATGTTTTGAGAGCCACACAATAAATTAACTTCACACGTATGACATATGAAGCTAAATAAATAGTCCATTATAAAAAAAATTGAATACATGTTTCAGTAAGTTCCATTTAAATCTTGTAACACTCCATTTAATATTCCATGGAATATTTACTCTAATGGTTTCTGGTTCATCAAGTATTTGAAATTTTTAGCAGGTTTTTACTTTGGTGCGAAAATACGTAGCCTATGCATAATTACGAGCACACCTCAGAATATCTAGGAAACTACGATGGACGAGTCGAACAAAATATAACTTACCAAAATAAATACTACAAAGTGCTAAAGAGAGACAGCGATCTGTCACCTGTCGCATGAGATGAAGAACTCAGTCAACACACGAGTCTGCCCGCCTTATATACCTACCTAGCCGAATATGACACGTGACTAACATCCAGTTGTAAGCGAGAATTGTGACATAAATTACCTTACCGAATTGAGAGTTAAGAAGGTCAAGAGAGAGAAAACGATCGGTCACCTCTCGCATCAGACGAAGAGCTGAGACGATACGCGATTCTGCCTTATATATATATATATATATATATATATATATATATATATATATATATATATATATATATATATGCTGAGTCCGATTGTCACGTGGCCAACAGGCAATCACTAGCGAGCAGTGCAGTGAAAAAAAAACTTACCGTATTGAGAGCTAAGAAGATCAGGAGAGTGAAAACGATCTGTTACATGTTACAAGTGAAGTTGAAATTCTCCATGTCAAAAAAAAATAAATAATATGCTGTTTAAAGGGAAACTGCAAAGACCGGCGACTGTACGCTTTGGTGAGAACCCAGTGAAGTATGTTCATGAAAAGAAATTTCTGGAAGTCATTATGGATGAAAATATGAGCTTCCTTAGACACATAGAATATATTGCCAGAAAGGCTGTGGTGTTCTTTCAGAGACTAAATTGTATTCGAAGCACAAGCTGGAGCCTAAATTTAAGGATGCTGAGAAAAATATATATGGTAGTGTTCGAGGCCATTATCTCATATGGGGCCATTATATGGCGTTATGGAGCTAAGCTTGTGAGATATAAAAGAAAGCTCATGAGTGCTAAAAGAGCACCACTGCTGACCGTTGCTAAGGCATATAGTACAGTGTCCAATGAGTCACTTCCTTTATTGGCTGGAGTGTTACCAGTTGATAAACTGGTCAGATACAGGGGCATTGTGGCATAAAGATCATGAACTGGCATACTATCAGAGATGGAAAAACAAGAAGTAATGGATGAATTTCTCCAGAAGTGGTAAGAAGAATGGGAAATATCTGAGAAAGGGAAAGTAATATATGAGTTGCTGCCGAATGTCAAAACCAGGCTAGAGCGGAAAGGATTACTCTCAGTCATAATAGTGTACAAATATACACTGGCCAGAGAAACTTCAAGGCAAAACTTCATAGTCTGCAGTTGGTCGAGTCACCTTGATGCGACGTATGCGGACAGGATGGATGTCATCATGGAATGTCTTAAAATGGATTATATAAGACATGGGCTGCAAGAAATAACAGAAAGAAAGGGCATTCACTTCGAATTGGCATATGTATTAACATATCAAGCTCTTCACAAGAACTGGAATGAGTTCTCCTCACAAATTGGAAAAAAAGCTTGACGAATGTGACAAATGGCGAGAAGAGCTTTCCGAAGATCCAAGATGGGGTATTCGTGTAAAGGCTTCAATGTAAAAAGTCGGAATATTCCTGATTGTTGAGGAGGATAGGTTTTAACGAGAAAACCGGTAGAATAGCGAGTGTGGCAATAAGAACAGCGAATGGCCCGAAGAATTGAAGATGAGTAATTATGGTGCACTGTCTTACTCATCCGAGAATAGTTACAGTACGGGAGGATGGAGGGAATGCCGGCCTTCTGGCCGTAAAACGTGTTTCCCTTCTAATCGGATGTAGAACTGTGAGGCTAGCTGACTGTACCCACCTTATATACCTGCTCAGCCCAATTGTCACGCAACCAACAGCAAATCGCGAGTGAGTATCGTGGGGCAAATTGATTTACCATTCTGATTACCAAGGTGGCAGGAAAAGGAAGACGATCATGCATCAGATGAACTGTGTAGCTCGGTGACTCTGATCGCCTTACATATCCGTAGAACTTGAGATATTATCGCAAGGGAGCAACGTGACAACATCGGTAAGTATTTTCTTCCACCGGCGCACTCAAGATATATATATAATGGAAACTGCTGCAGTCGGGGAAATATCATAACTGAAAGGTTTGAGTACGCATGCAGGCATGTTCACATGGTCGTCGTATGCTGGACAGACTGCACATTGCCGAAGACCTGGTACTCAATGCCCTGCTGGGTACCAGCTCCCTACTGCGGCTTGTGCCGATAGAGAGATGGGGAGAAAGAGAAAGAAATAAAGAGAGAGAGAGAGAGACATTCGCTGTTGATATAATAATTTTTGACAAAGACATAAGTTTCAATGTTTACACTTTGTTACCCTATAGTGTCCTCAAAATAATTGTATACTTTGCTCTTCATAAAACTCTACCAACTCTAAAATAAACACCTGTATATGGAAAAAAAAAAGGGCCATGCTTCTTGCTTGTTCCTGAACAAACACTTGGAAAGCTAGCACGGAATTATGTGGAAAGAAAGATAAACCTTAGTATTAGTGTAACTCCTCGTTGAGCATATACACTTAAATGCCAACCCCAAAACATTTGCAAATGACTCTTCATCTCCCCTCTTAATTAAAAAAAAATAATCGTCAGTAATATTTTTACGGGCAATGGTTGCTGTAGGCTGTTCATGGTAAAGTGAGCACTTTTCAAGGCTCTTTCATTAGGCATTAACCAATAATAATCAGGTTTTATTGCAGCTCTAAACGTTAACTTTTATTAGTGATGAAATGCTTAGACTGTGTGCATTAGTCTGATAGCAATGTTTATACTAAAAAGTGGCAGGAAGATAGAAATCTAATGAAAAGAAAAATTCGGCAGGGCCTTATAAAGTGCTCACTTTACAGTGAAAAGCCTATAAATTCATTTCTATACATATGGCGTAAATGTATGGAAATTATTTATAAGCACATATTTGAAACTTGGGAAAGAAAGATTTCTATTGAGACT
Source organism: Dryococelus australis (assembly GCA_029891345.1). Taxonomy (NCBI): domain Eukaryota; kingdom Metazoa; phylum Arthropoda; class Insecta; order Phasmatodea; family Phasmatidae; genus Dryococelus; species Dryococelus australis. Next base: position 70,412,016 of record CM057006.1, on the reverse strand, counting down.
ATAGAGTTTTTTTTTTTATATTTTTTTTTATTTGCTTGTGAGCCCATTAAAGACTTTGAATGTGGGGCATGTATGTCTTGACAGGTGAGGACATATGGAATATTTTTATGCTTAAGCACGACTCGAGGTAGTGAGGTGGTCGGTTTTAAGTCGTTCAGACAATCATTACTTATAAAAAAAAACCAGCAATTATCGCCATCAATTAAAAAAATCAAATCGAAAATTAAAATTTTTAGAGCAAAACATATAGATATGACGGTAAACTGGCGTGAATGGAGAATCTGAATAAAGAGTGACAGGAAAAGAGGGGTTGGGAGAAATTGTATGTAGTTCTGCATAGTTTCACAAAAAAATCGATGCACATACGAATTCTTAAACATTTCATAATATATATTTGATAAAAAATTTATCTACCAATTACAAAACATTTATTTAATATTGTTTAAATAATTCTCATAATTATAGGTAACTGAAATCTACACTGTATACATCTTATGTGTAGTTGCTCTGTCAGAAGAAAAAATAAATAATAAATAAATAAATACACATTTCTCGTTTTGGCATATCCTCTGCTTATAAAGGTAATATGACAACCAGAAACACACACATACATACATATAAACATATACACAAACATATATATAAACGTACACACAAAAACACACACATACACACATATATTCGCAATTAGACCGATAATATATATATATAAAGAGATTCGCAAATTAGACCGATATATATAAAGAGATTCGCAACTAGACCGACAAACTTCGGGAGACGATTCTTCATGAAAAAGTAAAAGGAAAACATATGTGACACTTTATACCTAACCGAATTTTAAGGGAAGTTTGAGCCCTTATAAAACGAGGTTTTAAACCGTATTGTTTTTTTTTGCAAAATATCGGTAACGAAGTAAAATACAATGACAACTCTCGGAACATTATTGTATGTTATCGGGACCTTCAACTTAAAAACCGATATTTTGCACAAATACGGCTTAAAATCTCGTTTTTTTTTAAGTGCTCATACCTCCCTTAACTTTCGGTTCAGGTATAAAGTGTCAAATATATTTTCCTTTTACTTTTTCATGAAGAATCATCTCCTGAAGTTTGTCGGTCTAATTGAGAATCACCATATATATACATATATATATATACATATATGCGTAAAGGGTTATTGGACGTAACCACTGAGCTCTTTCGGGTAGGCCAGCAATCACGAGTCGAACCGAAGACTCCCAGCCACAGCCACATACTCCCATTTAAAATACTTTTCCTCAGAATTGGCATATATACACTACTTCCATAAACAATGTTATACCCAATCTCACAGTATAGCAAGAAGTAATAACATATAACACACATGATAATTAAAACTTCACTAATGTAATACAGTTTTATTTATATTGGCAAATAAATCTTATCTGAGGAATTATTGACGCGTGCTATGTCACATTTCTATGTACGCTACACGCTTAAGACCATATTACACGGTACCAAGTTCCGTAAAAGATTGTGCAAGGTCTGCCATAGCGGCTAGTATAAGGGCTAGTATGGCACCCGTCATGGAATTTCCCGTCTTGTACGGCCAGATTTCGAATCCAGGTTTGGTCATTCGACACGTCCTTTTTTTCGTGGCAGGTTCCATACCAGGTTTCGTACCTGGCCAATCACGTCGCAGTTTCAGAGCGTAGGGTGCTCCCCGTGGCTACGACCTAAAACGAGTTGATGAAGAAACTGAAAAGGACGCCTCCATCTTGATTATACATCAATGTGGTTGAAACTCTTTCAAATATATTTAAGATAAGACAACGACGAATAATAAAAAAAAACTGGTAGTACAGTGTTATAGATGTGGCGCCTTTCAAGAATATATAATATTGAGTGTGAGTTCGATACTCTCTCGATCCTATTTCTTTTATCATTAAATTTTACATGCGGATAATATCCTGGTACGTAAAGAAAAAACTATATTTTGCAACTGGTTAATAATTTTATTCAAAATTAAAAATTGCACTCGTGTACTAGTGACTTTGTCATTCTCAAGAAAATGAATGAAACTATACTCCTAAGCAATAAATTTGTGTAAGACGCAAACAGTAATATTGCAATATTAATATGTGGTAGCTTAGTTTTTTTTCATAGGCCTACGCAAGTTACTAACTGGTAGCAGTTCTACGAATGGGGTTCATATTTACTACAAACCACACACTGCGCGCCCACCGAGGGTGCCAAATACTAGTACGAGAACTGCTGTCATGTAATATGAATCTTCCATGGCGGCTGGTATACCGGCTCGTGCACCAGGGCTTGTAGAAGCGTTTACAAGAACAAAGTACGGCTACATGTATCGTGTAATATCGACTTTACGTAGAAATGTGGTATAGCATCCAAAGTCTTTAAACGCAATTTTTCTAGAATCTGATAAGTTTCCAGGAAATTCTGCGCAATATCGTTTACAACATACTTCTTGTTTACGTGCCAGTTTGAATTCTCGTTTTGACAGAGGCATTCCCATAGTTTATTTCAAATGGGTAGATGCGGTTGGCAGCTCTATAGTTTTTCGCAGCTCGTGAGCTGTCGGGCGTGCTCTTATATTTCCGCCATTGACGCTGACGCCCCAAGCTTAATATCATTCGCGATCTGTCGGGCGAACTCGGGTGTTTCCGTCATTTACGTTGCGGGCCATGTCGTTTCCCTGCAAAGAGTTTCCGGAAATGATCGAGCGTGTCGCCTAGACATCATCAGGGCGGAATGGGTGAGGAAATGGTCAGACAGTTTATGCCAAGCACAACTGTAACCACGTAATACTATCTAAGATGTAGATTTCTCTTGTCGGTTTAGTTAATTTGCTTAGCTCAACACCATTTCGACATGTATGTAACCATGTCGTCAGCCTTTGTTCAACCATTTGTTTACAGTTATTGGAAACGTTTTTCTATCCTTCTAACAAATTCACAGATTTGATTTGTGTGTATGATTAGCCCTGTGGTTTTATTTGGTACATGTTTCATCCGTGTGCCTATTACCAGGACATTTATATTTATTTTATTATTTTAAGAGGAACAGTTCTACTCTCTTTAGAAGTAATTAAATTTCATATTTGTTCTGACGTAGTACCTTGTTGATATTGCATGCTTAAAATTTTTGTTCCTCATACGTATATGCTAGAAGGTCAATGAGTAATCTGATTCCGATACAAATATTTTCCTTAAAAATGACACATAAAACCGTGTAATACATGGGCAAATAACATCACATCGCATTTGAAACATCTGAGGGCATCGATATATCTGAAAAGGAATTCCTAATTCATTAATCGGTGTATTGAATATGGTATAGTAGCAAAATATAGGCTTATATGGAAGAAAGATGATTTACTTTGGTTAAATAATGCCCTGTACAATCATTTGTAATAAAAATGCCAGTGTCGTTTCCTTTTATGAAATATTTTATGCTGTATTGAAAATCTTCATAAAAGATAACGTAATGTCCAAGTTTTATCAGATTTATCAACTTTTTTAATAAACCAATTTTATTGTCTACATTATGAGTCTTACGCAAATTTGAAGGAAAAATATGTGCCATTTTTGAACAAGCCTTTTGATGGGCTGGAAAGTATGAAGTGTTAAAGGCCGTTGTTGAATGTATGCCATCTAAAGGTTGTTCACGGTAAAATGAGCACTTTATAAATGAATCTTAGAAAAATGTCACTGCCACTGCATGGGTATATTTAAATGGGTGCACTGAGTGACATTCGTCCAGTAAAGTTTTGTAACGATGGATGGAAAGTGGTTCCATATCTTAACGTCGAATAAAAAGGGTTAGGTAACCATTTGTGAAGTATAAGGCGAAATAATACACAACGTACATACAATTAGATTTCAAGCAGGGCTTTCAAAAGTGCTCATTTTAGCGTGAACAGCCTATAATACATCCTGTCTGTTTTGCAGCATTCCGCTGGAGATGCGCGACGGCACTAAGCAGTACAGTCAGTGCCGGATGTTCTCCAGGAACTACTCCAGCATCCTCCAGGCGGTGGACCCGCTGGACTACTCCTCAGATCTTTCCAACGACACCACGCCCTGCTTGTACGGCTGGCACTTCGATTACTCTGAGTATGCCAACACCGTCACCACAGAGGTAAGCAACCTTTTGTTAACTGCATCATAAAAATTCGACATTTTTTTTATCGATATTTTAAGGGTAATGGTGCGTGGAAGCATTAGATTTACCCGATTTTCTACATGAGTCGTTTTACAAAGGTTTTGTCGAAATTTTGGCTCAACAAGATGCAAATTATTATTTTCGACACCGTTCTGCGTTGTTCGATGTTCACATCAGTGATTATTTTCGGAGCGCTGATGGAAGAAAAGAAAGAATTTTTGTTTTCTTATCTTCAATAATTGCTCCGAGGATAAGGAGCACAGTAAATTTGTAACACTGCAAGAAAGTGTTCAAATTTGTTATTTACGTCTTGTTAAGCCAAACATTAACAAATTACCGCTGTAAAAAAATTATAACAAAAATTATATAAATATGCGGTTTGCGTGCACTATTCCCCTCAAGGGTTATTTTCTTATGTTTCTCGCGGTATTATAGAGTATTTAGGAACCTAATGTAAGTACTGCTGCCGTTTCCATTCCAAATGCCGGCACGTGTTGTGTCATAGCAAAAAAAAAGTAGTACATTTCAACCAAATACCATTCTACTTAAAAGTAATATATAATCGATATCATATCTGTATATTATAGATTCACACACACACATACACACACATATATACATATATATGTCAGTTTCAAAGGTCTTGCATTATCACATGTCAATATAAATTTCCTAGTTTTGGAACACTCATACAAAACCTCTAAATATATTTAGTATTCACACTCGAAAACACTGCCGCAAGCAGATTGTATTAATGCTGGCGCAATAAGAAGATTGTTTGAAATTTTAAACTGCTAAAATTGACAGTATTTTGTTTATTTTTATTGGTAGCAATTTCAAAGTTTTGTGATACAAATAATTGCTACATATATCTGGAAATAAACTACACGAACATTTTTGGTTATCTACTAGTTTGATATATTTGTTAGTAATTTTTTTTTTAGTTTACTTGTGTGCTGTAGTGGAAGTAAAACCTGTGTTTGGAATATGTTAATAAAAAAACCTTTAATTATCTTATGGCTTATTTTTAAGAAACGCCATTATAGAAACGTCTTAACTTTATAAGGCGTTTGGCCGAAATTATCTGTAACGTAACTCATTCATCGCCCAAAAATTTGCCCCACCACCCTCCCACACACTCCACAAACATTAGTGAACAAAGACAAAGATCGATCTTTCGCAAACCACAAAAGTTTCTGCACGCCCTTACGTTTGCAAACTTGTCCTACAGGTTGTTAACATCGCACTTCACTTGGCATATATAAAGTGTCTTCAGAATAACACATGTGACGTGAAGCACGTAATAATTACTAAGCGGCACAAATGATGAGTGGCATGCATATTGAACATAACTACAAGACATGCCGCACAAACCAGTGAGTCAGTTTAACAGACATAAGATAATAGAATTGCGGGAATCCTTGCGCATTACGCGCCGAATTTCTCCGTAATGTGGGCCGTCTGATTTCTCACATTGTGTCAGACGCATTGTGTACAGGAAGCACTCGTACATGTGGGTGAGGTCCTGGACTATCCCAACAATTGGGAGGGAGAAGCGATTGGTTACCAGCCACAAATAAAGCAAGCTTATTTCTTATCCACCATCCAGCGAAGTAGGGCTGCTGAACTCGAGCACCAAATAATATTTGCCACTTGCAATTCCAGATGCCCATAAACGCAAAATCATTGGTCTCGACTATATTTATGTGTTGTACCAGTAACATCTCAGCATCGTCATTTTCGTTTCTAATGCTGAAAGAAGAGAGCAACGTGTAATGCGAAGGAATATCAACATGTTGTCTTCAGCGACGAATTGCGACTTTCTGTGGGAACGGATAGCGACAGTGCCATAGATTAGGGCCCGTAGGTTAGTGGAAGAGTGCAGAAATTTGGGCGACTCATAACAGCGACGTCTTGAGAGCCGATGAGGGTGAAGCGAGGTGAGCACGAAGCAGTGCCGGAATGCAAGGGCGGGGGAAACGGGAGACCTCCGAGAAAACCCGCCGACCAGCGTAATCGTCCGGCATGATTACCACATGCGAAAATCCGGGAGCGACCCCTCCGGGAATCGAACCCGGTTCGTCTTGGAGGGAGACGAGTGATACAGCCACTACACCACCGCGACCCCTATGATCTGTAGATGAACGCTACAATTCCTGCTTCACTTTACAGCTTCATACGTCACCGATACTGGCGTGATGGTTCGGTGAGCCATAGCGCATATTGATCCGTATCAGTCAATTTTATTGTACATGGGGAAAGTATGTGAACGCGATGCGCTGCAGTATTATTAGTGCTGCTATGTTTCGCGAAAAAGATATGCCAGAATAGAAACATATATCGAATTAAACTTAATAAAATATTCGCGAATATAGGGGAAAGTCAACGAAATCGTACCACCACCTAAATCGTACCACCGCTGGTTTTCTGTAAAGCGGGACTAGTGGAGCGCTCTCATGGTGAATACTTGAACGATTAGATGTGTTGAGCAGTCCGTGAAAATAGCTAGTCAGTGTAAGAATGTGTTGCGTTTGCCGATGTAGATTATCTACTCCATATGTAAGATAATACAGCACTTCAAGGTAAGTGTTACTGGATTTCATGCAGTTATAATTGTGGTGCAAGTAATATTGAACGTAACGGCTGGTCACTTTGTAGCGAGGCACCTGTTTTACGTTAAAAATGACATAAAGAGTGAAGTTTTGCGCAGTTGCCTAAATCGTACCACGGGTGGGATTCCTAATTCGTACCGATACGAATTGGGATAAATTACTTGAAGTTATATACTTGCAATTTATTTGCATAATTTAAATTAATTTTAATTAAACACAAGTAACACACGTGTTAATTGGGTGTTACAGAATGGCAGAAAGGAAATATGGTGCCTGGAGTGAATCAGACATGGAAAGGGCTCTGGCAGCGTACAGAAATATGAACATGGGGTTCAACGAGTGCTGCCGCCAGTAAGACATTGCAAAAACCAACACTAAAGAGTCACTTGGCCTGTAAAAGGGTATTTGCTAACGATGGTACGAAGGCGCTTGGATGGACTACTACCTTGCCTCTTGAAATAGAAAATAAACTTGTATAACATATTTTAAAATTGGAAGAACTATTTTTTGGAGTAATGAGTGACGATGTACGCAAGCAGGCTAATCATATAGTAGAGCACAGCCACATTTGACATTGTATTGTTGTGTATGTGAAGAAACATGTGTGGAAGATATAGTTCAGTGTTTAGTGTGCGCATCCTGGGTTCATGAGAGTTGTGCGAGTGTAAATCAGAACTGAAACTTTTGTTTGCGTAGCTGTAAATAATTGAGCATTTCTTGCATTTACCGTAGAAAAATGATCAAACTTTATTAGTAATTAAATACTACAGCAATCCTGTGTGTTATTATAAGCTGTCTTGTTTGTTCTCTCATTTGTTTTAATTTATAATGCTGTGGTACGATTTAGGACATAGGTGGTACGATTTAGGAAACCAATTCCTTAGATCGTATCAGTTGCCGCCTGTTACGAAAAGTTCTTTATTTCTTCCCCGATGCTACATTTTGAAATGTAACCCACATTAATGTACCCATAAATAGTCATACTTTTTGATACAAATTTGTAAAACCTTGTAATTTTTCATTTGAGACATATAATTGCAAATGTAAAAACTTGTATGATATAGGAAACTCTCCCCTATAGGCCATGTATATATACATATATATATGATTAAAAATAATATTTATTATGTCATGCCGTATTTTGACATAATAAGTAACAAATTAAAAACTATTTATGAAACAAAACAGTAATTATTAAAATAATTAACTAATACGAAATAAATACCTACGAAAATCATAAGAATTATCATAAGTTACAAATAAATAAAGATGATAAAAATATATGTATATGTTATGCATCTATAGGCTGTTCACGGTAAAATGAGCACTTTTGAAAGCTCTGCTTAAGATCTACTTGTATACGCGTTGTGTACTCCTATGCCTTATCGAATATCAACATTGCCACGGATCTCACCACTTTATTCATGCGTCGGTCAAATGAAATTGTAAAATTATTAAGAAAGTAAATACTTTATATATCTGCTCATTTTTACACTTCGATGCATTAAAAAAATAAAGAAAGCGAAAGAAATTATTTTAATTTATCACGAATGATTACCTAACACTTTTTATAAGAAGTTAAGATATGGAATTACTTTCCATCCATAGTTACCAACTTAACTGGGCAAATGTCACTCAGTGCGCCCATTAAAATGTATGCATGCAGGGCAGTGACTTTTTTTTAATAAGCTTCATTTCTAAAGTGCTCATTTTATCGTGAACAGCCTTTATATATGTGTATATATGTGTTGCAATAACGGCTTAGTTACAAAAATAAATAAAAGAGACAGATAAATGCCGTTCTACAGGCACCCACCACACCTACATATTACCATCGGATCACCACATTGTTACCATGATTCACCAATTCACACAATGGTTTTCCACTGTTCTATTGTCCAGCTTTGATGCTCCTTACACCACGCGAGGCGGCGTTTGACATTTGCCTGTTTGATGATTGACTTACGGGCAGCTAGCTGCACGGCCATGGAAACCACGTTTCCGCACCTCGCGCCGGACAGTCGTGATGCTTGGAGTAGATCCCGATGCAGGTAGGAATTCTTGTGTGATGATGAAGTTGGACTACTCACCATTACGCTGTACGACCCTCAACGCTCGACGGTCTCGGGCTGCGAACATTGGAGGCAGGCTTGCACACTTTTCAGTTCTACACGTTCCCTCACTTTTCACACTCAACTATAACATTGGTAACAGTGGACCTAGGGATGTTCAGGAGGGCGGAAGTCTCCGCTCACTGTCTTCTTACAATCGTAGTAAGGTAAAGTTGGACAAGACGTGGAAGTTTAATTTTAATTTACTCTAATGAATAAATGAAAAAAATGGTAGTGATATAACTTACACAATATAATCTCAGCTCTTTTACTACTATGCAACACAATTGAAATTAGATTTTCTTGTTTAATTTTTTTTTTGATTATTGCATTTAATAGAAAAAGTGATTTTTCCCCATTTCGACCAACTGGTTTGATAAAATGGGGTAAACATAACAATTTATGTTGAATTTCATTGAATGCTTACATTTGCTAATAATAAATCGACTATTTGTTTTTGCAGGTAGTATAATACAAAGAAATATATTTTTGACAAACAAATTAGTGCAAGAATCAATGAAATGTGTATAATAATCTACAAAAGGAGCAAAAAATTATCGAAATTTTTTATAAAATTTGTCAATGGTTGCGGAAAATATATATTGTGTTGTTTTTAAAAAAAAGTTGTAGGCCTACTTACAATAGCCGCAAATAAAAACGTCAGCTAGTACATCGGCTCCACCACAAAGTTCACAGGCCCAATTTCTGCATTGTACACACCAGATCCAGCCTCCTTGGACAACAGATCTTGAATAAAGATCGTTGCAGTACACACATGAAGTATTATCACACACTTATTCAGAGCTTTAACTTGAGCCATGTGGTTTTGACATCGATTATTCACCAAACAGTCCACATGCAACTTTATGAATTTCCTTTTGAAACATTGGAAGATTTTTCTTGATTTAGAGGCCTCTTCTATCATAACTTGGATTTGATTTGTTTCGCTGACTTAGCTGCAACTAGTAAATTATTATTGAGTGTCGAGGTCAACACTGATGTGTTACCACTTCTGCGATTTCTCGTAGAGCTTCTTTCAGAATGTGAAATTTTCACCACATAATCTGGAGATGCGATGCTGAAGCTCGAGTTTCTTTTTTCCTTGCGATGAACTATTAAGAGCCACTGGCGCCAGTGGCTCTTAATTGTTCTTAAGTGGTTCTGGTTGTTCAATAAGTTCACCATCCTGCTTTGGTCCACCTTGTCAACAAGATTTATCATGGTCTTAAATTTCAACTTGTGCCTGAGCATCTCTTTCTGTTGTGCCTGATGGTTCAAAAAGGGAGTCTGGGTATATTTTCAGATCGAATGGGTAAATCCCTGTTTTCCTTAATCCACTGACTCCAGTCTGCATAAAATCGGCTCTCATGAAAGCTTTTCCATAGATCTTAGCAACTTGCTTCTCAGAGACAGAACGACCAGAGTGATGCATTAGTACCTTATCAACCTCCTGAGTGTAATATTGGCTCAGGGGCGCCATCAAGACAACGTCCATGGGTTGTATGCGATGCGTGCAATGAGGCGGGAAGTATATGATCATCACACGATGTTCACGAGCTAGCAAAACCAAATGTAGACTTTTTGTGTGTGTTACATCCCCATTAAGCAGAAGAAGGACTGGCTTGTCAGCTGTAGGATTAGTAAAATCCACAAACCTACTAAACCAAGCAACAAAAATATATTTTTGCATCAAACCACTCTCGTGATAATCAGATGTAGTTACAGGTTGCGAATGTTCGAGTAACTCATTATTTGGCCTCTTTCTGGGGAATATTAACATTAATGGCACGAAGTTTCCTGCCACGCCCATACAGACCACTGCTCTAACCAGGTTGCCTCTCTCTGCAGAAGACAACTTCCCAACTAGTTTTTTTTTTTCCTTTTAAACCCATATCCTTGGACGTATTTTTGGGAACGGCAGAAACTCCCGTTTCATCTACATGCCAAATTCGGCCTGCTCCAAAATTGTATTTTTCATATTCTTGCCACAGTAATTCATTGTGAGTGATTTTGGAGTCAGTCTGTAGTAGGGGGAGTAATTTTGGTGTCATTATGAGCCGTTTGGGAGTCATTGTGAGTCATTTTGGAGTCATTGTGAGTCATCTTGGAGTCATGAGTCATTTAGTAGTCAGTCTGCAGAAGTAATTTTGGAGAAATTATGAGTCATTTGGAGTCATTATGGGTCTTTTTAGTCAATCTGTAGTAGAATGAGTCATTTTGGAGTCATTATGAGTAATTTAGGGGTCATTTTGGAGCCAATCCGAAGGAGAAGTCATTTTGGAGTCATTTTGTAGTCTTTATGAGTCTTTTTGCTGCTATTTTTAATATTGTTGAATATTTCCATTGTAGAATTGGCACTAGCGACAACCAATTAGCGACGTTGGGGGTCGCGGCTCCATGGTCGTCGAGGTCAAAGGCTGCCCTTCATATTCAAAATTCATCTTCGCACTATGGGAGCACTCTGAGAAATCCCAAATACTTCTTCGTCGCAGAGGAAATCATGCAGGTACTTAATTGAATTTATAGATTCAATATTTTTATTCCTATAGTATATGTATATATTATTTTATATAATTGTAGGTGTATGTATAAAAAATAATTAAAAATGAATTATATACATAATAATGTGTATTCCTATATTGCAACTATTACCTACCTTTTTTATTCTGGGGCGAATGAGTATTTGAGTATTCTCAGACTGCTCCCATGCCCTTTTGTATCCAGAACAGACATTCCCCTACTACTCACTCTTCACAAGCAACCTTTGTTGATGCTTTGTGGATTTGCATATAAACTTGTGGAGAGAGATTCCCCATGAACATATCCAGGTCCTCTATGATTCCATGCCACATCGTTTAGGGTCTCTGCAGCATGTAGGGGCTTCACACCATACTGAATTCTCAATGATAGAGATCATGTTCAGTTCTGTAATTCTAATAAATTGTGTATTGTCGTGTACCTAATCTGTGGTATAAAGTTCATTTCAATCACATGCACTTCTTGGTGTTGCATTTTTCACAAACATTGGCATATATGAAATTGAAACAACAGATTTTAATTATAAAAATATTTTTTAATAATTTTTATAAATAACTGTTAAATATATGAACAAAGTAAATATGTATCTCTTAATTAATGCTTCTATCCTTCTTTAGAACTGTTGGGTGGTAGTAGTGTTGTGATATATATCAAGCTGCCTTTTATTGTCCTGCCAACGTTTTATTCACATGGCATTGCTGATTACAAGGAATTTAGTTATACTCTTATCTAAATAATTTTAAAAACCATAATTTACATTTAGTCCCTAAAAAGGGGCCAGTTTTGTAAAACTCTCTAAATTTCGCAAGAAACTACATTCCTGTAGATTTACTGAGAGTTAAACATAACATAAAATATAATTTTCGATTTAATTAGTGTTCAATTGAAAATATTTTATTAAATTTGTCAAACTTGAGTTAAAAACAAAGCCGTACATTTTATTCCTGTATATAGCAGGTATTGTGGTTCCATCATAAGTAAAATATTGACTACAATATTATTATAAACAAGTGTTTATTGTTTAAATAATTGGTAGGAATATTCCGTATAACTTAGAGTTATAATTAACTTTTGAGGTAAAACAAGACTCTTGCATTTACCTTTGTTTTCCAGATTTTATGTTATTGCACATTTTATACAATAACTATTTTTATAAGAAGATAATTGAAATACTATAATCGATAGTGAATCTGAAGCAGAATAATTTAACTGCATTTTTTTTTCAATTTATAAATTGCAAGAGAGTGACGTTCACGTATTACTTTTGAATATTACCAAAAAATGTATTAACATTAAGCTCAACAATGGCGTAAAGATACCTCTATGGCTGAAACATCCATAGGCGTATGGAAATAACAACATCCTTCATCTCATCATTGGTTCCGAAGCTATTTATCTTCTTCCAAGGAGGATAGTATCTAAACTGCAGTCAGGTTGAATTATAGCCTCTAGCTTTCAGCGCATCTTCCTCGCAGCCGGATCAGTACGCCATTGTGCGCTCAAGCGTATTTTACACACGGATGGCGTAATATTTCAAATCCGTGTGTTGTTTTAGCCGGATGCCTAGTAGAAATATGCCCCTTGCGTGACACGTGTTACAACATTCCACTTGAATGGCGGCCATTAAGAATCTCCTTTTCCTCCGGTCAGGTTTAATAGGACATGGGAAGTATTTCATCAGTAACGTTTGCCAACACAGAGGTTTTTATGGTATAATAACAACAGACCATTTCAAAAAGTACTATTATGCACGCCTATGACAGAAAAATTCTTTGCTCCTAAGATCTTTTTCTATCATATCTTGCGCAGCAAACATATTTAACAGTTACACAGCAGGAAACAGATCGGGAGAAACGTGTCACTACGTCAAACCGATTGTTTGCAAATTTGAGAGAAAAAAAGTGTATGTAGTGCTACTTTCCTCTGTTAGTTTGTCTTTATCACCCACCCACATAATTTACCCACATTAATGGATTCATCAAGAGTTCATTTTTATTGGACGTTATTAGGCATCCATTTTTACGCCGAAAGTTTAGTAGGGGTTAGCTTACAGTCCAAAGTAAAAACTATATATATGGAAGTGTGATACCCATTGCGCCCCCAAGGTGCGATGGCCCGAAATAATTACGTAATGAAATAAGTATTAATTTCTTGAAGACATCACATAAAAATAGCACATTTAGTTTTAAGGTGTTTACAAGAAAAATGGCATATATTACTAAAATTAAACAATCTCTGTCTTTGAATCACCATTTCCCATACCAGTTGTGTATTAAAAGGAGCCTTACGAAAGATCCTTACTTGATTTATTACAAAAGAATATAAATATTAAATCGTATTCAGAAACCAACACATTTTAATATACTAAAGTTTGTCACTTAACCGAAGAAGACGAAGGGAAAGTGGGCTGTCAGAAAACTGACAAGGAATAGAGTCGACAACCAAAGTACAATAAGAATTTGAAATATTAAAATTGAAATTACATGAATGAAAATCGATTTCCGTAGAAGTTTTGGCATCGAAACAATTAAAACTTGAATGAAAGGCGAGTCACGAGTATAGTATGCCCAAAGACGTAATCTCTCTGCAGCAAGCTAATGTATTCGTTCAAGCGCATTAACTCAAAATGTCACGAAAAATGCAGGGGGTGGAAACAGAACGATCAAATCAAAAATTTTTACTCTGCACAAAAAATTAACTTTTATAATAAAAGCTGTGCACATGAAGTAATAATGCAATGAAGTTGCTTAAGTTAATCGAAACCAAGTTTAGATTGACGAGCCAAAAATTAATTCACAGTAACACGCTATGTGAGCAAACCCTTCAAAATTACACAATCTATTCAGCATATATAAAATTGCATACCAGCAAAAAGCCAAATTCCCAAGACGCATGATGACTCAGAATACTGCTTGGGGTACGGACATCTAACTTTATATTGGGTATAGAAGTAAAAATATACAGAGAGTTTCGTCATCTAAAGACGAAAAAAACCCAAATTATAAACAATCTTAGGAGATGATAACCAACGAGTGCACATACACTGGGAGGTTGGAGAAAACAAAGAGACTCGACAAAGCTAAAAAGAATGAAAAGACTTGTGCATGCGCTGAGCACCGAGATCTCAGCGATATGAGGATATCGTCGCCAACAAACGAAAGAGCGGATGTTTGCTGCAAGAGAAGGAGAGGCGATGGATGGAGGACGAATGCCGGGAGATAGAGGAGTAATGAAAACGAATGCCAGAGGCTAAAGAACGATTGCCAGCGGCTGGAGTATAAATGGGTGTGGCTAAAGGACAAAATCAAAGGGTTAGAGAACGAATGTTAAGAACTATGAGACGAATGTCAGAGGCCAGATGACGAATGTACGCAGCTAGAGGATGAATTCTGTCACCTACGGGAAGAATTCTAGGACGTAATGGAGCAAATGCCAATGAACTAATAACGAATGCCAATGATAAGAGAATGGATACCAATGGCTAGATGAAGAATACCAGAGTCTAGACAACGAATGCCACAGGCTAGAGGGCGGATGTCAGCGAATAGAGAACGAATGCAAGCAGCTAGAGACATCTGCCAGAGAACAAACGCCAAAAGCTAGAGAACGAACCCTAGTAGCTAGAAAACGAACACCAGTAGCTAGAAAACAAACACCAGTATCTAGAGAACAAATACCAGTAGCTAGATTACAAGCATTAGTAGTTATAAAATAAACACCAGTGTCTAGAGAACAAACACAAGTCGCTAGAGAAAGAAACTCATCGGCTAGAGCACGAAAGCCATCGGCTAGATAATGTACGCCAGGGGCAAGCCCCAGCAGCAAATTTTGTTGGCCCAACGTTGACCCAACGTCTGGTTCTGTCATTGGACCAACATTGGAATATGTAAATTTGGTCAACGTCAAAATGTCACTCGGGGCAACGTTGGTCCAGCGTGTACTTTAACGTTTGCTGCAAACTGAAATATGATGCTCAACCTACATTATTACGCCGATGAACATGTTTGATTTTCTGCACACATTCCTAAATTCTCTTTCTTTCAAACATATGCCATATCAGTCAAAAAACCTAAATGTTGTTTGTTGGCTTTACATTTTTTTATGATGTGTATACTACAGATCACCAATCTAATATGATAAAAACCCAACAACTAACTAACGTTGGCATTACGTTGGTTATTCGTACTATTTTGATCATTTGCCAAATAAATTCTTTTCTCTTTCAGAAAGGCATTCACGGAGTCATTTATCAACATCCAGAAATGTTTTGCGAAGACGTGTTATCGCATACATAATGTCACCTAAAAAACAACGCTCTGCCAACGTTCGTTACCATCGTTTTAAATCAATGTTACCCAATAACAAAAAAAATATTATAAAATAAAATTTTCCCTATTATTATTCATCATAAACCACTCCCCACTAAAACATGAAAAATCCGTTGGTAGACATCGGATTGGAACCCACGAATCTTTGAGCAGCAGCTAAACATGTCATCCACTAAACTACTATAACTTGTTAATCAATTTGGCTTTGTAACTTGTCATCCTTAGTGCATAAATATGCATGTATCATCATATTCCAGTTTATATATACAGTGTTGGCCCAACATACAAAATTCATGCTACAACGTGCTGCCAACAATCAGTCATCCATGAGCACATTCCGTATTTTCTCTGAAAGAGCCTTTGCAATACTTGATGCTTACATATTAGGCGAAGGTAACCAAATTTTAAAATAATTTTTAAAAACTAATATCTGTATTGCCTTCTTTCGAGTGCACAGAGAAAAAATAAATCAGGATCCACAGATTGAAAATAATTTTTCAGTGGCGCTTGTTTACAGCTCTGTAAATCATCACACGAAAGAACGTAATGCAACGCGTCGGATGGGAGGAACCAAGCGTGCCAGCAATGTTAGCCTTTGCTCAAGCCAATTACGGACGACACCACGAACAAATACAAAGAACATGCTAGCGGTTACAGAGCGAATGCCACACTCTCAGATACTGTTCCGCAAGTTAACCCCATCTGAAAAACTTTAATGTGAATAGTGGGATGGACTGGCGAGGTTTCGGAGGCTCTTAAACTTCAGAGTCTTGAGAGCTGATGAAGTTGAACATCGTAAATGTGTCTCAGTGCCGGAATAAAAGGGCGGGGGGAAACGGGAGATCCCCAAAAAAAACCCAGTGACCAGCGGCATCGTCCGGCACTATTCCCACGTGCAAAAATACACGAGCAACAAAACCGGGAATGGAACCCGACTCGCCTATGTGGGAGGCGAGTAGCCTAACCACTACACCACGGCGGATCCGTTTTAGATTAGTAAACCCTATCACTCGGTGCATAAGACTTACTAAACCCAAGTCGATGCTCTGAATCCGACCACTGTAATGCAATTGATTGCACACTAGCATCTGGCACGAGGTTTTCTGGGTTCGAGTCCCGGGTAAAGTACGTGTGTATTTGTAATTTTCTCCCTAATGATTTATAATGTCTCTGGTTTCACCAACTCAGCTTTTAAGAACTTATTTAATAATTAACTGCACCCATGTTGAAAAAGTCGACTCATTTTCTATTTAGCTAACTATATTTTACTGCACCAATTCTACTTTTGCGGTCTCCTGACATATGGTAAATATTCCGCACTTAGTGAAGGGTACACGGTAAAAATGAGGGAATGTCATGTTTTCCACATTCTGAGATATTTTAATGTGTAGGGCGAAGGTTTAAACCTTTAGTGAAGAGTACAAAAAATATATATAAATAACAGCACACATATACTTAAGCCTAATGTTCTGGCATTCTACCCACATCTAATTGACAAATTAGAACCAGTTCCCATAGGTAAACTAAAATTATAAGTTACGTAAAACATATTTATCACGCAAATAATGGGGAATGTCAGTTGTGTTGTAACCCCAAACATAGCATTCTTAATCATTCTAGCACATCACCAAGCCATGTCCATTGTGTCTCTGTTTTTAGTGGTCTCTTTAATCATAGTGAGGAAGGCTGTCAATCAACAATCTTCCTTCTGGTCCACAAAATGTCCAAAGGACTTGCAAATCTGCATATTTTTCATTGGATAATGAGAGTAAACTGAAACAACAAAGTAGGAGAGTGGGAACCTTTACGCTTACATCACTGGTCATCGTACGCCACACTCTAAATTTGAATCAGTGAGAATTTAACTGATTCATCAGTCATTCTCTTTCACTGTTTTTCAGTGGTTTGTGTTTTGACTGACAGATCAGTTAAACAGCGTTTGTGTTTTGACTGACAGATCGGTTAAACAGCGTGCAAAAATGGCCGTCAAACAACATTTATAAATATCCACTAAACAACGTGTATCCAGTGAAATAACAACGTATAAACTAATAAAACAAATACAAAACGTTTTCTAAACTGTGTTTCGTCTTTCAAAACTTCATTTTACGAGGTAATATGAACATTAAGCTTTTCAATTCCGTTTTTACGTCTTCCATTTCGCTTTCATATAATAATCAGAGAGCTCTGTTTGAAGGTGGTGAAGAGAGTGTTGTGCTCAAATATACTATACGTTTTTACAATCCTAATTCTACCAATTAAACATAAATCGAAAAGTATGGGCATAGAATTCAAATCTTCCAGATTTCGACAAGAATTAACACACGTATATTTTCGTTTAATATTTAAATTTGACTTCGTAGGTCAGCTGGATGACGACCTCCGTGACGTAGATGGTTGCGTGCAGGCTTACGGCGTGGGGGTTCCGGGTTCGGGTCCCGGGTAAGGCATTGTTGTATATTTGTATAAAATTAGTTGTGTCGATAGATAGATACATAAGGGGAGTTCTGGACTAATACTTATTTTCATCGAAATTTCGAGGCTTTTTGCTCCAAAATCAAGGTTTTTGAGGGTAAATGTAGGCTGTAAAAATTTTACAAACAGGAGCTCTCCAAAACAAGCAATTATCCTCGAAAATCGTGTCAATTTAAGCAAAATTTCAATTTTGCCAAAAAAAAAATACCGTGTTCGATTGTGTCACTTGAAAAACATCAAAATTTAAGCAAAAAACATGCAAATTTCTCGCTTTTCAAGTAATTTTTCACATTTTTTAGAAATGTCAATTTTGCATGCGAGTATTCTAAATAAAGAAAATTAAACTAAAAATCAAATAAAAAGACACAAATTAATAGAATTTATAAATTTATTCAACAAAAGTAAAACACCAACAAGACTTTTCAAAGTCTGAAAATAAAGAAAAATCTTAAGCATAGCCATTACTGATTCCATAATCTCATCCATCACAACTATCCAAATCATAAACATCTTCTATAAAATTGGTGAATGTGTCTCATCTTAAATACTATTTATTGATTTTTAAAACATGAACAATGTCCAATTCTCTATCAATGGAAGTTGCCGTTTTTATAGTTTCATATCCAATATCTCAAAGTTCTAAAAGATCTATAATTCGATCCATTTATAATATTTAAAATTTATATATATTTTATTTTAAAAAAAGTGATGCTATGAGAAAATTTTAATTAGAATTACGATTTTTTATTCGATCAAATAATTCATCTGTATTTCTAAAAAAATCCGTAAATGTTAAAAATCTTACCACTTAACTGTAAGTCTAAAATATTATACTAAAATATCGAATCAATTTTTTGTTTCCTCCATTTAATAACATTAAAAATGTTTAAATTTTCAGTAATCTTTTCTTTCAATTAATAAGTTAAATTCCGTTGGCTAACTAGAACAACATTACATATCGCATGTTCTCTAACAGCTTCGTTAAAATCAACACAATTTTTTTAAAATCATTAATTACAGTAGTTTTTCTATATGAAAAATCAATAACATAAAATAGCTTTCGCCCCCAAAATGAATAAAAATTGGTTTTACTATCATAGTTCTCAGTAGGTTTATAATAATGTTCATTGTTTCTGTAGTCAGCATCTAGTTTGATTTTTGAATTTCTAATATTATTATAACCATGAAACTGTTTACTGCAAAGACCCTTTTCAATATCTATATTCCAATTTTCTTTTAGAAAAATGTCAAGATCAAACATAGAAGCGTGAACAGTATGGTCTGCTTGATTTTTTTCTATTTCTCTGAAATCCTACAATTACAAAATCAGGCATGCCAAATTGTAAATTATTTAACTGTTCTTTTATATCTAAGTTAGAAGTTGTTCCTTCAGGTATTTCTTTTTTATTTAATTGCCAATCATTAAAAATAATAGGAATTTTAGGCTCTTTGTATATATTTTCTTTGATTGCAATGGCTGTGTTAGATTCGCATTGAACAATAGGTCACATAATTTATAATTTTTGAATATCAATTCTTCCTCGATCAGCATATCATATACACAATTGTAAATCAGATGAGTTACGGAAAAAAAAGTGACTTGATAACCACCTATCCAGTAAATTTCAGCATTATCTCTGATAAAACCAAACAGATATCTCAATGGGTAAATTATTTCATTTTGTCTATCACTACGTACCGATTTTACTTGGTATTTATCATCAAAACCAGTAGCCGCTAAATAATTTTGCTCACCTGGGGATCTTAACAAAACATTCATCATTGTAGAAGTTAGTCCAGGATTATCAACAGCTTCAATCATATTTCCATGTTTTGAAATTTCTACTCTATAAAACTGAAAATGAAAAAAGTTAGAACAAACATCAATATTGTCTTCTTACTGTATTCTGCGTCAGTCCCCACTTTATCTCTCTTTAGTAACTTCAATTGCTCAAATACATAAGGGAAAAGAGAAGCCATTACCTATAGGAATATCAAACTGAATTCTATTACTGTAAACATTAAAATTCACCTAGTTTGATCAGATGGGGAAAAAGTACGTCTCTCGAAAATCTCAATACTTTTATAACTCATTTATAAGATAAGAAATTTTCATATAAATGGCAGAATCAGAGAGGTTTTCTCGATATAAATTACTCACTGAAAAATATAAAAAATATAATAAGCATCATGAAAAAGAATAAGAAAATAAGAAGAAAGAGCAACCATTAATCGACGAATTACGAAATATTGGTAAAAAAAAGTATAAAAAGTGAAGAAAGCAAAAACTTAGTACCAAGGCTTGTTCCTGTTGCAGCAAAAAATTTACATTATCCACCAACTCCAGAAAAAGCATAGTTTGGAAGAAAATTATTTGCAGAACAAGAATACCCTAATTAGGAAGAGCAAATGGGTATTATTCCATTAAAATATTTGCCACCTATAGAAGGTGTTTCTACTATAAAACTCGGAATAGAAAATGCAAAAAGAATTGATGTTATTAATGGAAAATATGGTTTATGTGAAGTAGAAGAAAATTTTTACATTGGCGATACAAAAGTAGCGATAAAAATATATACATTATTTGTTAAGGATAAAGAATATTTTTTAAAACCGGGACTTTGCAATTTGTCAACACAAAATTCACAAGAAGCCCTTGAAGGCAAATGCATTCCTAATGACTATAAAAATTAAAATTACACACAAATTGTTTTATTAACCAATGCTTTATTTCAAAGTTATATTCCCAGTAAGAAAAGGTATAATCCAGGTTCGAGTGATGGCTGGAAGTATAATAATATAATAAATTCCATTTATTATGAATCTAAAAAACTTTATTCAATACCAGCATCAAACACACCCGAAAGTGAAATTTTTACATATTCTTTCTAAACTGGCGATGGCATAAAAAATACAACAGATTTCCGAAAGAATGTGTTTGGATGGATGATTTTAGAAATTTAATTAATAGATTGTTAATTATTCATGGTGAAGAAAATGTTGGTGTAGGCTGTTCAAAGTAAAGTGAGCACTTTTTAAGAACCTCCTAAATTTTTCCTTTCATCCTATTTCCATCATCCTTATACTTTTTAATATAAACATTGCTTTGTGGCGAATAAACACAGTGTATTCATTTCACCACCCTCAAAATTTAATGCCTGATGCTGCAATAAGATATATTTATTAGTGGTTAAAGCCTGTTGGGAAGGCCTTAAAAAGTGCTCACTTTACCATGAACAACCTATAGTAACAATTATTACAATGAAAAAGTAAACATAATGAATATTTTGTACAATATAATTTCTGATTTTGTTGTTAATAATCCTAAAGGAATTCCTAATCAAATAAGAGTTTTAAATGTAATTCCGCATTCATTTTGGAATTCTGAACATCATGTCAAAGGTATAATAAATTGGGTACTAAACAATTTAAATCTACCTAAAATGCAATTGCCTGGTTATAATTATTGTGAACCATTTACAAAATTAGATGAAATATTGGAAAGAGGAGATAGAGAAATAAATAAATAAGATGAAACATTCAAATATCACGATATTGCTTACAGAGTTCATAAAGATATAGAATCTAGACATGAAGCTAACAAAATTTTACAAAAAGAAGCAAAATAAATCATGTTAGATAAGCATACACCTATTGGAGAAAAAATTGGTTCTGCTGCTGTTGCCTCGACTATGTTTACAAAAAGAAAATTAGAATGGGGAATAAAAAAATGTTTTATAAAATATAAATATATACAACTTATAAATTAAGATAATAAATATTTCTTTCGATATTCCCTTGGAGGAATTAAAAGGTTTAGGTATAGATTAAATTTTAACAAATGATCAAATTGAGAGAAAAAAAATAAAATTGAAAGAAGGCAAAAGATTCAAATTAAATTTATAATTGCCAACAGTTAAAAAGATGGCCAAAGAAAAATCTGGCAGTGGTTTACATCGTGGAGGAATAATACCAATTGTATTGGCTGCTTTAGGTACACTTGGTGGTTTAGCTGGATGAGCTAGTGTAATTTATAATTCTGTTGAACAAACTAAAAAAAATAAAAAAGAATTAGAAGAACAAAAAAGACATAATGGAGCAATGGAAAATAATTCTGGAAGCGGATTAAAAGGAGGACGGCCAAAAAAAATTCGAATATATACAAACTGTCTAATGTCGATGTTGAAAAATATGTAAAATGATTAAATATTTAATTTTTCAGAAATGTTTATATGATTGATGAATTACCGCCAAGTACGCACAAAAGTGAATGTGCTGTATTAAATTTTGATATTTCAGCGAATCCTGGTACTCATTGCGATTGCTACTTTAAAGAAAATAATGATGTTTACTATTTTAATTCATTTGGAGGTAATATTCCTAGTAATTTAATTAATTATTTCAAAAATAGCAATGTTTATTGCAATGGTAATAGAATTTAGAATTGTAATTCAGTTATCTGTGGACACCTATGTTTAATTGTATTACATATTTTTCTAAAGGTTTTAAGTTTAATGATATAATTTCTTTATTATTAACTGACATATTTGGGAAACTACTAATCAAATTTTTAAATTAAGACATTTACAATATTACTGAAGATTTCAAAACATATGTAGATTCAAAATGCAATTCGAGTGTCTCTACTTTACAAAGTAAATTATGCACTTGTTTTGAATTTACAAAATGTTATATATCTATCCTAGGACATAGACTTGTTAATATAGGTGAACCTATAGATAATAAAGACACAGTCAATTAAAGACGTTTCGAAATATATATAGTAGATTATGCATTAAAAATGATGTCGATTCGAAATGTAAAACTATTTTTTTTCTGATTAGGTTTTAAAAGAAGATATTTATTTACAATTCAGTAACACTATTGCTGATTGTATAAAACGAATAAATAATGCAAAGCAGGCACTAAAAAAGGAAGTATATTCAAAATATAAAACTAATGTTTCGGAATATGCTTTAAAAACAGATGTAGATTCAAAATACAATACTAGTGTTTCTGATTTAAAAACATAAGTAGAATCAAAATATAATGTCATTGTTTCCGCTTTACGAGACCAAAAAATGAAGTTTCTGTTTATACTACAGAGTATGTTTCTCTTCAAAATCGTAGAATAAATAATATGGCAGATACTGTGGATGGCAAGGATGCGGTAAATTAAAGATATTTCGATAAAGAAATAGCTTATAAAATGCAAAATTTTAACAACTAAGTTTTGAATTATTGTGATAGACTTGTTAACTTGAAAATTTATGAAAAATCTCACATATTATATTTGCCCGCAAAGTGGAATTTAAAAAAACTGATATTTTTCAATTATAAAATATTTTTCTTTTCTCTTTATAGACTGTACTGTTTGTACAGTAATTTCTAATAATTTACCTAATGATACTCTAACTGTTAATAAAGATTTTAAGAAAATCGATAATATTAATCCACTTAATGTAAAAAGACATGATAAATGGGTTATATATATATATATATATATATATATATATATATATGAGCATGATGATGGGTAAATGGATGATTAGTTCAGAAAAGTAATTGTTCTACATACAATTCTAATAAATCAACACTTCTAAAAAAAATTGCTTAATCTGAGGGAAGGAATAATTAATTAATTATATAAACCAGCAAGAATTAATATCCCCAGAGTGAAAAAATAACACGTTGAATGGATGATTTATGGCTTAATTGAGCTTGTTGAAATTGATACTGGTAATTTGAAAGGCATATGACATATCGATAATGAATATAAATTATTATGACGAATATAAATTTTTTTCAAAATTTGCATTTGCTATACCAATTAAAGACTAAAGCGCTAAAAATATATTAAATGCTTTAGAATCTTTATTGAAGCAAAAAAAGCCACAAAAGATTCCATCATTTACAAAGCAATAATGGTTCAGCATTATATAATAAATAATTTACAGAGCATATACAAAAATATAACACTAAACGTTATTCTACATTCAGTGAACTAAAAGCCAGTATTGAAGAAAGATTTAATCCATCAATGAAGAATAAAATGTTGAAAGAAATTTGCTTTTAATGGTAATTATATATGGATAAACATATCAGACAGTTAAGTCAAAGAGTACAACAACACAAAGTATAGAACTATTGGTATGAAACCAATTAACGTTATTAAGACCAATTAAAAAAATTTAATGCAACCAAATTTTGTAGACAATATTACTAAACCGAAATACAAAGTCTGCGATGTTTTCCATGTCAGCATACTGAAACGAATGTTTGAAAAAAGATATACTGCTAATTGGATAACAGAATTATTTACTATTGTTAAAAGGTTATATTATGATATACCAACTTACTAGCTGAAAGACACTAAAGGAAAATAAATAACAGCAATTTTTATGAATATGAAATTATGAAAACTGACTCCAAATGAATATTTGGTTGAAAAAAGTCGTAAAAACTAAAGGTGATATCATTTTAAAAAATGGTTGGGTTTCGATAACTTGCATAGCTCATGGATTAATAAAACAGCTGTTTTATAAATTTAAATATAATAATTAACTTCTTACTTAATTCGATAAAGATTATTTATATCATTAATCAAATACTGTTGAGAATCGTTAGTTCCAGAAATATTAAAATACTTGTGAAAACACTCAATGTGACAATTGAATGTTTCTTTTATTCTTTGATATAAATTGATAGCATTTGGAATATAATCAAATCTCAATTATTCTTTACAATTTGGATGTCTATTTTCAATTCTATACAACTGTTTTTGAACATATTTTCTTTGAGTTCTAATGACATAGTAATCAAATGAGCAATTATCATCTAATAATTTTAAAAGAATGAAAGTTAGATTTAAATTTTATTTTGTGTTTGTGGTACAAGATGAGGAGATATTTATCTGATTTCGGTATTTCTGCGATTTATTACATCGAAAGCCATATGAACTGATTCTCTTAAATTTTCGATAGCATCAGCTTTAATTCTATTTAGATTTTCTAAATCCTCAATTTGGCTTTGTATAAATGCGTTATATTTTTTTAAATCTTATATTAACCAAGTTTTCTAACTAACAGAAGAACTTCTTTTTTAACCATTTACTTAATTTTTCCAGCTAGACGCATATTTTATCTAAATATTAACTTATACAGAGCTCATTCATTGTTAAATAGAACATTTGGTTTCATAAGGCATTTTGTGGTTTTCTGTATTCCAAATGTCTAGTTATATCAGTACCATTAAACCAAGGATTATTTTGATCATCAATAATCATATAAACTTTGCCTTTGTAAATAAGCTTGTGGTTATTTATGTCTAGAATTGACACAATTTTCATATGAGAAATTATGCACAAGTGAAATTGAGCGAGCTCTAATAAGCATTTTTATAAATATTCTTATTTATTAAGAAAATGAGAAATTAAATGAAAATAAGATTAAAGAATATAGACCAGATTCATTAATAAATACAGAAGATTTTTCTATAGTTATATAGTTCGTACGGGGTTAAATTTTCTAGGTCGTTATCAATATATCTCATTTTATTTATGATTCATTATATTCGGTAACAGTTTCATTAGTATAAAAATACAATAATCCATTCCTATACCTAAAAGCAGACTCTGACCACTCTCTTTTATCTGGAAATGACATTTGTCTATTTCAGCATAAGACAACTTTTCATAGAAGATGAAAGTTTTCCCTGAATATGAATTAAAAACAGCATTTATTTTATAATCATCACCTATTCCAATTGTAGAAAATTCTATTCGATAACCACTAATAAGTTTCAAGATATAAATTTCACCAACTACAAACATATCTAACTCACCTGATGGTCTTTGATATATAAAAAAAATATTGAAATTGCTTGGTAAAA
This sequence comes from Dryococelus australis, assembly GCA_029891345.1. NCBI lineage: Eukaryota > Metazoa > Arthropoda > Insecta > Phasmatodea > Phasmatidae > Dryococelus > Dryococelus australis. The sequence continues at coordinate 70,385,896 of CM057006.1, read as the reverse complement.
ACTGAAACATTTTTTAAAATCAAAATTGGCTTATTGATTATTTCGTTGTCATTCAAACTTGTTGTCCAAACTTCTTTAGTGTTAAAATTATACAATTTATCATAAATAATTAAAAGTTTTTTACATGTCAATCTTTGCATAAATCAATTCATTCATCATCATTAAAATTATTTAGTTGTGGTGGTCCATAAAAGTTTCGAATGCTTTAGATGTCATTTAGTTGCATATCAAACAAATCATTGTTAATAATTGGATACAAAGCTGCTTTTTTATCACTTGTATGTTGGAGATCTAATGCATGGCCGATTTCGTGTATCAATACTGCTAATAAATTAATTTATTTCCAGGAATGATTTTTCTATCACTATACCAATGTTCATGCTATTGATATGAATTTCAACAATACTGATTTGCTGATTTTGAAAAAATGCTTGCGCTTGTGCACTACCATGTGGATATAATATAGTCTGACAAAACCCAGATAATTTCTGATATTTATGTTGACCTTTGTATGATACAACTATGCCTGGAAATTTTATATCATAAACAAATTTCTAATTTGCGTGTTTTTGTGAAACACCAAAAGCCTCCTCGCTAACTTTGTAATTAATTTATCTGCAAATGCAAAATTCCATATTAATGGGTTTTTAGTCCATTTTGTGGTTAATGAAAGGTCAACATGTATCTCATCCTTAACACCACATCTTTGCTTGTTGATTAAACTAAGAATTTCTCTATCAAGTTTACCATCAACTGGAGAAGTGTTATTTTATTCTTGAAATATTATTAAAAAACTTTCAAATTTTTCTTTGTCAAATTTTGAAAGTGAATTTGAATTACTCTCTAGATATATATATATATATATATATATATATATATATATATTAATTGTTAAAACATTTTGTCTGATTCTCTTTTTTTTTGACAGAGCAAAATTTAAATTTGTGACAGCGAGAATAATTATATGTCTTCATTTATATACAAAAAATTTTAAAATATACAAAACACTGTACTTTATTTTTATACTATCCTTCTTTTATTTTTATACTCAAATCTGTTGTAATAAGGCCACAACCTTTGTCACAACATTTTGAAAAAATTTCTTTAAATTTTTCATAAAGCATGTCTCCACCAACAAAATCATTATAAATATGCCTTCAATTAGTATCATCTTGTCTAAATATACACAAAAAAATTCATTATCTCTTATCAATTGTTTTGGTAATTTTGAATAAGTTTGAGCTAAATAACATACATCTAAATTTTCATATCTTCCTCTAGTAAAATAATTACGAACTATGTCTTAATTGTCTAAAATAAAATTATCAAATACAATTAGATAATCATTTTCACATTGATCTGTAGGAGTCATTTCATTATTATTATTTAAAAAAATGCAATTTTTTCTTTAACTTTAAACTTTTTGGATAACACAGAAAAATAATTTTGTAAGTCAATATATGTTGGTTGATTTTAACTTTTTGAACAAACATACAATTTATTAAATTTATTTATCCTACATTATAAATAAAATTGACCATAAAATTACTTTTTCCACTTTGATTGCACCTACTATTATAGTCCTCATATTAATAGGCAATAATGCGCCATTATTTTTAATTTAAGAATTATCTTCACGAATTAAAACACTAACACCCAATTTCTCTTTCTCCATTTAATAACAATAATATTGGTAATAATTAGATAATGAAGTGTGTAAATTAACAAATAATAATAGTCATATTTATAAAGAAAAAACTTCATTATGATATGATCCTATAGTGAAAAATCTATTGCGCTGTTTAGTTTTCATACAAAATTTTCATCACCAAGTATAAACAACAATATGGTAACAACAATTGAACACATGAGTCCTAATGTTGATAAAAATGTATATATATATATATATTCCTAGAGTTCATACGATATTGAATTGATAAAGGAAACTATAAATTAGATTGATCCATTTTCATCTAATAACATTAAATTAACTGCAGATAATGTAAAAAAGTATTATATCTATCCAATCTAAGTTTGATACTTAATTTGACGACCGATTATCTGATATTCTTGGTTTTGAAAAAGAAATATATTGAAAAGACAAACTTGTTATAGGTTCTAAATTACCCCATTTTAACCAATTTAAAACAATAAATGTTCGCTGTAACTTATCACATGGTATGTTTATCAAATATGATGAATCAAATCATTTAGAAACAGATATAATAGCCAGTTTTCCACCAAAAACTATATTTGGTTTTAGATATTCTATTATGTATGAGCATTCATATCCAATTTTTTATGAAAATTAATAATGAGAGGTTTAATCATATAGTCTTGGAAATTAGAGACAAAAGAGGTAAACTGATTGTATTTGATGGTGCAGATATCGATATTGTCTCAGAAATTAAAGATGTGTAAGATTATCTGTTTCTATATACCATTTGGCACTGTATCTATTTTATTTTCTAGATTATTCTATTGTCGTCATAAGACTTAATGCTATTTTATTAACTTCTACTGGGTATATTGTATGCTTTTTGCTTCTTATTAAAATCATTGTTCTCTATTGTTTTTCTCTTTAAACAAACACTTCTTATAATAATAAAAAAGGTAATTCACTTGTTAACAACACATTTCTTTACTCATTTGGATTGCTTTTTTCTTTATTGTCAACTCAATATGCATACATTTTTGCTCTCTAAACCAAACAATTATTTCATTATTTTGCCACCACATTTGTCTTCTATTTTTCCTAAAAAATTTTTATTTATTTGAGAAATGTTATATAAATTATCTTTTCGGTAATCACTTGTATCAAATTTTCCGATCATGGTTCTTGTGTCTTCATAAAAATCATCTGTTTTTATGTTATAAATGCACGAATAAGTATCTTGATAACATAATTTATTTTTGTTATATTTTGGTTTCATCACTTTATAATCGAAATTGTACATAACTCTTTCAATATGTCCAAACTTGACATACCAGCATAAATTGGCTTGTAAATATTATGCAATCGCTGCAAGGGTTTCATTAAATATAGTAGTTTTCTTAAAATTTGGTTTTGCTATTAATTTTTCACATTTTTCTTCATATGCTATTAGTTTTATTCATACTCTTTTTCTTGTATTTTGCATTGTTTTGCCGAACACAGGATTATTCATCAGCTTATAACAATCTATTTCAAATTTAATTTTGGCATTAGTTCTCAGTGTTGTATTTAATTCTATAAACTTCTTCAACCAATCAGACTGATTAAACTTCAATATTCTATGTATTTTAGTAAGTTTTAATCCATTTTTTAAGCATTGTCTCAAATTACGATAGTGTATTACATACTTTTCTTTTTTATGTAAAGTTGTTAATAATTTAGACTGCTTTATTTTTTGAAATGCCTTATTTTCTGAGCAAATAGGTAGATCTTTATGTAATTTATCTAGTTTATTGGGATATTTCAAATCAACTTCTAATATATATCAATAATTAGAAACATCAACCAAATTTAATATGTGTTCATCGTAAAAATTAAGTGATCTATAATTCTCCCATTTGAAACCACCATAGGGTAAATATTGTAACCTGGCCAAGAAACATATAGTATTAACAACATGATATGCTAAATTGCTGGACCCTTGATCAGAGTTAAAATCTTCTAAATATTAATTATATTCTTTAACATATTGTTTACAGCATAGCGATATTCCACCTCTGGCACTGACAATTACCACACAGGATCTAAATCATATGCATTTATACACGAATTTATGAAATTTTCAAATATATCTGCTAACAGTAATACATCAATTTTTATATATAAACAGTGATATTCTCCAAGATTATTAATATTAAATAGATCCCATACAAGATTGTGTGTTCATAATCATCGACAGTTATGTCAGATTCGTTAAATTTATTATAAAATTTACTCTTCAGTGGAAGATCAGTTTCGTTAAATTTTTTCCAACTATTCATATAATTGTATCGATATCCACCCTTTCTCATAACTAAATCTACTTTATCATTAGGAAAATATTTTTGTGTGTGTTTCATTTTATCTTTACTTAAATTTAAATGTGTCTATAAATTTAATTTTTAAATTTTCTGTTTCTTTCGCAAAAGTAATAATCTTTTCTTCATTACTTGCAAGTTAATCTATATTTTTTTCATCATAGCTTAACCCTTTTCTAAATCAATGTGCATCATATCCAGCTAAATTATGAAAATAAATTGTCACAAAGTTGGGCAATATTAATTGTAGATTGCAATTATTACATACAGGATTAATAGATTTTCTAATTTATGTGATTATGATGGAATACTTTTTTATTCTCTTCTGTATATATGCTTTTGCATAAAGTACTTATTTTATTTACTATGAAATATCTTTTCTTCTTTTGAAAGTGGATGCATTGGTTCAATTTGTGAATATATTTCCCCAATTTCTTGTACTTCTCTTCTAATTGATTGTATAACAATTTTATGAGTATTTGGGCCTCGATATACAACTGGTGGCTTATAATCACCATAAACTGATGCAATATGCTAGCAAAAACTGGATGCCTCATGTAACTGATATTTAATTTTGTATTAATCATTGTTTAACCTTAAATCAATGTCATTTATTTGATGATTAGTAAGATTATATTGTTATTCAAGTATCTCATTATAAAGACCATTATGTATATTATCTTGTGTTAAAACAGAGTGTTTTTGGATTCAATTAAATTAATATGTTTCTCTTGGATTTGGCGTAACTGTTAATATTTTTTTAAAATTGACTCAAAATCGGCATATATTGTGAAAGGAACCTTCATTGTATGTCTATAATTTTTGAAAAATATTTACTCTCCTTTCGAAGGTAACTGAATTTTTACTGCTTCATTTGTAGAGCAGTCTTCTGTATGTTTATTTAATTTCTCTTGCGAATAAAAGAATTGAAGACACATATCGCATATATAAGTTTCACCATGCTTATTATTTTTTTGCATTTAAAGCAATATTGATAAGTTTATAATTAAACAGTAATGAGAGTTATCACCTTCTTTGAAATAAAGTAAATTTATATGCTTATCGTTTTTATTTTTCATCAGTTGTAGTGGATATATCATGGATTTCTTATCTTCAATTTATAGATGTATCAATTTGATTTTCTATTTTTGGCATATCATCAATTTTAATAGGATATTTATAAATATCTGATATTTAGTCGATATTATGCCCTACATTTTTTATATTTATTAACTCTATCCCAATTACTGTCTGCAGGAAACAATTTCATTGCCCAAAGAAAGCATTTTTTTAAATCATTATTAATTACACTAAAACATGCTATTTTTATTCTTTATCACTTCTGGTAGTTCAGTATATAGTGATCCATTTAATGGATTATACTTATTTATTGCTTATTGTACTCCAATTATTCTATCTAATGTTCATCCTGAGCCTCTTATTTGAAATTCAGATAATTGTGTAATTATGTATTGGTATATGAATTTATAAATGCTTTTAGCATCTCCTTCATTCACTACTGTATAGTTGAGTGATTGAAATGTGAATAATTCTACTTGATTATTATCTTGTTTGCGACGATTGGTATATAATAAAATGCTGGTCTTTAAACCTCTAAAGGTTCTAAGATTGTTGCATATTAGCAAAAAAACTATAGTTTTATAGAACATAAAAATAGATTCGGATCTACTAAATAAAAATAATTTTCAATGTTATATTTTGATATCCTACTTTTAAAGGCTTTATTAACTAAGCAATTTTTATTGGTTCTTCTAATTAATTTTGTTAGAAACTAATAATTACAAAATGAAAATATTTATGTTAATTCTTTTTATCTCTGAGATATAATTAATTGATATTTGCATCACTCTAAGGCAAATTTGTGAAAAATATTGTTTGTTATCCCTTCTTTTACCCCCTGGCTTTTATTTCTAAATTTTACAAATACATTATGAGAAAATGGGAATATTTCTTTTAATTCCTTTTTATCTTGTATTACAAATAGGTTATTAGAAAGTGGGAATATTTATTTTAGTTCCCTTTTCTCTTGTTTTACAAATATGCTATTAGATAATGGAAATATTATTTTCAATTTCATTCTATCTTTTATATATAATTCATTGATATTGGAATAAGAAAATGCCAAATTTGCAAAGTTTCTTTTTCCTTGCTCATTATCATTAGCTGTAATTAAATTTGCTTTCCTTATATTATTTATATTTTTTAGGTTAAAGCTTTTAACTTTAGTTCTTAATTCCACAACTGTTGAATCATTTAAATTTTCTCCTACTTGATGAATGTTTGTAACGAGGCTTGTAATAAGATCATCTTTATATAATTTAGAGAATTGTTTTATGTTTAATTCTTTAGCTGTAATTCTCAAATGAAGAAATATAAAAAATAATTGAAATGCTTTAATGAAGTGCTTAAATTATTTATAATAATTATTTTAAAAATTTTAACTTTTTCTGTGATAATATTTCTCACTATAGAATTTTTTGCAAAATTGTTGACTATTTGTCTTTAATGTTTTTATTAATAAAAATAAATTTATAGATTTATTGTCATTACAAACTGTGCATGATTTTGTTGGATAATTATCATTTTGAATTTCAATAAGAATATATATTGATGTATTGTGTGATTTAGTTTCTTTATGCTCTTTGAGATATGTAATACAAAACTATTATTCACATGCACATAATATTTTCTCATTGAAACATTATTTACATTTTGTTGTATGTTTGTCTATAGTCGCTTTTAGAGGATCAAATGAATCGCTAGATTTATTCTCATTACATACTACACATGTCTTAGTTAAATAATCATGTCGATGTTAATTGATATTGTGCGATTAACTATTTTTATGCTTTTCGAGATGTAATTTAGACACATATTTTCACATTCGCATACTACGTTTTCTTTTTTGTAACTCATATTGATGTTTGGCATATTCAGCAGAACATTTTTACAGGTGCTAAATATATTGATCTTTTTTGTGTTTAAATTATTCAAACCTTTCCAATATTTAATATTTCATTAAATTTTTTTACATTCCTTGGATATAGAATTATTTTTCATTACGAGCATAGTTGCCATTATATTTATTAAGAAAATCAATTTATTAAGATAATGAAAAAAATCTTTTTTCTTTAATTATTTTTTTCCTTAAATAAACACAAAAGAGAAGGCTCTGCTCAACAAGTTGAGCAAATCATATGAATTCACTTAACTAACGGATCTAGAAACTGGTAAATGGTATGAAGCTTCAGATTTTCGAATTAATGAATCTAAATTCGCCAAAATAATTAATTTTGTTCTAGACGATAGGTAATGACATTACTTTACCAGATCGCTATGCAAAGATAATTGATGAAAATGATTTAAAATTGATAAATGAGAAGCAAATTTTTGTGGCATATAAAAGTTCTAAAGTAGTGAAAAATGGAAAAACTATGCATTACATAGTATTCATGGAATAAATTGAATTCTATTCATTTATGTATTTTTATCTGATTTTTAGATTAATTTGTTTGTTTCAGATTGCTCGCTTGTAAAATTTACTTTTCTAAAAAAAACGTGAAAAATTGCATTAAAAGGGATAAATTTGAATGTTTTTGTTTAAAATTTGATGTTTTTCAAGTGGCACAAATTGACACAGTATATTTGGCAAAATTGAAAATTTTGCTTAAGTTTACATGATTTTCGAGGAAAATTGCTTGTTTTGGAGAGCTCCTATGTTGAAAATTTTTAGAGCCTAAATTTAGCCTCAAAAACCTTGATTTTGGAGCAAAAAGCCTCGAAATTTGGATGAAAATAAGGATTCGTCCGGAACTCCCCTTATATATCTACTTGTGTCCCCCTGCGTGAAGCATACGTCTAACACACACTGTCTAACGTCAAACGGCAACCACACTCTGTCAAATGGCATACGCATGAAAATTATATGGCAAGGTAGGATGTTCGTGGTAAAGTGAGCACTTTTGAAATCCCTATCATTTGGAATAATAGTCGATATAAATTTTTTATTGTAGCCTTAGACGTTAACTCCCGAGTGTGGTAGGATATAAGCTACACACTATGTTTATTACTTCTTGCCAATGTTTAGTAAGAAAATTTTGTTAAAGGATAAACATTGGCAGAAAGGAAAAAGTAACTAGGGCCTCAAAAGTGCTCACTTTACCGTGAACAGCCTATAACGGCCTAAAAGCGAAGTGGAAATAGTGCGTGAGTTCAATCCCGGCCACTTCCAAACATTTTTTATTTTTTTACTTTTTTAAATAAAGGGATATTACGCAATATAAATACTAAACTGTCTTACATAAGTTACTTTCACTTAATATTTAGCTAAATTCAATGAAATCGACATTCACTTCTCCACTGCAGTCGGCCGTCACTTATTTATCAGTGAAAATGATTCAGATCACTAATTCAATCGGTGAAATTTTTTTACTGGAATGTTGGCGTGACTGTTTTAGTTAGCGCGTTTCTCCCTCTCGTTCGCGCCATGCCTTAGCTCTCGTTGAACCGTATATATGCTCAGCAAATATTGCTCTGCGTCCACAGCCTGTGGGCGTCCTGACGCCCTGACAGAAAGAAAATCTCTCTTTGTACCGCCCGGAGCATAGAATCAAGATGAGGCAGAGCGATCTCGCTAGGTTCGCACAACCAATCTCCGTGTCCCAACATTGAACTGCTTTTCTGCCAACACGTCCGGTGAAAACGGCGGGGGTTTGGATTTTATGTTTTGAAAACGGATTTGAAAATAATTGTTTATATATGGCTATACTTCCTCTAACCAGTTTATAATGCTTTTTGATTAAATTTCTAAATGATAAACGTGTTTTATTCATATGAAAGTGCTTGTCATTTGAAAATTAACATGCTAACAAACTGTTGACCATGTGACTTTGACAGCTGTGTAGGATTATGGTAGGTCAATGCTGGGTACGTGCGTAGAAGACGAATAAGCGGTCTACCTCGTCTTTGGTCTATGGTGCGGAGCTGCATTTGCATATCCCCGCGCCATCTAACGGCAACTCTCGAACCAAATTTGAATGTATTAGTCAGCATGGGACGCACTATTTCTGGTATCTTTCCGCGAAGGATGCGTCGCCCCGAGGTCATTCACACTTACCCCTTCGCTACTGATAGACGTGTTTTCGTCGCAGCTGGAACCGAAATTTTTTTCTTGGTGAAATATGTATAGTTTCAGTGGGCATATTTCGTTTTCTTTTATGGTGTAGAATAGTCAACTTCCTTCAGGAATATGTAGTTAGTGCAACTTCGGCGACTAGTGTTATATTTTTACAACCAGCTCTCTGTGATGCTCCACTATAAGTGGCTACTAGTTCAACCCTTCTTAGGGGTAAGTTTGTCGAGTTTTTGTATCTTTGTAGCGCGTTCGTGATTAGTAATCAATTAAGTCGTAATTTTCATTTTTGACAAAAGGTTTTTCTTTTCCAAGTTTAGTTTCTGTTCTTCTTTCAACCCCAACGCCTCTGCTTTCGTTCGACGTCTATTCAACTTTTCCGCTCTGCACCTTAAATTCGTTTCAATCTTCCGTTCGGGTGCTGGAGAAATGACCTAACGTCCACTTCGTCTGGACCCGGCATTAATTCCATTGCTAGTGATGTTCGGCGGATCTAGGACGAGTTCACTCACTCCATCACTGCTATTTATCGCAATCAAAGAGTTTTCTTTGTAATTTTTGTGTCGCACGAAGAAAAATTTATTTGAAATTTTTAATTATTAAAGTGTCAAAGTAAAAGTTTTTTTTGTAATGTTAGAAGGTTTGTACTGGCATTATTTTATTTTAGTTTATGATCATCAAGTAACTAATGGACAAGTCGTAAAATGTAAATATACACTAACTGTTAAAGAGATCTAATAGTTTGAAGTAATGTACCCATTTTCTATCATATCGGGTTTTCTCATATTCCATTTTAAAATTTTTTAAAATATTTTAAAAGCTCTTATAGTATACTTTAAATAAAGATACATTTTTATTATATTTAAAAAATCCAATTTAATGATGTACAAATATGTTCACTTTGACTAAATCCTGTGAAAGCTTTTGTGTTTACTGATTTCATTCTAACGTCAGAAATCCGCCTACTTCATCTCTTTATTTTAATTTCCTATAAATGACAATGTTATATCCTCTGTTACTTATTAATTCTAGGCAATGGCAATCTTATTTTTTATTGTGATGTATCTGTGTCACATTTTCCAGCAGGTATCTTCCTAAACTCTTAATGTAATTTAGAGGTAGCAGATTTTGTAAGTGGCGCAAAAGTGAAGGGGGAAAGCTGTTTGCGGTTGTAGACTTCATTAGTCGATATATTAGGTAAGCATAAATTTTTTAAAAATCTTTTGGAATTGCCTTTTTATCGTATTCTTTCTTGGAAGTTGCACTCCTGTATAAACCATTTCAGCTTGTTTTGAGGTCACAGTTGTACTTGGTTTATTTTCTCCATCTTCAGACTTTATAATAATACGTTATCACCTAGAAACATCACCAGTACAGACATAAGTATGCGAAAAATTTGAAAATCGACAGACTGTTCCCAAAAAAAGCGTTGCTGCCCCACACACACAATTGTGGTGTCACCAGCTATACGAACTGGCTTTTCCCTTTCTTCCATTGTTTGATAGTGACATTTCTGTTTTCTCATGTGTAAATGTTTTCTAATATATGTTATATTTAAGTGACATTCCCCTTTCATTTACTTGAAATGGTCTCCAATGTTTCTCCCATTCATCATGTACATATTGTCCATTTTTCACCTTTCGTTGAGATCCCCCCTTTTTCTCCGTATACCCTTTCAAGTAAAGGTTCAGGTGGTAGTCAACCTGCGGCTATTTTGACGTCGGAAGCTCGGGGTGATAAGGGCTACATTACCACGTCCATAATGTGCACCATCGCCGCTACGCTCATGGCTCTGAACTGACGAGCAGCGTTTTCGTTGTACTACGCAGGTAACTCTATCACTTTATTGGCGGAAAATTGTGTACAGGCTGTTCACAGTAAAATGAGCCCTTTCGAAAGCCCTGCTTACGATCTACTTGTAAGCACATTGTTTACTCTTCCGCCTTATGTAAAATTAACACTGCCATGTGCCTCATTACACTATCCCTGCGTCGGCCAAGTGCAACTGCGATATTGTTAGAAAATAAATATTTTACAAATCTGCTCATGTTTGCACTTTGATGGATTAAAAAAAACAGTAAGCGACAGAAATAATTTACGTTATCACAAATGGTTACCTAACACTGGAACTTTTTTTCCATCCATCGTTGCCAACTTTACTGAGCGAATGTCTCTCAGTGCCCCCATTAAAATGTATGCAGGCAGGGGCAGTGACCTTTTTCTGAGGTTCATTTCAAAAGTGCTCGCTTTATCGTGAACAGACTTTAGTAAGTTTCAGTGCAGTCTTCTTTCGTAGTTTGGCTCGTGTCCAGGTAGAGACTGTTCACGGTAAAGCGAGCACTTCTGAGATCAACTTTTACGAAATGTCACAGTCCATTAACAGCACATTAGTTACTGAACACGTTGACGTGCAGGCTTCCAGTTAAGTTCCAATTGTATTGAGAGTGTGATGTTTTTAATTTACAGTAATCAAATTTGACATACTTTTTCATTACGCCAATTAGAGAACGAATTGACATATCAGTAATATATTTATGTTCCTAACAATTCCACATTTTCAAATGACTAACGCGTCTGTAAAATTACAAGGCCCATGGCAATTTTAACCTCAAATTTGGCGGAAGGATACAAAAAGAGGAGCAAAGTAGATCTTCAGTAGGACTTTCAGGAGCGCTCACTTTACAGTGATCAGCCTTTAGCATTGAAACAACTCCCTGCCACCTGTTTATAAAATGCACTTTCTCCTTCCTTCACAGTTACTCTCGTCACCTTAAGTGTTGGTAAGGGGAGTCTGGGGGGATGGCTCATAGGTGGCTGAATGATAGAGGGAATTATAAATATATATATTTCATGAACAACAACTAATCACAATGAACAACAAGTGACAATTACAAGAACACAACGGGATATCAATTCTTACAACTCTCAAGACTTTTACTTATTACAGAATAACAGACTACGTTTTGACTAAATTACATTATGGTAACTCTGATAGCCATGACGCGGCTAATCCCTGTCCATGCCAATAATATTAATTATTACAAAAGGGGGGAAAGGGGACGATGTCTTGATATCAGCATTGGTCCCTACCGCCACGCGAATTAGGCTCACATCTTATCTTCTGCTTCAGTTGGCCTCGGAAACCCTCTGCCCAGGGGTAGGCAGGTGCTCTCCTCTTCAACCTCGATTACACACACACACACACATACTCAATACTCGTCGAAGTTTCGTGGGGAGGGGGGGGGGGGGGAGGTGCTGGCCTCCAGACCTCATATAGCCGAGCGATCTAGGGCATGTTTGTAAAACAAACACGCCCGGCTATAATCCATAGTGCTCTCTACCTAATAAGGTGTAGCGCCGCCATACGACGCTACAGCATGTTTTAACAAATGGCAGTCTCAAGAAAGCAGTTTTAACGATATAACAGGGCCCAAAAGAAATAGGAATAGCATGCGTGATGTCTTAAGTTTCATTCCTTGCTCGTCTGGGGAATGCTTTCTATTCGTAGGTTAATACACTGGGACACCCGCCTTTGAGGCGCCAGGGAGGACGACAGCCGTGCATCCTTGTATTACAATGTAGTAAGTTTACTGAAAAACATGACTGCAGCATGGAGGCGGAAGGAAACAGGTCATCATGTGCAGCGTGGCGAGAATGTCAGCTAGAGAGTTGCGTTCTAGTGGATGGCGAGTTAGCTTGATGGCAATCAACCACATTCAAGAGCAATCTCACCAGCATTCCTCTGAGACGTTTACAGTCAACCATCACCCCATGATACACGCCCGCGTGTCTAGAGACCGTGTTGCGTTCTAGTGGATGGCGAGTTAGCTTGATGGCAATCAACCACATTCACGAGCAATCTCACCAGCATTCCTCTGAGACGTTTACAGTCAACCATCACCCCAGGATACACGCCCGCGTGTCTGGAGGCCGAGTTGCGTTCTAGTGGATGGCGAGTTAGCTTGATGGCAATCAGCCACATTCACGAGCAATCTCACCAGCATTCCTCTGAGACGTTTACAGTCAACCATCACCCCAGGATACACGCCCGCGTGTCTGGAGGCCGAGTTGCGTTCTAGTGGATGGCGAGTTAGCTTGATGGCAATCAGCCACATTCACGAGCAATCTCACCAGCATTCCTCTGAGACGTTTACAGTCAACCATCACCCCAGGATACACGCCCGCGTGTCTGGAGACCGTGTTGCGTTCTAGTGGATGGCGAGTTAGCTTGATGGCAATCAACCACATTCACGAGCAATCTCACCAGAATTCCTCTGAGACGTTCACAGTCAACCATCACCCCAGGATACACGCCCGCGTGTCTGGAGACCGAGTTGCGTTCTAGTGGATGGCGAGTTAGCTTGATGGCAATCAACCACATTCACGAGCAATCTCACCAGCATTCCTCTGAGATGTTCACAGTCAACCATCACCCCAGTATACACGCCCGCGTGTCTGGAGGCCGTGTTGCGTTAAATAGACTTCAGGCGGCAAAGTTCGGAACTGTATACTGAATGCGAAAGACACGCCAAAACGAACACAAAAGAAAACGTTTGCTTTATAAAAAAATAACCATATAATTGCAAACGTATATTTTTATATAACTGTTACGTAGACTCTACCTGCATCTAAGTCCAAAACGACTATAATCTAAAATAATATCTCAATAACAGAAAAACCTGAATATATTCAAATGGTTTTAGTTTAATCAAAAAATTAATTTTAAATTTTAAACATAGCCATATTTTTGTGAAATTTAGAATTTTGTGTGTTATTTATTTTAAAACAAACGTAGAATAATAGTTATTAACTTGTTGGTCTAGACTATCAGAGAGTGGTGATTCGGGTAGTTCTGTTATATCTTTCAATTGCATGCCATTTTCTTCTATATCGCCTTATAACACGTAAGAATGAATATCGATTAAGACTATTGTTCCATATTAATAGTAAACATTCTCCGTAAAGCTCATTGGCTTCAACAGCGCATTTGAAATAGCCAAAAGTTTTATATTACTACCGTTTTATTATTCGATATATTCAAGTAATAACTTAATTGTCAAGACTGTGCGATGGGGTTTCAATTTAATCGAAAATAATATTTTATTTCTATTTATAGGAAAGTCAAGCCACAAATACATATACCCCCTATTTTATTTTCATAGTCGCAAGCAAAGAAAATTGTAATAGCGCGGGCTAAAAGCACTGGCTTAATTCAACGACAACATGTGTAAATGTTTCGTTTTGTGTACCGAGTTACGAACAGCGCGAGAAAAATGTTTCCGCTTAACTAGCAGAGAAACGGAGAAAAATGTTTCATGAAATACAATAGATTATATTGTAAGCTGGAGAAGTGAAGGTACATAAGCCATTTCTTTCCTCCGTGCACGGCTTACACGGATTTAGTTAAACAAGGCTCCCTTTTTCATTTCCGCTACAAAATTTTTCGCTGGACCCAAATGGCTTAATTAGGTTAATGCACTCAGCAATTCATCAGCCGGGAAAAAAGTATTGCTAGTAAAAACGAAGTTCATGTACTATACTCATTATTTGTTTCTGAGAGTTTATTTCTGCAGTGTTTCCCACAGAATAAACTTTTTCAAGCATTTTCACGAATTAGCAATGGAAGCGTGTGTTTAACTAAGAATGAGCAGCCCAGAGAAATATTAAACCACAACATTGAAAAAAAGATTCTAATGGCGTTCTCATAGATAATTAGGATAATTTCACATACACTATGATTTTCAAGTATATTAATTAAGAATTCGTTGCTTGAGAAGAAGAGTATGAAATTTGTATTTTGTTTGAAGAATTTGAAGAGTCAATATGTAATCGCACATTAAGCGAAATTCAAATTTCTCATTAAATTTTGTAAAATGACCAAATTGGTTTACAGAAAAAGCTTATTAAGTAAATTATTTACACTCTTGTGTACGTCAAAATGAGTTTAGTAATTCACATATTTGAAATATATACCAAATGGCTTTTGTTACAAAACGGGAAAATAGATCGTGTTTATGAATATATACCGCATTCGAATGTGTGTGAAAAATATTACTTACAGTCAAGTAATATGCAATTACTCGTAAAACAATCAAATATTTAACATTTTGTGGGGTATAAAAATAGCCAGCTCCAAGGTACAGATATGTACTTATATGAATAGGGAACCGAATAGGTATCTTAGGGACACTGCTTTTCCCAATTGTGTTTGACGGCAGCGGCGATTCTACCTGATAAGCGAGACTTTACTTTTGGCTACGTTGAACTTTTGAAGGCTTTACTTTGATAATTCCAAAATTTCGGGGAAAAGGTGAAAAAAAAATATATATATATATGCATATAAATTTCCGGGAGTTGTCACTTCTAAGCTTCACCATTCGATTATACGATAGTAAACATAAAAATAATTAAAAGGAAAATCTGGTTGTCAATTACAATAGAGTTGAAAATTTTCCGGGCATATACTAAATAATCTAAAATATTAAATTGCCATTTTATGGTGCGGTACATTTCCATCTGCTTGCATGTCATCGTGATATTTTCAGCAGAACTGCATTTCAAAATGAGATGTCCTGGTTAATTTCCATTTAAGCTAATTTAATCGTACTGATATTCGGCTGTTCTCGCTGTAATGGAAAAAAGAGTATTCATGTCGGAACACTAATGAGAGACAAATGGATATTTATTTTTGGTACCTTGTGTGTTTTACTCCAGATGAGTCGCACCGCCCCTATTTTTTCGTATCTATGCAACCCGCACACCATATGTAACACTTCAGCAAAACATCGTTCGTATCGGAACACCGCATGCGCGTTGATTGGTTGTCGCCAGTACAGTAAGCGGCGAACGTGTGGTGTTACATGATCAATGCGTTGGGACGTCGTAACGTTTCAAAGAATGCACGTCCGTTTATTGTGTTGAACCAGATTATTGCGATGTTTACGAAATACGCTGGCACGCGACGACTGCGCCCTTAGTAACGCACATCTGCCCTCGCTTCGAGCCATTGTGTTCTTTCGTGTGACGTACAAATTCAGTCACCGCTTACTGTAGGGACGCAAATAGATCTACGCGCACGTGTTGTTTTCTAGCGATTCTCTGTTTCGGCGCCGCTGATTTGTGTAGCCTGACAACGGTTTCCAATGTTCAGCTGAAAGGCGAGACACCGTAACTAGTACGTATACGACACGGGACTCTGCTCCTTGCGGGTTGCATAGATACAGGTAAATAGGCGTGGGCGACTCATCCTGTATAATATCTGCTGATCCTGTCAATGCAATCTGGTGAAGGTGCATTGCGAATTTCGGCTGGAATCTCATGAAATTTATTCAGAAAACTATTGCCTTTCTGTGAGTATTTTAATTATTGTTTGTAAGTTTTGAGGAATTATTTATTGTATACAGGTTGTTTAAAGTACAGAAAATATTACGCGAATGCTATATTTCCGAAGTGCGTCAAACGAATTTCTCTATTTTAGTTTTTTTTTTTTTTCTAAATCGGTAAAGGTGTTCCCGAATATTGCTGTCAGCTTAAGGCAGTGTTTCGTCAGATGACGTCAGAAGTAACTGCCTTTCCCCTCCCCGAAAATGGGAAGCAAAATCTTCTTTTGAAAAGTGAGACAGTAAAATATAAATCCTTTCAATATTTGGAAAGAAAAATATTGTATTTGAAGATTTTTTTTGTTTTATTTTCCCACAGAATAATAATGTTTTGACTTATAATATATCTACATGTTTTAAATTTACTACTACTAATACTACATCTTATATGAAGATAAGTTATAAATGGTGTAAATAAACATCTTAGCTGTTAAAACCAAACCTTCTCAGAATGTATTCAAGAAGATGTTTATTATCATTTCATATTGAAAGAATGTTCTCATTTATTACATTATAAGAAAGGGTAAAAAAAAACTGTGACATTTTTGTACCATCATTATCGTTTATATTTGTATCCTATTTTCCAAAAAAATGATAGGTTTATGATGTGTGTGTGTCTGTGAGTCCTTGTATGTGTGTATGAGTAACTAAATCTATAACTAACAGTTAAACCAGTAGAAAAATATTAAATAAAATAAGCAAAAACAAAAATATTTTGAACGCGTGAACAGAATTTCACCAAACTCGGTACACGTTTAGTGTTTACTAAGGATATCCGACATTTATAGTTTACACTTAGGCTGGGAACTACTTTTTCAAAATAGTGACAACGTTAACAATTGGGGTGATGTGAAATAGCTAAGTAACCATTTAAACCATTTCAACTAAATTTTGTTCGTTGACAAATCCTCATTTTTACATTCAATTAAGATATGTATAACCTTTTGTAACGCCATTTTGAAAGATAGAACGACATGAAAAAAATAACACTTTCAGGTTATAACTCGAGAACTTCTAAACCGAATGTCGTCAAATTTCGCACTTAATTGTTACTTTGTTGGGCCATGTAAACATATGAAATTTAAATTGACACGCACTATCATTTATCAAACTTGTGGTTATAGGAATTTTATTTTGCTGTACTGGCTGCATATTTCATGCATTTCAACCAATTTCAACCAAACTTTACCCACGAGACAATGTAACCAATTTTAATTTAATTTTGTTTGCAGGTGGTATCTATTACAAACTTCAAATATATTTATGCAAAGCTTCTACTTTCCGCCATTTTGTAAAATAATGCCACTTGATGAAATTAAGTTTATATGTGATGTCTCGGGAAGTAATTAAACGAATCCTAAAAAATTTGGCAAACGAGTTCCACTACGGCTGGCGATGTAAAGGGATATGCTTTAGTGGGTGGGCATTTTATATAACAAAAAAAAGCTATGTTAATAATAATTCTTTCTATACCACTTGTCCCAAAAAATTTCATGCTCATATTGCATGCTGGCAGTGTCTACGAAAAGCATCTAATGTGCTAATACATAAATTTTTTGTCCACTATTTTCGAAGATTATTACATCAAACAATATGGTTTAATGCCATATTTCGGGGGCCGAATCAAATGATTTCTTCCCAATTTTACACGCAAATATGCTATGGTACGCGACAAAAATTGCATGATGTAAATGGCACAGACACTTATTTTGAAAATGATGGCCTTGTAATTATTCAAAGTTAGTTAAGCGTATATGACAATAAATTAGACTGTTAAAATCGAAGTTAATACTCAGAAACCTATATTCATAATTATCTTGTGGTATGAGGTTTTGTGTATTTAGTACCAGTAGGGAAAGATTTTTATTTATAACAATCCCACTATTGTTGTACACATGTCTGGTCCCATCTCAAAAGATTTTGCCGTGGACAGGACATCAAGTTGTACCTACCATACCAGTTTACATGAACATCATTAAAAATTATTTGCACACATTGTGAACACTGGGACCAGAACCTGTGGCACCCCAGTAGGCATGCCCTGCGGCACCCCGTTAGGTGTGGCCTGCGGCACCCCGGTAGGTGTGCCCTGCGGCACCCCGGTAGGTGTGGCCTGCGGCACCCCGTTAGGTGTGTCCTGCGCACCCCGGTAGGTGTGGCCTGCGGCACCCCGTTAGGTGTGGCCTGTGGCACCCTGGTAGGTGTGCCCTGCGGCCTCTCGACCGGTGTGCCCTAAGCCGTCCACGCTGTTGAGGTAATGGCACCGACGGAGGATGTCAGGGAGAATTGTAGAGTGGCAACGACGTCATTAGAGGCACATATTAAGAGGCGTTAAATTCCAGGTCAGTCCGACTCTCTCTTCATGATACTCAGACGTGACGTACTCCAGGGCAGGGCGTCTACAAGTCGGTGATCACGAGATACCGGACTATGGAGGACATCAACCAGTCAGCTTAAAGGACATCAGTATCTTCCCACGACGGAGGAGCTTCGCGCGTGGTCGATATATTTTTCAGTGGTAAGTGAATCCCGTTTCTCAGAGCAGGCCTGTTCAGTTAGGGAAAGCTATGCTCC
The DNA here is from genome assembly GCA_029891345.1 of Dryococelus australis. Lineage (NCBI taxonomy): Eukaryota > Metazoa > Arthropoda > Insecta > Phasmatodea > Phasmatidae > Dryococelus > Dryococelus australis. The sequence goes on along the minus strand of CM057006.1, from coordinate 70,366,780 downwards.
GCGATCTATGAGTGTAATCTAATTGAACGTAGAATAGTATCTCAGCTATAATATATAGTCGTTTTGCTTGCAGAAACATTCTGAGGATTCCGTTCAAGCAACTGGCTACATTTTGTTCATATAATATTATATAATTTACTGTAATTCAAGTTGAAAATAAATGGGTAGTTTCGTAAATTATCAGAATTTTTATTTTACTTCATCAAGCTCGCTCCCCAGGAATTTATATAGTAAGCTGAGAGTTTAATATTGTAGAGATTGAGAGTTATAACATGAGTCTGGTCGAGGGACCAGAACAACACGTAAAGGAAAGTAATCTCATTAGTTATATAAGTTTCTTCTGGTTTTTTGGTTGAATATATTTTGAGGAAGCAGACAATAAAAATGAGGAATAAAAATATGATGTGTTTTAACTGCTGTATGGGAATGTTATTGTCTCTATGTGTTGATTTTATGTAGGTTCAACGTACATACCTTCATGCATAGTGAACTTCCATTAAGATGCTGAACTGAATGTACAGCTACATTTATATTACTTTCGGTTTCCGCCCCTAAGGTGTCATCTTAAACATTAAATTGATGGACGTAACTTGTCTTCCATTCTGTAAAATAAAATTTGGTTTTCGCCACATGTTCTTTGTAGATTACCGAGTCAGTAATAGTGGCGTCAAGTTAATGCAGTGGCCTAGTGAGGGTTATTTTCGTGTGAGTCAGGAAAATTTTGATGAAGCCGACCAGCGTATTAAAAGCGGAATCGCCTATGCGAGCAACTTGCGTCCAGTCTTTTTGTTCCTCTACTCGCTTTAACGTGAATTTTAGCGGTGACCAAATAATTTTATTGGACACGGCTTTATAGCAAAGTACAGTGCATGCCTCCATATAAGTTCTGCATGTATCCGGCCCGCATATTTTGAGATATAGGTGTCTAGAGAGCCGTTTTCAAATATTTTAGAGGACATGAAAACTATTTTTACAATGTGTGTAACGTCTGGAGAGTACTATTTCGTGATCGTCTGGAGTGTACTTTCTTTTCTTAGTTAAAACCTACTGGGGGTACATTTAAGAGTTTCGTACAATAACTCTTTTTTTCTAACACGCTACAACGCATTTCAAACTTCAGGTAGGCGACCAACTGAAGTCGCTAAGTCGACGTTACACGGTATAACTTTCTTAAACAAATATTTCATTTAAAGAAGTGAATGCGGTTATGAAATACATGGAATTTAATAATAATATGATTCCTTACTTAATTATTTTCTCTGCAGTACGGTTAATTGCCTTTTGCGTAATTTCATTCGAAAGGTGGGCTGATGCAACATTTTATAAGCACTGTACTCTGCGATTACTATTATGAAGCTGTGCAAATATTATATTCGCTTATAGAATTGTGTTGTCATTTTGAATTTCAGTAATGCTCGAAATCACGTAATTATACCCAAAAGCGAAAAACCATGTTCCGCGTCGCCGAAGGTTTCGAAGTAAACATATGAATTATAATTTTTGATATTATAAACCTAATTCACTTTTCCTTAAATGAATTGTACTCTATTCCTAAGTAAGACAAAAAAAAAACCCTAATCTTAAAGGGCTTTATTATCGAGGTAATGTTACTTGGAAATCCATACGCATGGTTTACCGTATTTTCTGTATAACAGATCCGTCGTAATTTCGAACGCATTTGTGCCGAATAGATATTTTCTTCGTAGTGTAATTTTCCAAATGTGTATTAATTAAAACAGAACATTTTTCAAAACTGGTACTGACTGTGTGTGCTAATTAACTGATATGGTGTACCTTGGAGCGTGTACGTATCTGCCAGAACAAACCTCTCACTGTAATTAAATTAGATGGACAAATTTTCTGAATCCAGGTAAACAAAAACGCGCCGCTCTTCCATCACTCACCACTCATTTTTCCAATTCAATTTATCAGCTATCCCGACTTTTGTGATACATTTGTGTAGCTAGGTTTTGCTGAAATATTCAGAGGCCAACAGGAATATTGTTACATAGTTTTCTTCTCATAGTTCACAATGAACTGAACACATCAAAGTTGGTTAGCAAATTCAGGCTCCTGAAGATGGCGTTGCATTATTAGGTTCGTGCAATCGTGCTATGGTATTCATAGCTAACGAAGAGCCGATAAAGTGCAGTGAATGTCTCCTAACGTGCGTGGAAAATTTATGTCAAAACAAAAGAGAGATTGTATTTTGGGGTATCGACAACTGCAAAGGTGACTTTAGCCGAAAATGCAGATTATTTGAAGCGTGCGATCATACTGGTCTACTAGGACCCTCGATGGTGTAGTGGTTAGACTACTCGCCTTTCATCTAGCGAATAGGATTCGATTCTCGGAGGGGTCGCTCCCGGATTTCCGCATGTGGGAGTCGTGCCTAACAATGCCACTGGTCGGCGTGTTTTCTTCCATTCCGGCGCTGCTCCGCATTCACCTCGTTTCATCGACACTCAGGACCTCGATGTTAAGAGCCGCCCAATCCCAATCTCTTCCTCCTCCATTGCATGTATATACGTGCATATAAAAGGCCACGGGATCCAGTATTCCGTCTTTTTCTGCCATCGTCATCACCTGCTCGCCTTTGAGTATGCAGTTTATTTTTTATATGGAGTTTTAGAATATGTTTGCGTGTTGTACAAATGGTCAGAAAATTATTTCGGCGATCGTCACGTACGGGAGTTTACGCTCGCTTGCGGCCTTCGATACGAAAAAAGAGCTGGCCTTTCTGCCGAAAGAGTCGAGTCTCCCGGCCTACCTGCAGCAGGACGAACAAATTCGCGACTGGCTACCATGCAGGGAGTGCTTCAAGGAATTCACCACATCTGCAGCACCAAACCACCCCGCTCACAGCCACCATCTTAGTCGCAAATACGTCACTGACCATCACCTCCACTATCCACAGCATCACCTCTATCATCGAAGAGTCCGCAGAGTGAAAAACATGAACGACTCTGTAGACCAGGCCGACATCGACCTACTGCAGCTGAACACGTCACTTATCTGACCCATCACCAGCTCCACCTGGTACCCTCACACCTCGACGACATGCAAAGATTGTCTTCCGCCCACCAAAGCTCCCCCATCGCACCACCTCCACGATCATCAATGCATGAAGTGATGTACACAGCTCGTTCTAATCAGGAATGGTGAATTTTTACACCAAGGTCATCCAATGATTCCGTCGTGTGGAGTACTGGCTGGGCAACCCAAGGTACGATTGTGCAGTGAAAAACTTAGAAGCCTGCGATGGTGTGAATCTTGCCCGCCCCTAGTACACCTTGGTGCCTGTGTACAGCCCCAGCATAATGAATGCTGAAGGTAAGTCAAAAGTTTATGTAATGGACTGAATCCGGTGCGATGGTCAAATCTGTGCAGTGTATAACACGAGGCAGGACGTAGCCCTACCACGCAGCACCGACGAACTGTTGAAGTTGAACGAGGGCACGACTCCCACATGCGGAAATCCGGGAGCGACCCCTCCGAGAATCGAATCCTATTCGCTAGATGAAAGGCGAGTAGTCTAACCACTACACCATCGAGGGTCCTAGTAGACCAGTATGATCGCACGCTTCAAATAATCTGCATTTTCGGCTAAAGTCACCTTTGTAGTTGTCGATACCCCAAAATGCAATCTCTCTTTTGTTTTGACATAAAATTTCCACGCACGTTAGGAGACATTCACTGCACTTTATCGGCTCTTCGCTAGCTATGAATACCATAGCACGATTGCACAAACCTAATAATGCAACGCTATCTCCAGGAAACTGAATTTACTACCAAATTTGATGTGTTCAGTTCATTGTGAACTATGAGAAGAAAACTATGTAACAATATTCCTGTTGGCATCTGAATATTTCAGCAAAACCTAGCTACACAAATGTATCACACAAGTCGGGATAGCTGATAAATTTAATTGGAAATATGAGTGGTGAGTGGTGGAAAAGTGGCGCGTTTTTGTTTACCTGGTGCATCAGTGAATGTGCCTTCGCATCCCATGATGCACCGCAATATTTTTTATGGCGTCATGAAGAGACGGGTTCAGTTTATGGAGCTTAGTTTGATAGAGGTCTTAGTGAGTGGCAGATCGTCGCAACAAGTGATGGCACCTGGTGTAAATATGATGGATACATCGGCGGTGTGACCAGTAAACTCACCATCGGGTACTTCAGACGGGGCACGTGCCCTAATAGCACCAACATTGTCGTCTTTGGGCATGATGTCGACGGCGCCATCGACTTCTTTGGCTGAGACGTCTTTAATGGCGTCGACTGCAATTTCGGACGAACCGACAGTGACATATCTTCCTGCAACATTAATTTTGTCGGCTATACCATCCAGTTATTTGGCTGGCCTGTCTCTGGTAGAGTTCGGGACGCCGTCTGTGTCGCCACCACCAGAGAAATCTTATCTCTGCAGCTACTGCGTCAAGGTATTTACCTGTAGACACACCGCATGGCGCCCAGAATCTCGTGGCTGTACGAACAATGCCAACAACATTGAATGTCTGTGCTCACAGTGTGGGTCGCTATTTTAGCACAACGATACTTACGGAAAATATGCAAGGTCATGCAAGGTTTAACTGCAGGCCTCATCGATACCTCGGCGCCGCACCTACTACAGAGAGTCCTTGCAACCTCCGTCGGCGGAGTGATGGACGGTGATTTCGATCATATGGCTCCACTACCAACATTTGTTGCGACCGGTATGGCCGTTTAAAGTGGCACCTCATTAAAAAGAAACAGCTCTTTCCACGAAGACATCTTCATCCATGGTTTCTGCTCCTTCCGATGTGACGGCAGCTGAACCATCTGGGATTGCAAGTGAATGATCTACGGAACTTTCAGTGGCATATCGTTGTCGCTTATGTTGCAAGGACTTTGCCGTCAAGCTTACTGCACGTCGCCTCGAAGTTCTCGAGTTCTCGAATAGTTGGTTTCGTATTTAACGAATTAGAACGGAAGGTGATGTTTTTACAGATATAGACGCACATGAATAATTTTTTAGTAGTAGTAGTATATATATATAAACTTTTTTAATATTTTACTCCCAAATCTTTCCTTTCCTTGTGATATACAGATTTTGATATAAAAAAAGCACTATGATGCAAATGTATTTTACAGTTATCTAATTACTATGCCTATACATGATAGTAGCGCATTCCTGAAGCTAGAAAATGTGCTTGCGAACTGAATTTCACGAGTCTGGCCTAAAGAAATCACAAATTACCTTCGCGTATGCCAATAAATATTCGTTTAATTACAACCTGAGTTACGAAAATATGGACACACTGTGAGTTAAAGGAAAGATCCCACTGGAAAAAATACTAGCTCTACGACACATCGCTTGCCTTTAAATGCTGGGGGTAGGACTGGGCAGGGAGGGTGAGGGATCGAGAGGCTGGTTTGTAGGGGTTTTGGTGCGGTAGGGTATGAGGGTTGGTTAGGGTGGTGAAGTTCGCGAGTGGTTGTGAGTGTTGTGATGGTCGGTCAGGACGGCGAGGAAGGGTTTGGTTGGAGATGCTGGTTAGGAAAGTGGTGCGGGAGGGTGACGGGGTGTGGGAGGGTGGATGGCGAGGGGTGATTTAAGGGGGAAGGGGATTTTTTGGTGAACGGAGTAAAGTGGTGGGGATGATGGGTTGATGTGGAAGGTGAGAGGGGTTTTGGTGTGTGCTAATTTGTACAGATTTTTTTGGCTACCCGAAGGTGGAGGGGTATCGATGGTCCTGAGTTTTGTTTATTGGGGGGGGGGGGGGGGGGTAGGAGATACCTCTTGAATCCAATATGTTTGTCCTTACAGTGGGTACATAATTTATATATCACGATTGTATGCGCCTTGAAAAGATGTGTTCGGTGTTATATAACACTCAATAATTGCACCTTACAATTTTTTTATTATAAAAATATATTTACATTAAATTTCAAAAAGTTATTGTAAGTAATTTTATTTGGTAAGGTAGGATGGGGGATCAATACGTCCTATTTGGTACCGAAATGGCAGGCCAAAATTATTTATGGAAAATTTATGAATTTTTTTTTATTTAATGGAAAAAACTGATTTCTGCATCACTCACAATCTATATATTTATTGTCAATGATTGGTGGCGTACTAATCCTTTTTCTTTTTTGTTAAACTATTTTTATTAAAATGATTATTTTATTAAAACAGTTTCTAGGGATGATGGGGGATGAACATCCAACATGACATCGAGCCCTGGCTGCGACGCCCAGCCATGTGGCAGACGCCACCGACCAACATAATCGCAATCCGCGCCTACCAAGATGGCGGGTGGATCCTGGATTCTATCCCGGATCCCATTGTCCCGGAAAAACGACAATTTATCTTCTTAGTAATTAAGGACTTAATAAAATGGTTTCAAATAAAAATACATTTTGCTATTTAATTATTTTGTTTTAATTGTATTTAACCTGCCGTTCGTTTTCTGTCAGGATCATAGTACTCTAATAATTTTCCCTGTCGATTAATATATGTGAATGTTGTTTCTTGGATGTCTGTGTTTACAAGTGTGTTTTTTCCCCATTGTTTATTAGATTAGAGCTCACTACCGAACAAAAAGGCATTTGCAATATTACTGTTTTGTTTGCCTTCCTTTCGTTTCTTTCTCGTTTAGATTTTTATTATTTTGCAATTTTTTTTAATTTGTGTTGATGAGAAAATTATTCTTTGATACGCGTGTAACTAGACGCTGGAAATAATCCCATTTAGTAATGAATATAATACAAGAGCGTACCTCGATATTTTGTGCAAACTTATGGGTAAAAGAACTGCGTCTTTTCACACGTAACATAATCCCGTGCGGGAGTATTGGTCTGGCCATTATGTTTAATTTCCTTGTGCGTCACATCCGTCTTCATCCATCTTCTCCTGACAGTGTGGAAGCCCTTAACGAGGAAAATTATTTGCAAAAAGTTTTACTGAAGTTTAAGAGAGCGCTGAACTTATATACAAATCTGTTTTAAAATTACGTTTGGAAAGTAAATTTACGTACTATCGTTTATCTTGCCAGTACACTGGTGATGCAGATAAGATTCAACCAAATACTCAGACATATATTATTTAATAAACAAATAAGTTTCTTTAGTTCTAGTAATTATTTGGTTACATGACTGTCTCACTGTTAATACTATTAAGATTTATTATTGATTCTTTTGGCGAACGAAAATTGTTGCAAGAGTTACTATATATTTGTTTTGCCTATAAATACAAACATTTTGTAGTTTTAAAGGAAATAGTTCCTTATTACACATGCTTTTAGAACACACAGCTTCCTTAGATTTTAACAGACTGCCATGTGCCTTACCATGAGATAGTGATCGCGTCACCTTTGGATTGAAATTTGCAATTCCGCAGTCTGAGAGCGATATTTGTGTCTGTAGTTTTTGTGATGCGGTGCAATAAAGTGAGAAGCAAGGCCATGACGTCCATGATGAGGCATAATAACGTATTCGTACTTGCATCTTGGTCATAGATCATGAGGTTGGAAAACTAAAAAAAGAAATTATGGCTTATCAAAAAATTATTTATACATATGACAAATATAATGGGAATTTTTGCGATTAGTGGGTCTGTAAAGATATCAATATTCAGAAATTAGCTACTGAAACGTAAGCTATTATAGTGCTACGAATTCATCACCAAATAGTAAAAATGAACAATGCTGAAAAAATTCTGTGACATCACAGAACATTTTTTGTGCCTGTAAAAATATTGTATGTGAATCTGCCATGTGTGTAGCTGAATGTTCACACTATATTTAATAATATTTTATATCAATATATGTAAAATGCCGATACTTTTTGGGATTATTTATTCTAAAATTATAACTAAAAACGCAGTGCACTAAATAGGGCTATTTCGCCTAAAATTGCAGGAAAAATTAAAAACCCAAAATCTGAAATTTGATGAAAAATCAACGAAATATCGAGGGTGTTTGCTCCAAAATCATGGTTTTTGAGGGCTAAATTTAAGCTCTGAATGTTTTAAAAAGGAGCTCTCAAAAACAAGCAATTTTAAGCTAAAATCAAACAATTTTGAACAAAAAACAAGCAAATTTCAACAGTTTTTTTTCTTAAATTAGCGTGCGGGATTTGGCGCAAGGTAAAAAACAAGCAAAATTAAAAAAAAAAAACAAGTAAATTAATCGTTTTCTAGAAACGCTAATCAAAATCAAGTAAATTTAAGCTCAAAACAGCTAATCAGATGAAATATAAAAAAATAAGTAATTGATAGATTAAAAATAATAGAATATTTACATTTTCAAGAGAATTCTAAATCGTGCATTGTTTTCCCATTTTTTATTTCTTTTAAATCTTTATACGTGATAAAAATAATAATAAAATGTGATAATTTTTTTGCCAAACTTGGATTGATAAATTTGAAATTCTGTAGCTTCACCCCATTAATCAATTTCGAGGTCATGTATATGAATTGTTCAGCTTGTTAAGCAGAGCCTCCATTTTGATTTGTGTTATTTATAAGGAAACAAATCTAATAAGACTGCAAACATTTTGAAACTTAAAATAACCTTTAAATTAAAATTATAAAAAACATGATTACTCTTTATAATTTTTTTTTTCTGTATAAATAAAATGGAAAATAATATCACCTGCAAGCAATGTACAAAGTGTGGCGAAATATTAATCATAGAAAGTTTTGCACCACATAAACGCACAAAAGATAAGCATTTTCACATCTCTAAAAATGTTATAGTAAATATGCTAGTAGTCATCATGAGTTAAAAAAAAGAGAAAGTAATGGGTGAATGCGGAAAATTTGTTCATAATACATCTCTCGAAAAACATAAAAAATAATAAATGACGCAATACAGCAGTAGATAATTTAAACGAAAATCACCACAACAATTATCAAACAAAAATATGTAAAGTGTGTAATGAGAATAAATCTATAAAATTAGTTTCTCCTAGTAAAACTACTAAGGACAAACACGCAAATATACCTTACAAAATGTTTTAGCGAATATCTTGAGAATTATTGTCTTAACAAGAAATAAAATGCAGTTTCCCAATAATTCAATTCCGTACTGGCATACTTGTGTCGTTTGTGTGAATTAGAATTAAACTTGCGAAAAAGAATTGGATATATATATATATAAGCAATCTGGCATCTGATAAAATTGTTGTTACTCCTTTCATGTTTAGGTTTACTTGGAATTTTCAGGAAGTGTTCAGCATTCTGAAGTAATCAATTTGCTGGTGGGAGATTCCTTTAAGCTAACCTGAGATTTCAAAAAAAACTCCTATACGAGGTTAATTTTTGACTCCTTATAAGAAACATTAAGTTCAAAAGGAGCCCACTAGAATTATTTATGTTTTATTAATATCATAGAAGTTAACGAGGTGCACGTGATGAAGAAACTGAGAGAAATCATGCCAACGATAATGATCAGATGAGGAGGGAATGATATGAAATGCGCAGAGTTAGTAAACATAAGCAAAGATATCTAAAAAAAAATTCAATTGGGAATTAAGGTGATATTTCACTTTTTTTTTTCTATTTGGTTATCTGAGAGAGGTTTCGAAAAGTGCCCCCCTTATTGCAGTTATAATTTTCAAAATATAACACTCAAATTCCGACATAAGAGTGTTATAGGCAGGTTCGAACTGTTGAGTATAGAGTCTAAGCGTGGCATACTGCATTTGTGTTACAAGCTATGAAAGGAACAAAAACAACTTTTCCTCTACAGTTTGTGGATGAAACTATATTTTATCAATTAAAGTGAACAGTTTCGCTTGAATGAACAAAAATATATTTACGAAACGTCTGACACCAATTTTAACAAAATTCAGAGCGCCAATACTCGCTCACATGTTTATAAATCGCATTCATATGGATCGATAAGTTTCGCATGTTATACAGATTGCATTTAATGCAATTTGATTGGAAAACAAAATCTCGGAGCAAAGTCAACTGTGCTGCAGAATTCAGGAAATTAAGATTTTTGAGTGTTATATTTGGAAAACTATAATAATTTGATAACTAATAACTGCATTAAGGGGACACTTTTCGAAAGCTCTTGTAGGTAACCAAATGAAAAAAATGGGAAATATCACCTTAAACAAAGATGTTCGAAAATTACTACAAAATACTACACTGAAAAAAATATTTTGCGGCGGCCACAAAATTATTTTGTTGGTATTCAACCTGCCAAATATTTTGTGGTGCACACAAGATATTTTGTAGCTGCCACAAAATAAGTTTTCAGTGGCCACTAATCTTTTGTGGCCACAAAAAAATATTTTTCCAATGTAGTCAGGATTCGCATAGCTATAACTTGTGAAATAGAGTGCAGAACGCTATTTCAACTTTCCCCGTTTGGCTTCTTCTAATAGATTTAGGATTTCGTGAAGGCTTCGTTTGAGATCTCTAGCGCGCATCTGTAATTTTTATTCTGCTTATAATAAACATATTTTCAAAATATTACACAAGAAAACATATGCTATACTCTGTACGATAAGTTATTGATGGCAGTAATGAACCTTGACATTTCCCGTAGAGAAAATATTTTTGAAACCATTGGTGTGTGTTTTTAATGCCACTGCGGTGAAATTAGCAATTAACTAGTAATCCGGAGTAGGTAGGTAGGTAGGTAGCCAGTCGCAATTTAAATACGAAGTTGTGAATTCACAAAATGGCAGAAAATGTGTAATATTACTGGGTGCGGGAGGGGAGCCGTCAATATTAATATCCAAGGGGAGCACCGCGTAACTGAAGAGAGCGTCAAATAAAACTGAATTAAACAAGATTAAGGGGGGAATATTAGACGCCATATTTGCTTGTAATCTGCGTGCAGAGCTATCTACCAGATTCGAGGGCAGATACAAACGAAATTTCACGCACGCAGTTCACGAGTTTCCCGCTAGGTAACACTAGCATCGTTTAAATGGGACAGAAGCTGTAAAACGTAAGAAAGAAAGACGTGTAGCTCGGACGCTGTTGCCAGTTGTCCTACTACAACACACTCCCGACAGGGGGAGGTGGTTCCTCGGCTCGCGCCATAGAGAATAAAATTAATTGATTGCGCTGGCAATTTATGTCTCAAAACTTCCAAACCACGTGTAAACCAGTTCAAAATACAGACATGACATACAAATTTGATTCATCCCAATTAAATAATATATTCTTTTATAAGTTTACATATACGAAATGACATATACGAAGGTAGTTGAATACTAATCTAAATTCGAAATAAATATAATTTTTAACGTACCTGTTCTAGGCATATATACTTGCATTTCTTAGACTCCATCAGAGTAATGTAATGATTTTCGCAAAGATATATCGCAACAACTTCTATATTTACATTAACATACGTAGTTATAAAGTTTTTTTTTTTACTGTGTAAGAATGTTGTCTATGCATTGTAGGATATAACTGGTGTAGAAATAAGTTTTACATTTCTTACATTTCTGAAAGAAATTGTTTTATTTTACAGTAAAATTCAAGAAATAATTTTATTTCCTTTGACGATCTACGTAAAATATCTTGGTTAGTTTGCAGTAAACTTCTAAACCCATCCTTTCTTCTTTGAGACTGCTGCGTGCCCTTCAATCACATGTAAAAATCAACACTGCCTTACACATACCAGTGAACAGTACACTTGTATGACGTAGCCTATGTGACACCGAGACACTAAACTGTGATACATAAGTTTTTATGTATATGAAACGAAACGAAACCGGTCTGAGTCGCGCCAGTTTGAACAGTGCACTTTTATTCTGCTGTTAAGATCTCGCATAATTTACTGTCTCACAGTCAGTAATTATATATGAGCGCTAGAGGGGGGGGGGGGTTGGTATTTATGTGAGATTATATGCATTTCAGGCCAGTGATTTCTTTGTAAAAGTAAATTTTTAGCAATGCTCAGTTAACCGCAAACTAGCTACAATCAAGCGTTTCTTCTGCGTCAGCACAAAGGTTTTCAACGTCTCAAAACCAAGCAACATACGATTATGGTGCCTTATTAACTATCATCAAAGCTTGAATAAATTTAAAAGCGCGAGGAGTGTGCCCTATATATAGTCAAGTTGAAGTGACTGCTAAATTTTAATAATATCGCTCGCAGGACATTTATTAACTTGCCATGTTTTCGTACAGTAATATTTATAAAGTTGGTAATTCGAAGATATATGCTCCGACTGAAATACAAATCTACTACGCAGCTGGTCTCTGATCTCAGTCTATGGCTAACATAAGTGCAGTTGTTGTAGGATGATGTTTCCTAAATCCTAACTGGGATTCAGTTAAGATATTATGTTTGCTTACTTGGTAATATATGTGGCAATGGGAAGTCTCGATTACCATTCACATTTCTGGAAAACTATCGGAAAGTTAAATTCATTTTTAGGGGATTGGGGGTAATGAATAAAGCTGAAGAAGTTGATACTTAATGAAACAAAAAAAATTGTTTATAGAAAACATTTTGAAATGAGTGATTTGGAGTTTATAAATGGGCCATACCATTAAATTATGTCCACTGTGTCCCTACCACACCACCACCTATCATTTTCATATCTTGTGCTAGGGCCTATATGTATGTATGATTGTATATATATGTGTGTGAGAATGTATGCATATGTATGTGTATGTGTGTATAAGAGTGTATGTATATATGTATGGGGTTAAGCCTAGTTTTCCATTAAAATTGTGTGGTATTTAGCCATTAAATAATGTATGCAAAGACTTTATGTTTCCAAATGATACAAGCAAGGATGCTGTATTATACTTCATCCGACATGTCTGTGATCCTTCATTATTTCCCTTGAAAACTTATGGTATTGAACCTTCAAGTGTTACTAGCCTACTTTCCGAAGGTGAGAAAAAGACTTTTCTGTTTGTGTGTATGTGTCTACATGTGCGTCGAGCGGATTTAACAAAATTCTGTTTATATACAGTACATACTTAGTAAGATCACCTGACTTTTATAGTTTTCGACAACGCCAAGATCTTCCTTTCGAAATTATGGCCATTTTATTAGTTAGGGTAATATGTCATATCTCGGGAATCATTCTATCGATTTTATTTTGTATGCTCTCAGAACATCATGTAAGAATTACATTTTGAAGTTGACGTTGTTAGACTACAATTATGAAAAATATCACAAAATAAAAATAAAATAAAGATTTTACATAATATATCGAAGACTATCAAAGCAATTCTCTCGCAATTTGGCAAGCAAGTCGTACTATGACAGATCAGGTAAACATACATAATTGAACTTGCTTAGATACTTATTTCCAAAATGGTGGCCATACAAATATTTTAGGATTATTTGGTACTAGCAGCGCGCCATCGCTTCGCTCAGGTTTTAAGGAGTTATTGAAATACATACCCATATATGCGACTACCCGTAAATACCTGAGACAACCCGTGACTACTTAAAACTACCCATGACTACCCGCGATAACTTGCGATTACCTGCGACTACCTGTGATTACCCGTGACTACCTGCGACTACTCGTGACTATATGAAACTACCCGTGACTACCTGAGACTACCCGTGACTATCTGTGACTACTCATGACTATCTGCGACTACATGTGACCACTTGCGACAACTTGCGGCTACTTGCGACTACCTGCAACATTTTCTTGTAACATTGTTTCTATTGATCTGTAATGGCTTTGGTAGAGCATGCTTATAAAACAGCTCATTTTCCCCCGACATTTTTTATAAATTTTAGAGTTTCTCAAAGCATTTTTTAAAAACTAATCATAGCCTATGTCCATCTGGAAGAATGTAGCTTTCTAACAGTGAAATAATTATAATCGACACTGTAATTTCCGAGATCAGCCATTACTTATAAACAAATAAACCCATTTTACCTATTAAAAATATTATTAGTATATATGTCAACTATATCATTAAACCAATTTCGACCAATTTTGTATGCTGAAAGTGTTTACTATAAGCATCAATGAGCCAACACATAGCCATATTTGTCAGCCAGTTTGTAAGTTAGTGCCACGTGATGAAAAAAATAATGTTTTATGCCACATCTCGATAAGAAAAAATAAGCCGATTCATACACAGTTTGGTAGACAAGTAGTACTGCTTCATATGATGTTCAATTATATGTTACAGATTTCTCAGAAGCTTATTTTCTATATGGCGGCCATATAGTTAGCTTAACTTAGAATGTTATTTCGTCGAAATTGTGTGATCATGTAGATATTAAAACTATCACCAGTGTCTACAAGGAACATATTTTGTCCGCAATTTTGTAAGATAGCGTCACATTAATAATTATTTTTTTTATGAAATATCTCGGAAACAATTGATGGATCCCAACCAAATTCGTCAATCAGTTTGCACTGCAGCAGGTGGTGCAAATCTCTATGTTTTTAGTATGTCAGTCACCTTGTTCAAAATGGCGGCTCTATAAATATCTCACATTAGTATCTTTTATAAACGAACCAATTTCCAACTTAACTTTGTATGCTGGCAGTATCAATCACAATCATCAAATTTGTCTATACAGAGCTTCATATATCTGCCATTTTGTAAGTTAGCCCCACAATACAAATTAAGTTTTTGACATATCCCGGAAAACAATCAACCCATTGGTACCAAAATTTGGCGAATAACTGGTATTGTGGTAGGACATGTAACTATAAGAATTTTACCAGTGTGACATACATGTTCAGAATGGGGGCTATAAATTAATTTTTGGTTAGTGTGCTATATATATACAAGTTTATGTGATCGATTTTAGCGTTACTTTGTATACTGGTAGTATACAATCATCGAATGTGCTAATACATAACATTTTTGTCCTACATTTGTAAAGATCGTCAAATGAAAAACATGGCGGTTTCATGCCATATCTCAGGGACTAATAAACCGATATTTACCAGATTCTCGACACAACTAGTGCAATGGTAGGCCATGTAAACTTAGATATCATAAGTAGCTCAGTCACTTATTTTCAAAATTATGACCCTGTAAATTTTTTAGGTTACTAAACCCTGTCATTCGAAACATGAGACTCGTTAAATTCGTAGTTGATGCTTAATCGATCTTCGTAATGCAGTTTGATTACACACTAACGTATAATACGACTACTGTTGCATATATTTCTGGTTTTATTTCTAATGATATTGCTTTCAACAAGGCGACAATTCCTACAAACTTTTAAGAAATTATTTAAGTATTAATTGCACCTATGTTGAGGAAAATATACTCATAATTTATATTAGAAACTTCTTATTTGTGTTGACTATAAATCTAGCGATAATTTACATGCACTTCTTAAACTACAACAAAGTAATATAAAGACTCTCGAAAAGTGATATCGCAACCTGAGATGTCTAGTTCGAATACGGCATCTATATTTACTTTCAACATTAATATACTTAACGATTACTTGTTTATATCAAGAGTTTGTATACATATCTTGTCTTCAAATATGCAGTGCGTCAAACAACATCGAAACGCTCTGAAGATGCGAATCTATTTTGGGATGTCTTACGCATGCTTTCAATGTCTAATGAGTAGAGTCACCTAATTTTTATGAAAAGTGTTCCGCGCCACCTGCAGTTCAATATTATATGTGCGCAACTTCAGTGTTCCTTTGTTTATCAGACATTTGTCTTCATAAGAAATAATTTGTTAGTATACCAAGCTAACCGCATTCAGGTTACTCTAGTAGTAAATATCATTAATTCGCTGGCTTGAAACCAACACCAGTTAAAATCATCCATTTATGAAAGAGAGTCTAGTTGAAGTATTTTGGAAATACAGCAAACCACGATATATATAAATATTTTTTTTTGCGAAACGCTGGCATCTCCGCTAATTAGTGGATACAGACATCGGGGTGATTAAAACATTTCTGAATCAATATACATACATACAATGAAATATGTGATGTTAATTTTTCTTTCACGATTTGTTACCATTAGGTGCCTGTAAATATTTAATTTATAATATTTCACCACATTACATAAATAATATATCCATCCAAAGAGTTATTTGCAAATCTGAGTATCAACAATATGGTATGAATCTAGATACAGGTCCCGATCAAGACTCGCATTGGTGATTTAAAATCCACTTGGATATTATTTCAGGTTTTAAAGTAGTCTTGAAAATACTAATGTGCACTAGGATTCTAATATTCCTAAAATACATTTCGTAATTCAATCTGCGTGAATGTAGTATCGAGTATTGATTCAGTGGCGTAGCCAGAAATTTCTCAAGTGTGGGTTTACACTGACTGAAGGGAGGGAGGTTATACTGGCATTAGTAGTGCTGACGTATGCGTTAAGACCAAGGTATCCACCGAAATTATATTTTGGAATTCCCTAATTTTCCCTATTTTCCAAAAAGCATCTTACCAGTATCCCTTACCTGATTTCAGAACCGAAAACTTCAATTACCATATTTTTTAACCAATAACTGAGAAAAAAAAATGCTATTAGTGAAGTTGAATTAAATTACACTTAAACACGCCAATCGAGCACTGCCAATATTTTACTTAGCTCATCAACATTTCTCGCGTTACACTATATTGACTTCACTGGCGTGCCCATTACAAACATGCAAATACTTTATTGACTTCACTGGCGTGCCCATTACAAACACGCAAATACTTTATTCTGTACGTATAGGCCCTGTGACACTTGGCAAAGATGTATTCTTGCTAGTTCACAAACTTCAAATTGTAAATTTCAAATGCGTATGCTTGTAATTACATCATCCTGTATTTATACTACTGACGAATATTGCAGGGTAGCAATTATTTCAATTTTCCCTGACGTAGGGGGAAATTCCCTGACATATCCCTAACGTTTCCCCGTCTTATGAAATTCCCAGACTTTATCCTGTTCTCCCTGAATTACTAGAATAAAACTTACTTAATATAGCTTAATAACATGAATCATAGTTTACAGCAATTATGATTTTATCGGAATGAAAGGCTTATTAATAATTTTAATTCTAATAGTTGATATCCGTATTATAAAAAAAAGGAGGGAGGGTGTTACAACTTTCAGAGAACCCCCCCCCCCCCCTTTTTCACCCAGGCCTCGCCGCTGGTATTGGTGTATGCAGTGCATGCAGTGTCAAATATATGTTGTGTATTTTCTGTTTTTCATCATGTGAAAGCAAGTCTGATTTGCAGGATTTGTGGTATATTGTACAAATGCTGAATTTCATTAGACATAAAAAATAAAAGGGAAGCATTCTGTGTGCAAACTCTGCCAGGACATTGTCACTTCATATCAACTTTACAAAAGCCGATTTACTGTTCCAAAAGAACGGGAGTATCGCTTTACAGTACACCACCATAATGATTCTGAGATCACAGCATTAGTTTATTTAAATAACAGAAAATTTTTGTACTAGGTAACAAATACAAATGATATTAAGGAGCAAATAATAATTATTCGCTCTACGTATCAGAGCTTCTGCTGTATGTTCTTATGACAATACCTAATCATTTTCTTTTGTAAAGAAGTTACAGAAACCACATATCAGGTGCCAATTTGTAGAGCACGAACGTAATCTGAAACCAATATTAGCTTAGAGTTTATCGACTAAGTTCATTTTGAGCTGTGCTTTGTTTAGTAACCGAGTGCTGCTCGTATTTTTATTTTCATAGCCACATGTGAATACGTAAATTAATTTACGTGAGTCGGCTGAGATGCATATTGTAAATTAAAATTAATTATTCCGCCCGTAGCCTGTCAGAATACATCAGTACAACTGGCCGAGTACAAAACAGACACGTACAGTATTGAAATAAAAATAAAATGTATCTGCTAATGCCAAAAACCTATCTTCCGCGACCATGGGCTAGTATCAGCACTTTATTTTTCTATGGCCCGAGTCCTGTGGCAGCGGACACCCGAAAGCGAGCTGGCAACGTTGTTCGAAGACATCAAGTGTACAGCCCTTGTAGTTCCATTGTGTCGTGCAGAGCACAACAGTAAACAGAGCTATCGTTACAGCAAACAATATGAAAGGCACGACTATATCGTTGGTGGCATAGTGTTTAATTGCACAGCTTAGTGTTTGTTAACGTCACACAAATAAATAATTTGTAATCTGTTATGTTTTCTAGAAATATGGCAGAATGCCACAACGAGATCAATTTCTATATTTACAAAATCAACATACGAAAAAACTCATTTGAATAATTTAGTCTTTGGCAGATTGAAAACTGCCGCGTACAGCGACTATTGAAATTATTTATGTGACTATTACAACTTCCTAAATGTAAAACGTTTATGTCTTGGCAGAGTTTATATCTCATATTACCCTATGACATATTTTTCTTTGAAGAATAAGCAGCGATGTTGTTTATATAGCGTTTGATAAAGAAACTGTAAAACATATCATTTTCTTCAATATTCAAAAATTTTATTGTTTATAATTTTTTAAATTATTTTTCCAAGAAATACTTTGACCTTACCTGTAATATTGCAAACATTAATTCGCATAACTAGACACTGACGAATATCTTACACTCCCCCTTAACGCGATTTTCGTATACAAATTCTATTGTATTTGACAGCCTGCTCAATTTATTATTGTATACGTTTACATATATAATGTATTCGCGGTTATTCACACTATCTGAGTTTCGTATAATTGATACATTTTTGATAGACGTGAGGTACAGTAGTGAGTGAAAAAGTAAGCTTGCATTCGCCTTGACAAAAAATCGGGTTCGGCTGCATTTGGGGGGGGGGGGGGGGGACACTGCTGTTTGTTTTGCGTGAATACGTCTACGTTGACGCGCTCGGATGCCTTGATTATTTTTACGTTCCCGGCACCGCTTCACTCGATCATGTGTGGATTTTACGGGTATCATTGGATTGTTTTTGAGATGCTCTTTCAAACCGTATACAATTTCTGTATTTCGACTTGGCTTTTTTGTCGAGTATAAACCGAAATTGTGTTAAGTTTTCTTAATTTTTTTACATTAAACGCATACAACTTCACCATAACCATGCCACACAAATGTTTTATACACGCAGTCGATTGAACTTGAGGAGAGCTGTCGACTGAAACCTAAACGAGCGTCGTACCTTCTCCTAGTCAAAAGTTATACTACGCGGAATTTATGAGACATGGCGAAACGAACTAAAAATTCCGCACCCCCCACCCCCCCTTCGAACCACGCGATGCTTCGCAGTCCTCACTTAACGTAACGTATTCTTTATCCTTTGGCAATCAACTGGCGTAATTGAATTTTTAATGGAGACAATAGATTGGGTTCTGCAATGCCAAACTCTATCCCCCGATTTGGTTATCATCGGATTTTCTTGATTGCCTCACACTGTGGTTGCAAATTTAAACACGTATTCACCTAAAAAAATTTAACCTATAGTCCCAGTTACCAAATTACATCCTCAGACAACTGGATTAACCCTCGGGGTCTCAATATTTCGTATACTGATATCGAGAACGTAGTTGCAACACAAACGAGTAAGCGGCGTTGGGGCAAACGAGGCAATCCTACACGTTGGCCCCACCTCTCCACTTGTATTGCAGTTAGGGGGTGAGGAGAATGGAGAGGAGAAATTTGTGCGGCCTTTAACGTCGGGGTCTTGAGGGACGATGATGCTGAGACGAGGCGAAAAGGAGCAGTGCCGGAATGTAAGGGCGGGGGAACGGGAGATCACCGAGAAAGCCCGCCGATCAGCGGCTTCGTACGGCACGATTACTACATGCGAAAATCTGGGGATCGGCCTCTCCAAGAATCGAAGCCTGTTCACCTTAGTGGGAGACAAGTAGCCTGACAGCTACATCACCGCGACCCCGATATTTGTTATTGAATTTGGCAGCACTGAGAGAAAATCGAACAAAAGATTTGTTTGTATAGGGCCAAATATGTATTTAGTTGGCCTAACAAAATACATTGTTGAGCAAACAAAATTTCAAAGCAACTAAATTACTCTTGTTCGTCTAATAAAAACGAAATCCGTTAATAAACAAAATCTCTATGTCGGGCCAAAAAAAACTAGACTGTCAACTAAATATTTTGTTGTATCAACTGTGTATATTTGTTTGGCCACTAATTTGATTGCCATCGTTTGAAAATACAGCTCGAGAATTTGTTTGTATTTTTTTGTGACGATTAGGATTGTAACCGTGTTTGTTAGTGCACCTATTGATGCTTAACAATCGTATAAGCACATTAACAAAACAGTGCAACAAGAAACTGACAAGTAAAGCTGTAAAACTTGAAATATTTGTTTGCACACGTTGCCCAATATTTGGAATATATATATATATATATATATATATATATATATATATATATATATATATATATATATATATATATATATATTTATTTATTTATTTTTTTTTGAAAGCTTTCCTGCAACATCAGCTGTCACGTTAGCTGAGAAGACTATGGCGTAGCGCTAGGGTACACGTGGTCTAAATTCGAATATTGGTCGAAAAAGTACAATTTTATATCGACCAAACTGGTTAATACACGAGTAGCCAAACTAATATTTACTTGCACCAAACAAATGTTACAGTTTCGGGCAAGCAAATGAGAACAACAAAATGATTTGTTTTCAGCCAGAAAACATTTCAGTGTCTCTATACATACAAATAATTTGGCCGCACCAAACAAATATTGTTTGATTCAACAAAACCTTTTTCTCAGTGAGGCATTGTTACATTATCGCTGACTAAGAGGAGGTTCAGTGAAGGTCCGCAGTTCTATTGAAGAGTGTGTTTATATTGATAGTTATTTGGAAAATTATGTATAACGAGAGAGATATTATTATAAACGCCTTGGCTACACTTGTAAAGGACGCATGGCGTGTACCATTCGTATAGAAATCTCAACATTACATTTCCGCCTGGCTGAAGGTGTTCTTCTTGTCTGCGGTCTAGAACAGTGGGACAGCTACAGGCGATCCAAGTACGCAAATCGCATGTCTCTTCGCCTCTATGTACAAGGGAATGCACTCACGGGCAGCCTTTATACGGAATCGGAAACTCGCCTCTTGGAAGTTCTCAGCGGCGATCCTGCCATTTAATGGCGTGGAAAATGAAATGTTCCGCCTGCCCCGCGACAGCTTTGAATATACTGCGCGGGTATTTTCGTACTTAAAAATGATTACGAAAACGTCCGTTCCAGCCATTTTCACTTCCAAAAGATACAAATTAGAAACGGAGATTTAAAACAAAATTTGTCTTGGTGCCGCGGTGCCTGTAGTGGTTAGCCTGCTCGCCTCCCATCAAGGTGAACCGAATTCAAGCCCCGCTCGGGTCTCTCCCGGATTTTCGTAAGTGGGAATCGTGTCGGCTAATGCTGCTAGTCGGCGAGTTTTCTCGGGGATCTCCCGTCTCTTTCCTCCTTGCATTCCGGCGCTGCTCCATTCTTCCCTCATTTCACCCTCACTTTCTCTCAAGACCTCGTTGTTAAGAGTCACTCGAATCTCTCAACTCAAATCAAATTTGTCGTATGCGGGATATTTTTTTAATTCAAACTGTACATGTTTTACGTGTTTGAAAGAGCTTTTGAATAAGTTTTTTTCCTTGAAACTGTATACCCACCTCTCGGCGACCTAGCAAGGTGGAATAATTAACAGTTAGCAGTGACTGTAATTCACCAACCTAATGTTTTGTTTATGTAAATGGAGAACATCGACGCAATTAAATACCCTTTAATTATTGTTGCCAAAAACGCTTTAAAGTGCGTAAATTGCAGGTTTTGGGCACATTTTTCACATGAATGTACGACATATTGTTTATCGTGTCAAAGGTACTAAAAACATACGTTACATATGCTCAAACTGTATAAGTCAACGCTTACGAAGATCACATTTGTGAGGAATCTCTGAAGGCGATGGATTTTGTATCAAATTAGATAAAGAGGAATTTCAGTAGAAGTGTACCTAAATAAACTTCACAAGACTCCAAAGGCGAATAGACCTTTTTAGGTTTGTATTTAACTGTGCAATATATTATCCGTATTATTACACTCAAATTCCAAAAAATTATATTGTATAAATTTATAAAAACGTAATACTTTTGTGTGAACCTTTACATAGTAACTGGGCAAATGGGCAAAAGTTGAAGAATTCTGTAGACAAACTTCTTATAATTCTGTGCAGAAATACGATAGGAACTCGAGTAGTAGCTATGTGTTAAAATTTTTCATAACTAATAAAAAACATTTTTTTAACAAACACGTTATCATTTTTATGTACAAATTATGCTATAAGTTAATGAGATAATATTATACCCGAATACATAAAAAAAAAAAATGACGGCATGGCATTCGTGAACTTACAAGTAAAAAACTTTCTCTACATTAAGTTGTTACTGCTCTCAAAATTACATACAAGTTATAAATATTGCCTTATAAACTGAACGTGAGTATGATGAGCTGTACAAAACCAAACGCTAAGAAGAATAGTGAGGTAGGAATTAATTCTGTAGGAATATAATCTACAAAAGAGTAAGTTCAGGATTTGCAAACGGCAAGGGTTGATTCACGCAGTGTGTGTGATTCAACAGGAAATGTAAAACACTTTCAAAAACCGTTGTATGCAAGTTCCTTAAATATGTTGGCATATGGATATACAAAAATCCTTGAGATCGCTATGCTATAAATAACATCTCTTCGTAAACAAATGTGACATCTGCAGTAAATCAAATCCATTGAAATGAGGGTCGTGCAAGTACCACTTCAATTGAATTGAGTGTCGCATATTTACATCACTTATTTATACGTAGAGGCTACGCGCACTCTTAATTTGAATAGTAAAAACCAGTCAACTAAAAACTAGAAATTTTATTTCGACTAATAAGATGTTACCGTCTGGTGAAACAACCGTATGAAGTGGCAGCCAATTCCTCGGTGTAGCTTCCTTTATCGAAACAAACAGTAATTACTAGTTAAAGGCTGTTCACGATAAAGTGAGCACTTTTGAAATCAACCTTGGAAGAAAGTCACCGCTCCTACCTGCACATATTTTAACGAGCGCACTTAGTGACATGCGCCCAGTAAAGTTGGTAACAGTGGATGGGGAGTAGTTCCACGTCTCAACGTCCAATAGAAAGTGTTAGGTAACTATTTGTGACATCTTAAAATATTTTATTGGCTTTCTGTATTTTTTTAATCCATCGAAGTGTAAAAATAAGCAGATCTGTATAATATTTACTTTTCTAATAATTTCAAAATTTCACTCTTCCTACGCACGAATGAAATGATGAGGCCTATGGAAATGTTAATTTTATATAAGGCGGAATAATACACAACGTGCATACTCGTAGATCTTAAGCAAGGCTGTCAAAAGTGCTCATTTTACAGTGAACAGCCTATCATAATCAGTAAACAGCCACTGCTACTTTTGGCGAAGCACTTGTCATTAATTTCACTGATCTTGCCAGTTTCTCGATAACGTCAAATTTTCAAACGTATGGATAATGTGGAGACTTTCAGAGGCGATCAATAGCGAGGGCATGGTATAGGCTCTTCGCGGTTAAATGAGCACTTTTGGAAGCCCTGCTTAAGATCTACTTGTATGTGTGTTGCGTATTTTTCCGCAATATGTAAAATTTACACTGCCCTGGGCCTCGTCATTATATTCATTCGTCGGTCAAATGAAACTTTGAAATTATAAAGAAAACAATACTTTGCAGATCAGTTAATTTTTACACTTCGATGCATTAAAAAAAAAAAAAAAAAAAAAAAAAAAAAAGCGAAAGAAATATTCTGACGTTATCGCAAATAGTTACCTAGCACTTTTTATTCGGCGTTAAGATACGGAACTACTTTATATCCGTCGGTACCAACTTTACTTGGCAAATGTTACTCACTGCGTCCACGTGCGCGCAGGGGCAATGACTTTATCTTCTAAGGTTCATATCTAAACGGCTCACTTTATTGTGAACAGCCTTTAACTGCGGGTGAGCTTCGCTTGTTGTGCCTTAAGGGATTTCCCCGAGTTTCGGAAGTTGCATCACAGCTGTGGCCCCGGGGCCTTCGCGAACACACCCGTCACATTGATAAGCTCCTCGTCGCAGTACCTGCCGGGAAGCTGTGTTAACCCCCTCCCCCCCCCCTACCCGCGGGGCTTCGGGCGAAACAGCCGACGTGAGGCGGGCTGTATACAATGCCGCGCAGTGCCAGTCTGTTCCAGAACTTCACTTCAAATGGCATCCTCGAGGAAGATAAGTCAGATCTCATTAAAACGAACCTCGGCACCAAAAAAAAAAAAACTTCACGATAAAGAACAAAACTTTTCATGCACACCTGGAAGCACATATCTAAGACTGGAATAAGCATTTATCAATTATTCAGATCAGCCGAATCGAAAACAGTATACGTATTTTGGGTGGATAGAGTGGCACGCGTGGAAATTTGTATACCCCTGCTAATCCCATGCCATTCTAATTTCAGCATGCTAAATTTAATATGCACTTACATCGATCACAAAGCAAAATATACTTTCACACGATAAGATTTTAATTTTATATGAGAAAGTCGCCAATAATATACTGGCGTCAAAACTGGACCACACCATTACGTAGTGAGTTTCAAATGATAGAACGTCTACCTGAAAGGTCATGAACAGTCGTATTTACTTACGTAATACATGTGTACGTTAATGAGAGTTGAAACCGCAGTGTACACTTCAATGCGAGACGACGAAAATGTATTTCTGCACATAACGTTTTTCATTTGTCTAAGAGGAATATTCTGTTTCATGAAGAATATCAGTTTGATGTATTTACAACTCTATAAAAAGGATGAACTTACAATTATTGTGTCAATATAAAACATATCCCCCAATGTATGTTACAATATATGTTAGTTAATTCCTCACTCAGAACGAAACGAAATCTAATAGGTCTAAATAGCTTAAAACTGAGTACTGAGGGAAGATTGTGACACTTAAGTAGGAGGTTTTGTAATAAACTGATTTTAATTCACTATCGAATTATTTTTAATGCATTTCGTTTACCTGTTCGGGATAATGTTCTTTCTTTTCATGCTCGAATCATAATCATCTCTACAAAGATTACAGTATTTGTCCCTAAGAAATTTTAATCTTAAAGGGACCGCAAAATTTGGGCATTAACTTCCCTGTAAAATGCCTCCCCAGATATGCCGGGATAAAATTCTTACAAAGGACCAGGTCCCCAAACTTGGAATTAACTGGCAATCTACCCTTGTCCATTTTAACATTGACCTGCATTTTTGCAGTCCCGAGCCTACGATGGACCTCCTTTACCAGACGCCCACAGTCAGCATCACCAAGGGGAGATGGAAAAGGCAGGATATTCCAGATTTTAGTAATGGGTGACTGATCTGACGACCAAGGTAAAGGAGAGAAGGTGGAACT
This sequence comes from Dryococelus australis, assembly GCA_029891345.1. Taxonomy (NCBI): domain Eukaryota; kingdom Metazoa; phylum Arthropoda; class Insecta; order Phasmatodea; family Phasmatidae; genus Dryococelus; species Dryococelus australis. Next base: position 70,341,401 of record CM057006.1, on the reverse strand, counting down.
CCCGTGGAATCATGGAGTGCACTATTAAAACCTACATGTATAAAATCTAGGTCTTGACCTTACTTGGTATCTTTCTGATCCCACTTGGTATGGTTCTGAATGTAAAATATAGTTAAACAGGTCTTAAAATTGTTGTTAAACCTTTCTACCTGATTTCCCTTCTAATAGTAAGAGCTAAAGTTGAAATTTTTAATCGCCCAACTAAAACACATATCCTTGAAGATATTTGAGGTAAAGTAATTAGCATTATTGGTAACAATTTCTACTAGTGCACTAAAAACTTACCAGACCTGATCAGTAATCACTGTCTCTGTAGAATAAGCCTTGAACTTATGAGGGCCAAGAGAATAACAAATTTAAAGAACTTGTTCAATAAAATCAGAATGCACACATTGCTATTTTTTGATAATTCCAGGGGTGTCCTAAAATAGTGAACAACACTCCAAGAAGGCTGTGGAACCTGCGTTACCGCCAGCTCAACGTTTGCGTGCCAAGCCCGTTTACACGTCTCACACATCTCGCACGACCGCATGGAATCCGAAATGTCGCCCTTTAAAGTTACCAGACAAATTGTACTGCGATCTTATTAAAGGTCTTACTGATACCCAAAAAAAAAAGCCCACCAAATACAGAATCATGAAAGTAGAAGAGAACCATTGGCCTTAACAATTCCGGAACAACTATCTTGCGAGCATGTCTGCTTTTGCTAGAGAAATACAAGAGACCACTCTGTGACTGGGTGACCTCCACAAGGAAATGGGATGCTGTGTGTATCTCGTTGCGTTTGCAGTGAAAACGCCTTAGCGGCAGCGGCGGGCCTTCCGCCAAACGGCTGTGTGCAGCGGGTTACTGGTTGAAGAATGTTAGGCGCCAAATAAACGCGCTACTTTGTAATTGGCGGCCTGTTTCCCGCAAAGGATCGAAGTCTTTCGGAAAACTGTAAGATTTGGTTGGTGCAACTAAACATTAGTTTGACTATACGTACATTTAACAGTTTGGGCCGATAAAAAAAAAAAAAATTCCACTTTGACAGAATTTCGAAACTTGATCGTTTGCACCCGAGCACTAATGCCGTAACATTCTCGACTAATGTGACAGCTGATGACACCGGAAAGCTTTTATATAGACGTACTGCAAATATTGATCAAAGTGTGAAAACAAATAATTCAGGTCTTACAGCTTCACTTGTCATTTTCTTGTTGCATTGCATTATTAATGTGTTTATACGATTGTCAAGCATCAATAGATGCACTAACAAACACGGGTTTGTTAGTTATTACAGTTAGGGTAGTAATACCCTAATTGTCACAGAAAATACAAACAAACTCTCCAGTTGTATTTTCGAACAAAGGCAGTCAAATGAGTGGCAAAACAAATATGTACAGTTGATTCAACAAAATATCTAGTTCATAGTCTAATTTTTTTGGCCCAACACAGAGATTTTGTTTATTCAAACCTATGTTTTGTTAGATGATCAAATGAAATTTTTTTGCTTTTCAAAATTTGTCTGCCCGACAATATATTTTGCTAGGGCAACTGAATACTGAATATATATATTTGGCCCTATACAAACTAATATTTTGTTAGATTTTCTCTCAGTGAGGAAAATGATCTCTTACGCCTTCCTTTCATTTGGAAAGTAGATTACAAAGTTGAACGAGTCTACTGTTACAGTAGTCAACACATCAATTTCTCAAACATTACTAAAAACTCAAAGAGCTTCGAGTGTTACTTCCTTGATTATACACTACCACCTTAAAATTAAGATTATAATATGCAAGCAATCACCGTTATGGATTCCTGTCTTTCCACTCGTGTTAAAATCCAATATATATATATATATATATATATATATATATATATATATATATATATATATATATATATATATATATATATATATATATATATATATATATATATATATATATATATATATATATATATATATATATATATATATATATACACACACACACACACACACACTGTAAAACACCTGAATTCAGAAATTTATGCATTTATATTTCGTAATCTCTTTTAATAAACCTCATATGCCAAAAATTCAAGTAGCCATTTTATGGATAGGTTCTATTAATGCGCACAAAGTATTAAGAAATTTGTTAGGACACCGTTGATGAGAAAAATTGTGTACTCATAAGTTTACGAATATTTCTGGATAATATTTTAAACCAGTACTTTAACGTGATTTCGCGTAAAAATTTTCTAACAGCGAGTGTAGGCGGCTACTTTCAGTGCAAACCTCCTCTCACAGATATCTGACAGCGGCAATAATCTGACGATTCACAATAACAGTTGGCCAATAGTATAATCGTATGATTTTGAAATAAACCTTGTTAATAAAATACCTTTGTACGATGTATTTTATTTCACCGCCGGGGAAAGATAATCATACTAGTGTTAATAACTACGGTTAGTAAGAAATAATTTGTTGACTGCATGACGATAGTAAATAGTATCAGTCTCATTATCGGATAAACTGAACGAAATATTACACTTTCCGTAACTATTAAGCATTACGCGTACGAATATAATTAGCAAACAATAATGCGATACTTGAGTGTGTTTTATTTTAATGCGATCCTGAGTAGTTATTTTGATGAAAAATAATAGTCACTGAAGTATAATGTATTAACTAATTTTGGAAGAAAAGACTTTTTGGCAGTTGGGTTATAGATTTAAAAATAAAATACCGTGGTTTTCAAAATATGACACTGTATTATTTTTATGGGAAATCGGAAATAAAAAAACAATTTTCAATTAAATATTTATATTTTTATATTATGCTTACCAAATACGCACATAATTATTTAGAATACATATTTTTCTTCAAATTAATTTATCGAATATATACATTTTCTTAATATAATATGAAATTTTAATAATAATATTTTGTAAAGGTGTCTGTCGTTTCAGTGGTGTAAAGATTATACTTGAATAAATAAAACAATAGTTGAAGACTGCCAGACTCCTTAATCTGGAGAGGTATGGAAGCTCTCATAATATTGTGTAGCTAGATTAGGAAAAATCTTTAGCCTAGCCCGGCATGAACACGTCAATTTTAGTGTGCGAAGCTATATATATAGTTTCGCACACTAAAATAAGAATTTCATCTCCTATAAATACTCGTATCTAGAGCCATGGTGAAAACAGTAAAATTTAATAAACAAACCAACAGTCAAACAAAACCAACATTCGAATGTCTCAACTCGACATGGGCAAAATTTATGCAGCTTGGCTTAACACTGGATTTAAATACTAACGAAATTTATTTATTTAATAATAACTTAAAATAATTTAAAGTATCTTCCCGTTACAGTTAAATTTTACAGCATTGTATTGTCTATATCACATAATATAATTTAAACCCCTCATTAACAGTATGCTCAACCATATATCATTCATCTATAAGCTACGACCCTAAACCAATTTATTTGTGGCTATGACCGTAAGGCGTAAGCATAAGAGTATGTTCAAACAGAAACAAAACTCACACTGCTGGAATGTGCTTTTTGTTTGCATATGTCTGTTATATATCTGAAACCAATTATTAAACATATTTTGAATAAATGTTATCACTCTGTAACTATATCATTACAGAACGTAGCAAACCACACAAGAAACCGAAACAATTACATCACTTAAATAATTAACTTTCCCGTTCCAATAAAAATTAGAATTAACATTTTTTTAGAGATTTGCAGATAACGGAAACAAGAAAATTAGTAGTACGTCAGTAAACTTAAAGTTAGAATGACTGAAGAAAAAATGCAACGTGTAAAATGTAAATCTGCATGTACATTGTTTGTACATTCATATGAAACAGTTGTAAAATATCTTATACAATGGAAAAAATACTAGGCGAAGCAGTGAATGGGGTGAAGTGATTTGGGTGGCTGTTAACACTGGGGTCTTGAGAACTGATGAGGGTGAAGCGAGTTGGGTGTGGAGCAAAGGAGGAACGCAAGGGTGGGGGAAACACGAATCCCCCTAGAAAGCCCGCCGACCAGCGACATCGGCCGGCACGATTCCCACATGCGAAAATACGTGAGCCACCCCGCCGGGTCCCCTGAGTTTGTAGTCAGGTAATCTAACCACTGAACCACCATGGCCCCTCGAAGCAGTGCAAAATGTTAATATCACAACAACAGGGAATATGTGATATTATTTTTTGTATCAGTGAAAAAATGTACATAAACATGTTCATTTACAATTGCTATGTCAGTGTCAATTTTATTGTCGATGAGAAAAATTCTCAAATGCTGCACTTTATTTTCTGCAGTATAGTGCTTATAGTTTTGTAATATTAGGTGAAAAATCAATAATTCAAAACAAAAGATTGTTAAATAATTAAAGCTAAGTTTACTTGGACGAAGGGTTAAAAAATATTTCTTGTAATTGTAAAAATACACCATCTTGGTGGATGTGCGGGGGATGGGGTGATTTTACTGCCACATACACTTGTGTGAAATCGCACAAAATATTTTACAGCGTGGAGTAGAAACTCATCTATAAAAATTTTGTAATAATCGCATCGTTACATTTGGCCAAACAAAATTGTTTCCTACAGTTATGCTTCAGAAACCACTGTTTTAAAACAAGATGTACGACTTTATAACACGGCGTCGAAGACGATAGAATAAAAATACGTTTTTCTTGTGAAACTTAAAGTTTTGTATTTAAGTAATTCGACATCATTATTTACTGCGTCGAGGGCGGAAATATGAGTGGCAGTAGGTTCAGCCCTTTCTAGTTGGTGCGATTTATATCAGCAGGGACGCGTGGTGACGTCGATTAAACCCACACGGCTGTCGAAGCTTGATCCGAGATTGCGTTCGTTAACCGGCGTGGTTGTAAGCAGCACCTGATCCTGACATGGAAAAACACGCGGTTGCCTGCTCGGATATTTACTCGCAAATGAACCTTGCTCTGAAGTGCCTCCGACCAGAGCGTATCTTACGTGTCGGCGGTATAGGAGTGCAGGAGCACTAAGGACGACGCAAGGCCGAGCATCACATTCATCGTCGCCTCTACGCCGGTGTGGAATTTTTTCCTGTCGGTAACTCGCCTTTATAGGCTGTTCACGGTAAAATGAGCACTTTTGAAAGACCTGCTTAAGATCTACTTCTGTACATGTTGTGTGTTCTTCCGCCTTATGTAAAATTAACATTGCCATGGGCTTCATCACTTTATTCATGTATCGATCAAGTGAAACTGTGAAATTGTTAGGAAAGTAAATATTGTAAAAATATGCTCATGTTTACACTTCGATGCATTAAAAAATACACAAAGCGAGATAAATTCTTTAAGTTATTACAAATCTTTACCTAACATTGTTTTTGACGTTAATATGTGGAACTACTTTCCCGTCTATAAATGCCAACTTTATTGGGTACACATCACTCATTGCGCCCGTTAAAATATATGCAGGTAGGGGCAGTAACTTTTCTCTAAGGTTGATTTCAAAAGTGCTCACTTTATTGTGAACAGCCTTTTGCAAGACTGTCAGAAATGACTTTGTACTTTTACTACATTAAAATAAAGATAAGAAAGGATGTGTTTTGCATATCTGCGCTGTATTAATTATCTTGAGCACTGTTAAAATAATTCCGACGTTATAACGAAGAATGCTTGAAAATATTACCCAGAACTCATAAATTTACTAACGCGTTGCTTTTCAAGTAATGGACTTTCGTAAATGTAGCACAACTTTTCCTGATTTCATGGAAACTCTAAGCAAATTGACAAAGAAACTGTACTTTATATTAGGTTAAAAAAGGTATTACGAAAAAAATCTTTAACTTTCGATTATACACCTCACAATATGTTTGGAATATTGTGCGATAAGGCAGCTTGTGTGGTAAGTGTTATGAGTATATCAAAATGCCGATTCGAGCGCAGCCTCCAGTTATCAGAAAACCAACGGTAAATGAAATTCTCGAGCCATCAGAAAAACATCAGAAAAAATTCCTCAAAATTTTCTGATCCAAAACATCAACTGCCGATTCGAGCGCAGCCGCAAAAAAAGTGACTAAAAAAAGTTGCGTTTGGATGCATCAGCAAAAATACGCGTAAAAAGTTGAATTTGGTTTGATCGTAGTCATTAAAAAAAAAGTTGTGTTAAACTTTGCGTTGAGTGCATCTGCAAAAATACGCGCAAAAAGTTGTGTTTGGGAGCAGCCGCAAAAAAGTGACTACAAAAAGTTGCGTTTGGGAGCAGTTGCAAAAAGTGACTACAAAAAGTTGGGTTTGGGAGCAGCCGCAAAAAAAGTGACTACAAAAAGTTGCGTTTGGGAGCAGAAGCAAACAAAAAAAGACGGCTCAAGAAATTTGAATGCGTAAAAATAAAATGTTGTATATAATAAAGATGGTCGCAAATAAAAATCAACTGATGTCTAATATGATGACGACCATGGCCAAGAAAAAGGCTAATGCAACTGGTAATGTTTGGAAAGAATATCAATTTAAGAAAGACGTTTTTGCTGAAAGAAAGAAGAATAAATCTCAAGAGAAGCATGTCAAGTGTAAAACTTGTAAACACTTTTACAAACCGTCTCTCATAAGAAGTCACATGAGAAGTAAAATTCATAAGTACACACCCATATTCAGTGTAGAAGAAATCGAAACAGCATTTCAAAGTAGGATCAAGACTTATGCTGTAAAGAATGTGAATGCATACAAATACCCAAAGCATTTCCTAAACGATGTAAAAGTAACTGTCACGGGACTAATTAGTAAACATTTAAAATCACTCAAAGTGAACATGAAATTCTTCACTGAGTACAAAAGGGGAATTGGTGAGAATATTGAATATGTAGAAAGCTCCTTTAAAACAAAGAACGAAATTATACTGAAATCGACTGATCTGGAAGAATATTATACCAACAGCATATCGAAAATCACAGCTGAGATGAGGGCTTTCGAAGTAAAGGGATCTCAGTGGGTACTCAACAGAATATTTAAACTAGAACTACGAATAAATAAATATGTACTATTCAAGGGCAGTTATTGTGTTGATCTCCCAGAAAAAATCAAAGCTAAGCAGGCGGTAATTAATGTTAAGAACAATGATCAAAAATGTTTTTTGTAGTTTGTTCTATCTTCATTGCATCAAGTCCAAAAAGACCCTCAAAGAGTGAATAAATTCATAGCTTACGAACATGAGTTTGATGATGCACTTAAGGGCTTGGAATTTCCAATGAAATTGGATAGCATACCAACCTTTGAGAAGAGAAGTGGAATTTCTATTCATGTATACGCATACGAAGAAGAAGATGGCAGTAAGAAATATATAATCTGTCCATTAAAAACAACACAAAAATAAGATGGATAAGCACATAAACCTACTCTATATCAAAGACGAAACGAACGACCATTACTGCTGGATAAAAAGTCTTTTGAGACTTATCGCATCACAAGTAACAAATAATGGTCACAAAATATTTATCTGCGATAGATGTTTGCATAATTTCTACTCTGTAAATAAGCTAAAACATCACGAACAAGACTGTCGAGATCACGATGGAGTTAGAGTTGAACTACCATCTAAAGGAAAAAATTACATATTAAGATTTAAAAACCAAAATCATTCTTTGAGAGTTCCATTTGTGATATATACTGATTTTGAATGTTTGTTGACTAAAATTTACACTTTCCAACCAAACCCCGACGAATGTTACACGAAACCATACCAAAAGCACGAGCCTATTAGCTTCTGTTACTATGTAAAATACGAACATGGATACTATAAACCACCAGTAACTTATAAAGGAACTGATGCATCTAGTGTATTCGTTAAAATGCTAATTGAAGAAGCAAAGTCTATTGGTGATATATACACAATTGAAAAACCAATGCTTCCACTAACTCAGCAAGAACAAATTGTTTATGATACAGATACCTACTGTCATATATGTGAGAAGTCTTTGAATGGTGATTCTGTGAGAGATCATGATCATCTTACGGGGAAATTTAGAGGAGCTGCACACAGAGATTGTAACTTATCGTATAGAAATCCATGTTTTGTCCCAGTGTTTATACACAATCTATCTGGTTATGACACACATTTATTCATAAGAAATATTGATGCCAATATCGATGCCAATACATCGATGAAAATAAAATTGATCTAATTCCCAACAACAAAGAAAAATATATTTATTTTACAAAACATGTTTGTGAAAGTATAAATCTTAGATTTATTGACTCATTTAAATTTATGGCTAGTAATATCGATAAACTCTCTAGCAACCATTCCAGAAGCCAATTCCAAGAAACGTGTAAGCATTTTTCCAATGAACTTCTTGACTTTGTTACAAGAAAAGGTGTTTACCCATATGACTACATGGATAGTGTTGAAAAATTTTGTGAGACATCTCTTCCATCCAAAGGTGCATTTTAAAACAAACTCAATAAATGCGGCATTAGAGACAAAGATGACGAATTTACAAGAAAGGTGTGGGAAAAATTCAACATAAAACCTCTAAGAGAGTACACAGAACTATATAACAAATCTGATGTATTGATATTGTCTGATATAATGGAAAATTTTAGAGATGTGTGTCTCAAAACATATGAGCTAGATCCAGCATGGTATTTCACAGCCCAGGGTTAGCGTGGGATGCTATGCTCAAACATACTAAAATAGAACTAGAATTATTAACAGATTACGACATCGGTGTTCGTGGTGGAATTTCACAATGTTGTAAGCGATATGCTAAAGCAAATAATAAATACATGAGTGCTTAAGATAGTAGAAAAGAAATCTTTTATCTTTTATATCTGGATGCCAATAACTTATATGGATGGGCTATGAGCCAGTATTTACCCTATGGTGGGTTTAAGTGGGGAAATACAAATATAGATGTAACAAAAATAGGAGATGATTCTAGCAAAGGTTATATATTGGAAGTTGATTTGGAATACACACATGAACTACACAATCTCCACAAAGATCTGCCATTGGCACCAGAGAATAAAATACTAGAAGGTTCAAAAAATCCCAATCTCTTGACTAATCTGGATGGTAAAGAAAAATATGTATTACACTATGTAAATCTCAAGCTATGTCTATCTCTCGGAATGAAGTTGAAAAAGAACCATAGAGTTCTGGAGTTTGATCAATCAGATTGGCTCAAGTCCTATATTGATCTAAACACAAATATGCGAACAAAGTCTACAAATGACTTTAAAAAAGATTTCTACAAGCTAATGAACAATTCCGTTTTTGGAAAAACAATGCAGAATATTAGAAACAGAGTGGATATATGGTTGTGCACAAGTTCTAAGCAAATGGATAAACTAGTGGCTAAACCAAACTTTAATCATAGAACTATATTTACTAACTCTCTGGTTGCAGTTCATATGATTAAAATAAAACTGTGCTTTAAAAAACCCATTTATGTTGGAATGAGTATACTTGATCTATCTAAAGTCTTAATGTATGCTTTTCACTATAACGTAATGAAACCAAAGTATGGGGAAAATATTGAACTGTGCTATCAAGATACTGATTCATACATCTATTATATAAAAACACCAGACTTCTACAGTGACATGAAAGAAATGGTCTATAATTTTGATACTTCTGATTATAAAAAAGATCATCCATATGGTATACCGTTAGTTAACAAAAATATTATTGGCAAAATGAAAGCTGAATGTAATGGAAAAATAATGGAAGAATTTATTGGTTTGAAATCGAAATTGTGTGCAATAAATGTGGAAGGTGGTGTAAAGAAAAGACCAAAGGGTATGAAAAACATTGTAGTCAGAAATGAGATTAGTTTTGGTGACTACAGAAAGTGTTTGTTTGGTAAAAAAGTGTTGTACAAAAGTATGAATCTTATTAGAAGTAAGAAACATGAACTCTATACGATTGAGATGAGAAAAAAAGCATTAAGTCCCGAAGATAATAAAATATTTATTCTTAAAGATGGCATTAATACACTACCATGGGGACACTACAAAATTGAAAAATAGTGATACTATGAAAGAGCAGTTGCCCATCACGAAGCGCGAGTCGCCTTATCGCTGATATCGTGTGTGAGCTTAAAGGAAAGCATATGTATAACCAAACGCAATCGCTCATCGACATTGTGAGCAACAAGCTTATCTATGGTGGTAAAAAGGTGTATATGATTATCGATGAAGTGATAATCCGTGGTTCAAAGCGAAAGACATTGCGAGAATATTCGAGTATGCGAATCCGCGAGAAGCAATCAGAGAACATGTTAGAGAAAAGCATAGGCAATCATACGCGGATATAGGGAGGAGCGAATCCCTCCTCCCTTTGAATATGGAGCCACACGTCACATTTATCAATGAACCAGGCTTGCACGCATTGATGATGAAATCAAAGATGGCAGCGGCTGAAAAATTCCAGGATTGGGTGTATGACGAAGTACTACCGTCCATACGCTAATACGGCGAATACAAGATTGAGCAAAAATACAAGCCGCTACTGGATGATCTGAATAAGAAACTTACAGATGCTAACAACATTATCGATAAATGTGCGCTACCGCCAATGGAAGATATCGGTAAACATCATTGGTTCGTTCTCATCCACACTGGCGGTATCTGTTACTATGTCATCAAATGCCAAATGCGTATAGTACGTGCATGTATTGATGAGGTAAGATAAGAATACCCCCAATATGCAAGTGCTTCTTTTTCTCATCAACGTTAATCCCGTAATGCTGTATAACCTTATGAAAGAGCTGTTGCCCATTAAAGCTGTGGGTAACTGCTTCATCATGGAGATGAATCAAGATGACTTGATTGACAGTATCGTACATATAAAGTCGTTTGCGAGCTTAAAGGAACGTCATCAGACGATCGACTTGGAGTAAGAATTTCGAGATAACATCTCGAAATGTATCGCAGCTATGTAATCGCCCAGTACAAAGTACATCGCGACTTTGAGTTTTAAAATTGTTCGTGTATTATGTGTAAGCCTGTAAGAGTTTAACAAAATGCAATCGCTCATCGACATCGTGAAAGGTAAACTGGTCTACGACTGTAAGACAGTCTATGTGATCATCGACGAAGAAGAAAATCCGTAGTTTAAAGCGAAGGACGTTGCGAAGATACTTGGGTATGCCGATCTGAAAAAGGCGATGCGATTGAATGTAACAAAGAAGTACAAGAAGCCATTGTCGCAGATAAGGTGGGTGACTCGAGTCACCCACCTTAAGAATGCACAACCGCAAATGGTTTTTATTTCAGAGCCCAGGTTGTACAAGTTGATATGCTCGTCTAGACTACCTGTTGTTACAGAGTTTAAGCAGTGGGTCTTTGAAGAAGTGCTACCGTCCATATGCAAATACGCGAATACAAGTTAGAACAAAAGTACAAACTGCTACTGGATGACTTGAATAAGAAGATTACAGTGGCTAAAGATGTTATCGATAAATGTGCACTATCACTTACTAGTAATTTCAATAAGCATCACCAGTTTGTGCACATTTACCTCGGCGGAATCGACTACTATGGCATCAGATGTCAAAAGCGACTGGTGAGTGTACGACTCGATGTGATTAGGCAAGAGTACTCCGATATGTAAGTGCTACTATCTCTCGATAACGTCAATTATGTAATGCTATACAACCTCATGAAAGAGCATTTGCCCATCACGTCGATAGGCAACTGTTCCAGCACGACGATGAGTCGTGCTGACCTGATTGCTGATATCGTGCACATAAAATCGTTTGCGAGCTTAAAGGAAAGCATAAGAAAATGCAATCGTAAACAACAAGCTTATCTACGGTGGTAAAAAGGTGTATCGACTAAGAGATTAATCCGTGGTTCAAAGCGAAAGACATTGCAGAAATACTCGAGTATGCGAATACAAAACAGGCAGTGATACTAAACGACGACGGCGACGATAGGGAAATCCTTCAAAACTTGCGTACACAAAGGGAGTCTGTGCTACAGACCCCCTTTAATTCCCATCCCCACATGGTTTTTTCAGATCCTATTAAAAACACTCTTATAGCACTATAAAAGAAAAATTATATAACAGTAAATGTTTTTAATGGATAACCATCCATTAAAAACTAATAACCATACATGTTTGCATACTATTGGGCTTCGGTGATTCTTTCACTTTTAACATCATAAATTAGGTTTCTTTGGCTTACTAGTACCATATTACAAATAGTTGTAGCCGATATTGGTTTATTAAAATCAACTGTAAGTTTCGGATTAGTTCGATCTTTTACAATAGCGGTTTTTCTGTAAGAACAATCAATAACATACAATGGTCTTCTCCCACTAAATGAAGCACAGTTGAAGCACAGTTCATTATTACGATAAGGGGTATCTAGATTAGTCTTTGAATTTCTAAAATCATTGTAAGCAATATACATCTTATCGAAAATGTTATCATCAATGTTTAAATTACAATTCTCTTTGGAAAACACTTCATTCCGCCCATTCTTAATAGAAATATTTTTGACAAAACAAGAGTTAAAAAACATTGAACCATGTGTGAATTGCCCAGGATCATCTTTTCTGCTGTGCTGAAAACCAACGATGACAAAGTCTGGCATATCGAATTGGATCGAGTTGAAATGATCTTTTATATCAAACTGAAATGAGTTTGCATTAGTAGGTAATGGTTTTTCAAGACATTGCCAATAATTAAAACCAATTGGAATTTTGGGGTGTTTGTATAATTTTGCTTTAATTTAGTCTCCATAAATAGGATCGTATTGAACAATTAGCCACAGAAGTTCCAATTTCTCAATAACAATTTTACCAGCATCTGGTATATTATCTACATCATCAGAACCATCTGTTTTCTTTGGGGGTCTTCTGTAAAGCGAAACATCATCATTAGAATTTTGAATGAATGTGATCTTATACCCACCTTTCCAAAATATTACATTACAATCTCTCATAAACCCAAACAAATATCTTAATGGATAGGTAATTTCGTTACACTTATCTCTCCTAACATATTTACCTAGTGCTATCCCCGACATTTGGAAGTATACTGATTCTGATTCCGAACCTAGCAATGTTTGCATCATTGTTGAAGTGATGCCAGGGTTGTTAATACTTTCGATTATACAACCATGTTTAGAGATCTCTATTCTTGAGAGCTGGAATGGGAAGAAATTCTCCCAAAGATCAATAGTTGAAGTTTTTTCATAATCTGCATTTGTATCTCTTTTAGTTAGCTTATTCTGTTGGTATACATAAGCTTCATTCGGATGTGAAAATGCATCGCCAATAGGAATGTCAAACTCAATGCACTTATTGTATCCATTCAAATTATTTTTTGTTTGGTCATTTGGCGGAAATGACTGACGCTCATAACTTTCAATTTTTTGTTGATCCATTTATTATATTTAAAAAAATTTCTTAAACAACTTAATTTTTCTTATCAACCCAAGAATTATGACTACTATCAAAATCTAACCATTTAATTAGCAGCTTATTTTCACACATTTGAGACAGTATACATTTAAGTTATCATTGTTCATTTTATTTATATATATAATAAATGAGACAACAAAAAATTGTAAACAATATAGAGAAGAATATAGAGAGAAGAAGATAGCTAATTGAAAAGTTTAAAACATTTAGAAAATTTCGCCAAGATGAATATGATAAAAATAATAAACACGATCAACCATTGATACATGCGATAGAAGATTTGGGACAAAAATTGGACACGTAACAAATGAGAATAAGAACTTAATAAAAGAACTTGTTCCATTTGCTGTTAAGAATTTAGACTACCCACAGACACCAACAGAAACATCTTTTGAAAGAAAACTGTTTGTAAAATAGGCACCGATGAACGCTATGACAATGACATTAAACGAATTGGTGATGACGATGAACGCTATGGCGATGAACGCTATAATGATGGCATTAAATGCATTGACGATGACGATGAATGCTATGATGACGAACGCTATGAAGAAGTGTTGGGGCGTTTGAAAACTGTTATCTCACAGTTAACTAACTACAAAACAAAATTTATTGATAAGAAAATGGCCGATTTCTTAATTGACTACAAAGACGATGTTTTTGGACTAAAGGCTGATAAAGGTAGATTGTATATTGGTGATAGCGAAGTAACATACTTCAATGACAAATTTACTGTAAAAGGCCGAACATACACTGGAACTGATGGTTTGATGAAATTACTAACTAGTAAGAAAGTAACAGAAAGTGACTACACTGCAACCGACTATTAACACTATAGTTGTATCCTAGCAGATACAAACACAGTTTTTCAAAACAATCATCCAAACTTGGGAACTCCCAAATCGAGTGAAGGGAATAAATGGAAAATTATTGTCAAACCTATTTACGATTCGATTAAAAAGAAATGTCGCTCACCTAAAAAAGGGAAAGGTATAAAGAAGTATACAGACTATCCCAAAGAATACATATGGATGGATGATGTTAGGTAGCTTATTGATCGAATTCTCGTTATTTATGGCGAGGAGAATGCTGGAAATGATAACTATTACAATGAAAAAGTTGGAATAATGAATATGCTCAACAGCAAGTTTAGTGACTTTGTTGTGAATAATCCAAAAGGCATACCATATCTGATACGAATGTAAAACACAATACCACATACTTTTGTGGGAGTCGGAGTAGCACGGAAAAGGGTTACGCAATTGCATAACAAATTCACTACCTTTTGAGTTGCATGCACCCGGTTATCAGTACTTAGGTCCGGGTACAAAACTAAAAGAGAGAATTTAGCGTGGTGATAAACCCATTAATCCACTAGATGCAGCTGCAATGGAACATGATATAGCTTATCATCATCATAAAGATCTAGCTGAAAGGCATGTAGCTGACCAAGAACTAGAAAAGAAAGCGTTCAAAAGATTGTTAAGTTCAGATGCACTACATGTATAAAACTTTTGAACTATACGCTGATGATATGATATATTTAAAAATACCAAAATCCCACAATGTACCCGAGGTACAATTGTGTTTATTGAAATAGCTATGGTATATGAATACATTAAAAAATATCAGATTATGTTAGTTTTTAATGGAAACACTTCCATTAAAAACAAAACTTACCTATAATCTAAGAATTTAAAAAGTCTTTAATTTTATTATGGTACTTGCCAATATTTAACTTACGAGTCATATCTATTGCAAAATAAAACCATATTCATTATTCCAACATTTTGAACAAGTCTCCCTAAATTTCTCAAATGACATATCACCACCAACAAAATCACTATGAATATGTTTAATATTTGTATGGTCTTGCCTGAATATGCAAAGAAGAATAGCATTATCTCATATAAGCTGCTTAGGTACTTTTGAGTATGTCTGAGCTAAATAGAAACAATCAATATCTTTGTGTCTACCGCGAGTAAAGTAATATCTTACCATATTTTGGTTTTCAAGTATGATATCATCGAAAACAACTACAGACTCTTTATGACATTCATTTACATCAACCATTTCTTCATTTAATGGAGAGAAGTATTCTTTCGGTTCATTAAATAATTTTGATGCTACATCTATATCTTTCTTTAAATTGATATATTTTGGTTGGTCCAGACTTTTTGAACATACATAGAGAGTACCAAAGTCCAACCATCCCTGAGCATATATAAAATTATCTATCATAAGTGTAGTTTTTCCACTGTTACTAGGACCCACTATCAAACATCTAATATTATTAGGTAATAATTCACCATGACGTTTTGTCGATACAGTCTTGTCTGATTTTTTTATTTTAATATCCCATTCTACATGTTTCTTGCTCATTTATTAATAGATTTTTTTTAAATAATATAATAAATGAGTAAAGTATTCAAACTAACAGACAACAAATCAATGTTGAAGAAGAGACTACATTACCGTTCAGAGATAGAGGGACACTCACTGTCTTTAGTTCAGTTATATACTAATTATTTAACGCATAACATTATCTCTGGTAGAAATAAGCTATATTTTGTGGGCCAGAATTATATGGAATCAGCAATTGATATTCTAGTTGGTCAATATAGCTTAAAAAATCTTGAAAAAACTATAAAAGCAGTTTTTTTCAGTTAGTGTAGATTCAATGGGTGGGAAAGAAAATGATATATCTTTCGAGCTGGATAAAATAACAAACAGTGTGAAAGTAAAATGTACGCTTAAATTACAGTTGGGAAAACGGGGTTCAATAGAAAAACTTTTGGGTTTCGTAGAAAATAAAACTCTGAAAGCAAATGTGGACCATTATGGCGATACAATTCCAAAATTTGCTCCATTGTAAACAATAAATATACACTGTAATATAGCAAATGGTATGATATTAAAACATGATGAAAATAATCATAGAGAAACTAGCATAATTGCCACTTTTAAACCAAGAACAACATTTGGATTTGGCGACACGGTCTATTACGAACCAGCTTATCCATTATTTTTTCCAGTGCAAACAAATCAAGTTAATGAAATAATAGTTGAAATTAAGGATGAAAATTTAAGTTAATTAACTTTGATTTGTCCGAAAGAACAGTGGTATTAGAGATGAGACCGTAGATATTTTTGTTTTGGTTGGAAGTAGTCATATTATATATTAACGTTAATAGTTTTTAAACTATTAAAGTTTCATGTGATAAAGATGAATAATATTTCTATAGAAAGTGCAATGAAAGATTTAGAAAATGAATTCAATGTTTCGGCTACTTTGATATGTCGAATTTTGAGATGTGTATCTAAATTTTTAATTAGACTATGTTGTAGCTCATTGCCGAAGTCAGAGCGATAATTGTGTTTTAATGATTGGATAACCATTAAAACTTTATAGAGATATGAGCACAAATAAAAATCAACTGATGTCTAGTTATACGACGACGATCATTTACTCTTTAAAAAACCGAATAGAATGCATTTGTTTAACACCACAATTCACCATTTCATCATATGCAAAACTTATGCCTCCACGATTAACATCATCTAAAACTTTTTCACTGAAAATCTGAACATATCTGTCTGGTAAGGTTACTTTAAAATTTCCAGAAGTAATTACCACTTTGTATCCATACCGTGTGTCATTTATTTCAGTATGGTTTATGGGATAGGACTGTCCAATTGTAAGTTCGGAAAGTTTCTTAAATTGTTTGGCTCCATTTAATACATTTAGCAACTGATCCATCTTTATTATATACAACATTTTATTTTTTACACATTCAAATTTCTTGAGCCACTCCTTTTTTTGCAACTGCTCCCAAACGCAACTTTTTACGCGTATTTTTGCAGATGCACTCAAACGCAAAGTTTAATGCAACTTTTTTTCTAAAGACTACGATCTAACCAAACGCAACTTTTGTAGTCACTTTTCTGCAGTTGCTTCCAGACGCAACTTTCGTAGTCACTTATTTGCGGTTTTATGCAAACGCAACTTTTTGTAGTCACTTTTTGCGGCCGCGCTTGAATCGGCAGTTGATGTTTTGGATCAGAAAATTGAGAGGATTTTTTTTCTGGTGGTTTTCCGATGGCTTGAGAATTTAATTTACTGTTGGTTTTCTAATAACTGTGGGCTGCGCTCGAATCGGCATTTTGATACTACTGTTATGCAGCTCATTTGTGATCAACAGAGAGCGTAGTAACTCATTAAAAATGCCTGAAACAAGTTGTAAACGGCAGTTTACAATCGTCCTCAACCTCCAGAAACACTTACAGATCGCATACAACCTTCCCAGATAGAATGGGACCTTCTTCTGGAAGATTTCATCATCGTATTGGTTACACGCATACCGCGGTGCGTTAGGGTCCTATACACTGCACGTGGAGGCTAACACGGTACTAAGCTGCAGTGGGAAGAAAGAAACCCTCCATAGTTAGAGACACCATTACATTAATTTTTTTGTTCTTTAGTGTTTGTCTGCAATATTGGGAAAATATAATTTTTGTTATAAACACTTTCAATTGCAAGTTTTGTATCGGTATCGTTGGGAACTTCTCATTGCTCTGCTTTGTACATTAGACATTCCATAATTTTACTGTCTTTATTTAAATTCCAGACATTTTGTGAGGTGTGTATAAATAGTTAATAAATATATATACATATATTGTCCCAAGGAGATTGTATGCAAGCGGGAAGGTACACACAAAACACACACACACACACACACACACACACATATATATATATTCCCGCTTGCATACGATCTCCTCGGGACAATGTATGGTAAAGGTTGTCCACAGTAAAGTGAGAACTTCTGAAATAATTTTTTGGAAAAATGTAACTGACCTTGCCCACACGTATTTTAAAGGACACACAAACTAGCATGCACCCAGTGAATTTAGTAACGACAGTTCCTTACCGTAAAGTAGAATTGAAATCGTTAGGTAAACATTTGTGAATACATCAGTATTTTATTTTTTTATATATATTTTTTAAGTGTACATATGTAAGAATTAACAAATTCGTTAAATACACCGGGCTGTGATGAAAAAAAAAAATGGTTCGAAATTTAATTACTGATTCCAGTGTATTTTTGCGCTGATTAGAGGAAAAAGAGTAAAAAAAAAAAAAAATTCCATGACATACCATTTTGCACAAAATGCAATTTTCAGATTTGCCATTGCAAGTATCACTGCTGCTAATAACGAATTAAATTTTGCCTTTGGATTACTTCCCATACATTAGAAAATATGAACCACATTGTTTGCTACAGAATACCGAATTCACTAGGGCAAAAATGATTTTGTACATCTACATATCACAAGGGTCTTATGTAACTCTAAAACATAACATTTCACTGAACTTACTGATGTTAATACTTCGTCCCGTAGATATTCTGGCGACACCATTAGGAACTATTTGAGACGTGCCTCTTTAGTGTGAGAGTGCGTTCATTGTTTATGTTTGACGGGAGGATACGTGGAAAGAAGGGGGTTTCCCCGACGCGTAATCCAAAAATCCCCTTTAACCACCCCTCCACTACCCTCCATCAAATATTTTCATTATGTTCCCTGCATTCGAACCGTATGATTCGTTTCGCTTCTGCGTGCTCCGACGGGAAAGTTTTTTTAAAATTCTTTTTGTGTAAGAAAGAACGAAATGGCTGGAAGTGGTTGCAAGAATTCTCCTGACAGATTTCGCTGTATTTGTAGGGAGTTTATTGTACTAAATAAACAGCATAGAAACATTACATACTTTGTTAATAGAGTGTATTTTGCTTATTTTGGAGTGAGACTTGGAGACCAAGATAAAACGAGGGGCCCCCACCTAATGTTTGCTCTGTTTGTGTGGAGGAACTTCGATAGTGGTCAAAGAATTCTCCTGACAGATTTCGCGGTATTTGTAGGGAGTTTATTGTACTAAATAAACAGCATAGAAACATTACATACTTTGTTAATAAAGTGTATTTTGCTTATTTTGGAGTGAGACTTGGAGACCAAGATAAAACGAGGGGCCCCCCACCTAATGTTTGCTCTGTTTGTGTGGAGGAACTTCGATAGAGTTCAAAGAGTTCGTTTTGGTGTGCCTATGGTTTGAGAGTTCAATAAACAAATAGGAAGGAAGTGTCATATCCAAAGATACACTCTGCAATGCGTTCAGTGCCTCATGGACCTGAGATTCTGGTTCCTTCGCCTCCAGAAACTCTAGAAGTGAACTCGGGTGATGATTTCCTCTACCATACTAACTCCAGTGACCCTCAATCTTCACCCAAATTGAGTTAAACTTGTTGGTCAGAAATGTAGGCTTAGCCAAGAATTCAGCAGAGCTACTTGGCTCCAGATTGAAGAGAGAGAATATGTTGGCCCCCAAAACTTCTTTCTACTGGTATAGAACGAGATACAAAGATTTTGCCTCATTAGTTTCCCAGGACGAAGAACTTGTTTTCCGTCAAAACGTATCCGGTCTTAATGTCTATATTGAACATTCAGTAAAACTCAGACGAATCGGAAGCTCTTCATTCACTCAAGCAAGAGATGTCTCAAGGCCATCCTTCGCAAAACATTAAAAATAGAAGGACAACTATCCAAACGTAATACTTTGTTGAAACCATTTTACATTTATCAATAAAAATGGTTAATAAAGACAGATACTTCTCTTTGAACAACTATAAACTAGCAATGGGACTTCACCTTCGTACAGCTGGCTACAGTTCATTGCAACACCTGAAACATTCTCAAGCAAATTTCCCATGAAAACTATGTATACAATTTTAAAGGCAAATCCATTTGTGCAGAAATATTGATACATATCATCGGAAAAAAAACAAAGATATTTAAGAAAATTGAAGTAATTCAATTCACACAAAAGATCATATTACCCTTTACTGATCATTGCATGGAAACGTATTCATAGAGGATCATGTTGAAAGTTGTGAGAAGATAATGGCCCAAATATGGACGAATTTCAATAATCAATATTCTGAAACATTACCAAGACTAAGAAATTTACCATTAATCTCATCACAGCGTCGGCATTTAGAATATTGCTCGTGCGATTTAGTTGATAAAATTAATTACAGTTCTTGTTAGAGTTATTGTTTCACAAAATCAACACTTTTAGAAGTGAATATTAGGCTAGTCAGATTTCAGTAGAGCGCCAGTTCTAAGACAGGCCTCTGGGAGTTATCATATGCCCTATAACTGCGATGTTCTGAAAGTTATAACACAAAATTTAATACCCTTCAATTTCTTTTAAAGTAGTATAATTTTGTAGTAATTAACTATCTACTAAAAGGTAAATACAATTTTTAATCAGTCGTAAGCGATTATTAGTCTGAAGAAGCTTACTTATTTCGTCGTAGATCGTAACTTCTTTACATGTGCAGAGTCCAAATGGCGTACTTCACACCCATGTATACAGCTAGCCTTCAGAACACCAATAAACCAAATTTGCATACAGTAAAACCTCTTCCTCGAATGTTCGAGGTAGTAAACTCACTGGGTAAAACTCTACCAGGCACTTAATAAGGACAGTAGACCAACAAAATTACTGCGAAATGCGTTCTGGAAATTACGACGAACTTTCTGTTATGCTTCCCAAAAAGTTTCTTCTATATTGTTCAAAAAAAAAAATACTATCACATAAAATTATTCAATTGTGATGTCATTTCATTGTCAGTGAAAATTCTAGAGAAGTTAACAGTTTGAAATGTCTGTTTTTTAAACATGTTAATTGTATTAGGAGGTCATGCAATAGTAACACTATTTTTACCACAGAATATACTTTTGAGTTTGGTTCCAAAATTTATGCAGTTCATAAAACCATAAAATAATGATCAAAACACAATTTCCATTCAATAAGAAAATAATAATTATTTTTACAAATATTACTAATGGGGCGATAAGAATTAAACTTACAAATTTAATAAAATTACCTAAGTGCTGTTTGTGTATGTTTTCAGTATTAAAAGAAGGACAGTAAGATTATTATCAACAAACGAAATAAAATATTTACATCACAATGTAAACAAACAGAGAAAATGTTACCAAAAAGACTTTCAAATTAAATTTGTGGTAGGATACCAACACACTGCTTAAGATCTACTTGAATGCATGTTCTATATTCCTCCGCCTTATGCAAAATTTACATTGTAATGTGTCTCATCACTTAAAATGCAAAATTTACATTGTAATGTAAATTTAAAAAAGGAAATATTTTACAAATGAGGTAATTTTTACAATTAGACGCATTACAAAAAAAAACATAAAGAGAATGAAGCAATTTAAGTAATGTCAAAGTGTTTACTAACTATTTTATTCGACGTTTAGATATGGAACCACTTTCCCTCCATCGTTACCAACTTTTCTGGGCGTATGTCACTCAGAGCGCCAGTTGAAATACATGCAGGCAGAGGCAGTGACTTTTTGTAAGGTTGATTTCCAAAGTGCTCACTTTATCATCAATAGCCTTTAGTCGCAAGGTAAAAACCTGGAAATTTTTGCCCTCCCCTCAAAATTACCGCCAGTCCCCGCGACCTCATTCATACATGGGGCCAATTCAAGGTGTTACTTGCGTCGTTGTAGTGTGTACAATATAGCGAGACACATTTATTACAATCATGTTCTTAATCACGTGGTTATGATGTTGCAACGGATCACCCTACAAATATTACAGCACCGTTTCCAACCTCGTACCCCATGTACCTGAAGAATTCGTGGATTCATTTTGGCACAAGCTAGAATTCAAAACGCGTGTGTGTATATAACTGAAGCCATTGGTCCACACGGTGTATGGCAACTCCTGGAGAACTGTCGCCCAATCGTCGCCTTCCACTGTGACAGCAGGCAACCAACGCACAGTTGACATCTGTATATTTGTGCATAAGACCATACACTGTCAAAAAAATTAAACTGTAACGGAAGATTTGAACCAATACAGTGAGCAGGCACCCAATGCACAGTTGACATCTGTATATTTGTGCATAAGACCATACACTGTCAAAAAAATTCAACTTAACGGAAGATTTGAACCAATACAGTGAGCAGGCAACCAATGCACAGTTGACATCTGTATATTTGTGTATAAGACCATACACTGTAAAAAAAATTAAACTGTAACGGAAAATTTGAACCAATACAGTGTATGAAAATAGTACCTCATATCAGGCTGAAAAAATGGGAATGTTTAGAATGGCTACTATACAATGTTCAACTCTTTCCTGAGCTACTGTAGGAACGTTACCATGCTTGTATGGGAACATATTTTGCCATTCGCGCTTTGCCGCTGTACGTATACACTGATATGGTAAACTTACAATTAATTTCTGAGAGTGTAGAGTGGAGCCTACAGGTAATTAGACTAGCAGATTTTTCAGGTATCTACCAATGAATATGTCTTATACTTTAAAGACGTAGGAAGTATAAAATATGTTTTGCAAACTGACCTATAGATACTTCACCTCTACTTCCGTTATTTTTCGAACTAAACCGTAGAATTTTATATCCCGCCGTCTGCGAGTAACGGTAGGAATTTTCAGTAACGGCAGAACTTATCAAAAAGCTCTTGCTTTTTCATGTCTATCTGCCTGTGTCTCCAGCTCGTATTATTGTGGAGACGCAGAGACATTAAATTTTTCGGCTGTTTCCTTCAGCCGCATTCATAAGCAAACAGAACATCTGTGGCTTCAGCCGACATAAAAACTCCGCCTCGTGGCGTTTCGTCTGGCGGGATGGGAAAGGAAAAGTTTACAACGCCAAAGAGACTACAAGCGCACACAGAAAATGGAAAGACAAAAGCACTGGAGATGGGTAAACGCCTCTCAGCGGGGGAAAAAATATCTTCTCGACTTTTAAAGATCTGCCGCAAAACGTTTCAACAAATATAAACTATTTATTGATCTATGAATATTCATATATGATTCTCTGACCACATATTTAATTTAATGTGTTGGCAAAATCATTAAATTAATAACATTTAACACGAAATGGAAGTGTTTTTTGATAGTTAGGCAAATCACTTTGTAAATAAATGAGTGTAACGAATATTTTTTCGCTTTCGTTAAACTCGGTGATTAATCACAATATGCATGCGTTGTATTGTTTGTGAAAAATAAAGTTCCATAGATTTTCATGTTAACATACGAAATTACTGATAAAACTAAAGAGCGTACTTTCCTCAACATGGGAGCTAATAAGTTTTAAATAAGTTCTTAAAGGCTGAGTTGGTAGGTTGGACTCGAGTTCTCTTTGATAGAAATGACATTAGCAATTGAAACAGAAACTTGTGAAACGATAGTAAAACCATCACATATTCACACGTGACTTACCCTGAGAACCTCGTACAATATGCTATCGTGCAATCCATTTCATTACAAAGGTCGGATTCGGAACATCAAATGCGCATATAATCAGTTTAATATTTCGAATGACAGTGTTTACATACCTAAAATATTTAGAGCGCCATTATTTTGAAAACACCTGACTGGGACACTTAAAACTTCTAAATTCTCATGACCTTCTGTAACATTACTCGTGTGAAGAATTAGGTGGAAATCGGTTACTTGGTCCCTGAGATATGACATAAAAAATGTTGTTTTCTTATTTGATGCCACCGTACAAAATTGCACAAAATAACCATGTCTAACTTACCATATTATTTATCACATCGCAATTTTGAACACCTTTGTCTAACCCATTTAAATCATAAAAGTTTACATGCTCTTCAGCAGCATTTTTGGTGTGCACAATTTCGTACAAATTAGTTGAAATTTTCCAGTGTAATATTTAGTGGGGATTGGTGGATTGGTCTTCGAGATATGGCATAAAACCTCCATAATTTTCATAAGGCGATCTTCATAAATGGAAGACGAAAGGTAATTTAGAATCACATTTGATAATTATATACTGCCAATACGCAAAGTTTTAAATTAAAATAGATTACAGACATTTGTAGATATATCATACAAAATTATACAATTATTTTACAGACGCCATTCTGAAAATAAGTGTCTCATACTTAAAAAATACATAGATTAATATGGCTTGCCACAGTACAATTTCTTCGCCAAATTTTGTAAGAAATGGTTGATTGTTTTCCGATATATAAGAATGAATTTCATTTTTAATTTGTGCCCATACAATACGGCAGAGAAATGAGGATCTGCATAGACATATTTGATGGTTGTAAATGTCACTGCCAGCATACAAAGTTAAGTTGGAATTTGTTTCTCTGAAAAAATATAATGTGCTAAAATATTTATATAGCCACCGTTTTGAAAATAAGTGCATGACCTACTTAAACATACCAGTTTACACCACCTGCTGCAGTAATTTATGTATACAAATTATGATAGAAATGTGTCAATTGTTTCCCTGTTATATGACGTAAAAAGTTTATTTATTCGCATGTCGCTATCTTACAAAATGGGGAACGAAAGATGCACCTTGTAGATGCAGTTGATAGTTGACATATCTACTGCCAGCATACAAAGTTAAGTTGGAATTGATTACATGGTTTCAACGAAATAGCATTCTAAGCTAGAAGTGGCAACATGGTCTCCATTTTGATAATAAATGTCTGGTATGCTTAAAATATACCACTTTACATCACCTGCCTCAGTACTATTGTTTGCTAAATTTCATAGAATCGGTCAATTGTTTCCTGAGATATGACACATAATATTTATTTATTCACATTGTGCTATCTCGCAATATGGCGGAAAAAATATGCTCTGTGTAGATGCTGTTGACAGTTGTAATATCTTCTTCCAGCTTACAAAGTTATGTTTGAATTGATTACATAATTTCAACAATACAGCATTCTAAGCGAAAATGGCTTTATGGCCATCTATTTTGAAAATAAGTGTATTACATTCTAATACATATCACTTAGCATAATATACTTCAGTAGGCCTACTACTTCATTGCCAAATTTGGTAGTAATCTGTTAATTTTTTTACCGATGTAAGACATAACTTTATATTTTCGTATGGTGTTATCTTACAAAATGGCCTACAAAAGTGGTTATGCGTTGGTATATATGATGCATCTAACACATAGTTTCAGTGTACAAAATATGGTCAAGAAATATTTTAATGCCAAAGTAGATATACAAAATCAATCTATAAAAAATGCATGGTCTCCATTTTAAAGAAAAGAACCTTATCCAGTTCAATCACTTACTTACTATTACGTACCTGCCAAATTGGGTGAGAATTGATATAACAGTTTTCGAGATATAATGCAAAATCTTTATTGCTCATTTGGTGCTATTTTACAAAATAGCGAACCTAAAACCACACCCATCTCAAAATTTAATGCCTACTTGATGATTTGCAGTATACAAAATTTGTTTTAAATCGGTTGAATGGTTCCCGAGATATGACATATCAGCCAAAATATAAAAATGGCGACTATTTTGAAAGTATGTGCCCGAGGGTCGTTGAAAACTATAAAAGTCAGATGTCCTTACTAAGATTTATAAGTGTAACATGTTTGGTGAAATTCGGTTCTCACATTCAAAAATTGAAAGGGCGTGACACACACACGCCAAGCACACAAAGAGACACAGGCACGAAAGTGATCTCATAAGACTTTCTTTACTTCGGAAAACAGACTAACAAAGGCAATGAATAAAACTGATTAACACGCCATTTAAACTTTCAAGAGAATATTTTTTAATTATCCTTACAGTCTGTTTGTATCAAAGACATGGCATGTAAATCAACATGGCCTTTAATAAGGTTTTAGTTTACTCTGTTTCTAGACTCCAACCCACAATATTCGTACTGCAGAAAGGCGCTCAGTTTGCATTTTCCCGTAAATTTAATTTTAATTAACGTCAGAGAGCTTGCTGGAATAAAATTAATTAGCCATTTTAATCGAAGCCAATTAAGGAAAATACTTTTTTTTTTTGCAGAATTCATGTGAAAGCGATCATTCTCTCAGGTTTAGAAAAATGTTTGTCCTCGCGCACATCCCATTGCCAGTTTGAACCATTAATTTCCAAGTTCATGCTTATATTAAGTTATTTTAATGAATTTTTGATTTCCTGTTTGTATCAGAAGTTCTCGTTCGCGTAAAGTAATGATATCCTCATTAATGGCATTTCTCTTCTAATGATCTTATTAAGACAAATTTTGTATTGAGCATTACTGTTTATAAAGCTTAAAGTGATTCTAGCCCATGTTATGGTGACAGTGGTAGTAATAATTGTAGGAATTGAAGTGTAACCTATTTTGCATAATGATAAAATATTTCAATAACATGCCCTCACGATATGGTAGCACAAAACTCTCATAAATTATCTATGAATAACAACAATGGATCAGAAAAACGCATCACGTGACTGATACAAAAATAAATACCGAGAAAATTGAAGTAAACTAAACATTACTGAAATTGCAACAGCATTGACATTTCAAAATAAATCATTTTAGAGACCTCATATACGTGCTGAGCATAACTAACAATTTAATCAACTATATATTATGCATTATCTGTTCATAGTATAAAACAAAGTCGCCTGGCCGCGTGTGTCAGAGTATTTGGCTAAGGCTTCTAAACTACTTGATAGATGTTGATGCAGTTTTCACCATCATTTAGAGAATTTCTTGAGAAAGGTTAAGGTATATACTTCATTAGTATTTAAATGTAAGGGTAGTAGAGAAATGTTGACGTTTTCTAATAAAGTCGGAAAAAGCCGTTTTTCGGGCGCTTACGTGGCATACGCTGACTAAACCATAAGAGATACACCAAATTAATGTGCATCAGAATTGCAGATCTCAAAAAGGTCTACAAAAATAGTCCACCGCAGCATATGTTTGTCTTTTAAGGATGCCACACAGTGACCATTTTTGTCTTTACAAATAGGGGTTCACTTACATAGACGTTTAGAAAAACACAGTATTTAGGAGGTAGCACACATTTATCAATTACGCGCAACAAATTATTACAGCGGTCGAGCTAGCACCTCGCCGCTGTGCTACGGCCGGTGTAGCAGGCAAATTTTACCCAGACGTTTATTATTCCCCCCTCCCCCCGAATGCCTGATTGGCGGCACGTGTGAAATCAGATTGGCGGTTCGCTGACAACCACAACAAATGTACAATACTGTTTACAACCCTCGGCTGACCACAATACACTAGGTTGACACTAATCCCCGAGAGCATTGCCCTCGTCACTTGCTCGCCGGACAGTGTCCACTAGTAGAATAACAATTTAAGGAGCAAGTGTACCCCTCGCAAATAAAATTACTGATCAAGCGTAGCCAAAAATTACGCACCGAGACAAAATCCTCAGCGCCAGCAGGGGAGTTAATACCCAAAACAGTGATCCAAGGCTGTTTTTTTGTAGGTTGTGACCGCGAAGCGGTCATGCATCAGCGAAGCTTCGAGTTTCCTCAGAAATGATTTTCAAGAGCAGAAATTCCGTGTTCTGTGTAATTAGTGACGTGGAATTGTACCACTTTCCGATAAAAAAATTTTATTTTTCGAAAAGTCTCGATTCTGAACACTCCTTTTATTTCCGTAAGGCACCCCACTGTGCCGACATCTCACCAATGGTACAATGATGTACTTAGTACGTTCTTTTCCTGTCTCGATCGCCAGGGTGCCCGTCCTTTCCTACGTGGGGGTAAAATCAGCCTGGGGGTAAAATACGACGGTTACACCGGCTCTATATAGAGCGCGTCACGAGCCGCGGTTCTGCCTACAGCTTTCAGTGATTCGTAGCGAACGCATCCATATTGGAGCTCTCCAGATACCGTTAAATAATTTTAGAAAACGGATTTTTGTGTTTGAACCATGCCACGAAGAGATCATAATTCGAGCAATATAGGTGGTAGTACAAGATACGCAAAATAATTCGTTTGGTACACAGAATGTTGCAAAATTACATGACTATACATAGGGGAAGCTTCCCTCCCATCTGGGCGATGAAAAAATGTTATATGAACTCAGGTTCGCAAACGCTTCGTTTCTTTACTACAGCCCGTAATACGTAACGCACCGTGTATGGCCCGCTGGCTGGATCTTATTACTGTGGAATGCCATCGCAGCGTTTGTTTACATGATAACACATCATACTACGACACTATACCTAGAACAGTAGTAACGGCACAGGAATTGGCTACGCATGCGTGAAATCTTAACGTCGGCACTAAAGGAAATGTTCAATAATCCCTCCATCAGCACGAACACGTGCATCAACCCGCCGTTGTATGAACACCCGGATGCGTTGATGAATCCCTGGAAAATTCCTGATATTTTCGCAACCCGCCACAATACGGTTACGTGGGGTGCCCACATTGTCCACTGGGGTTGCGTAAACAAGTGCCTTTAAATGTCTCCGCAAATATAAAAATCTAGTGGATCCAAATCAGGGCTCCTCGGGGGCTGGTATGGGGCTGGCAAAAGTTCAGCTGCGATGGCATTCCACAGTAACATGATCCAGCCAGCTGGCCATACACGGTACGTTTCGTATCCCGGGCTCCAGTAAAGAAACGAAGCGTTTGGGGACCTATGTTCATATAAAAATGTTTCATCCTCCAGATGTGAGGAATGTTTTCCCGAAGTATTGTGTTGCAAATTTGAAACATCTTTTATGATAATGAAAACGAAGTAAAAAGGGATATACGGCTATCAAATAACAGAGAAGTATTTCTTTGTAAAGAGACAGAGGATCGTCGGTTGAACGCGAGGGTCGCCTTAGTCTCTCGAGAGACAAAGAACACAGAGAGCTATAGAACCGTCTGTTGAAAGGAACAATCGATTACTCGCTAATCGGAATAGACAAATTATCCGCAGACATGTATTGCAAGTTGAATCTACAGACAGTTCTAATTTGTGGTCAGATAATGTGTATTCTTCCATGAGATACGATTATTCCATAGAGTATAAAAATGACCGGGTGGTGTCAGTAGGTACGATGTCTGCTGCCTCTCAACAATGATCTGCTCTGGAATGGAAGGATCAATCAAAAGATATGTTTTGCTTGCAGGGAAAAGTTAAATTAAAGAAAATTCTTCCTCCACCCGAATCATTAAACTCTAATCTTACTGGTGGTATTCCTACGTCTGAGGAATTTATGCCCGATTCACGCCGATAAAACAACGCCTTTCAAATGACCTCATTTAGGAGTACTTACTCCAAACCTAAACAACGTCATATTTGTAAATCTCACGCGAGAAAAGGCACGGCTGGTCGCTAGTAACTGATATTTAACACGGTTGTCGTCTGAACTCCGGCCTCTTCTCTGCTTGGAAATGTTATCATGTCTTCGTGCCAACGTCCCTGCCTGGTTCTATAGCTATTCCGACACGAGTATCAACAAATTAAAGCGAATTTCTAGCTGGGCGATCACCTCAGATCACCGCAGCCCTAGTGAAGGACACAAAATTGCTTAAAATTTCCTAAAACCATTTAAAACATTCGCCGAGAAATAAAAATTTTCAACAATCTTATTTTTTTTAATTAACAGAGTCTCTCGTAGGCTAGCTAGTATTGCTTCGCGTAGTTATAGCATAAATTATTTACAGAAAGCAAAGTGCTGGCAACTTTGTGTCTCAAGGAGAAATTAAATTCTTTACCGAACCTGATTTTAAAATATATATATATATATATTTCTATTACGTGTACACAAACGAGACTGGCAGTTCACAGGCGGATAGAATTTTAACAAACGTTAAGAACAAAGTCTAACGAAATAATTAATGCGTATTGCATTCAATTATGGTTTGTAGGATGGATAAACAAAGTTAATGCTCATCTACAATTGCCGTACCGTACACAACGTTAGCCACATAAGAAACCGAATACGTTAAGGTTAAATGCGAACGTCCCCAACTATGACTCGGCGTGACTTACATGGCGGGCAGAACGTGAAAGATGGCCATCGCTGAGTGCCTCGCGCCACGTTTTTAACGCCGGCGAATCAGAATGCAGGACGCCATAATAACCAATAGTAGTCATATCACATTTGCAAGAAACGAAAGTGGATTGTGTTTAACTTAGGATTCCTGCAGTGCAGTCAAGTGTTATATGTGTTATTGCTTCGATTCTTCTCGTAGAGATACGTGGAAATACGTAAGTAAATATATCAATCCCATGTCATTCATACTAAAAATAAGCACCAAGGTGTAGCTTTCCTTGGCGCCTGTGTATACAAATTCTTAACCGGGATAGCCAACGAATGAATGAAAACTATATCGTGAGAACATAAATTATTTCCCGTTTACGTACTCTAACGTGATTGGTCACACAAAACTACCGCAAATTAGTTCAAGGCCAATTGTGGACAGTCGAGATTCAGTCTTAACGCCCTGTAAGTAACGCTATGTAATTCACGGCAATTGTAGATGAGCCTTTATACTATCAAATTATGTACGTATGTTATCTCAAACCTAGATCATCAAAATAATTAACGTTATTATTAGAATTCCGTGTACTATAATCATTTCATTGCGTCTTACGCGTTAACCATGAAATGTGTCGAATACATAAAACTTCAACAACGACAGTGACATTTATTTGTCTTGATTTGGCCTATAGATCCCAAATTTTTTTGTTGGATCGCGGTTAGTTTGAAAAAGATAGCATAAATAAAAAATGTGATTTACATGTGTTTTGTAAGTTAAATATCTTTATAGTACTCACTTAAATCAAATATGAGTGGTTAGATAATATGTCTTTGTTATGAATTATGGGATGATTGCCATATATAAAATCACAAAGATAAATTATATATTATCAAATAGCCAATGTTTAATAAATGCCAATGCCAGTGAATAAAATTTATTATTCATTATAATCATGACACGTGCACGCACAAGTTTAAAGCTCGTGTTAATAAAATTTTACTTTTATTTTTCAAAGAAAACCATTTGTAATGTGAGCAGATTGGTGGTAGTTATTTAGAGGTTGAATTGGTCGTGAATGCATATTACGTATTACGTTCTTAGCACTACGTGATACGTGTTAACTGTTATGTGACGTTTTACTGTTTACAGCCGGCACTAAAATGTGTAATAAAATAGTGACACTTGCGCGCTAGTTCTGTAGTAATAGCCAGAAAACGCTATTTCCAGCCAAGCTCTCGTATTTTCGTCAGGAGAATTTAAATGGACCAAAATGAGGCACTGCACGGCTAGTAGACTATTAAGTGGAACGTTATGTTACGTACAGAATAATGTGAATAATTCGCTTTCTTGTTGTAGTCTACATCATGAAACTATGTATTATATGTACACTCGAATTGTGTAAATATTTTTTATTTTATGTTGTGGAAAATCTAAGTAATTAGCTAAGCTACTCTTTTAAACGGTAATATTTCAACAAAGTAATTCTGCTCCAAAATTCTAGTAATAAATATGAAGTATGTGGAAGTAAATCAGCTGGTGAATAATTTTAAGCTATTAATTCAATAAATAGTTAATCCTGGAAATATAATTTCTCAATTGCATGAATATAATGCTAATGTTCATAACGTAAACTTTAGAAGTGCTCAGTTTACAACAGACAGCCTATAGATGTACATTACACACGCAAATGCATGGTATTTGCGTTCACGCCTGTCCACAGATACTCGTTTTTTGCTTAGCTTATCTTGTGTTGCCTCATTTGCTCGTTGGTCCATTGCGAGTTGCTTCAGAAAATATCTAAGTGTGTCATGTTGTAGAATAGTTTTGTGATTTTATTCTTAAAGAGTATTTTGTGGTCCAGAAAGGGCTTAAATATAAAAATGCTTAAGTGTAAAGTTTTATCACGTGTGTTAATATATTCGATCCTCGTGGAAGCCCTTCAGTAAATATAAAAAAAAAAAAAATAACACTATGCGTGAACGTTAGGACACTTCCTCACTGGAATTACTCAAGGACAAGATCCAAGCGGTGACGCAAATTTTAATGTAATGGATGACGAAATTGTGCCCTGAATACCGCTTAGATCCAAGTAAGTGACACTTCAGTATATGTTGTTCGCATTAAAGTGAGCACATTTGTAATACACCTTTGAGAAATGTCACTTCCCTTACCTGCATGTAGGCCTATTTTAACGGACACGCTGGCTGGCACACGTCCAGTTAAGTAACGACCGAGGCAACTTAGTTCGGTGTTTTAACATGGAATGAAATGCGTTGGGTGAACTTTTGGGAATACTGGAATAATTTATTTTGCTTTCTACAAATATGTAAGATATATAATTTTCTCATAATTTCACATTTTTACTTGACCGACGTTCGAACCAAGTGATCAGCCAACTTTAATTTCACTTGCGGTAGAAGAATACACGAAGCGCACACAAGTATGTCTTAAGCAGCGCTTTCAAAAAGTGCCCAGCTTACCGTGAACAGCTCTTATCGAGGTGCGCATCTTCACGAGTGTCGTAATGACGGCGTGGGCAGGCCTTAGTTCGGCAGCTTGCCCGAACTCGCCATCACACGCACTGCAGTATATCGGAGCGCTGTTTCTCAGATATATGTTAGCTAAAACCGACAAGAGTCCGATCATCCAGGCAGACAACCGGCACACGACTGACGATGATCCAGCGACACAGGGCGACACAACACCCATGCGAAGTCTTTCTCTGCGTGACGCTGGCCCAGCGAGGTGGATCGTAGAGCTGCCAGAGAGCTTGAACTACCTCCGTGATCCCCTTGTACTCCATCCGCCTTCGGCGTCAGTTTTAAGGGTCACGGGGTACGGAAAAATCTCGCCTAGCATGAATTCCTGAAACATGAAATCAGTAGAGAATTTAAAATACTTAATATCTGTTAATGTGGTTACGTTAATTGAGGAGAATTGTTAATACTGGTATAAACCACATTACCTGGTAATTTATGGTTTTTTGTTTAAAAATTATAAAATTTTTGCAAATCAAATAAATATATAAACCACAAAATCAGTAAATATGCCAAAATAGCTGTATTAAATTAACATTATGTTATCTATTAACCATCTTGAAAAAAAATTACATCTATATTTATATAATTCCAAAAAAATTAATAAATCAAAATTATTTTTAATTAAGGATTTCTATAATATTATAAAATCTATATTTTACAAATATTGAAATATTTATTTTGACACATATGTTTTAATTTTGTGGATTATAAACTTTATTATTAGAAAAAGAGTCAACAATTTGTTATTCAAAAAATGCTCATTGTATCAATTGTTGTTGCATGTGATGGTTTTTTATTAAAATGTACAATCAATGAAATGAACCCCGTCCAAATACATTAAGGAATCAGTTCTGTTCTTGATTTTATGTTTCGAGAATTCGTGTACTCTGAAACCTTACCATAGCCCTGATGTGGGACTCTTAGTGTAATATTAATGTGTAGTATGTATTAGTGTAGCTTAAGAATAAAACAATATGAAAGCTTCTATGGTCAAACCATCTGTAATTGTTACATGCTGCTTGATATACTAAACTATATATTATTTTAAATAATATATCTCTTTTAATATAATTCATATCTGGCCTTCATAAGATCAACTCGCCTATAGATCATTTATTGCTCTATTAGAATGTGCACATTTCTTCTGTTTGCAGCGTACATGTGAGACACAGCAGCTATAGTGCCAAGGCGAAAATAATCGGGTTCGCCTCCCCGCGGGTTCGCACCCCGCATTTCCGCACGTAAGAATCGTGTTGGGCGATGCCCCCTTTCCCCTCCTGACATTCCCATGCCTCTCCATACCCACGCCCCTTCACCTCATCAGCTTCAATATACAACAACATGTGTTTTAGTTTCGTAATCGATTCATACAATAACTTTATCACGTCACAGAAGGAAATAAACACATGGTCGGACGTTTTAAGTATCGCAGTACAAAAATTGTTGGCGTAGTGAAATATTAATAATTCACATAAAACAGCACTTCACTGGAAATTAAATAATACAAGCTTACATTATGTTACCATCTTAGTTCATACCACCTAAGACAGTACAAATTAACTTAAAACACTGATTTACGTTGAAGGGCTAGTCAGAAAGAGTAAAATACTCAGAATATTGAGGTAATGCTATCAATTTAATTTAAAATAAATGCTTTTACAGTGATCTCGTGAAAAGCCATCCAAGTTCAGTACACATTTAACTTTTTCAGCTAATATCCTGACTGACAATGATGCAGAACTATTTGCAACCAAGCTGCCAATGAAACCGCCACTCACACACTCGACAAAGTCAGCACATGCCTCTGTATTCTCTATGCAGACTAGTGAACAGTACTCGATCGCGGGCTCTCGCTAGGTGCTGGTGAAGTCTGCCCGCCTGGCACGGGCCCAGTTCACATGGGCATCTTTCTTGTACAAGAAAGTGAAAATGAAGGTGAACAATAAAGTGGACAATATAGTGCATACTAGGTAATGTGCACGGAATCGTGTGATCCATACACACGACACTAGCTGGTGAGGAAGAAAGTAGATGGTTGATTTCAACTATGTGTGATTTGGAAGCAGTTTTTGTGGTTCTGGTGTTCAATAACATCTGCCATAAAAAGAATAAAAGATTTAGTCCACTCACACATATTTCAAGCACAAAATATATACAAATGTAGAAAATTTAAAATCACTTACAGGGGGAAAAAAAACGTCTATTTTCTCAAATTCATACACAGAATTATTGATGATGGGACTACTTAACATTATGTCGTATTAAAAACATTAGCATATCTGATTATTGCCAGCATCAACAAAATACCGTATATATTTTGTTTACAATCAACTTGTACGAGAAAGATGGTGAATAATAGGATCGTCCCTATATGGCACTAGCTAGCATACAAGCTCTTGTGTGCTAATAACTAGCATACTCGGCGGCCGTTCACGCGATGCAAGTATGGGTGTACAAAACGTGCTCTATTTATTCTACAAGAAAGATGCCCGTGTGCACAAGGCTCTAAACCTTGCCCCAATATCGTGCGTGGCTTATATACGCGGCATCATACTCATTTCTGGGTGCGGCAGCTCCGCTTACCCACGTCTCTCAAAACACGCATACCCCTTCAGCTCAGGAACCTCGTTCCTGGCTCCGTTGTGCTCTCTACAACTAGTTATAGGCTGTTCGCGATAGACTGAGCACTTTTTAAGGCCCTCTCAATAGGCATTAACCACTAATAAATATGTGTTACTGCAGCATCAGACATTAACTTTTGAGCGCGGTGAAAGTATACACCGTATTTATTAGTCACGTGACAATGCTGATATTGAAAAATGGCTTAAATATAAAAACCGGCTTAAAATAAAGATTTGGGAGTTCCTTAAAAAGTGCTCACTTTACCGTGAACGGCCTATAGCTATGGAAACGAAGTTTGAACAAAGACAACGCTAAAAGGACATTGCATATATGCACGAGAACCTAACGGGACATACTCCAGATAACCAACACTCGGCCAATACGGCGCTGCTAATGCATTGAGTTGTTAAACACAGCATGAATTGACAGGATCGCTTTTTTATCTAGCAAAAGTCATCATCTATGAAAGTTATCTAGGTTTTGGAGTACAAATTGCAAAATACTTTGAAAACTGGTAAAGATACTGAAAATTAAATATTGCTTTTAATTGTAAGGGACATTGAAATTGTAATTATTTTGAACGAACTACTTTCAGGAAATCCTGCTAATATGTGTGCACAAACAAGTATGTTACAATCCAGTTGATGCAGGCATTGTAAATGGTGTCATTAACACTATAACGTAATTATAAAGATTTTTTTTTTGTTTGTTATACAGCTTTAAAATTTATTCCGTTAAGCTTATACAGACATAGTGGATGCCGTTCTCTGATACATTTTATCCTGCTGCGATAGTATATATATATATTCTCAAATCATCACGAACCTGTGTGATGTTCTATCGGGGTATATTCGTTCTAGCTACACTGTAGAAAATTGTTATTTTACCATTCGTGGAGTTAGTAACTTTAAGGAGACATTGCACATTTATTTGGCATATACGTATGTGATCAAGTGTAATTCGTCATTCTGTTCTGCTTTAGTCGTGTTGGGAAGAGAAATATTATACATTTCCCCATATTACTTTTGTGCTCATTTAAGTCGCCTGCATTTTAAAATATATATATTCGCTAATATTGTGGGGTTCCGGGAGGTTGTTACTTCAGTTAATAATTGTTACAATTTCTCAAAATTCTGTAGGTTTAATCAGGTTCGTTAAGGGATGGGGGTCTTGATTAAATAAAAGAGACAGTTATTATTTCCTCATTTATTTGTAATAACAACAAACAAAATGCTCTTGAATCAACATCTTACAATGCATTATAATTACTTCCTTTTTAAAAGTAATAATTCAATCAATAAAATTTATAATTACCTCTTAGAAATTAATGTAATTCGATAGTAACTCAGTCCAAATAAACAGTGCATAAAAACCTGTCGAAATTATACTCCCGTACTTGACAGTTACACAATATTTATAATAATGTCCGTATCACATGTTCATACAGTCACGCCTCAGTTTAATCGAATCCCAGCAGGCCGCAATGTCCTAAGAGATCTCCGAGCTCTCTCACGCACAGTAGCCTTCATCTCTTCGGGTGCCACGCTCTCTCACCCGGCCACACAGCAGAAACACTCGTAGGCCACCGTCTCGTACCCTCCGCCATCGTCCGTCCTCTCCCCTCATGTCTCGCGTGGCACCTAACTTCACTTGATGACCGCATTTCAGCCAGATAGCTTCCACAATGACTCCCCGATCCTCTAGCAGCAGTGGTATTCATAGCGTCGTCGGCTATAGCCAAGAAACCTCTCCAAATGCCGCGTTGCCCCAATGGTCTTAGTTCCCAGAATATTCATGCCCATCCTCCCAATTTGTCGTCTCCTCCAAGGGGGAAGGGGAAGGGAAGAGGCGCTGTGATGCCAGCCAGGTTGGCTGTCAATCATTTCCCCCAGCTGCCAGGCGACGGAGAAGAGAGCGCGGGTCTGCCTGGGTGGAGGGAGGGTCGAGGTCGATCACCCCCGACAGTGACGGATCGCGCATACCAAGGTAGTCAGTGCAGGAGTACGCGTGTGTAACAGTATTTGATTTTGCAATTGATTCGTATGGCTGCCGCGTGTAAGTAACAGATAGCTTAGCATTCCGTCGTTTCTTTGATTTAGTTTAACGGCGGTAGCTATTATTATATTTTCCAGTTAATTTGTACTTGGTGATATTTGCATGAAATTGAGTGCAAATAAAGAATAAATTTAATTTACCCAAAACACTGCTTAATTTTTATCAGTACGCAGAGAATAATTTTATGAAAATAATAATTTTTTTATTAAATATTTGTGACGTTCCATGTATAGGGACAATGCCGTCCCTCAGCTTCTGCTATAAGCGTGGGGCATTAAGTAATTCCGCCTGTGTAGTATGATTACTGTCACTTGATTCTGCGAATGATATTTATAAGAACGAAATACCAAACATTACGTTATTATTCTCTGGAAAGAAACATTTGCAAACTACTGCATTGTTGGCGTACTTTCCATTTTGAAGCCTGGTTTAATCTCTTTTTATTTTACTTTGCCACATAAAATATTCCCTCGCTCGATTGAAATTCAATAACGCGACTGGAAACATTTAATTATGTTATTTAAATGCAGCAGACAAAACGACGCTGATAAATGACAGCAGAATGGATTGAAAAGCGGCAGTTTGATATATCGTCATTCACGGTGTTAAAAATTCAGTTTGAAACGCCAAAACAGATAATTCTTTGCGTCAAAATGTTTTTCAGCTTTATAAAAAATATTCGTTTTATGTCATGAAGTTATTTCCAATCCAAGAATCTAAAACAAAATAACACAAATTAACTTTAAAATATATAATATTCCTAGTTGCATTATCAAAGGGGCTTTCTTTCATACTTTGTTTGAACTTCATGTTGTTCAGTGTGTTTTGAAATATATAATATTCCTAGTTGCATTATCAAAGGGGCTTTCTTTCATACTTTGTTTGAACTTCATGTTGTTCAGTGTGTTTTGAAATATATAATATTCCTAGTTGCATTATCAAAGGGGCTTTCTTTCATACTTTGTTTGAACTTCATGTTGTTCAGTGTGTTTTGAAATATATAATATTCCTAGTTGCATTATCAAAGGGGCTTTCTTTCATACTTTGTTTGAACTTCATGTTGTTCAGTGTGTTTTGAAATCGGAAAGATGGATAGCGCTGCACTTCTGTCTCTTACGGTCTCATTTACGAACTATACAGCCTACGTGTTTACTTAACACCACTAATTTTAATTACGCAATAAATACATTCACAATATAATATATACGTTATGATGATTTGGTGTACAAACTAAACAAGGTTTATGTAGCGATTACAGCCATATAATAGGATTTTCGGAGAGAGAAATGTGAAAATTGTGAAAGGTAAGCTGCGGTGTTGAAAGAGATAAATGGCAAGAACGGAAGGAAAAATGAGAACACGATTTTACGAATTTTCCGGCATCAGAACACTACCAAAAAAATTTACTACTATTTTCCGGCATCAGAACACTACCAAAAAAATTTACTACTATTTTCTGGTATATCTATTTAATTGTTTTATGAGTGCAATGAGAAATTCAGCCTATTTTTACGTGATTCTAAATTGCTCTATTGCCTGATATTCTAATTCCTAAAGATAATTAGGGTCTCTTTTATTTGAGTTTTGACGCTATTTAATAACGAATTTCAATTCACTTGGAGTACTCAACAACTGCTAAGGCCAAGCGGTACCAACATTATTAATTAACAATTACCCTTTTAGGAATTACCACACAGAGAAATTTATATTTGCTGTAAAATTTAAATATATTATATATAGTTAAACTTAACTGTTTAGGCGTCTGACTACCATAAATGTGTTCTCTGTACGTGATCATTAGTTCAGATGTGTAGGCTATGCAATTTAAGCTTCTTATTATTCGTACTGAAACACCTGCTGCACTTCAGCGTATGTTATTTAATATACATGTTTTATTTACACATTAAAACATCAATATTTTCGGCACGATATCTAAACGGTATGAACGGATCTTACAAGAAAAAGTCTAGATTTACATGGTAGGAATGTCTTCCGTATATTTTTTTCTATGCTTAGAGGCTAGTGGCACAATTCTATTCGGGTGTCATTTAGGTTCATAACGCACTCGGAATACGCAATAATTCGGCTACCTTGGTTAAATCCCGAACAATTGAGGCAGGATGTTTCAACTGCTGCACAATTCTGTATAAATTGTTACCCTACTGGAAACGAGGCAACGGTTTATTGTTTCAATTCCAACCACTCTATAGAGACGCCCCGCGAAATTCAAAGCTAATATTTTATTTATTTGATTAATCCGTTTTTGATTTGGTCTCAGCAATAATGTTCCCATAATATGGGAGTGGCAATTGCAGAATTTTCGCCATGTTTTTTTTATTTTTAAATGTCATTATATAGAGTAATTACTGTCATTTTTTATTGGCCTTACCTCAACTATAAAACAGAACCACTGAAAACATCACAATAAATAGTGGAACGATATTTGTAAAGGTGCCATTAAAATTGAAAACGAAATATTATTATAAGTTCCTTTAATAATATGAAAAATTAAATATAAATATTTTGCTAATTGGTATACTATTTTCGAAATAAAGTGTAGAATTTAAATGTGTAGACTTTTTCCAATTAATTAGATTTCTGCATAGGGAATTTTAAAAATTTTGAAATTCCATTGAAACATTAAATTTATATTAGACGGCCGCTAATTTTGGGGTCGGAAACTTCTACAAGGGGAAAGCGAAAGTGAGAATGTCTTAATTTAGTTCCCCTGCTTCCAACCCTCTTACCCTAATAAAGGATCCCTGGAAAAAAAAAAATGTCGAAGTGAAAGTTCAGAAGTAACTAGGCTCCTCCTCAAGATTTATGTTAATCAATATTTTTATTGAGCAACATGAAACTGCGAGCAAATTAATGAGCTCTTCCCTCTCGTAGATGAAGTTAACTCGCTGCAAGGACTCCAGATGAGGACAATAGCTTTCGTCATTTCGGCAAGCCGTACATCCTCGGAGCACGCGGATGTGTGTGTGTGTAGGTTGCCGACACTGGCGGAACTTCTAGTTCTCGGCGGCAAGAAGTTGGCAACTCTCTCCCAAACTTCTGGATCACGCGCGCGACCGCTGAAGTGTGCAATGTTTGATCGCTATCCGAAAAGTTCTCGGCGAAAAGTTACCTGCAATTTATAACTCGGCGAAGTTGGTAGTTCGCCCCGAGATCGCGCAGTCGCTCTCCCCCTATCTTGCTCCGCTTCTCTTTGCAACTTTAAAGAAGTCGTTTGAAGCGAAGGCGGAAAAATATTTATCTATTTGGCTAATAAAATGAAAAGTTATTAACTACACTTCACCAGAAAAACCTAGGTAGAGGCTGTTCTCGGTAAAGTGAGCACTTTTGAGACCCTAGTTACATTTTCCTTTCATCCATTATTTATTCTTTGACTACCTTTTAAAATAAATATTGTCATGTATATGACAAACACAGTGTGTTAATTCCATCGCACTCAAAGTTAACATATAAGGCTAAAATAAAAATACATTTATTGACTATAACTCCACATAAGAAGGCTTTCAAAAGTGCTCACTTTACTGCAAATTACCTCACTATTAATACATATAAAATGAGCTTCTCACGAAGATTATTTTTATTATACATTACTATAAAATTTCATTTCAAGTTGCGATCAATATAAATGCAATAAATACCTATTGTGATAGTGCCAATATAATGTCTCAAAAGTTAACTCCAATTTTAAGGTGTACTACTAAATAATTGAACAAAAATCGCCATAGATAGCTTTCATAAAGGTAACTCTGGCATTTTTCAGTTTATAGGTATTCATATTTTTGTCTTTTTGATTAACCTGTAAGATTTATTCTTATTTACGTAAATTTTAACCATATACTCGTAAATATACAAATTTATTATATGACATCTGAGTTTTCGAGAAAAAATTTCCAAATTTATGTACTTTACATCACATTTTATCCTACAAAAAAGTTTCATAATTCTTTTCTCTGACAACTCTCAGTAAAGCTGCACAGTTCTGTTTAACGATTAACTGATTCTTTACTTTGTATGTTAATGTTTAAAATTTGTGTAATTGAGTATCACGCATAATCTCAGCTTTCTAGCTGACTTTTAAAGAGTCCACTTACGCTGCAGTAGACGTTGGAAAATCAAAATTCGTAGGTAAAACATTTTAAACTTTAAAATGTATACAAATCTAATATTCAATTTGAAGAAATCGTTATATATGTGTACTCTTTATTTGGTAAATGCTGATAAAACGTTTAGGGATAATTATTATATATAAAGTTGTGTATGAGTGGTATAGTATCACCAGAGAGAAAGTTTTAATTTGTGCCCGGTGTTACATGATTGTTAATAAAATGCTTATTATTTGTTAAACAGCACAGTAAGGAATATATTACAGTTGCCCCTTATATTATATATGTATAGTTTTAAGTAGCCAACTATGCTTGATCTGGAATAAATTAAGTTTGTATCTGGTCATAATAATATCAAAAAGAAGTCCTTAAAACATCATTTAAAATTACGAATGTTCACTTGAGCAACATTATAAAATTTACAAATGGCATTCTCATCCAAATAAGCATACAACGTGCTGGATATTTCTGTTATCATCCCAGAGAAAAAAATGCCACTTCGCTGGGAGAGATACAGAATAATTAAATGGTCTGGACGTAATGCACTACGTACAACAAAACAAAATAGAAATTAGGAAGTCTAAGCAAGATGTATGGTTATGGTGGATGGTGTACGACCAACGGACTAGCTCTGCTGAGTCACTGACCTTCTGCGTGCACTAGTCCTGCTCTGTCATTCTGTTCGGGCGGCGGTCATTTTGTATTTGACCTTGAGCTTGAATTTTGGTCACTATCTTCGTTTCGTAATTCGTTTGACTGTCGATTACTAGAGTGAACTACTGGTGGGCGCCATCTTGTGGTTTTTCCATCTGTTATTTGTTTTTCTTCAGCGTACTTGTTTAGCATTGTTTCCTAGGCCAACTACTAGAGCTCACCATGATGTAGATGGTCAGAATGATAGGTTTATTTTGATGGTATATATATATATATCGTCATTTTAGTAGTCGACATGTTTCTGTAGATGCAATTGTCCATATGGTATGGCGAGTATTATGGTTTATGTGGTGTTTGTTGATATGGTGGATGGTATGGGTTGCAGGAATGCATGCCACTAGGGCATATTCTACACTAAATAATAAATGTAAGTATTACAGAGAGACTTGGGTCTCATTTAGATAAGATCAAAAATGTATTTCCTTCTACCTCAGATCGAACTTCATATCAAATGTTATGTAGGTACTACTGAAGTATCTTCCACCTTTGCACTACCGAAGGCAATATGTTTTTTTTCTACATAATTATTTCACTTCATTTATACCAGCAAACAACAATATATAATTTTAGTATTCTGCATTCAACACAATATATACCTATATATGGAGCAACAAATAAATTACAACTTAGTCCCAATCAGCTCACAATCATTATTAATATCTTGATCGAGGTCGCGAGTCTTATATATATTTTTAATTTGGTATCTAAAACTCTAATGGGGCCGCGGTGCTGTAGCGGTTATACTACTCACCCTCCACCCAGGCTACCGGTTTCGATTCCCATCGGGTTTGCTCCTGGATTTTCACATGTGGGAATCGTGCCGGACGATGCAGCTCGTCGACAGGTTTTCTCGGGGATCGCCCGTTTCCACCGCATAGCATAAGAATTGCATATGAATTAGAATTTTAAATTGGTATGAATATTGTGCAATAAATTTATAGGTAATTAAAACAAATTAATTTACATAGTTATATGAATTTAAAATTTTTCGTTAATATTTAAATTTATAAAATGTTAAATATGTAGTAATTAAAAACGATGGTTATATTTCACATACATTGATCAAACCTTCCAAATACCATGTATCGATAGCTCATTCGGTTAGGTCACGTGTCCATAAACTCAAGATCTTATATTTCGAAACTGCTCCTCTTCAAAAGTGACATTAAGATACACATGGCCATAAAGGCGAAAGTCTCATGTATGACAAATTGCACTTTCTCCAGGGCAGAAAACTCATGTATACTACAGATGCCTAGCAGGGGACGTCGGAAGCACTGGCAAATGAGATGACGGCCTCCTCTGGCGCACTCTAGCAGTCAACTTCGTAAACAATGGTAAACAAGAAGACGGCCGCCCTTGGTGCGCTCTAGCAGTCGGCATAGGAAACAATGGCAAAAAAATTGCTGCTGGAATCAAATGACAAATAGAAAAACACGAAAAAGAGGCTACTATTAGTGCAATCTAAGAGATGACAGAACTTAAACACCATTGCTACGAAATCAAGTAATTGAATTAAATTTCCTGATTCATTGCCGAACACTTCTGAAAATATTCCAGTCAAATTTTGTGTGTATTTTACTATGTGCTAACCGAAATTACTAACAGAAAACGCGTTGTAATCTGCTTGTCTCATTGACACCGAGGTCAGAAACGAGGAAACTTCTCAAACAAGCAAGAACGTGTAAGGGTTCAGAATTCACTTCATAGTATGCAACTAGTCCTGCTGTAAGTTCGGAAAACTACAAGAAAGTATAATCATGATCTTCAGACCGGGAAATGGACCTGATTCCCCCTGAAAGTGAAGAGTGTTTTTTTTTACCCTCGATATTGTTGGATTTACTAAT
Source organism: Dryococelus australis (assembly GCA_029891345.1). Classification (NCBI taxonomy): domain Eukaryota; kingdom Metazoa; phylum Arthropoda; class Insecta; order Phasmatodea; family Phasmatidae; genus Dryococelus; species Dryococelus australis. Next base: position 70,297,228 of record CM057006.1, on the reverse strand, counting down.
AAGCGTTCTCATTTCAGAGACAAGTGATAGCTTTTCGACGTGGCGATGCATGAATGGCTCATCAAAGAGTACACAAACACACAGTAATGTTACACCTGGCACTCGAACCCAGAACCCCTCAAGCCAGATATAAAATTATAATTTTCGTTGCTTTAATGTATGTGCATGAAAATGTTTGATATTTGTAAACACTATTGCTAATTTTTATTATTTATAAACAGAGCAATTTTTTTAATGGTTATGCTTGATGAACGTATTTGTAAAAAATGTAAATTCGTACACATCCAGAATGTATATAGGCTTTATTTTATTAGAAGCATACAAATAAAATCGAATTAAAGAAAACATTCAAAAAAGTATACTCTAGTAAAATACTTTAGAACTTTACAAAGTATATGCACTCTTATTTCAAATGCAACTTAATTCGTACGTTTCTAACAATTAAGGTAGTGTGCGTTATCATTTTTAATGAGTTCTGCATTTTTGACAATATGATACCGTATTCTATTGGAAGGTCCTGCCGTATTAAACAATTATAAAGGCAAGGAGTGGAAATGATAGTGTAAAGGATAAGAAGGATCTCATTATATACCGGGTGAGTCGCACGCGCCTATTTTTTCGTCTCTATGCAACCCTCAAACAATAAATCCATGTAACAAAACTTCTCTGCTGTACCATAATTGTCCCGTACCGTATATGTACTCGTTACGGCGCCTCGCCTATTAGCTGGACATTCGACGCCGTTGTTCAGCCTGCACCAATCAGTGGCTCAAAAATAGAGGATCACTATGGATAACAGCACGTGCGCGTTGACTCCGTTTCGTCGTCGCAGTAAGCAGGTGACCGTATATTTATGTCACACTCAGAATCTTAGTGGCTCGAAGCGAGGCAGATGTGCGTTACCAAGGGAGCAGTTGTCACGTACCAACGTATTCGGCAAACATCGCAAATAATCTGGTTCAACACAATAAAACGGATGTGTGCGTCCTTTGAAAAGTGACTGCTTCTCAACGCGTTGCTGACGTAACACCATCCGTTCATTGCTTACTGTTCTGACGATGACGAATCTGCGCGCACTGTGGTATTCCGCTACGATTTACGTTATGTTATATATACACATAGTCTGAAAAATGAAAGGAATGTTTCTCGTCTCGGTGGAATTTTACCACAATCACGGAAGTGGGAAGTTCCTCATCCTGCTCTTTTGTGGAGAATGTCTCGAATGCCCACAGAGGCATAAAAGAAAGGAAGATAGTTGGAAAGAGGGGCCGTGAGAAAGTAAACTTTCCGAATGAAACCAAAAACCGAGGAAGGAAGCTCCGCAAGGTTTCACGACAATTTCACTTAAGAAAATAACAACGGTGCGAAATACGCCATACAACGCAAGGTAACCGGAAGATGCTGAACTTAAATTTCGAAGTTAAATGAATCTTGCGTGGCACTGTTAAAATACAAATCTTCCAAACTGTTGTATTTATAGAATTTAACACCTCTATTTGTGCTGTGAATTACGGGCGACCTATCCTAAAACGGACACATCTAAGAGGCTACTGTGGAATATTTGCACATATAATATCGCAGATTTCACATTACCGAATCTTATGTTACGTCACTATATTCAGTATCACGTACGTAAATAATGGTATTGGCTGTTCACGGTAAAATGAGCACTTTTGCAAAAATCTACATTACCGCGCGTCTCATCACTTTATTCGCGCGTCGGTCAAGTGAAACTGTGAAATAATCACGAAAGAAAATACTTTACAAATCTGCTCATTTTTATACTTCGGTGCATGAAAAAAAAAACAGGAAGTGAAATAAATAATTAATGGTGTCACAGGTAGTTACCTATTACATTTTATTCGCCGTTGAGATATGGAAGTACCTTCCATTCCTTCGTTACCAACTTTACTGGGAGCATGTCACTCAATGCGCCCGTTAAAACATATGCAGGTGGGAGCAGTGAATTTTTTTCGAGCGCTGGTTTCGAAATGGATCACTTTATCGTGAACAGTGTGTAAACACACGTGTGTTTACGACCACTGGTCGGTGCTTACAACACCACTACCGCGTGCTCGGTCGAATCCAAATGCACCAACATGCAGTGTAAATAATTTCCTGGTAAACTTCCTGAACTGTAATGGAAAATTTTTATCCTATATACTGCATGGAAATAATACCATACGTCAAGCTGCAGATACACGAATGTTTAGCGTCGTTACAATACAAAGTTGGGAACTTACCTACGCATTCGACTGTTTCCTGAGCAAACGTAGGAAAACTACAATGAATGTATAGAAGAAAAATTACCATTTCCACTTTCTCTCTAAGCGTATACACTGTTATGGTTAATTTCTGAATTATTTCTTAGTGTGTGGGATAATTTTCATACCAGCCTTAACCCCCACTATTTTCAGTGTTTCCTTGCTGTCACATGGTTTCTTCGTGGTGCGCTAATTTCAATGTCCACCAGTGTATTTGGTGCGGCCATAAGCTTTGTTTTCGAGCTCCGTCCAGGTGAATAATTTTAATATTCTTACATAATTTTTGAGTAGGCGGGAAGATCACTTTCAGCAAGTAGACAATTTGTTCTACACGTAAGTGCAAATTCTATCGCTGGGTTACGAACAACAATAATGCGTTAACCTTCCCGAAGTGGCGTGTGGTGAACTGTTGCAAGGTAAGCAGGCGTTAGCTCTGTGCTGTACCTTGTTGCTTGCTAGTTTACACTTCAACCACTGAGCCGCAGTTCGGAAGGTGACGCAACAGGGCGCGTGTAATGGTTCCCTTGCTTGATCGTTGTGAAGGGTCGAAATACGATCAGATTCCCTAGGCTCCGCAGTGGTTGTAGGTTACTGCTGTGTGCACTGAGAATGTAGAAACGTGAGCAAGCGCCAGCTTACCTTGCAACATTTCACCAAACGCCATTGCCTTCCCGGGTTAGAGAATTTAGATTTTAACCGGTAATCCTCTCAACTTTGACCTTTATTCACCGAGGAGCTATTCGCTTTAATTGAGGCGTTTACAGCAAGGGAACCTACTCGTAAAACTCTATTTGTTTCACGTAATAAACAAATTATTAAGATCAAGTAAACGAACCACCGTACACAGATGTTTTCCTATGCTGCTTAATTGCATGTTCGTAGGAGAGGACGTTTTAATGCCACGCCCGATATGACATGAAGCATGCTTCGGCCACCGCTATCGACTGGGAAGTTTTCCCGTCCTTAAGTCCTAAAATGTATTCGCTTCCCATTAATTTTCCGAGCAGAACGATGCCTATCGGACGCCACGAACGAATACTTCGTCCAATCACTTTAGTCCCTTCCCCCCCCCCCCAAAAAAAAATCACATGCCACACTTGCTACAAGTTTAAAGTTAACTGATTTGTCTACGTTCGTTTGAAAAACGATACAAGCATATATTTTTTAAACATTTTTTGAGTACTAGCAATGATCATTTTTCAGACTATCGTTTATTATTATACTCTATGTAAATAAATTATAATGGATCGTTGAATATGCATACGTCACATAAAGTTGCCGTCCAATTCAGGACAAAATGGTTGAGATATTTTTTGTGGCGAACAATCTTGAAAGTGAGGATGCGAACAGAGATGAACATTGACACCTCAAACAAAGTTCTAGCACATACCATACATTCGTAGGTATTAAATGCTTTTTAATATTAATGACCACTGCTGTATGGCTCGTGAACTTCTCCCGCAATGTCACATTTTGATTTCGGTGGCACGCTATAAATATAAATCCATTTCATGTTTTATTAACATGTTGTTGTTTACAAGTACAACATCCAAAATACCATAGTAGAGTTGCATGATTTACTTTTGTGGCTAGTGAATACGCTACTTTTAAATCATAGAATGATTTTTTTCGTCTCCTTACTGCTTGAAATCAGTTCGTTGAGTTAAGGGAAGACGGCAATGTCATCATGAAATGAAGGAATAGCAGTGACCGTCAGTAGAGTAAAGTAGGTATAGAAAGCATCATGCAGATCAGCAGAAAGTGTTCTTACACTCTAAATCAGCATCAGTGAGGATTTCACTGTATCAATCAGCAGTATCTGACTTATTCGTCAATCAACTTGAGGGAATTTGATTGATGAATGATCGAAAAAAATGCCAGTATTCCTTCACTTAATGATTCAGCGTTATTTTCAACTGATTCATCAGTAATTGTTTTTCACTGTTTTCAATGATTTCTTTTCACAAGCTTTTATACGTATTTAACTTCACTTGTTTGTATGTACGGTAGTTGCCTGTGCGGTGTCTGTCCGGCGCCCACAGAATCACTAGCAATCATGGTGTATTAGGTGGACAAGTTGTCCATTACTGGTGGCGTGTAGAGTTTCAGTGCCGGGCAAGTCCTCATTTACACACGGTTGCGTGGGTATAAGACCATCCAAACATTGAAACACAAGAAGGAATTCAAATGATCGACCACGTGTGTGTATGTGAAAAACCATTTAAAGATTCCGATCTGCGCAATGAAGTGTCAAATGCATCGACATACACACACGTGTAAGATAAATAATGAATATTCAGCATGCTGGTTCAACATCCCGCGAAAAGAGTGCACTGAAATTCAGTTGCGACTGTGATGGACGAGTCTGTAAATGTATAAATAGTCTACCTATATATAAAAAAGTGAGACTATAAAGTGTAAAATAAATTAACTGTGAAAAACCTTTTAAAATCAAGTTTTTATTTATAAATGAACTAAAAAGATAAAAATAACTATAGGAGCAGTTACAGAGATTGTAGTACTTGTAAGATGTGGTCTAACATCCATAATAGACTTTACTGCAAATTAATATCTTTGTTTCAATTAATATTTAGTATATAAAAACTTGGCGCGAATAGTTAAGAGCCTTACGCAAGATATGTGCGTACTACTCTCACGCAAATGAGGTATACGTTCTATATTGCGCCAAGGTGTAACATACTAATTATTAATTGATACAAAATATAAATTTGTAGTAAAGTTTAATGTGGCTGTTCGACCACGCCTTACGTGTTCTACAAATTCTGTAACCACTCCTATAGTTATTTTTATCTTTTTAATTCATTTATAAATAAAAACTTGGTTTTAAAAGGATTATTACAGTAAATGTTTTGATTAATGGATCAGCTAACAGCGTGTAAAATTGGCCGTTAAACAACTTGTATCAAGTAAAATAACAGATGCGTTTCCTATTTCAGAACATTATTTTGTGAGGTAACATGAATGTTCAGTCTTTCATTCCGTTTTTTTTTTACGTCTTTTATTTCGTTTATGTAATGTAATCATCACAGCACTCTGAATGTTTTAATTTCATATAATGTGGTGAGGAGAATGCACTTATATTATTCCTGGTATCAATCAAACCATAAACGAAAAGTAAGGATATACAATTTAAAACAAAGCGCTTCCTTCTTATTTTCATCAGCTCGACTTGTTAGTTGAGATGGTAAGTTAACGGTTAGAAGTGAGTTGTGTGAAGGGTGTGTAAGTTCAATTCCACGCACCTGCGGGCAGTTTTTGCTTTTTTTTAAATATTGTCAATTGCGCAATATAAATAGTAAACTATCGTAAATATGTTTATTTATCACAATTATCCGGCTCAATTCAATAGAAACCATATTTAACTCGCCGCTTCAGTTGGCCGTCAGTTATTCAATCAGTGAAATTTGTTTCACGTCACTAATTCTAAAAGTTTAAAATTTTTCGCTTAAACAATAAGCGGTTTCCCACTGATTCTAAGTGGAGCCATTTTCACTGATTCGAGAAGTTGGACTTCACTGCAAATCAGTGATTTTACGATTATTCGAATTTATATTGTAAAACGAAGGGGACAGCTGAATCACCTCACCTTTTTTTTTTTTTTTTTTTTTTTTGGAGAACGCTTTATTGTTTTTCTAACAAATGACATACGAAAATTACAATGAGCAACATTATATATTGTTTTATTATTTCAGCAACACGAGAAAATTTAATGTGCAAAAACCATAAATTTGATAGCTAACATGAAAATGAAAAGAATTGAAGAGGCATGATTAGGTAATATTTCTGACGATGTAAATACAACAGTGAGTCAGCGTTTGTCTCTGTTTCTCAAAGAAAACGTCATACATTCAAAATGAAGACCTTCTTTGACACGGATTATTGTAACAATATTTTAAACATCCCGTGTTTTAAAATACTTGCATTGCAATGTGAAACTGGCGACAAGAGAACTTTATCTTTCTGAAATGAACATTTTGTAAAATACTGTCACAGTACCTTGTTTACTGCTTTCTAAAATAAAAAAACTATAATGCTGAAGAAAAATATAATTTTATGATCATATACATAACATGTATCATAACACACTGAAAGACCATTTAACATAATCTTCAGATTTCTACTTTGTGATTTACAAAATTTTATCGAACTTTTATTTATTAATAATTAAAATCTAATAGTGGTTTGTGTTAAGATCTCACCGACCAAATCTATATTTACATGCTAACTTCAAAGTAATTAATAGAATCTAAACTGGAATGAAATTCAAGAACGACCGTATGAATGTGCACTGGAGATTTTAGGCCAATGGTGGTCACGATGGATATCATAACTATCTTAATACAAATCGATACTACCAATGAAAAGTAGTAAAGATAAGGCCAGTTTCCCGCTGATTATTTAACTACTACGCATGTTTATATTTCCTTACATCTGGGCATAGGATGTCCACGGTAAAATGAGCGCTTTTGAAAGCCCTGCTTAAGATCTACTTGTATGCACTTTATGTATTCTTCCACCTCATGCAAAATTATCATTGCAATGGGACTGGTCACTTTATTCACGAGCTGGTCAATTGCATATGTGAGATTATTACAAAAGTAAATGTTTTGAAAGTCTGCTCATTTTTACACTTCGATGCATCGAAGAAACATAAAGTGAAAGAAATCATTTAAGTAAACACAAATGTTTGCATGACGCATTTTTTTCAACGTTAGTTGAGGAACTACTTTCCATTCATCGTTACCAACTTTAGTGTGTGCATGCCACTCAGTTCGCCCGTTCAAATATATGCAAGTATGTACAGTGACTTTTTTCTAAGGTTGATTTCAAAAGTTCTCACTTTATCGCGAACAACCTTTATCAATGTTATCTTGAGGTCGCTGCAATGGACCTTTGAAAAGATAGCATGATTCTTATATTTTACGTAAAACATTGGTTATCTTAGTGCAAACGTTTTTAAAATAACTTCATTTCCATTCAATAGGGCACAGAAACCTAGATTTTTTAACCCTACTTTCGTTTGAAAAGGTCGGCTTATGAAATCACCCGAGTGTCTGTCTGGACATACACGCTAAGAAAAATTTCTGGTAAACCTTCCTAAACTAAATCGTAATATTCTAATCCATATATCTTGTGGAAATAATACCACACATCTGGCTACAAATATGGAATGATTAGCGTCATTACTATACAAAGTTGAGAAGTTTCCTATACACATTTGACTGTTTACTGAGCAAATGTTGGAACGCTGACATGAATGTATGGAAAATAACTTTATCATTCCCGCTTTCTCACTCTACGTATAACCTGATTTAGTAAATTTGCGAATAACGTCTTAAGAGTGTAGGTATAGTCTTCCAGCTTTTTAATCCTTGAACATTTATAGTAAAATTGGGTAGGAGTATGTCGCCTACTATAGGCTGTTCATGGTAAATATATCTTATTGCACCCTCAGGCCTTAAATTTTGAGGGTGGTGAAATATATACACTGTGTTTATTGGTCACATTGCAATGTTTATATTAAAAAAGCAGCAGGAAGATGGAAATTGGATGGAAGGAAATATGTGGAAGGGCCTTAAAAAGTGCTCACTTTACCGTGAACAGACTATAACTACATTCACGACGCAACCTTTAATAAAAACACATCTTCTATATTTATGAAACTCAGCGAGTGCAAACTTCTGTGAGTGTAAACGTATCAATCCGGCATTCATGCGCCCTCATGCGTGTCAGACCGATGTTGCACAAGCCAGTTACATCATCACGGTGGCCCATCTAGAGCCCGTCACGGACCGGCTTGTAGCTACGCGACAACAGTACGGCCCGGCACTCCAGCGACAACGGCAGCCCTGCGCACGCACCACCCCTTACACTCATTCCCCCAAACCCTATCAAAGCCATTCCCATCGTCTTGCTTCACAAAGTACGTATTACGTAATAGTCAATGTACAGTGCGGTTATTACCAGCATGTAGCTATAACGTACATTTGTGTTTAATGTAGGTCAGACACTTATTTTCAAAATAGCAACCATATAAACATTTTATTTTATAGTACGATATCCACGAAGCCATGTAACAGATTTCATCTTAACTTGGTATTCTGACATTACAAATTACGACATTCATATGTATCTATACAAGCCTCTTTTCTCCACCATTTTGTAAAACAGCAAGGTGTGAAAAAAATATTGTCATATCTTGGCAAACAATCAACTGATCACAACGAATTTCAGGCGACAAGTTATGCATTTGTAGACCAACTAAATTGTTCTGTCTTAAGAGGGTAGTCACGTGTCGTCAATATAACAGCAGTGTAAATATTTTAGGTTAGTTTGCCGTATGATGCAAAAAAATTTCACCCAAGCGTTGTATGCTGGTAGTATTTATTAGGAACATCGATATAAGTATGTGTCCGCCATTTATGAAGGTAGCACCACATGAAAAATTTAAGTTTTTGTGCCATATCTCTGGGACTAAGCGACAGATTCTCATCCAGTTTTTCACGCAAATAGTGCTACAGAGGATCATGTAAATTAACTTACATGATTCAAGTCACTAACATACATCATTTAAAAATGAGTGGCCTCTAAATATTTTAGGTTTGTAAACCAACTGAAGATGATGATCGTAAACCTATTCGTAAGTCCCTTAATATAGTTGTTTGCATGCCAGCTTACAGTACGAAGGTTTGTGGGCTCACAGGGTGGCTAGTGAATACGCTATGGTGTTTGCGTGTATGTAACTCTCTCGCTAGTATAGCATAGGTTACATCTCTTTCGATATTTCTGTCAACAAGACTGAAGGACTACCTGCAATCTTCGATTTTAAACAAATTCATAACAAGTTATTTATGTAGAGGAGAGTACGCTCATTAGTCATTACACTCTATTCATCTTGAGGTGACGTTTCACTTTCGGAAATTGCCCCCTCAATTCAGTTATTAGTTGTCAAATCATTAAAGTTTTCAAAATATAACACCCAAAAGTATTAAATTTTCCGAGTTCTGCAGCATACAAGGCTTTGCTCCTAAATATTTTCTTTCCCAATCAAATTGCATTTAATGCAATCTGTATGGTGTGCAGAACATACTGATTCAGTACGAGTGCGATTTATAAACAGGTGAGCGAGTATTGGCACTCTGAATTTTGTTGAAAATAGGGGTAAGTCTTGTCGTTTGTTCATTCAAGCGAAAGTGTTAACATTCACTTAATAAATAGTTTAAACTGTAGAGGAAAAATGGTTTTTGTTCCGTTCGTAGATTGTAACACAAATTCAGTATCCTGCGCTTAGACTCTAATTCCACACTTCGAACCTGCCTATAACATTCTTGTGTCGGAAATTGAGTGTTATATTTTGAAAACTATAGTGATTTGACAACTGACAATTGAATTAAGGGGGTATTTTTTGAAACCTCTCTCAGATAACCCAATTCCAGAACAATTAGAAATATCACTTTCAGTTCAAGCTACAGAAATTTTCAATATTTCATGGGTTATTTCATATGTGAAATCTTAGAGCCCACTGTAGCAAGGTTTGTGTTTGCTTCGTCAGATAAGCATGCAAACTTTTAGGTTAATCTCCATAAGAGATATCTACTGTCTTGATATGACCTGGTATAGTAAAACCCTGTCACGTCGTTTTCAGTTTATGGGATTTAGAATATTACTTGCTATTTAACAGGACTTCTCAGATTTTGAACTTTTGTGCAGTGGCCTATTAGAATTATGCTCCTAAATGCATTGTATTTTCGCCATTTACGAAGCTTATTACGAGGAAACCACAAAAATATGAATATATATATATATATATACACATTTACAATATGATTTTTCAAATATTTTTTTGTAGTTTTATCATAACACGTTTCGGCTATGGAAACATTTCAACAAACTTTTGGGTCTAAAATTTTTTTGAGGTCTTCTTTAGAGTACGGATTTTGTTACCCATGTATCACATATGGCACATTTACGGTTTATAGTCGGACATCAAGCTGGCAAAAAGTTGGTCAACAGCTGGCATGCACCCAGTACCATTGCTGGTCCTGAAGTGACACCACTAACTAGTCACACTCTGGCCATAACTAGCCCAGGTGTCGTGAACACAAGTGGCCCATGTATGACCCATATGCTTACAACTGCAATGGTCCATCGATGTACCAATTCACAGCCATCAACTGGCATACAGATGACTATAGGCTATTCGCGATAAAATGAGCACTTTTGAAAGCGCTGCTTGAGATCTACTTGTATGCACGTCGTGTATCCTTTCACCTTATGTAATCTTAACATTTCCATTGGCCTCGTCACTTTATTCATGCGTCGACCAAGTGAAATTAAGAAATTAATAGAAAAGTAAATATTTAACAAATCTGCTCACTTTTTACACTTCGGTGCATAAAAAAATACAGAAAGCAAAATAATTACTTTAAGTTATCGGAAATGGTTACCTAACAGTTTTCATTAGACGATAAGATACGGAACTACTTCCCATCCATCGTTACCAACTTTACTGAGCGCATGTCACTCAGGGCGTTCGTTAAAATATATGCAGGTAGGGGCAGTGACTTTTTTCTAAGGTTGATTTTGAAAATGTTCACTTTATCGTGAACTGACTTTACGATACCTACACCCGCAATTAGTATAGGTTATATGCGGCCATTGCTGAAATACAGTTGGTAAGCCATTTATAGGCCATTAGTAGATCACCTACTCTACACCATCAGTTTTATTTCCATCAAAATTCCATCTGTGTGCCTGAAATGGCATGTTAAATGCCCTGGTGCTAGCAGTAAATCTAGCAGGAGCAGTTGTTTAGACCCATACATAAACTGGACAAGCAGTAATCCAGCAATGCCATGAGTAAAACCACAGTCTGTTGACCATTTCTTGCTACTATTTAATAGAATACTCTGTTAACACCCTTACCTTTCTTTGTTTAGGAACTTTGGCTACTATATTGCGGCTTCAACTTCAATTTATTAACTAAATAACAACAATTTTAAAATTTTACTTATTTAATTGTCAATTTGCTACTCGAAATCTCATTATAATTATATTGAATTTATAAACATAGGGAATATTTTTCAACTTTGAAAAAGTTTATAATTTTTATCGGGTCTCGCAGTATGAGTTAAGGTTTAACGTAAAAATAAATATTACAACCACCCTTACTGCTTGCCCTCTCCAGTTGGCTCAATTCATCACATAACATTTTTCGAACTGAAATGAGTTTTGTATTAATTCATCTCGCACTATAGGAATTTATTGGAAAAATATTTTCCATGTATTCATTTCCTGCCTCGACAAAGAGGAAATTCACTTCGATGGAATTTAACGCGTAAAAGTTGATGCACATTTCGTTTGTGTAATAGATATTGAAAATATAAACGAAACTGTTGTGAAGTATTTTCGAAAATATTTTGTTTCCATCAGAAATTATTGACGTCATGTGTGTCAAATAAATGTTTTGTAGAAATCACAAATTAATTATTTCTCAATTTGATTCCCGTGTAACATTTTCAAACATGCAACGGGAAGAAATGTTCTTTATAGGTCGTATATATCCTATCACGCCGATACGAACAGCTGTAAGACAACAAAAGTTCCATATGAGAGTAGCATTCAGGCTAATAATTTTTGTTTGTGCTGTCTAAATTTATTTTAAACGAAGCTTGTTACTGCAACACAAAATACAAACGAACTGTTCTATACCCGTAATCTAGCGTTTCAGTACCTAAAAATATAATTACAGCAAAGCACTGCATAGAATAAAGTTCCTTCAACACTACAGTTCAATTACAGTAATTATTGGTGAATCCCGAAACAAGAAGAAAGAACTTAAATAAACTTATAGATCATTCTGTTGGTATTACCAATGTTTATTATAGCTACTTTGAAAATCTGCCTCAGAAACTCTATGTTTTTATTTTATTGCTTAATTTTTCCTGTGCATCCGGTGATTTCAGGAACTCAAAAGTATTGAAGAGGACAAGAAGTTAGTTTCAACATGACTGTAGCAAAAGTATCGCCACGTATTTATGACATATTGTGTGAATGTTATGATATGTGAGAAAGCAATGGACCCTGCGCAAGCCAGTTATAATTTGCGCTTAAGTGTGGGAATGTGGGCTACAATTAGCTCTATATAAGCAAAAAACTTGTTTTAGGTACTTTGGACCACTTGAAAGTGTAAGTTTTTGAGGACTCTTCTCGGATAAATCATCCCTTAAGAAGAAATAATTTTATTTAACACTCACATGGCCGGTCTCATAAATCATGAAATGCAGAACCCCTAGGATGTGAAGGCGAAAAGTATATTATGTGGCATAGTGTGAAAGTTCCTGAGTTAAAACGAAGAAAATGATATTTACTAAATACCAAGTCTTTAATAACACAATGATTTTGTACAAGGAACCTCCCTTCACTGGGAACGAAATTGGAATCAGCACACCGAGTAAATAATAGTGCAACACAAAGTATTATTAGTATTTGATAGCAGTATAAGGAACACGGGATACAACTCAATTTAAAAAAAAATGCGTTATGGTGCAACGCACGATACCTTGACATTTTCAAGGTAATTGCTTATTTGCTACGGGCAATGGTTTTATACATTGTGATGAAGACATTCGAATCGTGGCGAGAAATGTTTATGTAAACCATTAGTTTATTTAGTTAAATGGCGTCTGTAATAGTGGACGCAGATTGCTGTAAGGCATAACGATTACACCCTCGCCCGATATTACACGATGCACGCTGCCTTACTTGATCTTGTGCAAGCTTCTACAAGGCCTTGTATACGAGTTGGTATACCAGCCGCTGTATGAGCTGACATGAAAGATTCATACTACAAGACAGCAGTTGACGTACTAGCATTTGACACCCTCGGTGGGTGCGCAGCATGTGTACATAGTGAATACAAACCCAATTAAGAGAACTGCTACTAGTCTGTAAGTTGTGTAGGCCTATTAAAAAAACTAGCTAGAACATCTTAATATTGCTATATTACTGTTGGGCTTTACATCAATTCAATGACTACTGGTGTGGTTTTTTTTTTTTTTTTTTTTTCATATTCTTGGAAATTATAATGTAACGTCACGAGAGTACGAGAGTGTTATGTTTAATTGTGACGAAAATTTTAACAGTTTGTCAAAAGTAGCTTTTTCTTTAAGTACCCAGTTATTATCTGCACGTAGTATACTAAGAAGAAGAAAAAATTTTAATAGAGTTTTAACCTAACCCCAAAAGTTACACATTCATAACGAACATCACGAATTTACCATTAGGCTACCAGTTTACATAGAGTCCAAGGACCTTTAAATAATGTACAAATACAAACGTTAATGTAAAATATTTTAACGTGTAAACAATGTTTGAAGTATTAAAAACGGTTCTAAATAGCAATTGAAAATTTACATAGCCAATAAAATTCGTCTTAGTCGAATTTTAACTGTATATGTTAAAGAGTTTCAGCGTTGCGGATGTATAATCAACGTGTGAGCGTTCTTTTTGGACTCCTGATCAATTCGTTTGAAGTAGTAGCCACGGGGAATACCTTACGCTCAGAATCTGCGATGTGATTTGTTAGGTGCGAAACCCGGTATGAAATATGACACGATAAATAAGACATGTCCTATTACTAAACTTGGTATGAAATCTGGCCGTGCAAGGAGGTAAATGCTATGACGGGTCTGTTAAAAAGACCGCACGTGGTTTAGAAACTCGCAACTTGTACATCCAACTACGTGCGGCCGATAGCTCAGGCGAATAGTGGCCTGGAGCTAGAAGAGGTAGATGTTGTACTGTTGTGACGTAGTGGCGTCCGTCACTATGTGAAATGTGGGTTTTGTCTTAAGATTTTTGGTAAGTGACGGTGTGACATCCCTCACGAGGGGAATTGTCCATTTGTTGCATGATTTCTGGTAAATTTTACAGCTAGTGTGTGTGTGCTGTGTACGCTCGACCCATTGTGTCGCTCCTGCATCGCAGTACTTAGGTGTTAGTTAGGCGGCGGTATGTATCGAGAAAATGCAAGGGACTCGTATTTTCTGTTTGCTCTTTATTGGCTAGTGCATTGTAGAGTAGAAAAGTACTTTGGAAAAGAGTACGCTACTGACGTTGACCGGTGGTCTCAGGACAGCGGGCACGCCTGTTGGGGAGTTAATCAGGTGTAAATACCGGTGCTAGGAGCGGGATCGAGAGAAGCGTCGCCGATGAGGGCCGGGAACCAGCGAGGAGGGTGTCGCCAAGGGGCTATAGTTGAACCAGGATAGGCTGTGGGGATGTCTGCTGTGCGAAAAGTTAAGGGTCGAATCTACGGACTTCGGCGGATTTCTGTACAAATTCATACTTAAAAAAAATATCAAGTAGTTGTTTTGGGACTTTGATTATTTTTCGAGGAATAACGGGACTTAGAAATATTTTGCTTTAAAATGTACTTAAATATTTTTTATGGCCGGAATAGGACTTAAGAGTTTTTGCTGCTCGTGAGAGGACTTAGAAAAAATTAACTCTTGGCCATGCTCGGACTTTTGAGGAAATTTGTGGTGTAACGACTTAGTATGGTTTTGAGCTGCGCGCGGACTTGGAGTTATTGTGGTTCATATGAGAACTTGAACTTAGACTCTGCGGCTGGGTGTTCCAGGCTTTTACGAATCGTTGGGCGATGTAAAGAGAGCTCGCCGACAGTGTGAAATCGGGACTTAGGAAAATCACGGTCTCGGGTGTTAAAGTGGAACTTTTTGCAGTGGTGGAGTAAAGTAGCGACGGGAATTTTGGATCGTGGGGCAACCATTTTAAACTTCGGCTTTGGGTAGTGCTGGAAGAAGTTGTCGAGAATGATTATTCAAGACTTGGGATTTTTTCGGCAGAAGTGTGCGAAGAGGGATAATTGTTCGAGTTACGATTGAAGGAGTTGAGGATTGTAGGTCGTCGGTGGAGTAGTAAAGTGTATGTGCAGGGTTATATGAATGAAGAAGAGGTTTTGGACATGGAATGGGGAAAATTCAAGGATAGTGAGAAATATGACTGTAAATGAGTGAGTGAATGTGGTTTGCGATCAATAGACAAGAGCAATACATACACTTTCGAATATACCGGTGGGGGGAATACACTCAGGCTCAAATCTTGTTAGAGTAGATTGTTTATTTTATATTGTGGTGTTGTGGAGTGTGTTCTTTGAAGATGGTATTGGTTATCACTGCAGACTATCCTTTCTCCTAAGACCACTTAGGTGCGACGCACTATTTTGTAAATGTTTTATGTGTAAATTGGTACAAAATAATTACTCTAATATTTATAATGTTAAATGGGTTAGTGGAAATTACATACATGCTACTTGCATTTGGATAATCATAAAATCAATACTCTGGTTACTTTACTTGAAGCATGTTTTAAAAATATATATACTTAACCTGTATGGTACTTGAATCGCTATGTACCTACTACTTGTGTGAAATTAGCAAAATATTCATTATTTTATGCAAATATTTTACTCTTGATGGGCGAGTGTTCAACTTTCTCGATGTAAGTCTATGGTACAACACATAGTTTAACACCATAAATTATGACATCAGTCACAAATAGGTTTTTTA
Source organism: Dryococelus australis (assembly GCA_029891345.1). Lineage (NCBI taxonomy): Eukaryota > Metazoa > Arthropoda > Insecta > Phasmatodea > Phasmatidae > Dryococelus > Dryococelus australis. The sequence continues at coordinate 70,281,351 of CM057006.1, read as the reverse complement.
CTGTTTTTTGTGTACCTGAAATTTACATATCATGGTCTCATAATGTTTTGAAGACAAGAGAGTCATCGTATCCGCAGAAAAACATGGCGAACCTATAGGATGGAAGTGCTTCTGCATTATTTATCTAGTCCAGCTTGAATTGCCATGGATGTTTTTGGAGGAACTCTAGCTTCTCGAAGTAGTTATTGTATATATATATATATATATATATATATATATATATATATATATATATATATATATATATATATATATATATATATATAGGGAATACAAAATTGTTGTAGACGGTGCATAAAATGTCGGTAAACGGCTAAGTATATCTTCCTTTATACTTCTATAATGGTGATTACCATCACAAGATTCTCTGTAGTTGATGTAGTTGGGGTCTCCGGGCATGCCATAGGATGGTGCTAGTTTCGAAACACATAGATGAACGGCACAGTTACTTCGCATACGAAGCTGTATACTAGCCTGGAGTTTTCGTATTGTGAAGGGAATACCATATTACACACAATGTAGGCATTCACGAGAATATTCGTAGCAATTATTGGGTTAGTACAATACACATTCTGTTGACTAGGTTTTAGTATTAATCTACAACATGATCACTTCATCAGAAAATGTTTCGTTACCTTGGTATCCAGGCTCAATGGTGTTTGGACTGGACAGTGATTGGGAAAGTGTTACTTCCACTTTCAATGGTTAGCCTCAGTGCAAGCATGTTGTTCTCTTTGGCGCAGGGTCATCGCGCTGTGTTACATGACAGCTGTATGTAAACATTTCATTCTCGGTTTCATGAACGTCTCTCTTTATCGCGCATTGTGTAGTTGGGTTCGACACTTGCCTACAGTAGTTCCCAGGTGGTGATGTATCTTGTGTCACAGGATGCCTGTGAAGCGATGTTGAAAGGTTTCCGATTTTGAAGTGAATATTTTTTAAATTAACGCTACTCCTTTTGTACCCAAATTCAAAGCAAGATGGCGGTGGTCGAGCGCAGGTGAGAAACAAATGCTATTTCATATATGCAAAGAACTTTCAGTCATGTGCTAGGTGTCATGTTGAGTGGACATATTCTCTATCGGTATGTTATATGGAGTTACTATTTATTCATGGGCATACCTTCATATTTGTGTAGTTATTGATATATATATATGTAATGAGTATTTGGTAATTGTTCATGTGCATATGTGAATTTTTGTGTTATGGTAATTATGGTTATGGCTACACAAATACATACGTGCATAGGTGCGCAATTTGTAAATATTAATTAACAATTTTGGTATGTGTGATTAGGTAAATGCAAGTGCACTAATAATTAATCTAGTTAAATTTATTTTTTTAATTTGTAATAATTTGTAATCCAATATGGCAGTAGAATGCAGGTTTTGGAGGTTAACTGATAGTTGAACGAAACGAGTAATTGACCAATGAGAAGCATTGGTGTAGTAAATGCCCAATGAGAAAACAATAAATTGAAAGAAATTCAATAAATGTATCGCATGTGTGTAATTATTTAAATGAAGGGGAGAGAGAAACAAATGACAGTCGAACACACGTGAGTAATCAGTCAAACGCAGATGAGAAAGGAATACCCTTCAGTATGTCAACTGTGTTAATCGAGAGCTGGTATTCATATGGTGATTTTGATGCGTAAATAGTCTCATTGCGTAAATAAAATGTAAGTATTTTGAATGGGAATCGAATTCAGTATCAATCCGCCTACCTGTTTTAATAGTTCCCATCCTGTTGGCTCTCCATCCTACGGTACTCTGATATCTCTGGTGGTTCTGTAGCATATAGGTGAGAGTGCACGTGTGTGAGTTTGTGTGTGTGTGTATGCATGGGTGTGTGTGGATTGGTGTGTGTGGGTTTGCTTTGGTGTGGTAAACAGTCTACCACATCGAGCGATAGCAACGTCTAGTCAAAACATCTCAAAAATTAACTTCTTTAAACATCAGAGTAACTTACTTTTCAAAAAGCATAAATTCCAGGAAACAATTAAACTCCAAGAAAATGTAAGTTTCTTGACAATAAGATAATATTAAAGCGTATGACTGGTTAAACTGTAGAAAGGAATAAAGTGTGGAAGATATTAAAGGCTAGAAAATGTCAGAGCTCGAAGGTTGGGAAAGAAAACTACACAAAATTTCTAATACTCTGTACGGGACTCGATCTCTGTGACAATCTACTTACCATTTTTGTCAGAGTTCCCTTCCTGTCAGCTCTCCGAGCCATGATGGACGCCAATTGGGATTACTGGTACGCCTGCAGGGTGCAGGGGTATAGGTGAAAGTGAGTGTGTTTTGCTATTACACGATGACATGGTTTATCAGAGTAATTAGTTGGAATATTATGTCGGCAGATGCTGGTACATGTTAAAGCCGCACACGCGATTGTATTTCCTGTTAGAGTTCGATGACCTGACAGGAATAAAGCAGGAAGTGTTCTGGCTTTAAATATACTATGGACAAAATGTTTACCATAAGACTTCAGTCTTGAGCTTTCGTTCCTCGGGAGTGGACGTATGTCTCTCTAGGCATAATGTGAACACTTGGTAAGTGTGACTAGTGAATGCTAACTTGGTGTAAGTGTTATTCCTCCCACCTATAATAATAATTTCAAATTCTGAAATAATTGAAAATGTATATGACAATAAAAGTCTGGTTGTCTTGCTGAGAAGACATCCCGAGTTTGGTGATTGTGTAGATTTCAATTATTCACGTGTGTATGTACATACATAGTAAATATTCATTGCATGTTTATGCGAGTACGGACTTGCACGAATACATAATATACACGATTATGTCATTACCTGATTACGTCATACAACTGCATTCCCCCCTCCACCCTTCTCGATCTTCAACAGTCCACACCGAACATGTAACACATCACGCGAGCAGGAGACACTGCTCGGGTAAAACATCAGTCAGTGAGCTTAAATAAATGCGTAAGAATGTATTTCCCAGGATTATTTTAAAATATTTAGTCGCCCGGAAATCGAACCCAGTAGTCCAAAAAACAACATAACATTCCTTTACGAGGAATTCATCTTAAAAATAAATTTTCGTTAAATTCGAAAATAAAATTATAATTAGTGCTCTGACCAAGAATCGGACCTGGTAATCTAGAAATAACATTTTATTATTTGCTCTAAGTACGAATACAAAACAAAAATAAATTGTTATTAAATTCTAAAATAAAATAATATCAAGTGCCCTGATCGAGAATTGAACTCGGTAATCCAAAAATAGCATTACATTAATTGCTCTGAGCAGGAATACAACCCAAAAATTAATATTTGTTATATTTAAAATAAAATAATATTAAGTGCCCTGGTTGAGAATCGAACTCGGTAATACAAAAATTGCATTACATTAGTCACCCCTAGTGGGAATTCAACACACAAATAATTTTTTGTTAAATTTGAAAATAAAATAATACTAAGTGCCCTTAGCAGGACTCGATCTCTGGGCCAATCCAAAAATAACGTGCACCTTGCCCTTATGTCAGGTGTGCCACATCACCCCACTCACATGATCCTCTCCCACGTTAAACAAATGCACCCAATGTCAATAAGGGTGACACAGCAGTTTTTCCTATCCTGACCGAGACCTCTTCCAGTTTATTCATACACAGCCGATGTCAATCAGGGCTAAAATGAGCCAAAGCCGGCCCCATCACTCTACTGACAATTCTAAACAAACAGGAGATAGCTGTATAAATGTTTCCCCACAATACTGAATTCACTCAGCGTTGTATTTTCGTCCAAATCTTTGACGTGGTACGTATACCGAGTAGCTTAAATAACTTACGGAAACCGAGGAAAACAAATGCGAACCAGAAGCATACATGTTCTGGCCCGTAGCGCACTGCTACACCCCCGCTCTTCCATCACGGTAGCTAACGAGCTCGCTCCAGGAAACATTTGTTATTCAGGCATGCGAGGCTGGAAATCACAGAAGGGCAAGGCCCAGCCAATCGTCTTCTTAGGCCGTCCCTCAGCCACTCACTCCCTGATTGGTTCCCTCAAGTGATCCCGTTGCTTTCCATCGTCGCCACAAACTGCGTCGAGTCAGCGTCCTGATGGGATCAGTTCTCTTGGGACCAGATTGAAATCCTTCATCTTTTTTTATTTTTTTATTTTTTTTTCCGTGCTTCAAGCAGAGTAACTCAATTTAAGCTTCTCTTCAAGAGTTTTCTGATTTTTTTTTTCTGCTTGTTCAATTTTCCTGCTCGTTCAAAACAGTTCAGTCTTCTCCAACGCTATTGAATTGTTAGGCAATTTAAAAGTTTTGAAGATATCTGAAGTTCCACATTATAAAATAAAATCTACGAAATTGTTTGAAAGTCATTTGGCAACAATTTTAAGGTACAGCAATTAATTAAACTTTCGAATTAGTTACAAATGGGATTATTAATTCACTGAATAAAAATTTAAATATATATTTGGACATTATATATTTACAATTTTTCTCTTCATTTTGCTTCAGGCGTATCCAGCATTACCAGAGATATTTTAACAACAGAAGGCGATAGTAGATTCACCAAAATTCTACGTCATTCAATAATGTTGAATTTCAAAGAACGTATGGACACGAAACTTGTGACAGAAATCAATCGATGCACACAAACAAGTTGTGTGTTTAAATTGATATAATTGTTATCCCGCGCTTATATTATATCAGTAATTTTTGAACGAAATGGAAGCTTCTTTTTAGTCTGAATGGTGTACATAAAACGTGTAAGGGACTTTTAAAACCTAATTTTTCTTTAGTGTTTTGAAAATAAATAATATTCTGAAAATATCGCGAAATATCCTAATAGGCAGGAATGCACTGAATGTCAGGTAGCAAGGTTTTGAGATAGTTTCTTATGGCAATTGAGGCACAAAATATAATACGAATTATGACACGCAATGCTTATTAAAGTGAATTCGAGATTGGCCAATGGTTATATTTCAAAATATGACTTAAAGTAAGTAGAAGTTAGGCCATATAAAATGGAGCTCTGAAATTTGATAGTTTTTTTAAGGGTAACATTGCCCCTTCAAATAAATCTTTAGCAGCACTCTGTCATTACATAAGTAAATTTAAAAATTCTGGGCTGGTATCAAAATTTTAAAATATATAAATTAATTACAACCTTTTACCCATCCTAAATGACTAAGACACATTTTAATTTTTTTAACTACAATATCGGGAACTGAATATATGAAAAACGGCTAATATCACGAAATATATTTTTGTAGGAACAGCAAATATTTTAGATAAACTGTTTAGTGGGGATTATTTTTAACTGATTTTCATTAACATTGGGTACTTGAAAATATATGTTCAAAAAAAATTTACAATAAGAACGAATACGAATAAAGGAAACGGAATGATGTACGTACCAAAAAATGCAACAATCTGAATTTGGTTTGGATGCACAAGATGAAGTATTATCTATATAATACTTGATCCTTATGTATACTTGTTCGATAGTACCTCTTAACGTATCAATTTCCGAATAACGGCACGATAAACGGCATGTACTGGCAAGATCACAATTGGTTAGTATTTGCTAAGAAGGTACGACTCCCACTTTCAAATATTTTCCCATTTGAAATGTACACAACATATGACATTGCTGTGCTAAAGAATTGCGGTTTCACAGCTAGCTTTGCCAATATTCTGAGAGAAAAAAAAAACATATGCACGAGCAATTTTGTGGTCGTTACTAATAAACTATCGTGTGAGTTATGCATGTATAAAAAGTTACACTATTTCATACTCCTTCGCTGAATTAGAAGTGAAATGTGGCTGAGATGGAGAATTATGGAAAATAACGAGACATAGAATATACATTTCTGGATGAACTGAATTAATTGGTTGGCAGGATAAGGCTATTGGATTTTCCATCACATTGGGAAATTATTTCCCATTCAAACGAAATTATATTCCAAATTAGCCCCAATAATTATAGACCACAATCCTTCAATCCCTTACTATCAGCTGTCAGCGTTTAAAGAATTGAACGCAACAATAACCGGAGTCCAGTTTCAACTGTAGTGTAGAGAACTGAAAATTTTAAAATTTCATATTTAATTGTGAATAGTTATTTCCTGTTTTCTAAGAACTGTCCTTTATAAGAGAGTTTAATATACTTACTTGTGTAAACTTTGCATCTACGGCATATTTGAATGTATTTTTTATTATTGGATGCACCTCATCACACATGCACGGCATCGTGAGTGCAATAATACAACGCAATCACTTACTAGTGCTTTTTTGTGTGCGGGAGGCTCTTTTCCCATTTACTTCACCACACGCTGCATCAAAATAAGTACCCATGGAATGCTATCGAGAAGTGCGTCGAAAACCCGAGATTGCTATTAAGAAAAATATCCTACATATTTATTTCTACAAGTGACCCTGTCATGGAAGTAGTAGCACCCGGAGGAAACTCAAACTCCGTGGCAGTGACCACAGCTCTCACCAGCTGTCATACCAAGCTCTAGATACTCAGCATAGTTCATAAGATGTTTAGCAGAGTTTTACCAATTCCATTGATACTGTATAGATTTTACCCCCAAAATTGTGAAAAATGAACAAACCACAAATATATTTTTATCTTTGTTTATATTGGGTTTGGTATTTATTTTTCTTTTTTTCTTGCAATGCCCCAAAAATAGTAGTACAAATATAAAATAGATAAACGTGTTGATTACAAGTATACTGAAGTCCGTACGGTAATATTTTCCAGCACTGTTACAACCCTTGTATTAATTGCATCAAGCACCACATTAATTTGAAATATTTACAATGTAGCTATAAATAAAGTATTTTAATAATCTACACTTTTGTTTGCACAGCAAACATGAAGAGTTGTTGAGTGTTTGACCTACATGGTATGATGTGCAGCCAGGCGTCAGTTTGCCGCGCCTCGGAATCGGCGAAAGCATCGACTACGAATCAGATTGTTATGATAACGCGTGTCTCCAAGGGGCAGCCCTCCTGAGACAAATGGGACAGCCGCACAAGATCTGCCACACTTCCTGCAGTGATTCCCTTGGTCACTTGGAGCGGCTTCGTTGTTGGGGCATAGTGGGCATTTCGCATGTATCGTTTGCCGAGCCACAGCTCCATGGCCGAGACCATTGTGGAGTATTCCATTCGACATCGTTCTGGCAGAGACTGCAGTATGCTCAGTGCAGGTCCCCTCTGTAGAGTTTCCAGGTAGTATGTTCGCTGCTCGTAGTTCTAGCCATTCAGGGTGGCAATAGTTCAGAACTGCTACTGGTATTCGGGCAAGTGTGTCTGCCCATCGAAGTAGCCAGGCTTATTGTGATGTCTTTAACCACCCTTGGTTGAGGCGTAAACACACTGCTAAGCTACTGGGTCTCACCTACGACGGCCGTATTGCAGTGGCCTCTTACTTAACCTTGCTGCACGCACTCATCTGCTGGGTGGTTTTCAATCTTAGCGCTTCATCTCTTCTTCCCTGCTGATGTAGGAATCGTTGCCTTTATTTTTTGAGGGTGCTTATTTGTTCTTTTATTTCTTCCTCAACACTTTCCAATCTCTCGCTTGTACTTTCAATTTTTTTAACACTGTCTATTTTATTTCACAATATCTCACTAATATCTCCATTATTTCAGCCGGCATGGTATTTTTGTAACCCTTTTGTTGTTCACACTGTCTACTTTCCTATCCACATTTTCGTTCGCGCTATCAATTTTATTATCCACTTATTCGTTCCCGCTAATTACATTACGATTAACACTATCAATCCGGCATTATCAACTCGGCTACCCATTCCTTGTTTTTAACCAGGGTGTTATTCCACATCTGTTGACACTTTCCTAGCTAGCATTTACTTAATGTCTTGATAATTCCTGGGCATATAATACAAAATATATTATAATTACAAAATTATCATACCTGTAGGTTTCCTAGTGTACTCTTGGTAAAGATAAAATAAAAGTTTTATACTAAAATGCCTCCATCCCACTTTTCACACCAGTATTACAATTTCGGAAGGTCAGTGGACTTAGCCAGTTTCTTTAAGGGATGGAGGTCTTAATTTTAAAAAAGTTAATACATCTTTTCTAATTCATTTTCGAATGCTAGAAAATATATTATTATTTGCTTAGTGTTTCACAAAAAATGGCTAACACTTTTATTTATATTAAATCAATTTAATCAATAAAATTTCAATCAACTCAAAGAAACTAATGCAATAAAATAATTAAAATAGATCCCAATGGATAATGTGTCAAAACCTTCTTAGTTATTTTCATAATATTAGTAATATTTTACAGTTCCAATATCTACACAATAAATTCCATAATCCACACATATACAGTAGCAACTTAACTCAATCCAAATGCTACCAGTCTGGATTGTTCTAGAGATCTCCGAGTGCTACCATGTATAGTAGTCCTCTACTCGTCAGATATCAAGCCCTGTAGCCCGTTCACACCACAAACTCCTAGTTCACCGTCATCTACCAACTTTTGATGTCGCCGTCACCTTCGCCGATTCCTCGCTACAACAGACTTCTCCCCATTACCGCACTACAGCTAGATGGCTACAGCAAAGATTGAATGCTCTCTGGCTCCGAAAGTTATTTATAGGGATACCGGCTGTGGTCCAGAAGCTTTTCCAAATGCCATGTTGCGCCGAGAAAATATGATTACCAGAAAATTCTCTCTCATACTCCCAAGTTGTCGACATCCAGCATGGTGGAGGAAGGTCTGTGGCGCTAGCCAGATAGATTGAAAATCATTCTTCCGGACGCCGGGCGACGTAGCTGTGAACATTTCTCCCTGGGGTTGGGAAAGTTCGAGGTGGGACACCCTCCACTGCGCCAGACAGTGCATAACCAGATAACATGGAGGCCACGGTCAGTGCGAGATTCTGTGCATAACTATAAATATGTATATGTTATGTATGTTTATATACATAGAGAAAAGTCAGTAAGGGAAAAACTTTCGTACTAACAATAATAACTAAAACACCTAGATGAGTGATAACTTTAAAATTATAACTGCCTGAACCAATTGTGTCTAGAAAATGCAAGTTTTTTCTGTTACAGTCATGTTAATGAAAAAGTGAGTGTGTATTGCCTAATTCTGTATTCAATATGTTGTGATTATTAATAAGATTTTCACACGTGAACAAAATATGTTCAGACATATTTATTTTCAGATCATACACAACCCCACAAAATATAAACATATTAACACCTGTAGAAAATATTCCACCGAATATGCCAGAAATCATTATGATTTAAATAAAGAGAAAGTACTATGCGAATGTGGAGAATATGTATCTAAACTATATCTCAAAAAGCATAAAAATACTTAATCACACAATGCATTAGTAGGTATTCTAAATGAAATTGAACATGATAATTAAACTACAAAAGACAGTTACATCATGTAATGAGAATAAAACTCAATAAATTTTTTTTCTCATCATAAAACTACTGAGGATAAACATACAACAATATGCGAAAAATGTTTTAATGAGAATTATTATCATAGAAGATGTTAAATATTTAAAAAATGAATATCAGTAATTTAAAAACTATTAGAATTTAATTCCTTTATTTATATTAATATCATATTTTTACATCATCTTTATATATTTTTGCACCCTTCAATTTTTTCTGTATAAATAAAACAATAACCGTGGCAATGAACAATATAGCAGTTGAATTGAGCGGGAGAATAATGCGAAAGCTAAAAATGTTAGCTAAAGAATTTAAAATTAGATATTGGTACAATTTAAGGAAAGTTGAATTAATTACAGCTGTTGTGCCATTTATTAGAAATGAAGAAGGACAAAGAAACTTTACAAATTTACCATTTTCACATCTCGGTGTTAGAGAACTATATTCAAACGATAGAACTGAATTTAAAGAAATATTTCCATTCTCTAATCTGATATTTATATCTCGGTGTTAGAGAACTATATTCAAACGATAGAACTGAATTTAAAGAATTATTTCCATTCTCTAATCTGATATTCATATCCCTGTAAAATAAAAGTAACCGGAATTTAAAAAAATTTACTTTTTCAAAACCCGAAATTAAAGAAGAAAATAAAAGTTTTGGTCGAATATTTCCTTTTAATAAAAACATTTTAAATGAGTGTGTGGAAAGGAGACCACCATTTGAAATTAGTGAATGTAGACAATATTTTAATGATAGATAAAACATTTACAAACAAAATACAGTATTCACATAAATAATTTACAAGGCAATTCGGTAGAAAATGTAGTTCACGCAAGAATGTGTTTCAGTAAGAAAATTAACTGATTATAGAAATGGTTATCAAATGAGAATATATACAAATAATCAGAATTTTCACAATGCAATTTCGACTGCAAGAGGAAATAATCTAAATACAGAAAATCTACTTGATCAAATTGAGAGAATAATAACATCAAATGAAAATGTAGATATAAATGAAATTACTTTCAAAATTGATGTTTATAAAATACCCAGTGGTAATAGTGCAAGAGGAAAAAAATTCTCAATTTAACTAAAGCTATAAAAGCAAAACAATGTATTACTAAAATTAACAATGATGACGATAATTTATGTGGTCCTGGAGCAATAATTACAGCTTTAACATACGAAACTAATATTTTGGATAGAGAGCTAACGAATAATAAACTTATTTACATAACAAAAGGAAGACAATTACAAGGAGAATTGGTTCGTGAACTTTGCATAGGAATGGGCAAAAGTTGTGAAATTGGTTTTAGTTTGGAAGATGTTATAGATGTAATAAATTTTCTGAATATTTAAATTAAAGTAGTTTCCACTACACATTTCAATTCAATTATTCATTCTGGTTCAGAAAGATCAGCAACTATTTATTTGTTTTACACGATGAACATTATGATGTAATGAATAATATGAAAACATTTTTGGTTAGCGTTTATTATTGTAAAAAAATGCGACAAACCATAAAATAATAAAGATCAACATGAGTGTGAGAAAAATAACAAAAATATGCGTAATTTGTGTAAAAATCCACAACATGAAAAAGTTTTGGAAGGTGAAGATGGTATTAGAATATATTGTCGAAAATGTAATAGTTATTGTTTTGAACAGGAATGTTTTACTAATCCTGATGCTGTGTGTAAGACGGTTTATAAGTGTAAAACTTGTAACAAAATATGCTTGAGAAATATGAAACACGAATGTGTCTACACCAAATGTTGGAACTGAAAGTAAATTGTTAAAACTGATGAACATAAATGTTACATTCAAGGGAAGCTTCAAAAAGGTGGTTTTGGTACAAAAGCTAGTACATGTAATGGGCGAAACAAGAAAAAATATATGAATTGTTCTTATACTGAAAAATACTACTTTTTTTACTACGAAGCCACACAAGATACTGGATTTCACTAACCAAACTTTATTTCTATTCAAGATTTTTATGGTAACAAAATACATTTTAAAACAAATGATGAGTTTTGCTAATGGGCAATATCTGAAAAAATAAAGGACATACATACATTTATTACACACAATTTCAAAGGCTAAGATTCATATTTTATTTTACAATATTGTGTTAGAAACAGTACAAAGCCTCAAACAATAAATCAAGGTTAAAAAATGATATAACTTAAAATATTGAGTCAAAATATCACAATAATTGATAGTATAAACTTTATTCAAGGAAGGCTTACAACATTTCCCAAAACATTTGGTTTAAATGAGCTTAAAAATACCCGCTACAAAATATTATGGAGTCAATACAATGAAACAAGAACAACGCAAAGACTTTTTACAATGGCATGCTGAAAAAACAAAAGAAAATTATATTTTCGATTTCAGAAAAGAACTTGTTGATTATTGTGATTCCGATGTTGATATTTTAAGACATGGTTGTCTTAAATTTAGAGGATATGTCCTATAAATAGAAAATATTGATCCATTTTGGTACACAACAATCGCAGGTGTTTGTATAGCTGTTTATAGATCAACATTTCTTATGAATTGTACCATCGCAGTAGTTAAAGATGATAAAAAAATGTTTAGTAAACAATCAATTTCGTGTTTAAATACATTTTCAAATGTTCGACATGCATTAAATGGTGTATAAGTTACTATTTGTGGAGCAAAAGATGATGGTTATGATGAAAAACTAAAACAATTTGTCAATATAATGGTTGTTTTTGCATGGTTGAACTGATTGTTATTCACCAGACACAATAAATAATTGTAACAATGAAAGTATGGATTATTTCTTTAGTAAAACAAACAATTGAATGATAATATTAAAACAAAGTGGTTACAAAGTAAGGGGGATGTGGGCTTACAAATGAAAAAAAATTGATTTAACATAAAAGTAATTTAGAAAAAGACTAAAAATGTTATAGAACCATTACAACCTAGAGACGAATTTTTTGGTGGTAGAACCAATACTTCCAAATTAAAAGTTTCAAGAAAAAAGTTTAGATATATAGATATATGTGGTTTATATCCAACAGTAATGTTTTATGATTATTACCCACTTGGTCATCCGAATGAAATACCAACCCTAAAAATTACCACAAAAATTGGTTTGGATTGATCAAATGTAAAGTTTTACCACCTAGAAATTTATATCATCCAGTGTTTCCAATTAAGCAAGAAAAGGTATTGGTTACTTTATGTTCAAAATGTGCTGTAGAGAAAAAAGGAGAATGTAAACATAGTAAAGAAGAAATACCAATAAATGGTACTTGGACTACATTAGAACTAAATAAAGCTATCAAAGAAGGTTACAAATTTCTTAAAATTTGTGAAGTTTGGCATTTTAAACAAAGAAGCAATAAAATGTTCAGAAATTATATTTGAAAATTTATGAAGATAAAATTGGAAATTAGCCTTTGGGAAGATGATTATAATTATAAAAAAAAAGAAGAATATATTCGAGTTATTAAAAAACAATAAAATATCAATTTAAACATTGAAAATATTGAACGAAATCCAGGAAAACATTCTGTCGCCAAATTTGATTAAATTCACTTTGGGGAAAATTTGGACAAAGACAAAATTTGACACAAATAGAATATATTACTGATCCAACTCGTTGGTACGAATTGTCATTATATGAAAGAATAGAAGTATATAATGTTGTTTACATCAATGAAAAAATAATTGAAGTGTCATATAAATGCAATTATAATTATGTAGACAGAAGCACAGCAACAACCATATTTTTAGCAACTTTTAACACTTCAAATGCTAGATTACATTTATATGAAATGTTTGATAGATTAGTTGTTAAAGTAGTATATTATGATACAGATAGCATGGTTTACACTGATGATTGTAAAAATACTGTTAAAACAGATTGTATGCTTGGCGAATGGACAGACGAATTTGGAAAAAAATGATTATGGTATCGAATGGATAAACACTGGTCCAAAAAGCAATGGTTATAAAAAATTTTTTGGGAAAACAAGTTACAACAATTAAAGGATTTACACTAAATCACGAAAATGCTTTACAATTGAACATGAAATCAATGGGTGAATTGGCATAAACTAAGACAAAATGTGACGATAGAAAACAATATGATTACAAGAGATAAGAAAACAAAACATTTGGTGGATAAATTTATGGCAAAAGAATTTTATTTTAACTATGACAAATGTATGACTTTGAATGAAAAAGATATATGGATACATTACCATGGGGATATTAATCTAATAATTTTGTATTTTTATATTCTATATTATATATGCATTTTATGGATTGACAAATAATTCAATGGTCAGTGTACTGACCACTGAAATTACACAAATTATATTTTAAACCTCTTTAATTTCCAAAACAATATCGATATCTCACCATCAATATCAATGAATTTACCATTTTCATCCCATATTTCTAATACAATATAATTAAACTGCTCGTTATAAATTTTATAAAAAATTCTATATGCTGGCCAGTGAAAACTATCAATTATATCTGTTTCTAAGTGATTAGATTCATCACATTTTATAAACATTCCATATACCAGAATACATTGGTCATTATTATTTCTAATGGATCTAAATTATTTTATTCACTGCCTATAAAATATTTGACTTTTATCAATAGTCATATTTCTGACAAAACAATGACTATTAGATAATCGATCATCAAATTTAATATCAAACTAAGAATTAATAGATATTTTATTTTTCACATTATCTGCTGTTAATTCGCTGTTGTTTGTTTAAATTTGTTGAATCGAATTTATAGTTTATTTTAATGATTAAATATCGAATTGTCCTCTAGGTATATTTATAATTTCGTTGTTATCAATCTATGTAATAGTAATGTTCTTTATAATAGGAGATACAAATTCTGTATAACTAATCATCGCTATAAATTTATCTTCATAAATTATATCATAATGAAGGCTGTTCTTTAGTATGGAACTATTATTTAACTTAAACACTTAATTGTCCATTGACGAAGAAATATTGTAACAAATGAAAAGTCGATTGGGGTGTTGGTGTCATGATTCCGAACAAAATGCTAAAATCAAAAGAATGGTGAACTTTTGCCTGACAATATGAGAGCCACTATTGTCGGGCCCAGTAATTGTGAAAAAAAAAAAAAACACTTGGTGATTAATTTCCTTTATAAGAATGGTTGGTTAAATTTCAATAAATTGTATGTTTTCTCAAAAAGTATAATCAAGCAAAATATATTCAGTTACAAAATGACTTTGATGTAATATCCAACAAGTTTAATGAAAAGAATTTTTTTAAATTGCAATGACTAAATGATCCCACTAGGCCAAAGTTTAAAATAATTCTCTAGTTATTTTCATGACATCATTTTAGAGAATCAAGATGTTATCCGCGAGTACTTTACTATGGGAAGGCATAAAAATGTTGATGTATTTTATTTGACACAGACTTATTCAAAAGATGAAACATATTTGTAACACATATATAATGGTTTTGTTGTGGGGATATGACATATGAGAAATTTAAAGAGATTTGTGCAAGCTGTTGTGGCAAAGTCTACTGTTTTATCACTTTAGATAAGAATAGAAAAATTAAGGAAGGGAAGTATCATAATATAACCAAACACTTTTATAAACTAATTTTGTCTCAATAAGAAGTGTAACTGAAAATTACACGTATTGTGTGAGAATTCTTTTATCTGCTTCGGCAAACATGCTGCAATCTACTTGCGCGAGAAGAAAGCTTTACATACTGCGCTGGCCTCTACAGGCAACATGAAAAAGCCTACTGCTTGTGGAGAGAAGATAAAACACATGGACTCCCTCTTCGACCTTGATGTAGCAAGCTACTGTCTAGTTGCAACACATCGAACAGTTGGCAAGAACAACTCCACTCATCCACCTTGGGAGAGTTTAGTGCAGCAGTTGTGACACACTTGGTGAGTGACTCGCGATTAAGAAGCTTTCAACTCTCTGTGACTCGCCACTTGTAGTTTTTAATTCAGTACTGCGATTATCTTGTCAACATAGCTCATTGACAAGGTGGTCTACTTCAAATTCGTGGGTCGTGGATTCGAACCCATGTCCAGGAGGATAATTTAATGGTGTGTACGCACCCACACTTTTAAATTATCACCCAAAGCGTTCCAAATTTGAGCCAAAAAATCTTGCTCATGCTTATGTAAAAAATACGAGCTGTAGATGCAAATAATTGCTACCAGCTCAAGCTCCAGTAATTATTGCTCTCAATGATATAATTGTAACATAACACATGTATAGCTGGAGTGTTCCCATATGATGTAAGATGTCACCTTCATATGGGAAGGGTGGTAGTAAAAATAAATAATAATCATAAACTAATAAAAAACCCAATCACCTCTCCACAAAAAAGTCAGGTCGGCCGAGTGGAGAGGTGTTTGGGTTTTTCAATTTCACTAAATCATCTAATATATTTACCCATTTGTAATTGCCATTTAAAGCGAATTTCTTCCAGATTTTGTTCTTCATTGTACTATTATATCTCTCTACAACACTGGCTTTAATTTCCCTGAATGCAGAATAATGATTGATGTTATATTTTAGTATGTCCTTGAAATATTTTACTATAAAATTCGGACCTATTGTCACTTTGTAAATTATGTGGTTTTCTTTTAATCAGTATACATTCTAATGCATTTGCTACATTTGAGCAGTTTTATCTTTTATAAGTATAACAAATGCATATTTTGAAAAAAAAACATCAATAATTGTCATAATATATTTGCATACATTGTTTACATGAGTTATTCCTTTAAAATATCCAGTATTCATCTCAATAAGATCAATTTTCATAAATCATCTATTCCATATGATATTACACTTCTTCTTGGAAAATTTCTTCTTGCTGGTTTATATAATTCATTTATTATGATTTCTCTTACATTTAGAATTTTTTTTTTAATAGTGAGTTATAGAAATTGCATATAGAACATATGATTTTCTTAACTAATAATCAATTTTTCGTATTTTAATCTTTATATTATTATTTTAATTACTTTCTTACACTTCAAGCACCAAGTATTCTCAATTTTATAGTATAAAAAAGTTAATCTTTATATTTATAAGAGTTCCTATTATGGTAATCAATCCATCATAATAACTATCGTATTTTTTTCTGATTTTAAAATATTAAATGTCACCTTTATTAACACCAAAAGTCTTACTGTAATCCATTGTTTTAAAGTCATAAATAACAGTCACAGTATCATCACGTAAATTAAGATTAATAGTAATTTTTTTTACACAGTACAATCCATCAACAAAGTAAAGAAAATTTGATTATTATCTTAGTGCAAAATGTTTTTTTTTTAATCCCAATTTGCAGGTGAATAAAATATATGAGACTTTCCTTCCTTACATTTTTCAACTTTGGAATTAACAAGTTTTCATAATAATTCAAAACTAATTGGTTTAAATTTTGCAATTTATCAATTATTTCTTTATCAAAAAATCTTTTATTGACAGCATCTTTACCATCTATGAGATCAGCCATATTATTAATTCTAAGATTTTGAAGAGAAACGTAATCGGTTGTATAAACAAAATTTTTCTTACTTGATCTCGTAAAGCAGAAACAATAATATTGTATTTTGAATCTTTATATGTTTTTAATTCATTACCATTAGTGTCAAAGTTTTTATTTAACAATTTGATTAATTATTTCCCAAATATATCTGTCATTTAATAACAAAGAAATTAAATCATGAAACTTAAAACCTCTCGAAAGAAAGGTGTAATAAAATTAAACATAAATGTCCACAGATAGCTGAATTAAAATTCTGAATTCGATTATCAATGTAATAAGTATTTCTATTTTTTATGTATTTAGTTAAATTAGTAGGAATATTACCTCCAAATGAATCGAAATAGTAAACATAATTATTTCCTTTAAAATAGTAAACTCGATGAGTACCAGGATATGATGAAATGTCAAAATTAACCACAGCACATTCTTATTTGTGCATACTTTTGGTAATTCATCAATCATATAAACATTTCTGAAATATTTAATATTTTTACATATTTTCGTATATCAACTTTTTGTTAGTCTACCCCTTTTTTCAACTAATCCAATTCCTGATTTATTTACTTTTGCTAAGTTATGTCTCTATTGTTATTCTAATTCTTTTTTATTTGTTGTAGTTTGTTCAACAGAACTGAAAATTGAGCTAGCTACACCAGCTAAATCTCGGGGTGCAGCTGAAACTGGAATTAAAATGGTAAAAAAATACTCATGATATAAACCATTTTCAGATTTTTCTTTTAGTATTTTTTTATTAATTTTTGTTGACCAAGTAAATTCGAAACCTTTGCCTTCATTTTTTTTCTCCAGTTGTTCTTTTTTTTTTAAATTTATCTATACCCAATTCTCTTAATTGAACAATGGGTTTATCGAATGTTATATTTGCTATCTTCATTTATAAGTAAAAATACATAAGTAATTAATAAATGTTAATATGCTATCCCATATTTATTTTTGTAAACATAGTTTAAGCAACAGCCACAGAAGCAATTTTTTTCACAGATTGGAGTATTTTTATCTAACATAATTTCTTTTGCTTCTTTTTGTAATATTTTGTCAGCTTCATGGCTAGATTTTAAATCTTTGTTATTTCTATAAGCAATATCATGATATTTACATGCTTCATCTAATTTATTTATTCCTGTATTTCCTTTTTATAACCTTTCATCTAATTTTGTAAATGGGCCACAAAAATTTTAACCAGGCAAATGCATTTCGGGTAAATTATTTAATTGCCAATTTATTATACCTTATCCATGACGTTCAGAATTCCAAAATGAATGTGGAATTACATTTAAAACTCTTATAAGATAAGGAATCCCTTTTAAATTATTAATATCAAAATCGTAAGATTTACTGTTCAACATATTCATTATGCTTACTTTTTCATTGTAATAATTGATATTTCCATAATTTTCTTCACCATGATTAACTAATAAATAATTTATTAACCAATTTCCTAACCTCATCCTTCCAAACATATTCTTTTGGTAAATTTTTGTATTTTTTAGATACCTTTTCCAGAGCAAGGAGTTCTTGGAGAAATAATTATTTCTGGTGTGTTTGGCATTGTTCTTGACTTTATTTATATAGTTGTCATAAATTGGTTTAATTATATTTTTGTATTTCCAACTTCTACTCTAGTTTATTTTCTTTTTTGGATTATATTCTTAGAATGTAGCATTGGTATCTAAAACGATTTTCGTGTAGTTTTCATAGTCATCATCAGTAAATTATCATATAGATTTTCTTGTTTTTCTTTTGATAACAAATTAGAAAGTCCTTCCGTTAAATCATATTCTTTATTTTTAACATATATTTTATCATTGTCTATCTTTACTTGTGTATTAACTTAGTAAAAATTTCGTTCTTCAGCGCATAAACCGTATTGAGTATCAATAACATTTACTCTTTTTAAAATTTCTTTTCCGAGATTTATAGTAGAATAAGACTCTGCATGGGGAAATCTTTTCAATGGTACAATCCCCATTCACTCTTCCAAATTAAGAGAGTTTCGTTCTGAAAATAATCCTCTTTCAAATGATGTTTTTTCTGGTGTTGGTTTGATAATCTAATTTTTTTCCTGCAACAGGAACTAGTGTTGTTATTAAATTTCTATTTTCTTCACTCACTTTTTCTACTTTTTTTTTAACCAATATTTCGTAATTCGTGTAATTCGTAATAGTAGATCTTTCTTATTATTCTTTCATAATCTCTTTCATATTCTTTTCATAATTTTTGTATTTCTCAATGAGTAATTTATCTCGATAAACTGCCTTTGATGAATCTTTCATTTATATATTAATTTTTTTTGATTATAAATGAGTTATAAAAGTATCGACAGTTTTGATAGCCAAACTTTTCCTCCACCTGATCAAACTAGGGGGGGGGGGGGGGGGGGTGAAAATGTTTACAATAAGAAAATTGAATTCGATATTCCTATAGGTGATGGATTTTCTTTCCCAAATGATGTTTATGGCTTTGAGCAATTTAGGTTGTTAAAGAAAGATAAAAAGAAGGAGATGAGGCAAAACACGCAAAATTATAAGATTTTGATGTTTGTGCTCACTTTTTTTCCTTTTTTAAGTTTTCTAGGAAAGAAATCTCAAAACATGGACATATTATTGTGGCTGTTGATAACCCAGGTTTAATTTCAACGATTATGAATAATTTGTTAAGATCTCCAAGTGAGCAAGATTATTTAGAATATACTGGTGTTGATAATAAATATCATGTAAAATCTGTTCACAGTGATAAAACAAATTAATTAACCTATTCACTGAGATATCTGTTTGGTTTTATTCGAGATAACAATGAAATTTATTGGAAAGGAGGTCATAAAATTACTTTTTTTTCGTAATTCATCTGATAAAAATTGTTTATATGTTTATGAAACTAAGACTGCAGATGGTGCAGTTCAGCAAAGTTATTCTGATCCAGGTAAAATTGTTATTCAAAAATTAGAAAGTATGTGGCCAATTGTTGAATACGAATCTAACATAGCCATTGCAATTAAAGAAAAAATATATAAACTTCCAAAAATACCTATTAGTTTTAATTGTGGCAATTTTTAGAAAAAGAAGTTCCTGCTGGAAGAACTGTTTTTAATTTTGATATAAGAGATCAGTTTATTAATTTACAAGTTGATATGCCTGATTTTTTAATCGTAGGGTTTCAAGCTAATAGAAAAATCGTGTTGGACAGTACATGCTTCTATGTTTGATCACTGTAATGGAAGAAATATTTATGTTAAGAATGGAAGAAATTATTTTCTTTCCTAAAGAAAATTGGAATCTAGATATCGAAAATGGCCTTTATGATAGCATGTTTCCTGCTTATGATGATTTTATAAATTCTAAATAAATAATTAGATACTATATATAGGAATAATGAACTTTATTGAAAACCAACTGTAAACACTCAAGGTGATATCAATTATTATTCATTTTTGGGGCGAAGATCATTATTTGTTGTTGATTGATTATATAGAAAATCAATTGTTGTTAAAGATAAAACAAACATAAAAAATAGTGTAGATTTTAACAAAGCTGTTGAAGCAGAGACAATTTGTAATGTTGTTCTAATTAGTTAGAGGAATCTAACTTATGATTAATTTAAAGAAAACGTTATTGAAGATATATCAGATATTTAAATTAATAAATGGAGGATGTAAACGATTTTACGGAAACAACAAAATGTTTCCACATTTTTATAGACTTTTTAGAAGTTTAGTTAAGTTGATTAATTGAATAAAAAACAATTTCGTTAAACCTAAATAAATTTTTTCTTTATAAATAAAAATGGCTTGGCTTGGTTTACCATGCAGTTTGACTAACATTTTAAAAGGAAGTTCTAAATCAACTTTTCCAGCGTACACCATAAATATGAAGTCTCCCGAACTCCAAACTACAGTTTTCAAATGCTACTGAAATCTACGAAAATTACTGTTAATGATTTTAGATAGTGTTTGTGATGAACTTCGAGAAATTGGTGACGAATTAAAAGATATAGGAGAACTTTTTAAAAAATTACTAGAACTTCGAATATAATCTATAATGAATAATAACATGTTTCATTTGATTTTAGCTTAATTTGCATAATTTTGTACTAAACTACCTCAATTTTTCTTGCTTGAATTAGCTTGCATTTTTGGTCTAAATTTATTTAATTTGATGCGTAATAATTTGATCTTGCTTATTTTTTGCGAGGAATATTATGATCAGCATTCATGCATGATTTTGTGTGTGATTTTTATTTTGGAGGTAAAAAGCATGACATTTGAGGATAAATCGAGG
This sequence comes from Dryococelus australis, assembly GCA_029891345.1. Taxonomy (NCBI): domain Eukaryota; kingdom Metazoa; phylum Arthropoda; class Insecta; order Phasmatodea; family Phasmatidae; genus Dryococelus; species Dryococelus australis. The sequence goes on along the minus strand of CM057006.1, from coordinate 70,260,037 downwards.
ATTTTATGGCAAAAAAAGGATTGTCCTCAACCTACCCATATACTACTGATGAAGGGCAAGAAGATGGAAGCTATCCATTTGCCTGTGCAGCACGGACTCTGCTACATTTCAGAATGCCTGTATAGCTGTGGCTTCACCTGGCAGCACGTGAGCCTACCATATGGCGCGTGTACAAGCTATGGCTCGTTAATATGAGACTCTGATTTTGATATGTACACACACAACACTATGTGCTGCACCTTAATACCTAATATTTGGAGTAATACATTTAATAACATGCCCTTCGCACGCAGTGGCTTCAAGATTTTTTTTCTAACGCACCTTATGCCTTGGAAGTGATACTCTGTTTTCTTAGTATATTAAGAAATGTATACATGTAATGCCAAATAATTTATTAAATAACTTCACATGGGCAGAACGGGTTGTTTATTAAAGGTGTGCGAGGTGATTTCTAGCCTCTCGGTCGCCTGCTTTATAATACTGGTTTGCTTGTGATACCTACTTTAAGTGAAACATTTACTACTTTACTTAATTTCGCTTGTTTCTGTCAAGGGGGGGGGGGGGCGAGCATTAGGCGCCTCCACCACTTGCTATGACCCCCCCCCCCCTCAGTTGACAGGTCTCGCACTATTAAGGGGGTGATGTGCTGAACACAAAGATGGGACTCTCCTTAAGCATCTTTATATAAATCTCTATAACTCACACGAGTATAAAACTTTAAAATAATTACGTTCTGACAAACGGGAGAGTGATTATGCTTTACTTATATTAAATTACGTTAAAGCCACTTGTGTTGTTTATCAAACTAAAGACTCTCAGTCGTAAACGCTTGGAACCAGTTCACCTTAATCCTCGTTGCCGAAGGCTGCGTCACCTCGACGTATCAGCAGCGTCGGTCCCCGGTACACACCTCTCTCGTGGCCCTTCTTGAGAGATCCGCCACTGGCTGACGTCCTGGTGGCGTCTCGCACGTCTGAATGGCGTCTGGCTGGCGTCTGGCCGCGCGACGAACCTCGTGCTGGCCTATATTGGCTCTCTGTTTGGTGTATTACCATACTGTTTACTTTCTACAGTTTGTCGCATCCCTGGCTTACTGATTCCCGGCTGAATGTGTTGCTAGGTTCACACGAGCGTCGAGTAAGGGCTCGCTCAGATCACAGCACTATGAGAATGTTACTCCACCTATCTCATATTATATGCCATTATATCCGAAATGCCTATACACATTAGATCATGTGTTTCGAGATGGATCGTTTTGAGCTGTGAGATATTGTGTCCGTCCTTCTGTGATGATACTTCATTTTATGTATTTACATTTGTCGAATAGTACAAATGCGTATAACAGACCATTTGGCAAATTTAGTACATACCATCACTCCAGAGGTAAACAAATATGAATTGTGCATTAATTTTTATTCTTATAGCAATGTACCTTGCTCAGAGAATTTTAATGTAACTCTAATGAACACAAAACGCTTACCACATTTACAATTCAAACCCAACAGTTTTGACTTAAATGTTTGGATCGCGTAAATGAAACCAGAAAGAAATCTACATTATGTATAACTTATTTTGTTAAAAAGAAGTAAATACACAATTTAAATATTTCTCTTGTGTGCCTATAAATAAACACATTTTGGACATTAACATAACTATATGCTATTTAAAAGTCCACTATTGTACATGTAATTGTAATAAATAACCGGGTTTGAAAATTGCTTAAATAGCTTGTCACAGTTTTGTTCTTATTTGAAAACATTCCAAAGGAAAACAGTCACCTACAGGAATTTTTTATAGAATTCCCATTTATAAGAGCAAACTTAACTTACTCGCATAACGTGACAGTTATGTGAATGACTCATTCAAGTACTCCAAGTATATAATAAATATTAATTAAGAAAGACGGGAAAAATAACGAAACACGTAAGCGAGTATCGTTGTTATTTGACGTGAATATGAAATAAAATAATAACAATACACCGAAATGAGCAATTCGTCTCTTAACACTGCATTTAATTTAAATATTCTTCTAAGGATAATTTGAAATTGTTGGTTAAATAGTGAGAAGAAAATGTAGATCTCGGTGTATTGTTCAGCTGCCGGCCGGTCAAGGCAAGCCGCTACTGCCAATTCCTGTATTACCATCTGATCAAGGCGAGCGATCCAAATCAGAGAGTTGCTGCAGCCAGATGGTTAAGGTAAGCTGCTGCTTCAAAGTTGTGTGGCATGTGGCCGGGCAGCCAAGATAAGCCATCGCTGTTGGATATCTGTAAAACTATTATGTGTAAAATTAAACATTGCCTATATTAAATGCAATGCACAGTTTGGATTTATACATATTTGGCGCTCAGTTTTGAAAAAAGCCATTGAAAATTCCACAGCATCCGCCTAATCACGAAACGGTGGGCTGTTGCCTTGTTTATATACACAAATGTCACAAAGAAAATACCATTACTGACAGAGATATTGCAGATTATTTTCTGTTAGTTCAGACTATCTAACTGCTGAAAGACAAGATAATATTTTTATAACTGGGATTATTCTTCATGTGGCTGGTTAAATCTATTTAGTTTTCGTGTAACTTTGCATATAAACTAACCCAACACAATCTCATGGACCAAAGCACACCTTAAAATAGACCCCAATCAGAAGAATTAACATTTCATTCATTTTTATATGCATATAATTCTGTTGGCGACATAAACTACAACTATTCTTCTACAATTAAAGTGAATTAAAGAAATTTAAATAAAGTTTTCCTATTTGGTCTCTAGGAAATCTCATTTCTTTCTGCATCATATAATTTTTCGGTTCTTCTGCACTCGAAATGATTTACGTACATCATCTTTGACAAGAGTTTTGAACCTGGAAGCAAGAGAATATGGTGAGTAAATAGATATGGGTGGTCCTTAACATAGAGGGTGAAGAGGGATGAGTATGAAATAAAAGGGCGTGATAAAAGCGAATTCCCCGAGAAAACTCGGCCACCAGCAGCATCGCCCGGCATGATTTCCAGATGCGAAATTTCCAGGTGTGACCCCGCCGAGAATCGATCCATTTCGCTTTAGCGGGACACGAGTAGCCTAACATCTACACAACCGTGGCGTTACGTGAAGGTGGTAGTATAAAACGAATACATATGTGTTTTACAGCTTCCTGAATGTTACCATGGGAATATTTTACTGTTGTGCGACTAATATATAATAATAACATTTTTATTCACACAGCTTCTGCTCAAATGTTTCTTATTTTACATCAAATAATAGCAGTCAGTAACATGTATCTTGAAAAAATGTTGAATATACGTTTTATAATGATGTAATAGGAAAACATTGTTTAAATTCCTATAGTCTACTTTATTGAATTGACAAGACATAGTCATGTTTAAATTTGTATGCTTATATTTTAGCATACACATTTCTAAATATTAATGTATTAAAATATAATTATAGCTGTGTGTTAAAATACATTTTACACGAGCACCTACGTGTTTACAGATGGAAACTCATTTTAGGTAATGTAAAAAAAATAGTTAATATATGAATAAAATTTAGGAACGTTTATGTAAATCAGGTTAATTTGAAGGAATCTCGTTTAAAACAGATGAGAACAATTTTTTTAAATACAGATATATGAATTAACGCACACAGTACTGTCTCTGGAAGGAAGAGGTCAAATATCAGATCGACGGATTAGACGCCAGGTGCGGAGGTATATCCTGGCGACCTGGTACATGATACAGGCTAGTGTCGAGGCTCTTGTGTGCCAACGAACCATTTTTCGATCCCTTACGAATACGAATTTAGGATCACAGCTCCCATTGTGTGTGCTGGCCTTTAAACTGCAAAAACTGCCACTCCGTTTGTAGTGGTGTCGTGCCAGAGCAATGTGGAACACCACAGACTGGCAATGTGTTATGTGTACCGCTTTGTAGTGGTGTCGTGCCAGAGCAATGTGGAACACCACAGACTGGCAATGTGTTATGTGTACCGCTTTGTTGTGGGTGCTGATATCATCAGTGAGGTGTGGAGGGCACCTGGTAAATACCACAATCCCAACCTCTCTACCGAGTGGCACTCTTTCCTAATGTCCTAATGGCCAGCATTATGATCTGGAGATTCATAGTGTACGGTAACCGATCTACCTTCACTGGGTTGCGTGGAACATTGATGGCCATGCGGTATTAGGATGAGATCTTGTGCCCACATATTCTCAATTTCTGGCCGGGATTCTATGTTCGATATTTCAGCAGGCTAATTCCCGGCCGCACATTACACGCAGCGCCCAGCACTGCCACCATCATGTTCTAACGCCACCCTCACCTGCCCGCTCCCATGAGATGTTTCCAATCGAGCATGTGTGAAATTAGGGTCCGTCGTAACACAGTAGCTGTAATTTTCACACGAATTCGAGTAATTGCGGGTCCATATTGTTATAAGTTGACATTAACATAATATTATAAGCTTTTACAAAGGGGGAAGATAGGAAAGATAATAGTAAATGAGAAGAATAGGGAAGTTAAATTGTACATTACTTTATTGTATAATACAATTGAATTACAATATCATTGTAATTGATTGACTAGCGAACAAGTGATAGAAGGAGAAGGGTATTGGGTAAGTTTAGGAAGCAGAGAGGAGTATAGCAGGAATATCACTCACCATTGCCTCGCCCTGGACTCGCCGCCCCGACCTTCTGGTTGGAACCCCAGCTGGCTTCTCCGGTAACCTGTCGCCGACTGCACCCTTGGCTGACCTCATGGCTCGCTTCACACTTCTCGCCCCGACACCACGTGCTCGTTTGCGAAATGTATTTCTTTTGGTTCCCTCTGTGCACCAAGGGCTGAGTTTCCCAGTAGTTAGTTAGTAGTTAGAAGGAATTTCATGAGGTTTGCTGGACTCACATGCTCTGATTAACCTCGCGCATTTCTCGGATAGGTTACTGATTGCAGAAGTGGCTCGTTGTTTAGAATCTGCGTTTTCTAAATCTCCTTGTGGCCTGCTTGACCAACTCTGCTGTCTAAACAGCAGCGTGCACAGAGGGATGCTTTCGTAACACTATGCCTCTATCAATCCGGTTTCTGCTGGACTCCATGCTAGTCCATGTTGCTTCATCTATACGTGCGTGAGGACGTGCGACTCATTTGTGAAGTTGCCACGACATCACAAAACTAATCCATATGTCAATGTCCTGCTGCTCAGTTCTTGTGACCTAATGTAATGGTCATCTTCATTACTATATCTGTAAAATACCATCCGCTGCATCCTTCAGTATGTGCTATGTCAATTGTCCGGCAGTTTTTATATTGATTTGTTCATACATATAGTGTCCAACTTGAATAGTCTATGTCGCTTTTGGTTAAAAATAACTTGTTTAATGGATTTTTTTTCTATGGACACAGTCTAGACTAAAATAATCGTGTCTCTAATATACAAGCTATGGTGTTAACATATGAAATATTTATTTGCCTTTTCATTCCGTTGTTCAGTTAATTCAACATGTTAGTGATGATATGTGTAGGAATTGAGAAATATCATTGCATTATTTTTAAAACGATTGAGAAAAGATAAATTAACAAATAAGTTTTACTCTTGTGTAATATATACAAACCTATTATTGGGTTGGTATCATAATATGCCAGTCTGAAGTGATTTTTACTCTCCCATGCCTAACTTCCATTGCAGTATCAATGGTGACAAAACTGCGTACATGTAAACTAATAACATATCATCTTATTAGAGCGTTTCTACAACTTCCCTTTTAACAATTGCTTTAAATTGAAATAGTAAAATATTTTATAACAACAACTTGCCATAAACTTTTGGCGCGTTCCTAAAGTAGTGTAATTCAATGCGTTAAACTAATGTAAAAGTTTGGAAATAATTTTTGTCGGCGTAAATGATGCTAATTATTACTGATTCAAATTTCTTCGTATTTATCAATAGTTACATACGTAAAGTTAATATATTTCAGAATGCTATATACTAGTAGTATACAAATGCTTGTTGTCGTTAAAGTAACGTATGAATACTACTCAAAATACATCGCCAATGTCTGCTTAAAAATTATACTTTACAACTACTATAACTCCGTTAAATTCAATTGCAAGCCACATTCTATAAAGAATTATCCGTCGGCAAGAAACTTCGTGTGAATCAAGTCTATAGCTGCGGTTGGAGCCTCTACTATTGGTCTGGTTATTAGGGTGGGCCGAAAAAAAAGCAATTTACAACTTTCGAATTATAATCATGTGGAACAGTTGCACTTTTATACTCTCAATATGGGAAAATAATAGCAAAAATTATAGTGATCGTTTTCAGTTCGTACATAAGGCATAACGTCAAAGAAAACTAATGAGAAACAATATATTTGTCTTTTTTTCTAATTTAAGTCTACGAGTGTCTAATAGCTTATAAATGCTTAACGTTAGGTACATAATAAATTGAAAAATTGGGAAAAGATTCTTGCACTTAATTTTTAGTTCGCGCATAAGGCATGAAGTTTGCAAAAATTGCTAAAAAATTTCAGTTTTTTTCCAGAAGTGCATAAGGATGTGGAGTAGAGTTAATTATTGTTTAATCATGAAAAACCGTTGTAACTTACATTTTTATTAATAAAATGAGGTATGACACTAATCATTTTTGAGAAGACTTTCTTTAACATTTAACATTTATCCAACAAGATCATTTGTGTGCAGCTCTTCGCTCATTTCGCAAATTAATTGCTGAAACGACCCAGAACTCACCACATAGAGGTGGCTGCACTTCAAATTCCACTCACGTCCTTCCCAAACATCCAACCATTCAGAATGCAGTTATTTACAGTACATGATCAACCTTAGACAATACGTATGGGTTTTAAATCTGATTTTTGGTCGAATTTTGGCATTGCAGATCTTGAGAGCAAAGTTGTTCTAATGTACCCAGTTCTGCTCTCTTGCCCACATACTTTTCCCGAAGGTTTTTTTTTACAAGCTGCACACATCTTTCTACTGCTTGTGTGTAACAGGGAAAGATTAAAATTTCAAAAACAGGTAATACTTTACTTTCTATAAATAACAAAATGCTTTCTGTTGACACTCTTTCCATCATTGGCGGAGAGGACAATTCACATTTTGTCCAGTCGATCAATTCTGTGTAGTGTGAGTCTTCAAAGTTTATCGAGGGTGGAAGAAAAGTTGTCATAGATTTCCCTTTTGTGTGTTGGTTTCTAGCTTTAAGTATTTTCTTGCAAGCTAATTCCATTATGTGTGGCGTCTCGTCCAATGCCATAGCCAATAACATATTTTCAGGGTGAGCGAAGAAAGCATTGGACGTAGAATTTTCAGTAGATCTTCAGGCAAATATCTTGTTGAGTGAACAACCTTAAAGATATGTTTAGGTCCATATTTCACAGACTGGTACCTCTTAATGTCGAACCAGACTGGAGCATATGTTTTCACAATGTAACTGGCAAGTATCTTCAGTTCCTCAGAAGGTTTAGTTTGGGAAACAAAGAATCGTAAAACTCGATTTGCACATGTCAACCACCAGGAATGACTTAGAGGCCATGGAGCTCTTACAGCAAAATCAGATGTACACACTACTGTCTGGACTGCCCAGACAATGTCCAATAAATACTGCTGGTCCTTGCTCATATCAGTTTTTCGATTGTTTTGAAATGATCATGTAATTTCTCACAGCTGGGTAATTGTTTGCCCATTTTCTCAGACAATGATGCTGGGCCTGTCGGCTCACCATTTAAATATTCAAACAAATATCTGAAGGGAAGCTCGTTAAAGTGAAGTAAGCAAATGAACCATTGCAACAGCCACTGAATTTCGACTTCAAAATTGCGAACCACACCATTTTTCCATCCAATGTTTGTGGCTCTACCATCGCGACCAATCGATTCTAGTTGGTTTATGTCAGAAATGGCATCTTCTAAATATTTAAGAATGCACTTAGTTATTTCACTTCCAGTACATTTTAGCGGTGTAACATGGCCGAAATATTTTCCACCAGGCTCATGAATCAAACAGAACTCTATGATACATTTTAGTTCCAATTTCTTCTTGAACAAGAACATTATATTTTCGACCATCAAAATATATTCCTCTTACAACTTTAACTTGTTGACTGCCTTGTAATGCCTCTCGAGCCTTCTGTTTTTCTTGTATGATCTTGTTTTTGTCGATGACTAGCGACACATCTTTTTCAGTAATTAGTCCAAGATCTTGCAAAACACTAGAAATAATAGCAGCTGTGGCACGATCAGAAACACCAACTCTGTCACTTATTAATGCAGTACTATGCAATTTCATTTTCATTTGGGATGTAGCTGGAATTGAAAATGACACATTATTTTCATTCTTTCTTTCGCAAGAAGAATTCATTGTTTCTTGAGATTCACATTTTTCAAAATCTGATAAACCATTATCTCTTGAAAGTTGTAGTTGTTTCCTTTCTTGCCTTTTTATAATCTTATACGTTTTTTCTATCCAAACTGCCAATATAACACATCCTGGTATTTCGATGATTGCACATAAACTTCCTCTCAGAACATGAGATCCTTTTGTCTTTTTCATGGACACATTCTATAACTACAGAGCAATCACAGGTACTTGGATTTTTTCCACTCCAACTTGAAAATTTTATATAACATTTACACAATGCAATATCAAACAGTTTTTATTTACCTTCAGCAACTAAGTTTTCAATTTTTTTCTTGAAACTATCTTGGTTTTTGTTTCGATGGTATGATTTTCTTAACTTTTAATGTGCATCATGGTATGCTTTAATCATTTGCACAACCCGAGTATGAGTCACAGTTGGAATGGAGGCTTTGCAATGTATTTTTTTATTTCGTAGGAACACAATCGGATATTGCTGAAAATGCAATTTTTTTCTTTGAATCCGATGTTAGTTCTAATCTATATCTTTCTTCAAAGCAGCACAGCAGTACGTCCTCATAAGTCGGTAGTCTTGTTGCACTTAGTTATTTTGGCAGACCGAACAACGAGCAGCAATGTGCTTGTCTTGTAAGCAACACGTTTCTCGGAGTCCTAATTTCAATTAGGTCTACTGCCAAAGTTAGATATACACTATCAGAGAGGAGTCCCATAACTAAGCTACAATGACCACAACACTGTATCCGCTACTCTCAACTATTTTATACTCACTCAATAACACAATGATGTTATTACACAGTAAGCAGAGTCGAAAATGCTATGCCTGCTTCTTATATAGGTTCTTCATCCGAGTGGCGCGACAGTGCAGGCGCTCATGTTGTGACAAGTTTTGCGACATTGCTAGATGTTATGCATGCTCAGTAGACTATAGCAAAGTCCAAATAACTTTAACATGAATATTTTCATACTTTGTAGGTTTACATATACAAATGTTTCATAAAAGTCATCCAAGTTATTTTTAGCAAAATTATATAAATCTTTGTAAAACTCTAAAAAAGAAAGAAATTTCCATGAATTTTCGCAAAATTTATGTCTTATGCGTAAACTTAAAATTAAGTGCAAGAATCACTTCATAATTTTTCTATTCATTATGTACCTAAAGTTTAGCATTTCCACACTATTAGACACTCATAGACTTAATTTTGAAAAAAAAAAAAAAAAAAAAAAAAAAATGAATAATATGTTGTTTTTCATGAGTTTTCTTATGTGTGAATTAAAAAAGAAAAACCATAATTTTTAAAAATTATTTTTCCCATATTCAGGATACAAAAGTGCAACTTTTCCACGCAATTATAATTCGAAAGTCGTAAATTGCATTATTTTTGGCCCACCCTTGTGATCATGGATGGATCTTTGGGTACCTGCAGGACAAACATTTGTGTAACCCGAGCAGCACAACTCACAATGCTCAGCAAAATGTGTAGTTCACATTACACAACTGCTGCTGCATTAAAAATACAGATAGTTGAATAAATGTATATGCATGTCAGTCTCTCAATTGACCTGTTTATTGATGGATCCTCAGGTACCTGCAGGACAACACATGTAACCTGAGCAGCACATTGCACAAAGCTCAGCAAGAGCTGTTGTTCCCATTACACAACAGAGAAAAACTTGTTTACTTTATCTGTTTGGAGTGATTTTGGGGTTCTTTATTGCAAAACTATTTTCACTGCATCACTAACTTGTTTCCCAGTCTTATTATTTACAGGTATATGCCATCCATATTTTGAATAATCATCTATTACTGTTAAAATATTCATGTATCCCTAATTGTATTTTGAAAGCAATGTGATTTTACAAAAATTGGCTTGAAAAATATCATTTAAACCATGAGTAATTACTCATCTTCTGGGAAACCTTATTCTTGCAGGGGCGTGGAGTTCTTGAGAAATATTTTTGAACCTCATTAGTAATATAACCTTTTTCTGTCAGCCATTCAATATTAGAAACAATTTAGTTTCTATGTGAATTATTCCCAGACTCTCTTGGAGCGACGAGAAGTTTCAATCTGTATACCAATTTGGTAGGGTTGTTCCAATAAACAGGAGTAAACTGATCGCCTACTTCATCTTTATATATTCCACATCCAGCAATATCACTCAATAAATGTAGTTTTGGATGGTTTTCATCTCCTGAACGATTATTTGCATTTGTACGACGAACAAGATCTTTATATTTCTCCAAATCGGTGTCGGAATATCCATCTGGAAAGTTTTAAAATAACAATTCATGGAATTCTTCACTCACATAATTTATGTAATCACCGACTTGAATTCTATTCTCAGGCAAAACGTAATTACCGAATCTCCCAGGAACCATATATTTCCATGTCGAAAGCTAGTAAATTTCGTATTGTACATAAGTGAAGTATGTTTCAAAGCTAAGCGACTATGTGTTAGATAGGAAACATGTGCTTTTTATTTTTTAAAGGTTATTCTGAATTAATTTCCAATGCTGTTTCACTAGGTGTATTCAACACAGAATGTAATATATAAATTCTACTTGTAACAGGTTTAAATATTTCTTCGTTTAAAACATCCTGTGCTTGTTTAGCTTGTAAATATTTCTCCTTCACAACAGATATAATGTTGTGTAATTTTGAAGCTGAATCAGATGTGTTTTTATTTAGTTACATTAACTCTCTACTATTTATATATAAATTCAGTTTTCTAACTGATGCAATGGATCGACTAATTACTACATTAGAGCGAATACTTTGTGCTTTTACAATCTTATCTACTTTACTTAAAACAGCATCTAATTCAGTTTCAGTTTTAGCTCTCAAAACATTAATAAAATAATTGATTCGTGTTTCCAAATAATTATTTTGTTTTCTTAGATCGGTTTGCATAACTAAACCAGATGTTTCATTATTCATTTCAACATTTGAATATTGTATAATCTCTTGGATTCGTGTTTCAAATTGTGTTGAAATAACAGCGAATACATCATTAGTTACAACTCTTAGATTATCTTGCATTTCTGTAAGTTGTGTTGTAAGAATTGTGTTTATCATAACATTGAAATCCTTAATTAACCCATTTAAACATTTTTCTATTCTAACTTTATTATTCTGCAACTCATTCCGAGTATTGGTTAAAATGTTTGCAATTACACTTGTGTTTTTATAAACCTTATCATTCCCACACACTACCTTTATTAATTTATCATGCATATCGGTCGATTGCAATGTAAATACATTTAGCATAATGGCGTTTAAGTCTTCCATGTAACTTTTATTTACCGCATAAGTATCTTTCACAACCATACCCACATTACGTAATATATGTCCATTCAAATCACAATTCCCATCGCAATTTTTGGTTAAACAGGTATTGTAATAATTCCGTTTTATACTGCTATGTCCAAACTTTGAAATACTCATTATTCTTGCTCGGAAAGTAAAAAACTGTCAAATCCAGACCTACATCTCCCTTTATATAGGGGAGCTTGGTATAATCACCATAAAACTATACTTAGTTATCCTATAGTAAAAACACATATCTTTAAACTGCGTAAATGTGATATCGCCCAAAACATTATCGTTGTAAATATGTTGTAGATTCATATGGTCCATTTTAAACACAACTATCATAGTTGCATTATCGCGCAAGTTATATTTTGTAATATGTGTGTAACTTTGTGATAGATTAACACAAACAACATTTTAATTTATACCGAAACTAAAATACTGTTGTATTTCACCCTGCAGTTCGCATCAAACATCGTCAAATATAGATACAGAATTGGGTAATGCTTCATTCGGAGGCACTACATCTTCTTTATTAGTAAAAGGGAAATATCGCAATCCTTCAATTAACCACGAAATGATCGCTAATCGTTGATATTTCTCTTGTTGTCTTGTTTTAGAAAACACACAAACGTTTTCAAACTTAAGTCCATTTGAATGTTCCAACATCGAAATAATAGCACATGTTTTTCCACAGGAAGAAGGACCGCTTATTATACAATTTATATTTGGAGGTAAAAGAATCCCACTTAACTGTTCAATTGCACTTTCTTTCATAGATACATTTAATGTAAGATGTACATTTTGTTTTATAATCTTTATTTCTACACAGTACAATGTACTAATTTAAAAACTATAAATGTGGGTCAATATAAAGTTTGTGTTCAGTTCAAAATAATGGTTCATACTAAACATATCAAAAAAGGATACGATGTATTGAATGCATTGATTAATAAATTACCATTTGAATGGCATTTAACTAAATATAATTTTTGTGGACCCAGAACTAAGCTTGCACAACATTTTGCACAGAACGATCAAGGAATTAACTCTTTGGATAGTGCTTGTAAAGAGTAGGAAATAGTTTACAATATAACAAACAATTTGAAACAAATGAATATAGCAGATACGATTCTAGCTGGTAAAGCAACAAATATAAGGAAGAATACATCCACATCAACAGGTGAAAAGCTCGGTGCTTGGGTTATGGACAAAGTGATGTGAGCAAAAGTGAAAAGAGGCATGGGCGTAACACGCAATACAAAACTAAAAACCAAGAAAGGAGAGATATTGCCTTTAATTTAGCCAGCATTAAGAGCTATTGGATCACTCCTCGGTGGAGCTTCGGCAATCAATAGAGCAGTTAAATCAAGCGGTAAAGAAATGTATCTTATACCATATAAAGTTGGCCAAGGCTGAAAATACACCAAACATGGAAAAAAACACCGAAAGTCTTAAATAGTCTTCCAAAAGGTGCACTTACAAACAAATACATTCTTGTATTTCTGAAGAAACTAGGAATTCCCTATTTCCGAGGTGTATATATAAGAGACGAATTTACGATTGTTAATTCAGATTCAAAACGAAATGAAGGAAAGCATTAGGTTTCATTTATTAAAAATATAACTCAGTTATTGTATTACGACAATTTTGGTGATTTATATCCTCCAATTAAAATACGCAACTATTTTAAAAATGCACAATTAAGATACAATTACTAAATTGAACAATTACCAAATACAGTCAATTGAGAATATGTATGTTTATATTTTGACTATAAATAGAATAAATAAGTAAGTTCAATAGTAAAACATACTAGTAATATGTATATTATGTTGATATTAAATGGAAATTCGTCGCAGTTCTGTGTGGTATATTTCCCACATTTGAAGTTAGCTGGAGAAAGGCAAATAAGTCTAATCGAATTCTTTACTTACAACAGTATACCAAACATTGATGTGCACAATCAATAAGTTATGGTTAACATTGGTGAAAAACCTACAAGATTGTGAAACTGGTAGGATCTCGTGAGGTATATTATTTAGAAACATTCATTAAAGTGGCATTACCTAAAGATGTACATTTTCAACTACATGGAAATTCTAATAAATTAACTAGTGCGATGTATAGTAACATCGATATCGATTTCACAGAAGACAATTCAATAGCAAATATGTTACATTATGAACACAGAGTGTATCCCGCTAATGAAGTGTATGAATAATCAAAACAGGTTAATATATTGTCTGTTATTGTATGCCATATAAATGTTAATATCATAAGCAGTTTATATTTGAATGAAAAACCGACCACTACATTATGTGAATGCATGTGGGCAATGGCTCCATGATATAAAATAATTTATAAGCTAAATCTTTGATATATCTTCCAGTAATATTTAATTGCATTGATGAAATAGTTGTTACAATTGTTGACCAAGAAAGTAAATTTATTAATTTTAGAAACGAAGATATAACTGTTCGTTTACATTTTAAAATACCTATATAAAAAATTGCATTCCATGCACATTGCAATCATCATCGGTGTTGTCTATAATAATAGTCAATATGAAGATAGAGTTTTTTAAGAACCATGTTTATAAGGAACATATTTCGAAGAAAGTTGCTATAAAAATATGTAAACACAAACATTAAATGCTCACTTCAAATAAATTACATGTGAAGTTAACATGAGGAAATTAATTGTTTGTAAAGGAATTAGGATATAGAGGTAATAGAAATTGAAGACATACTTAATTTTTAAGAACAAATACATTATGACGGTGTAATCACCAATGCGGAAATACATGTGCATGAACTGTTCCGAGCATGTTCATACACATTTCCATGGGGAATGAGGATTTCTATACACTTTCATGATATTTACATGTTACCATCGAAATCTAGTTTAAGGTTTAGAGAAAGAATTAAAAAGATAGCTGATTCAAGTAATCCAGTAACTACAAAAATACTAAGAAACAGAAAACTTCATTTAATCGACAGAATTTCATATCTGGTCAATGATGTTGAAATAGATCAAACACAAGATGTTAGAATTACTTCCATGATAAAGCAATATCTTTTGCAATATGTAAACGATCTTTATACAGATGTATGGCTCGGTGGAGCAAAGCTAACAATTATAACCTACAAATAAACCCAGGTGGAAAATCTGAAGTTGTTATAACATTAAGAATGGCACTTGGCTTCATTGAAGACTAAACACGTAATATTAAATGCTTAACAAGAATTAGTTATTCTATTTGGTAATACACATTTGAATGCCATATATGATACAGTTAATAATCAGGAAGGTGTAACATTTGAATTAAACAGTGTCGAATGGTAGATGCCTCATATTGAAATTGACACTCATAAACATGTAAAGTTTTTAAAATACATCAAAAAAGGGAATAATTTAGACATTGATTTCAAACAATGTGGTTTGGAGAATTTCCCAACACTGCCAGCATAATAAAAACTCATGTGGAGTGTGATATCAAGTTTTTCATCTGAGAAGCTGAGATATGCTGTCATTTGTTTTCAAAAAACCCACAAATCAATTTATGGTATCTTAATAGTCAAACCTATCCCTATACAGATTTAATCATAAACTTCGGTAATGGGGAATTCCTTATTTGCTACAATATGTATAGGATGTTCCAGGAAACATATTATAACAAAATCCATTCACCGATACTAGAACCTGAATAATATAAATCTGGAGGAGCATTATTTGAATTTGATGAAAGCAAATAAAATGACACCATTAGCAATAATGTAATTGATTCACGAATTGAAATAATTGCAAATACACCCATTCCAGAAAATATGCAAGCTTATGCTTTAATAATTCATTATAGATTGGCTAGCTATAATGTAACAGATAAGCTGGCAAATATAAAGACTTGAGTTAGTAGACAACGGACCACAATTCCGACGAGATGTTTTGCCATGTGAAAGGATTTCAATGCCCTGAAAAATTTATCATTTAAGAATTGGCTATTACTGATATGGAGGAATATGCAATGGTATTCAGCTTCAAATCGCTGTTCGTCTGGAAAATCTAAGTCCTAAATACAAGAGAACAAATGGATGGGTTACCAAACACCACCACGGTTTAACTTGGGATAATCAATGTATGGCGTATGAGAATATTGAAGATATTTGCAAGACATACTTAAATAATTGTGAAATATACGTGTGTGAAGTTGAGCTAAAATAGATTTTAGAAAGTGTGTGGAATGCGAAAATAACAGATATTAAAAAAGAATACCCTTGTCCATCATTTAAACAATTACATGAAACATATGGATATAAATCGACATTCTTCTCTGCAGAGGAAAACTCTAAATTAATGCTTAATTGGTCGTTGATGACTGATTGGGGTGAGGAGGAGGAAGAGGAGTCCCTGATTAATAATATATGGATAACAATAGAGTGGCTGTCACAACCTGCAGTAAAATAAAGTATAAATAAAGTAAGTGTTTCTCAAGTTTGTTATCTTACAATATACTTATTCACTATCAGCTTACCAGACCTCAAGATGTAAACACTATTCATTGTAAGGAAAGTTAAATATCGAAGAGCAAAATTTCTCTCTCTGCATGTTAAGATGGGAATTGTAATGGCAACAGAAGATGTTTCAATGTTGTGAACTATCGAGTGAAATTTAGTAGTATAAAACTTATATGGTTTTATGTAAAACAGTATTTCTTAAAGATCGATAAAGAGAACTAAATTGCATGCTCGTGCATACAAAATCAATGTGTCAATTAAATATTAGCAAGCTATTTGTACAATGGAGTAAACCATTCAGAACTTGTTTTGGAAAGAAATGGTTTTAATATCTTTGTGATATTACAGCTGTATATATTTTTCTAACCAATAGTCTGTAAATTCTTAATGTTTTCCAAGCTGATAAAAACCCTATACTTGCTAAATGTTGTAAATATTTTTTTAACAGTGTGTCAATAAAATATGTTGTAAAATGAATTCATTCATAATTTTATTTACCTCTCCCCTTTAAAAGCTGTGATGTGTATTTATTTTCCTAAGAAAAGAATACTAATACTACCTTGGTAAATAAAATGTCCCAACACATATGGTGTTACAAAGAGCCTTTGGTTTCTCTCAAGACAAACTATGTTCGAATTGGTAAATTTACACCCTTGGCAAATGTCTCAACACATGTAAAAACCATTATGTTTATAGTTCAATAACCTTGTCATTGCTACCATTCCATGCCCAAAGCCACAAGATGTACAGGTTTGACTTCCCAGTGTTACACACCACAAAACCAAAGTGTGAAAGCTTGTGTCCAACGACTGTTTCCAGATACACTCCTGCTTCACAATACCCTGGAGACATCTCTCACATAGCCATTCATGAAGCAGGCAGGCAGGGCCCGTGGACCACCCTGCTAGTGCCCAGTCAACGAATTAACTGTTGACCATACTAAGGCGAAAACATCTTCCCACCTGACCGCAAACTCTCAGGTGCAATCATTCCTACGAATGTATTTTTTTAGATTAATTAAATATACAAGCACTTTCCAGCTTCCAATACAGTCTTAACAGTTCTACCCCTTTGTATATAGGGTTTAATGTATTACGATTGATAACACAAAAAATTAAATCCACAAAATGTTAAACTTACAGACATCTTATTCGAAAATGTTCTATAATTTAGTATATATATATATATATATATATATATATATATATATATATATATATATATATATATATATATATATATATATATATATATATATATATATATATATATATATATATATATCACATCTTGTAGTGCTGGCGACGTAGAAAGAGTTAAAACCTATTCTAGATTACCTAAAAATCAGCAGACAAGCTTTTGTTTATTCAATCACTGCTACTATTTAACAATAGCGAAAACATGATCGTGTACATTAACGGAATATACCTGTACAGGTTTAGTGTTAATATGATTAAGATAAAACTTGAAACATATTTACTTATATTAGTTGATAACACATAAAACGTTTCTTGAACTCGATAAGGTTTATGGAAAGTAAAGATATTTTATGTTAAGTTAAGGTTTACAGATATTGGGGTGATGTTTCAATATTAGGAAACATAACAGTTCATTGCTTAAAAAGGAAGTAATTGAAACCTTTAAAAAAAAAAAAATAACAAGGATTTTTTTAAGAGTGTATAAATATTATTAAACGTGACAGATTTTTACTATCATAATAATAACATGTTTATACGAATTATAGTACATTTTTTCTGTAAATACACACAATATAAAAATTATATATCACTTTAATGATGTATGAGAAAGTTATTGGCTAAGTTGCTGTCTAACACACCTGTTAAGACTGGTTTTTTATTTATTGATAATGGAAAAGAATTTATTTTATTATTTAATTGTTGATAATTAACCAGAATTTATTTAATTAATATGGGAATAAATTGGTTTCCATTTCTTTGGGGAGGAAATTTAGTAGAGAGGTATGTCTCAGAGGTTGTAGAAGAGGGGTTGAAGTTGTTTGAAAGTCGTCGATGCGGAGAAGGAAGGGGTTTTTGAGTTTCTGGCTGGAGGAAGGAGATGAGTGCCACTTCCCAACTCATCAAATAGGAAATTTCTTATAAATAGGGGTCTAACCTCTACCCCCCTCCACTGTTTCCAGTAACCTTCTAACGCGGATAAAGTAGTGATGTTGGGTTGTTACGTAGATTTGTGTGTAAACATGACAAGTCAAGCTCTTGAGAGTGAAATTATTAATTTCAACTGGGATGTCATTAACAAAGACGGGTAATCAGCATTAATGCAGAAGTAATGCCTAAGCTTCCTTCGATTCCTTCGAGGCATCAATGCCTTCAAAAACTCCATCACCACCTATGACGCATGCGATACTGGTGCTGCCTCCAATACATATATCGTGGACGTCAACACTCATGCTGCCTCCACCATCAACACTCATGTCGACGCCTCCTCTCTCAACATCAATATAATGTTAGACAATGTTTTCAGGATAAAATAATTTTAATGTTTTCAAAAAATATTTTCAGATGTAACATGATGTGAGATGTAATGTTTTCATGTCGTAACATGAAGTGAAACATAATGTTTTCAGAATAATGATTTCTAATGTAACGTGATGTGAAATGTAATGTTTCAGGATCAAATCATTCTAAGGTATTCAGAAAAATGTTTTTAGGCATAAAATGATGTGAGATGTAATGTTTTCAGAAGAATGTTTTCAGGATAAAATAATTTTAATGTTTTCAGTATAAAATGATTTTAATGTTTTCAAACATAACATGATGTGAGATGTAATGTTTTGAGAATAATGATTTCTGATGTAAAATGATGTGAGATGTAATGTTTTCAGAATAATGATTTCTTATATAAATCATGTGAGATGTAATGTTCTCAGTGTGCCAGAAACAACAGGCACAATATATAATAAATCTCACAATTCAAAGTCACAATACATTTTATTGCACTTGGTTCCTTATTCACATATTGTACACTCCATGAGTAAGAATGGATATCATAAACAAGCAGAATATTTATATCTTTAAAATATGCTTAGATATATTCAAGTCTCTGATTTATTTTCAGGTACACACAATTTATACAAATGAGGCAACATTTATTATAAATATTTCAGCAGCTTTAAATATCATATGCTTCAATTTTATTCTACCAAGATTCACAAATATTCCGTAGATGAAGCAAAAAAAATTTGAAACATTTATATATTACCAGAATAGAAATACAAATAGAAAAATAGAAAAATTAATATTTCCCAAAAGCTTAATATGTTTTATAAATGGACATTTCAACAATTCAATATTTCATATTTATTGCAGTCACAGCTGGCTCGATATGAATCCACAATACGATAGGGATCTCCAATAAAATAAACGTATGCCCTGGAAATTACCCCACTTCTTATAAAACTATGAGTGGTCAACCACAGCTTCGAAATATTATACAATCGTATTAAAGTGGCAAAAGAAGTTGCCCACTGAACTCCATTTAAATCTTTCACGATGAGACGGGATCACCAAATAATTCTCAGACATTTCTTAAAAGATCACCATTCAAATAGATAGTAAAAAATCATTCTTAAGAGGACTCTTTAAAACATTTATATTAAGCACCATCCGAGCTTACATGGACATACGCTCTCAAGCTTATATTTTCAAACACACGCATGAATCAAATTATCACACCAGTGTGAAATATAAATAGGCATCTGACTTCACTAAAGTGGCCAAATTTAAATGACAAAATTTCTGGCACTTAGGCTATGCTGAGAAGCACATATACAATGAATTTCCTAGATCTAATCACACCCTTTTCACCTTCGACACATATTTAATTACTCGTCAACACTGACAGGACGTTTATTCATTTGGGCTTTCCAAAATTATGAATCACTTTCAAATTGGTTTCAATTAAGGGGCATCTGCATTTCCACAAATGTTTACCGCAGGGTAAATGGTTAACTGACTTATTCTTTACTACCAAGACATCACGTCGGCGAATATCCCACTTATCACAAGGGACGACTGCCCTTCAACATTTGAGTAGTAGTAAAACAACTTTACGAACTTCACGAATCCTACAAATAGTATAAAATATTACAAGGTCTAACCAGCGATACTTTCCACTCAAAATCTTACTTTCAGAAATCTCATTTGCAATATTTCAATGGGAATGCGGTTAAATTATTCTCTTGTTCCAAATTATGTTCGAACATATCTCACCATTAAATGTTCGACACTTTCCATAGGAGCCCGATCAAATAAGGGCAAATGAGCCGGAATTCCACACCAGAAAAACTGTGGACAACAAATCAATGCCCTATCAAAGCCACCATTTTCCGACATGGAGTTTCCTCGGCCCATTTCATTATACTCGTTGAAGCCGATATGCAAAATAACAAGATAAATTAATATTAAATATTGAAAATAAGAAATCACCCCGATAATGAACACTAGCCAAACTGAATCGATGAGTCGAGGTAGTCAAACTAGGAACAGGCCACAATATACGACCTCGTTTATTTCCACGCTACAAACACACACTGAAACGCCACTGAAAACCTGAAGGCTACTTGACTCCCCTCACTTCTCTCCCAAAGGCATTCAAGTATTTACAAAACTAGCATCTCGACTTCACCCCCAAAATGTAAATTGTTGACTGGCCACCCCGGCTCACCGGGAAATTGCTGATATCATAACGCCTCAAGTCATGGCTTTTCAAAACCACAGCTACATCGACACAAGCTGTTTGCTCGCCAACATTAAAGCCCAAGAACTCATCTCCTGACGTGACGTCTCAGGATATTAGAAGCGATGTCGCGTGTAGAACCACGGCTAGCCCGATCGCCGAAGGAGAGTTCACAACAGTTCCTTGCTCACCAAACCCAAGTTACTTAAGAAGGCAGGGAGGGGAAGTGCAGTGGCTTATACAGACAGTTTCGGGAGGGAAATGGAGGGAGGAAAGGAGCGGTAACTGAAGGAAGAGAAGGTAGGGGAACTTGTCTGTCGCAGGGCACGTTTATTAGCCACCAACTGAATATTCAAAAGTACGATCGACGATGGACGACTGTCGCATCAGGACAAAATAATTTTAAGGTTTTCAGGATAAAATGATTTCAGACGTAACATGATGCGAGATGTAATGTTTTCAGAATAAAAAAAAACATTTCCGATGTAAAATTACATGAGGCTTATAATGTTTTCAGGATCAAATAATTTTAAGGTTTTCAGAAAAAAATGATCTCTGATGTAAAAAAATGGGATGTGTAATGTTTTCAGAAAAATGTTTTTAAATGTAAGATGATGTGAGAAGTAATGTTTGTATAAAGTATTTGTTTTTGTAATTTGATAAATATATAATTACATGGCTTGCAAATAACTTATATTTAAAAATGTAAACAACGGTTTAGATGTGTTTTTTATAAATGAGCAAGAATGTTTGTAAGCGTAATTCGATTAACTTGTTGCTTATTTTATAACACCAGGATAGCTGGGCCGGTCATTGACGTGGAAATAGGTTCTGTAATTCGTTTGTAATTTTTCTTTGAGGCTCATTAGTATTTTATTTGTGTAATACAGTCTGTCTTAAATTATATATATTTGTAGGGAAGTAGTTCTTCATATTTTTTTAACATTTGTTTGTTTCAGTCATCTAGCACGTGTGTCGGAAACATAATTTCTATCTATTTGTCAAGTGTTTCAACACATTTTTTTTTTATCGTTTCCTTTTGTGCTAGTCGAGGAGTCACATAGTTGTGTTCGTTTAAATTAGATTAGTAAAATGCAGTTGTGGATTTCACACTATTATTCAATAAAATACCCATTTCCGAACTCCGCCATAACCTCAGTCTATAATCATACGGCGGCCGAAGCAGACGTGTCTTGTGATGCTCTCTCTCTCTCTCCCCCACCCCTCCATCAGTCGCCTGCCAGACAATAAAGGGGGAGGGACTCCTATACCCCTCCCCAATACTATTATTAAATAGATATATGTCCCTTCCCCAACTCATCACACCTCAGTATAATGATAGATGTCCGAAGGTGAGGACTTACAATGCTGCCCCCCCCCCTCCCCAGCAAAAAAATATTACAAAACTAAGAAAGACACTTAGTACACTCTTGCACCAAACTGCACACTTATCAATCCATACAAAATTAACAAAAAAATTAAAACAAAAATCACTGATTAATTCAATTAAATTATTTGTATCAATAAATAAAATTTTATTGGATTGAGATTTGTGGATTACCTTTTTTCAGATTAAGATCGGAATAAGGATTAATTCTACTCAATCAATTTGATATCAAATTTATAATCCCATTAATCAAAAGCAGGGTAGGACCAGTATGCCTCTTCTACGAATAAATTTAAATTTAATTTTTTATGCTTGCAGTATCCTTTACAAACCACACATTTGTCTACCCAGAGCCTGTTCTCTGCCCTAATTGCCAGACAGTGCCACATGAATTAGTATTGTTTTGTCAAGTCTCAGGAAACAATAAACCCATTCCTTCCAATTTTGGTGAACTAGTAATTTTGTGGTAGGCCATATAAATTAATAGACTATGTTTTGAGAGAGCCAGGCGCTTATTTTCGAAATAGTGCCCATATCAACATTTTTGTACAGCATGCCATTTCTACGAAAAAAAATTACTAATTAAAAAATAACTTTATTATGTATTGTAAGTTATATATACTGACATCTTATATGCAATCACCAAATGAGTGAATACTTAAACTCATTTGCTCGCCGTTCTAGAAGCTAGCAGCACATTAGAAAATAAAACTTCGTGTCCAATCTTGGGAAACTATTAACTAACACCTCCAAATTCTGGCAACAAGTCATGCTTTTGTAGTCTACCTAAATTTCTATGATTTAAGGAGATGGTCAGATATTTTCAAAATCACAGCAATGTAAATATTTCGTCAGTATGCTACATGTCCCAAATAATTTGAGTCGTAACAGCTTCTATAACAAACTAAAAATGTACCAATAAATCTCGTTTTGTTCTCCAGTAAGGATGAATATACCATATGAGATAATGGAGCTTTTCGTCATATGTCCAGGACCAATCGACTGGTTCCCCCAAACTTTACACATTAGTAATGCTACACTAGGCCATGTTTAAAATGGACCTGCCTCTATTTACAGTATGGCTGCAGTATAATTATATAATTACTCAATAATGTAACATAATTCAATATATATATATGCATCATATATGCAAGTAGAGAGACTCTTTTAAGATGTTTTCTACAATATCACAAACGAGAAACTAAACCAACCACTTTTGCCATATCTCGGGAATCGGTCATGATGTTTCCATCAAATTCTGCACACAAGTAGATTTTTGGTAGGCTATGAAAATTTGCATGATTTAAGTGACTTACGCATTTGTTTTCAAAATTATTTAAATATTTTAAGTTGATAATCCTAGTCTAACAAAACTTTCGACTGATTAGTATCGAAGTTGATGTACCGAATCCTACCTCCATGGAGTAGTTCGTTGCATGGAAGCTTATTGTACGAGATGTCTGTGTTCGGGTCCCAGGTAGGGAACGTGTGTATTTGTGATTGTCTCACTAGTATTATATTTGTTTCTAGTTGCATCTCTAATGATACCGCTATCAACGACATGTCAAGGCACACGCACCATCTAACCCCATCGAATTTTTTGCATCCATATAAAGGAAAGTAAGCTCATCGGTTATACTGATAACTTCTTGTTTTATTATTGCAACTTCTTAAAAATTGCAGTTAATTTAAATACACTAGAATTTCAAATTAATAGGAAATTTAAAATTTCTGGTGAAAACACTAATTATACTTATCTAAAATCAAATTTTCAAATTTTTTGGTATTACGGCTGCCAAATGTTTTGGTCATTACTTAGATAAAAATCAAGAAAACAACAATTGGTGTTGATAACAAAGTTGCGATTAAAACCTATTCTGTGTCTACGCGTGGTTTTAAAGAAATGTGGACTTCTTCACATAGAGTTGACAAAAATACAATTAAAACAATATCAGATTACGACACATATTGTAGTTACAAACGCTAGTAAGAGTGTCAGAAACGTACCATAGGGTGAGCTACGTAGGGGCAAACACGGTTGAACAACTCCCGCGCCGCTCTCTTTATGTTTCTCCAAACAGGCATCCTGCACGTACACATATGCCATTATTGCACTGAGAGACTGCACATATTTGGCAAAACCGCTACAATCACTACACAATCTAGATTCAGGTTACTTTCAACAGCTGATAAACCGTCACGGGAAATTAATTCCTTCTAGCTACACGCAAGTTTCACCTTAATTTATCAAATACTAATGATGTCAGAATTATTTCGTAAATATTTGATGATTTTCTGTCAAACTCTTACAATATTTATAAGAAGATATTTGTGGTATCTTATCAATTTAGCTGGTTTTGCAAAGCTCTATCATTTAATTTTCGGAAATTCAAAGAAAATTAATATAAAAATATGTTTTTATATCATATATAATTTTAAAAAATTAAATTGTAAAAAATATTTTAATAGGTGTTAATCAAAAAATTAAAAGGCAAAATAGTCTGAAGTTGCATAAGAATAATTTTTTTCTCATTTAATTAATACTTTCAAATTATTTTTAACAATGTATGCTAAATTTATAGTAGGTGAAGTAAAGTTACAGCTTCTTTAAAACATGGTATGCTTCGCTGTAAACAAATATTATAAATATAAACTTATTTCTAGTTTCTACATTCAGCAACTTTACAAATGCTGTGTAAGGATAAATATCACACAGATGATATTTAACTACGCGTATGGTTTAGTACTTAATTTTTTGTAAGATTACTGCGAAGGAACGCACATTTTAGTTCGGCCCATTGCTTCAAGAAAATGGGCGGGGGGGGGGGGGAAAGGCGATATAATTTTATTTCTCGAATTTTATGTAGTTTTGGTAACGCATAATTCTGCGTATTGTTAACCTTCTGCACCGCGCACGTAGTATAAAATTGAAAAAAATGTGACAAAATAAAGCATTCATTCAATTTATGTATCTTTATATATTCACACATAAAACCATGTCTATAATCGATGTAAAATAAGCTTAAATTTACGATGAAGTGCAGATGAACTTTGAAAAGCAATATTATACGCTCCAGATTACGTACCATTTGATATTTTAAATGCACTACTATGGTTCCACAGACAAATATCGCTGAATAACTATGACTATAATCGCTTCTTTATAACATATATTCCTTAAGATATTAATTACCAGTATCATTCCCATGTTAGTGAAAATATATGAAGCTAATTTTTTCAGACAAACATTACGCCTATTTAAAAAATTATTTAACACGCACTCATAAAAGGTGTTATTTTTCACTAAACAAACACAGGCAATAATAAAATTATAAATGCTTAGAATAAGATTCGATTCCACTAATAAAAAATTAATGGTGAGAAATTATTATGTTTCGTTTGATATAATATGATGCTAATTATTTTTAGCTTAAATGTACTAATGAGGTATTTTTCAAGTTAACTTAATTTAAAGCAAGTGGAATGGTTGGGATGTACAAACAGTGTAGTGGTATGCAACTCCAGATTTTAAATTTTGTTTGTATTTTATTTGCTCTGTTTTTTATACTGTGTAAGGTCAATAATTGTTTGATTACTCTCAGGTATTACTCTCAGCTCACCACGGCCGGCACAGAACGTAGGTTCGTACTCACACCTTGCGAATACCACCCCCTACTACGTCATCAAACTCCGACACTAGCGGCACGATAACGACACACGAGACATTCATACTCAGCTCGCTTCCGAGTGCGTTACACACCGAAATTAATCGCTTCTCAACGAACCGAATGTTTTGCGACATGTGACGTTCGTAATCAATGCACTGATTGCAATTTTTTTTTTTTAGATATTTTGGTGAACTAAATATGCCATCGTCTCCGCCGAAGAAATTGTGTAAGATCTACAGTACTTCATCTTGCTAACAACTATTTGCAGTCCCAACTACACTCTAAATTCGAATCAGCGGGAAACCACTGATTAGCAGTGAAATTCAATTACTGTATTCAATGAAAATGGTTCCACTTAGAATCAGTGGAAAACCACTGATTGCTTCAGAGAAAAATTTCCATTGATTTGATTAGTGACGTGAAGCAATTTCACTGAGTGGATAAGTGATGGCCGACTGTAGGGGTGAATTGAATTTTTTTAAAATTGAATCTAGGCAAATAAATTACATGAAATAAACGTACTTACGATATTTTAATATTTAAATTGTTCAATTTACCGTAATTTAAAAAAGTAAAATACTCCCTCAGTTGGCTGCGATTGAGCTCTCGCACCCTTCAACTCTAGACTATTGCTGTACCCTCTGACCTAACATGCTAAGTTGAAACTACGAGAGGAAAACATATGTATTATAGTTCCGCTGTGAAATAGTGTAGCGTCAAGAAGTATTCTCGTACTCTTCGTGTTTGGTTTGATTTGTACCGTTAGGATTGTCAAAACGAATAGTTTATATGGTCATCACATTATACGCAGTTTAAACCTTCAAACAGAGCGCTGTGACGATTACCTACATGGAATCGAAATGAACGACATAAAACATAGTGAAAGGCTGTGAGTTCATATTACCTCGATAAATAGTGTTTTGAAAGACGAAACACATTTTAGACGGTATCTTCTATTATGTTTTATTCGTTTATTCGTTGTTAGTTCACTTGGTACACGTTGTTTAATGGCCATTTTTAAACTATGTTCGACGGTCATTTTTACACGCAGTTTCACTGATACATCAGTCAAAAATAATTAGAGATGGAGCAAGTTGCTCAGATGTTCCGCTGGTCCATCAGTCAAAAAATAAACCACTGAGAAAACAGTGGAATAAATGGCTGACGAATCAGTGGGAAATATCACTGAATCAATCAGTGAAGGAAATATGACATTTTTTTCACTGGTTCATGAGTTACATTCACTGAAGTGACTGTTGTGTCAGTCAGATATGTTTGACTGATATAAATAGCGAAATTCTTACTGATTCAGATTTAGAGTGTGGGACATTGTTTTAAAGGCCTAGAAACTTTGGACTGTTTCGAAAGTAAATTAAGTGAATTGGAATTTTGAGTTAAATTTAAAGAAACAGAGAGTACTAAAAATTTTCGTTTTGGCAAGAGTAGATATTTTAATGTAGGGCATTAATTAAAATCCAGAGGCTGTAACTCAATCTAGTGTACTGCCATATACATGGACTATCCTAGGACTCATTTGAGAGTGTTGAAAATGCAATCAATTTGGTTGAGTCAGATCCACAGACATGCCCGCGTAATTGACCTTTTTTTATAGCGATGTCACGAGAGGTAATTCATTTTCAATGAGAGGTATCATTACAAAAATCTCACAGTTTAATCTTAGAAAATTAATTAGAGTACATATGGATAAGTATCGCTCAACATTTAATTTTTTTTCATCATGATTATATTGGTATAATTTCTTCAGAATACCTACTAAGATGAATTTCGCTGACGAAATGCCTTGGATTAGTAAAATCAAGCGCGTGTCGCACTTGAGTGTTTTTCCATTTATTGTTGCTTCACCGTATTTAACTCATGCTCTCCAGTGACATCTTGTTAATTTTTGTGGTTTGATGAATATTGTGGTTCACTCTCATACAAGTCGTATGAGAATTGTGTTTGTGTTTGTTGAGAATTATTCCCAGTGAGATTAATCTGGCTAATTACCAGGTGATGTTCGAAATGGTAATAAATTGATGCAATCTACTTAATGTTGTTCCAACTGTGGAGATCTGGTATATTTTCTAGTTTCAACTTTTTCTTTAACGGTTGCGAAATTATTTTTACTAATGATTTTGCCACTGAGAATTACTGCAAACGGGAGACCGCAGGGTGTGGCATCACTTTTCTCCCTCTTTGCCCCTCTACATCCTGCATCTGCGCCCAGCAATACGCCGCTAGGTAGGACAATTTACAGAAGTTTCTCACCAGTCCATCTACCCTCATACATACATTTTAAACCCACGTATTAATTTTTCTGCGCACACAAAATACACGCTATAAAACCGTTTCGGTTAACTATGTCACAAATAATGATGTTTCGTGTCCGTATAGTTTTGACACCTGCGCCCTGATAACGAATGTCACATGTCGCAACATTCGGTTCGTTGAGAAGAGATTTGGTCGGTGTAATGCACTCGGAAGCGAGCTGAGTATGAATGTCTCGTGTGTCGTTATCGTGCCGCTAGTGTCGGAGTTTGATGACGTAGTAGGGGGTAGTATTCGCATGGTGTGAGTACGAACCTACGTTCTGTGCCGGCCGTGGTGAGCTGAGAGTAATCCCTGAGAGTAATCAACTTTACGCTCATTGACCAAGAAATAAACGTAGTACGTTCTAATAATATTTAAATCACTTTGAATTATTCACAATTTGTAAGTTACGACATGCCTTTGTAGGTTAGAATACCGTGTAATGGGTTGGTACATAATGCATGTTTGCGACGCGATGGGAAGTTTATAGGTTAATATGTTCATAATGTGCTACAATTATTAAACTGCAATTTGTTGTCTTTTGGAACCGCTACGCTGTTATAAATGAAGTAAATACTGTTACGGTCTTAGTGTCGTAATTCAAACGTCACGATTACCTACATTTCTTCGATTATAATTAACTAACATAGGAAAATAATACGCTAGTATGCATATGACGCATTATATGAAATACACATCATATGTCTATAATTAAAGGTTATAATATATTGTGTTACAAATTATTTCCTAAACATCTGTCCTCGTTTGTTTTCCAGTGGGGTTATGTATTTGGGAAGATACGTTCGGGAGTGTCACAATTCTCAACACATTAAAATATAACGTACATATATAAACTAGATATATATTTGTTTGGCGTGTATTCATAGTAAAATAAAGTTACACAGCCGTATAAAGTGTTGCACGAATGTAATTTTGCCATGGAAAAGATGCACTTGGAGTATTTCATGGCAACAATCACGTTTCGTCATGGTCGCCACTACAAGACAACAAAATTACTTTACATTTCTTATATATTGCATGACCAATATTCATGCAAAGTAATAATCATACTAAAGCATACTAAAAATATCGAATACCTAAATATGACATATTAGTTATTAAGAAAAGTTCTGTGGTTATCACTTTAAGATCACATATATTATTTGCATAATAATGGTTCTTGTGTTTCCAAAGCATTGACTTAATAGATCCTCGTTACGGCAGAAGCTCCACAGAAACATAACGAACCACGCAACACATGTATGGTTGTACTCGCTACTTGCGATACGAGTTTCGTTAGCACTCGGTGTATATCGCAGGAGTTCGTAATCAGGGCTGTAAGAGTAGGGTGGAAAGGAAAGACAGTAGAATGAGAGAGTAGAGGGAGAAGGAGTTGTCTGTGAAAGCGCAGCAGCGTTTGGCAACGTCCGCCTCGTTCGCCATATGAAAATATTAGGAGTGAATACAACGAAAATATAACAAGTCTCTCCACAGTATAAAAGCAACTTTCCCGCCTCTAAACCACAGTGATGACGGCTTATATAATATTTATTCACTCTTCTCTCGGTACCCACACATTAATATTCGCACCGAAAATATTTGCTTGCATTACAGGCAAGGATAAAAGAACAGTTGAAACGAACGTGTTGATACGACAAAATTCGTAGCGTTGCCTTAAAACTATAACGAGGAATACTTTCGTTCCATAGTTCATTCGCGTCGTATATAAACTAACCGTATAAAAGTAGTTTCAGTTAATATCAAATACGAGCAAACGTAAAGATTACAAAAAAATAAAATGAAAACGCAACATCTTGCGGCAGGCTTTTGTATGTGTTCGAGTTTTGAAGAAAAAAATGATTTACATATGGAGTACTGTTCATGAAAACACGTATGCTTATAACATTGGGGGGAAAACTCGCGAATTTTTGATGCCACAGTAAGATAGTTCTTAAGAAACGCGGTATTAGTAAGGAATTGAAAAAAAAATTACAAAACAATATTTGCGCATATTACTTTCTTTTATGCAGAGAAATCCTGTTTCTATTTTTTTCAATACAATTATATGTTTCTTTTATATTTTTACTCTTGTTAATATCCTTAATGATGTTTTAACGGATAGACAATTTCACCTAACTAGTTTGTTGGCTACGAGAAAAATATTCATATCTATAGACACGTGGTAAAGTCTGACTGTGATAGAAACAGCGCTGCGTAATGCCGGAATAACAGAGCCCCAACCAGCACGACACCGCAAGCACAACACGACACTTAAAACTAAACAGCCAATGAAATACAAGATAGTTCTGACGTAAGCCCGACAATTCTGTCGTACGACCAGCAGTTTTAGATTATAAATTATTTATATCCTACATCGTGTCGTGCGGCACGACACACAGAGTGTACAACCTTGCAAAATTAATTTGTATGATAAGTTTTCTCTACAATGGGGAATACGTGGCTTAAAATAAAAAAAAATTAACAAAACTATTGTATTTAACTAATAAATACATACTTTAGCTATAAAACTTTGCATACTTTAGCTATAAAACTTTGTCACCATCATGAATTTTTAATTTCCTGTCTGCCCATCGCCTTTGAAATTACCGTAGTTAATCAGTGCCTTCTGAATGGATCCGAAACATTCTACTCGCTGCGACGCGTCAGTAAACTGCCGGACTGTAAATTCTAGCAGGCACATTGAAAATTGTCGTGGTCGCAATTTTTCGCCGTGTCGTGTTGTGCTCGTCGGGGCTATGCGATTCCGGCATAAGGGAACACGCACACAGAGCGAGTACTGTCACGTGTCTCGTGAGGTCACATGACCTCGTGCCACTGCATTCCTTTTTTTTCAGATGTTCGCACGGAAGAAGCCATGCGGACCGAACAATCTCCGGCTGCTCGTCTCTGGAACTGTAGCACATAGTACGAGTACAGAGGTGAAACAACATCTTGTATTGCGAACAACAACTGCGCAAGCCATCAAAACGGCGCCACTGACCTGCAAGACGTTAGAACGCAATTTTCCAATCCAGTGCATGTCAACATACTACCCAGTCAGCTGCCAACCAACAGAAGCTAGTCGCAGCATTCAGTAACCAATCAGACCAGACATAGCCGCGAGCAGCCCAGTTGAGAACGTGCACGCATACTTCACATAAACCACCAAGAGTTTTCCACTCATTATACTTATCTGCGGCATTGTAGTAAACTCTGTTCACTATGAAGTGAGCACTTCTGAAATCTACCTTAGAAAAAAGTCACTGCCCCTGCCTGCGTATATTTTAAGGGGCGCACTGAGTGACTTGCACCCAGTAGAGTTATTAACGATGGACTGGAATAAGTTCCGTGACTTAAAGTCGAAAAAAAAAGTGTTAACCAACCATTTCTGATAACTTTAATAATTTTTTTTCTTTCTCTTTTTCTTTTAATGCACGGAAGTGTAAAGGTGAACAGATTTGTTAAATATTTACTTCTATAATAGTTTCATAGTTTCGCTTGACCGACGCATGAATAAAGCGATGAGGCCCATGACAATGTTAATCTTACATAACGCGGAAGAACACACAACGTGCATACAAGTAGATCTTAAGCAGGGCTTTCAAAAGTGCTCGTGTTACCGTGAATAGCATGTAGAAAGTTACAGCACGCATGTGCAGGAAATTCGCTCAAATATTAACTAAATGTATGAAGACACGCTTTGAGTTTTCATTCCATTGTGTCTCTTACAGAGGTTTAATAAAATGCAAAGTCGTGATAGGCTGTTGCTTTACAGAAATATAAGAAGCACCGAGAGGCAACCATAAAACAGTATTTAAAATGTATACTGTTATCAGTTAGGCTATCAAGGTTTTCATTTTTCTCTGCGTTTAATCAAAATGCCAACAAGAGCGCTGAATTTATCAGAAACTGGAAAAAATTGTAAGTCGTCCCCATTGTTAACATATATCGTGAAATGAATTGTTCCTCGTTGGGCTTTATTTGTGACCTGTATCGTTCGAATTAGTGCTTGTTCCTAGTTCCTTCTACCGCAATTAATAGTTTTAGAATTCCAGTTATGTCTTATTTAAGTTGCAGGGAAGTTATTCCGTGGATTTATTTCTGGAGGCCGCGGGAGCTTATACGAGTAAGCTTACAATTAAACAAACTAAATTTACATTAAAGAAACAGCATAGATTCAGAGATCGTCCAGAATATGGGCGTGAATCTTCGAAGATAAATTCATTCACAAGGAGTAATATTCGAAAACTTCGCAAGGAGTTGTTTACCTATTCCGATGTGGGATTGTGCAGCACGTTATTGTAACAAAAGCAAAGTTAGAAAATACTGAACGAATATTTTTTGTAGTGAAATTGACGAAGTCAAATATTACTTACTGTATTTCTTATGAAGCTCCGCTGAATACATCTAAAGTTTGCAGAGAATCCCAGTAACCACTATTGTGAGCTCAATTATTAAAGTATTAGTTTCAGAAACTATGGAATTATTGCTGAGGAGAAATTTTTTTCTGTAATGTTTGTGCAGTGCACTAAAAGATTCATTTGGATTGATGTGAAGGAATTATTTTAAACAAATCATACTTAATTTATCGTCTTGAACGACCCTCGAAACTAGACGAGGAAGATCCTACATGCTGCCATATATGTTGGGAATAATTTATTACACTTCTTTCAGTTGGATATATAAGGATAACATTCGAGAATGAATAAAAATGCTATTATGCTACTTCGAACTTAACGCAGTCAAGCAAACGGGAAACAACATTAGCAAATTAAGGTACCACATTAAACTTTCATAAATATTACTTATGCGGATATATTATATTGACTAAGGCGTTGCCAAAGAATATGCCGAATTTTAAATAACAGTAATGGTATTAGTGTGACCTATAGAAATTATATTACCAATTTAATCAGCTTTTAGAGAGAAGCCATCACCTACCTTAATTTCAACAGGCCATTCTAAAGTTTTGTACACACAGAAATATTTATTATCGTATACGATATGATTTGAACAACCTCTATACAACATTCACGTGAGAGTTTCACTATTTACTTCAGTGTTGTTTGATGAA
The DNA here is from genome assembly GCA_029891345.1 of Dryococelus australis. Lineage (NCBI taxonomy): Eukaryota > Metazoa > Arthropoda > Insecta > Phasmatodea > Phasmatidae > Dryococelus > Dryococelus australis. Next base: position 70,226,663 of record CM057006.1, on the reverse strand, counting down.
TTCATTATTTATGTCTACGATGAATGACTTAACATGTGACTTGTTATCTACAGTTGAATTTTCTGCCAATATAATGGTTCTGTTTCGCGAATATTTTACTCTCCATATCGTGTTTTATCTTTTAATATGATTTGTGTTTCTTCCAGTTTGTATTCGGAAAATTTCTTTGAATACAACTTGGCTGATTACATCTATAACATATAATAGTTTTACTACCGGAAATAAATCGGTTTTGTTTGGATCTTTGTTATATATGTACATATCTTGCATGGTGTAAATTGAAAGTTTGCAAAGTATTTTAATCGCTACTTGATTTATGTTCCAATAACAGTTTTGACTTGACATATTCAACTGAATTTTCCTTTTCTGGTGATGCATCAATAACATTTACAATGAGTGAGAAACATATAATTTAATGTGTCTTCCTTGTTCACATCGTCGCCTGCATTTTTCAACTGATTGCATAGTTTTTCGGATGAGTTTAAGAAATCTACAGTTTCCTTCATTTTAAGCTCTGAAAGTTTTCTTTTGCACAATAACTTATTTGCACTACTTTTCGGCAGATATGTTTCACCAAACTTTTTAATCATGTCCTTTGCAGTTATTTCTGATATTATTAGTTCTAGTTAACAGTTGTTAACATTGTTAACTATGCAATTTTTGGCTTTTATTTTTATTTTACACCAATCTTTATCAAACATACATTGAGGCAGAACGCCATGTTGTATGACAACGAGGCAGTTTTTCATTTCCAAAAACAATTCCATTCTGAACTTCAACCAAAGGTTTGAAGAATAAAATCATCTGTATTTTCTGCCATGTAGTTTAGTTTAGCTTATTTTTCTTTACACTTTATAAACGCGGATCTCTGTTAACATGTTGGAATTTTCTGTTAGATTAATTCCTAAGTCATACATTCCCAAAAAAATGCTTTCAAATATTAACTTATATTTATTAAATTACAATTTTTCAACATCTTCCACTACACACAATACTCACACAGTTAGATATAAAACTAAACACAATAATAATATTTTTATAGAGAACGAATTATCTTAGTACAGTAATCACTATTTTGACAGGAATGAATGCGTGATATTTAAGATATACATAGTAACACAGTGCGCCAAAAATTTGTATTATTCCCCCAACTATGTAAGACTTTTGAAACAGTAGACTGAGTGACCCATGTTCTAAATAAAACTTGATGTCGAACATGACCCAAATTACCACCTGTAAGCTGCATGCAATGATCATTGCACTTATGTTTATATAGCGTACAATCAAAAAGAGGTGTGCCGTTCACAGTAAAACGATCTAGTAATAAAATAAATTTCTCGCACCGATCTAAATTCAAAAAATATTTGCTGATAATTTATAAAATGGATTCGCACAATATTTTCAAATACTGTAACATGCAATACTTAAAATAAACTAAATAAGGTGAAAAGAGATATGGTAAAATAAGATAGAATATTTTAAAGATTATAAATAATCTTGATAATGGACAGGTGAATTATCGAGCTGATACAGATACTTCACTTTTGCTTTGGTTCGGGACGATTTTGTTGCCCAAAAATGTTTGTGTATACGAGAGCTAATCGATCCGTTCCTGGCCGCCCAATCAGAATCGAAGAGAATCGGCCAGGCACTATTAAACCACTGCCATCAAATGTAACTGTCCACGCAGCATTCAGCCCACAGTTGGCCAGGCTCTCGCCATGTGTGGGTGCACACTGGTCAAACTGCCCTATCATGAACTACTATTCATCATACATACGACCCCTCCCTATGCACCACTTTGGGCGTTGTCCACATCACTCCAAACGCTTGACTTCGGGAGCGGCATGAACATGGAAGTTAAATTCCGGAGGATATTTCTATCATTGCTCCTTTTGGAAATTTTGCTGGACTGCGAATTGCATTTTCTGACATTTATGTTCGACGGCTAGTTAGTAAAACACAGTTCAGAATTCAGCTGTTTCAGTTAGATAATTACGTCGATCTGATGTTTTAAAGTATGAAATCGGGGTTTCTATGACGTCCTCACTTGACAACAGTGCTTGATGTGTTATAAATTTTATTTCAGTTTTAAGTTTACACGGTCATAAACGAGCAAACAAATATAAAAAAGTTTATGTTTTACTTCTCATTCATGGCGCATGAACGGAGACGATAACAAACCATTTTGTTTTTATACAAGGAGAAAGTAATGTTAATTTTAATTTACCTACACAACACACTTCCCATAAATCAAAATTAGCATGGACTTAGTACCAATCTCACAAATTCTTAGCACAGCATTGTTTACTAAATTTAAAAAAAAAATACCGCACTATTTGACTGCTTAATACTACTCATTTGCGAGAGACAATATTTTTTACTAGTTTACAAAGAACGCTGGGGCTCACAGCTTTAGTGAATATATCAGCCAACTAGCTGTCTGTAGGACAATATTTAAAATTAAATTTTTCTGATTTACTTTTTTCACACAGAAATTTGAACTTTATATCTATGTAATTAGACATTTTCGTCATGCTGTCATTTTTTATCATCTGAATTGTACTATGGTTGTCAATGTTGAGGTTCGCTGGAAGATATTCACCTGCGAGTTACTTATATAGATATTTCAAGAATAGCACTTACTTAACACACTAACTGGCGGCGATGAATTCGCTTTCTCCAGTACTGAGTGATATTATTGGCTGTTTTCTTGTATACCAGGCAACAGGACTCTCCTTGAATAGGGTGACATAACCTGAAGTACTTCTACGTGATGTCTCATCACCAGCATAATCTGCATCACTGTAGGCGTCAATCAGCGAAGTATTGAGATTTTTCGAATATCTAAGTCCTAGGTTTCTCATTCCCTGAAGATACCTGAATATCCATTTTAATTTTTTTTACGTGTACAGTAGGATTTTCCATTTTCCTTGATGCCATGTTGACTGCATATGTTATATCTGGTCTAGACCTATTTGACAGGCACAACAGGCTATCAACAGCCTCCCTATATAGAAGATTTGCACCTTCTATTCCATTACATTTTCCAGAGTTGTTAGTACCTGAAACTGCAGGAGTTGTTACGGGTTTTGTGCAGTTAGTATTGTATGTTTTCAACAACTGGTCCACATATGATTCTTGACAAATATTGACAAATGGGGCTTCAGCCCCTTGCATTTTAAATTTCAAGGCCCACAAAGATTTCAGGGTTGTCAGTAATTTTTACCTCAAATTCAGTTTGAAGTTTCATCAAGAACTCATCAATCTTGTCTTTCTCATTTGAAATCACAAGACCGTCATCTACCCAAATGGTTAGAATTAAATTACCTTCATTATTCATGAATACCGACTAGTCTGTTATTAGTTGATGCAAGACATGTGCCTTGAGAATGTCAACAAATCTTTTATTCCAAGCACAAGGGGATTTTTTCAGACCATAGAGAGATTTCTTCAGTTTAATGACAGAGCCCTGTTCATCTTCAAGACCTCCAGGTACGAGCATGAAAACATTTGTTCTATAGTACCATACAGAAAGGCAGTTCTTATATCAAATTGCTTGAGGGGCATGTTTTCCTTTTTCGTGTAGGCGATGAGGAATCTCAGGGTATTCAATGACACCACAGAGCTGGATGTTTCACTATAATCAAGTCCTGCATTCTGTTCACAAACTCGTGCGACGAGTCTACCTTTATATCTGTTGTCATCCTTTATCTTAAATAATTATCTACTAGAGAGTATCTTCTGATTTCTTTGGATTTCTTTGCCATTAACAAACTGAAAAACGCCATTCTTCTTGAGTGAGCACTTTTCTTATGGCTTTCATCTATTTATCCTGATCTCCGGAAATAGCTTCTTTGTAGGACAGCATTGCATATTCTTGCGAATATTGGGGTTTTCTTTTTATTCGTTCTTTCTGCCCTGGTGGTTGCAGTTTTCAATGTCAGAAGCTGTTTCACGTAGAGAGTCTAGCATTTCTGATGTTTTTGCTGTGTCTTGGTCTGAGGGAAAAACATGAAAGGGTTCGTCATCTACATCATCTTGAAGCACAGTTGTGTTTCTTCTCACTTCCATATTGTCGGCTAGTTTTAATGATGTTTAGTTAGAATTCACAAGTGAAACTGTGTCTGCAATTATTTCTCGTGATGAATTATTTGTTGCAGAAACCTCAGTTGATTCCACAATGTTGCATCTCTTGAGAATCTAATTTCCCTCTTTTCTGAGTTCCATAGTCAGTAGTTCACGTGAATGCGAGACACTTCACTTATTTTCTTCTTGCAGTATGTATTACACCAGAAGTCTCTCGGCCCATAACCTGTTATAAATTTGATTTCAGTTTCAAGTTTACACGGTCAAAAACGAACAAACATATATTAAGAAGTTCTTATTTTACTTCTCATTCATGGCGCATAAGCAACAGAGACGATAACAAACCATTTTGTTTTTATACAAGCAGAAAGTAATCACATGTTAATTTTAATTTACAACTCAACATGATGTGGGCCGATCACTTTTAAATGCTGAGAAACGTCTGTGATATTATACTAGTTTTTATGTGGCCCTCAAATAATTATTTATTCAAATGTATGGATTAAATTTCTTTAATTGTTATGAATATACGCCGTTTTAGTATTGCATTTTCTTATACACATTCTCAATGGATATTTTAAGAGGGAGCAAAATTATTTAATGTTACTTTTGGTAGTGTCTATAAATAAAAACCGGCCAGTTTAAACTGCACTTGATTATTATAAATATTTGCAGCCTGCATTGAATATGAGGTGTACGATACGTATTTCGCACTCACTTCATCACATGTACATATACTTAACTCACACATCACTGGCCAGTTAAAAATGGATCAATATTCCATAAGCGTTCAATAATGATGCTCATTACCAAACTAATGCGTTTGAACATATTGAACCACGTATAGTATGAAAAACTTTTAATATGATGTCATCTCACTGTACATTCATTACCCTCCCCTTGGCTCTCTCAGTAAATGTCTTTGCCGATTTTTTAGTCAAAGCTGCTTTTAGTTATAAATATTACTTGAGAGACAAAACTGGAAATGTATAAGGCCAATATAATGTACAATTAGCTTACGTTACCGTATCATATATTCTTCTCACTTTACATACAAAGAATCCCTTTTTCAAATAATGGTAAAAATGAGCAGAGTTTAACATTATACAAAAATTATTAAAATAAACTTCCAAACGATTACCACGGTACAAACTTTCACAAAAGTTTAAAATTTCGAGGCTTGTGCATTACGTCACACACGTTTTACATTACATGCTGTCCTTTGTGGGTAAATAATATTTCCCATAAATTGTCCTCACAAATAAGCGCCATGTTCAAAGTATTTAAGAATTGTACTTAAAATAGTCGTGAATTTGATATAAGTGTCTATTCTATGCGAAAACCGTCTTTCAATTTCTACATTAGTGCATATTTATAGTTGTATTTTTCTCATGCTCATATCATTAATTGTATGGATCTTTAGTACATTTACTTATACTTGTATAGAGTTTGTGATAAAAATTGGGTGTTATAAGTAAATAATATTTGATGGTCCTTTCCAGGTACTTACTCACTGACGTTGAAACAAAACCACTTTTTATCTGAGAATACTCAATCTTCTATGATATTAAGTGGTAGAATGTACTGTTGTTGATACGATTGTCTATTGTTATTCAAGTTGATGTGTTCCTTGTATTACAATATATCGAATACAACCTTAGTTAAAATTAATTATTACAGGTACCGACGAACAAGTCGCGGTATCCATGTAAATTAAATTTGTAATATCAGTATAGCAACAATCACAGTATACCATATTGATAGGATAAACGTTGCCAAGAGTTATGTTTTCCAAAAAAGTATATTATCGTTTGACGGTATGTTTAGTTTGGCCAGAATAAATCAACGTGAAACAGTGTCTGTCGGAGAGGAACCTACACTTTGTGAAGTAATATTGACGTCTTTTGGCAAGGAAGACGCTGTGCAAAACTACCTTGTGAACAAACAAGATATAGAATGTTCACGGTAAAGTGTGCATTTTTGAGACCCTCGTTACTTTTTCTTTTCAGCCTTATTTTAACTTTTTGCCACTTTTTTATAATAAATATTGTCACTTAAGTACTAAACACAGTGTGTACATTCCACCACACTTGAAAATTAACACCTAATACTATATTTATTAACTATTATTCCAAATGAGATGTCTTTCAGAAGAACTCACTTTACCATGACTAGCTTATACCAGTTAAGGAAGCATGTACTACACTACAAGACATCTGCATTGCACATATTGCACTGTATTCGATTGCTTCGTATACGCGGGCACAGATTCCAAGCGTGAATAACTTGCTTTGGATGTGAACTGAAAGTTTAAGCATTAATGCAGATATTCGATGGAAAATTTTCTTTCGTGGAGAATTCCAGATCAGCAATTATAAAACTACAAATCACATCACTCGCTAAGTGAGAGGAACTGTGTTCAGGTAAATAGGCGTGTCATTGTTTTCTGTGGTTGTTTTGTCCTGCGATCTTACCTACTGAATTTCATTAGAGGAATCAGCACGAAACATATTAAAATTTGGATTTTTCTCTGATACACTCATTTTGTAAAGAATTTCCGCAACTAACTTTACAAAGTAAGTGATTCCTGAGCGATGATATATACACTGTAAAAAAGAGTATTCTGGTGAAATCTCTACATTGTAATCGAAGTTTTAGCCTATACAATATACGGAAATAAGAGCGCGTATTTGAGTTCAGATATATGAATATTTTGCGTCTTTACTATACAAAGTTTGGAACTTTCATACCCATCCGACTCTTCCCTGGACAAAGCTACGAACGTTACCATTCATGTAAGTAAGTGGAAATAATTTGCTATTCCTGCTTTCTCAGTAGTATATTTACGATCAACTTTCATTATATCGCAGCGAGTAGAACAAAGCAACGAGTGGTCAGAATTTCGTTTTTAACATAAACGCACATACTAATTGTGCATGCATGTTCAGGCTTTCCTACTCCGTAGACATGCCTAGCGGACCTTGTTACATAATATGTGTGAACACATGACAGCATTTTCTCTTATGTGAACAGTTGGGAGTGGGAAAGGCTGAAAATGCATGCACCATTAGTAAGTAGGGTTTATGTTAGAAAAGTAATCATGACCACTCGTTGAAATGTTCTACTCACTTCGAATTATAAAAACTACTCGCCTTCTTCTTTTTTATGGAACTCCTCTTTCTAAAACATTAGATTGATTAATACACCTATTTATATGCCACCGAGAGGAAAAATCAACACTTGCAGCTTACAATGAAATAAATGAGACAATTTTTGTATGAAAACGTGTTTAGAAAATGAAATACCTATCCTAAAAACTAAATTCAGCGATAGATATTCCATTCTCCGTTTTGAACGGACGCGGTGGTTTAGTGGTCAGATTACTCGTTTACTACGAAAGCAAACAAGGGTTCAATTATCAGTGGGTTCGCTCCCGGGTTTTTGCACGTGGGAATAGAGCTGGATGATGCCGCTGCTTGGCGGATTTTCTCGGTGATCTCCCGTTTCACCTGCTCTTGCATTCCGACGTTGTTCCTTGCCCACCTCACTTTGCACTCATAGGCTCTGAACAACTCTATGTTAACGTACGCCCAAATTTCGCTACTCCATTCCATTGCACTTTTTAATTATTTCTGTAGATACCTTTATAAATGTAGGGAAATCTGCCATATCAAATTAGGAGCGTAACTCATCTGCGGCAGCTATTCCATTCTAATTTGGAAAAATATTCCATTAAATTCATAAATGCAACATTCCTATATACCAAAGTAAAGTTTGTTTCAAAAGATTTTCATGATTTTTAGTAACTTGTTATAATCCCAGCAACGACGCTAATTTGATCATAAAAGTATAAATTTTATGTCAAGTGACCTAACTTAACGAACAGAGAATTTATTTCGTGAGGTAGCCTAATTTGATTAAGCGGCTTGTATTACTTCTGATTTGTTTCGGCACGAAATGTCGTGGCTACTGTTTAACCTGCGCCATCATAAATGTACACTATCCAGAGAACCATTTTAAATCGTTTTTCAAATGAGTCACTCCGTTGTTTAACCAGTTTTCATGCAGCAAGGAAAAACTTTGCTTGTGTTTCCGTGAGTGGGAGTTGTTTTAATTTTGCCTTAAATTTAACTGATTACATTACATAAAAATAGAACAAAGATACATGGCGTGTTCTAATATGAACCTGAAACATCGGACATAAATGTGGTGTACAATAATAATTTTATAATTTATCATAGAATTCACGGGATTACACAGAACAACATTGAAAATATTAAACAAAATACTATGAATGATAACGATATCGAGCTCCAATAAATTTGAAAAAAGCAAGAAAAATATTACTTACTTTTTGTTAGTACGGAGTACCGCTTTCACATTTGTAATGAGATTCGCTGCCTAGTAACAGATTGTTTGAGCTCCATTGTAGAAGGCCTTGTTTGGCAGATATTATAACTGTTTGTTCCGACGAAGTATTCTCTCTATAGATATGTTCACTGTACGCTACTATCGCAAATTGCATCAATAATAGCGTTATGGTAGGTGTGGGATCTACATACTACTTTTTCTGCGGAACCATTTTCTGGCTACAATTTTTTTTAGCAGTAAGATATACGGCAAAATGTACGTGAAATATTTATCGTCTGCTGTTTGCTGACAATAACTTCAACCCCGATTTGTTTTCCCCGGGAATACATCGTTTTTGTGTTATGGTACAAAATATAGTATGGCCAGAGGGTAAGGTAGCTTTCATAAAAAATGAAGTATGGGAAGCAGAATTTTTTTATTGTCTTTATTCGGAATTATAAAATTATAAAGTTGTATTTCATGTACAAATATTTTTAACTATAGCACAAAATCTGAGTGGAATTTCTAATAAACTGCCATAGTGAAAACCTGCTGCTGATATTATGTAATGATGAATGCTGTCCTGAAGGCAGACGGAGGAATGATTGAGCCAACTGAGAATAACAATATACGTCTTCGTTTCATGTTTGTTGGTCCGTAGCTTGGTAGTCGCATTAATTAATTTCAAAGCAGGCTATTCAAATAAACCCCTATTTTCCAGTAACTAAAGCAGACTGTAGTCTATTACGACTAATTCAAGCAAAATTTAGACTACTTCATAGTTCCCATGAAATTCACAGGTAATAATTTCGGTGATAGAAGTAATGATTTGATCATAATCAATTACCTCATTGCGGCTAATGGCACTGTTGCGATAACAATAATGAGGGTATAGCTGGAAGGTCGAACACAGGTTCAGTTCTTTCTACAGGAAACTTTGGTTTCGTTTGCAAAGAAGTATTCCATAACGTGCAACAGATTTCCTACATTTTAATTTTGATAGTATATAACGAACCCGGTATCTCTATGAGATATAATTTGTATAGAAATCATGAAACCTCCTTGTATGAAAACTTAAGTTTAATTTTTACAAGCTTTCATTTAACTTCACTTGTATGTATGTGGGTGGGTGTGTTTAGTGCAAATCTTGCAAGACGATTTTAAACCACTTCCCGTTATCCAACTGAGCATGCTGCAGCAATGTTGCCAGACCTCCCTATCTTTGTCTGTCGCCCTTTTGTGGTTGGCACAAGCCTGCCTGGATCAGGCAGGGCTGGCTTGGTGCGTCCGATAAGCTGTGCTCTCGCGCACGTGCGCACACAGAGTCGAGTTGCGTCGTTATATAGTGTATCAATTCTGGTTTTTTATATTACGTAACTTATGTATTTTGCATAAATGTTTTAGCATGTTGGCGAAAGTTTATGAGAAACTTCGACGTCCTGGAAATGCTGATTTTAATTAATTTCTCTCCTCACATAGTAAACGTATCGAGTTTGGCCTCGTTAGACTTGTCTCGATGAGTACTTTGGCTGCAGATATTGACCAGGGCCTGATGATGTTCCTCAGTATTTTAATTCGACAGATGTAGCAAAGCGCATTAACAATCATGAAGCTTGTCGCGAGATGTGCATTGCTACATAATATATTAATTTAAAAATTGGTGAAACTAAAAAGTGATAAATAAAATAACTGAAAAAAACTTTTAAAACCAATATTTTATTTTCAAATGCACAAAAAGAGAATAATAATTCTAGTAGGTACACAATTTGTAGAACTTGTAAGATGTGGTCGAACAGCTGTAATAAACTTTACTACAAATTATTATGTTTGCATCAATTTATTTTTAGTCTATAAAAGCTTGGCGCAATATCGAACGTATAACTAATTTGCGTAAGCATAGAAAGCACACATATTGCGTAAGGCTCTTAACTATCCACAATATAGAATGTATAACTCAGTTGCATTAGCCTAATAAGAACATATCTTGCGAGGCTCTTGACTATTCGCGCCAAGCTTTTATATAATAATTATAAATTGATAGAAACATATTAATTTGTAGTAAAATTTGTTACGCTTGTTCGACCACATCTTACACGTTTTACAAATTGTATAACTACAATAATGATTTTTCTCTTTTTAGTACATTTATAAATAAAAGTTTGGCCTTAAAAAATTTTTTACACTTGTTTTTATTAAATAAATGAAGATTTAGAAGTATCGTTTTCTACCCGTGGTTATAACCGGTTCAAACTCGCTAGTAAAAATAATTTCTTGCACTACAGAAATCTGGTAATGAAAAACAAAATTCCTGACAAAGTAGTTCTACTATAAGATCCAAATTTATTAACACGATCATTGCAATCTTCGTTTTATTAGTCCGTCCTCTTGATACGATAGCAAAATAACTTGCAGCCCACTTAGCAATTACGCGTGTACGAAAAAATGCTCATTGACGTAGCACAAACAACTTATAATTTTCTTCCCCTAAAGAAACATATCGAGTCGCTACGTGCACGCGACTGCGTACAATTGTACTCTCAACTTGTTTCAGGACGTTATTGGTACTTAGCTGACACAGCATGAACACTGGATTTAAATCCAAAATTGTGAAATACTTAGGAATTTGCAAATCCTGAAATACCTTTTCCATGACGGGGTACAGGATAGGAATCGACATACAAATTTTTATTAATTTTTCTATAATCACAAATTACTATATTGTCCCGGTATTTTCTTGAGTAGTAAACATGGCGGACTTTCATACGGAATGGTTGAATGTTCCACGATTCCATGCATTTGCAAATCGTGATGAATTGTTTAAACACTTAATATTTAAGTGCAGACACATCATACGACACGCAAACAACAGGCTATCTATATTTCAATTTTAATTCTACTGGTATCTCATTGCAATGCCCTGACTTTGACGTAAGCGCACATCATTATACCCCGTTTTATGATGTTCTAGTGCTTAACCTACTTCTTCAGAATGCCGATGCAACTGAATTCCACGGTAACGAGAAGACTTTACTTGCAAATTGACTACGGTCTGAGCTGGAGTGCTAAATCGTGAAACCTTCTTTGCTACTTCAAAGCATGCGCGCGTACTGGCCAAAAAATCGATACCTAAAACCACGTCATGTCACAGATGTTCGAACACAGGGAACGCAACTTTCCGTGAAAAATGTTCTATTTTTATCTTCGTTGCAGCTAGTATGCATGACTTGATCAATCCTACGTCGGCTGAGGAAAACCACCGATTTGCCCCATTTCAACTGTCTGTTTCCTACCGTCGCGTTACACAATATTTTATTCAAGGTTCCTTACTTTATAAGTATCACCGAAGATCCTTAGTCGACCATGCCTGACACCGTTTGATTGGCGATCACAAACTGAACATACAGCAGACCATATATATATTTTTTATAAATTTTCGTTCGCAGTGGCGCCTATTCCTGCAGGATTTCCCCTTTAGGATAAGGCCACACGTGATTGTGGCAACGTGAAATCACGCCAGATACATGGACCTCAGCAGGTGTAATGAGACCGGCCAGGCGGCGCGTGAATTCCCGCAGACGAAAGGTGCGGGAGGCGCGTCTTCAAGGGACTGCAAGCATGCGTGACGTTGTAGCCTCGCCACACGCGCGGGAAAACACGCCACACGCGCAAGTATCCAGCCTGTATTGTAGTGTAAACATAGAACCATTATTGTGTACCAGTGATGTTATATGCAAAATGAAATTAGATATTGAAGTGATCATTTTGGAGGTGCAAAAGCACCCGTGGTACAAGAAACAAGGAATATAAAATCAGAGATAAGAAGAGCGATACTTGAGAGTCGGTACGTGTGGCTGTAGCGGGAGAAACGTGGTCGGAGTTGGACACAGTAAACAAGTCCATTACTGTAGCATTTTTCCGTAAATACGGCATATTAAGCATTACTACTCACCATCTACAACAAAAACACCTTCTTCTTCACCTAGATCTCTACTTCTATCAGCAATCTTGATCCTTCATCAGAGAAACCTACCTTCACCTTCTACCCATCAAATCATGGAATCATCTCCCACTGAAAGTAACGGTGAATCTGACGACTACTTTTTCATTTCAATGTTTAATTTAGAGGTTTCTTTATCATACGTTTCTATTGTACTTTTATGTTTGATGTTACACACCGACAATGTCAATTAACACTCTGCACAATATGCACAATAAATCATCCCTTTGTATTACTGTGAGTGTTTCTTCTGCACTAACATATTCCCTCAGTACTGTGTTGTTTTTATATCAGGTCCTTCACGATACACAATATCATTTAAAATGAGCTGGTGGACATTCTGTACTATTCGGAAAACTCATCTGGATTTTCTTTCAGTTTCGTATCTAGGAGCGCACGGTTCTCCTTTGCCGACCTCTCACTTAATATGGGATTGGCCCAGTATTTCCTCTGATGTCGAGGACGCCGCCGCCTATGAATAAAAAAACTCTGCACATAATACAAGAACTGCATTTTTTAATCATGTTCTGTTTATAATTGATGTGCCGCACATTGGAGGTGCTGCCAGTGCACACTACAAGGCGCACATTGTCTCAGATGCTCGCAGCGTGAAAGCACGTACGCGTGGCCTTAGCCTTAAGGTTCAATTCAATTTCACTTGATCAGGACTGCCGGCATCGAGAACAAATCATTTATTTTGCAGTTTTATGACCTTCAGACTTCCTAGTAACTTCTCAATTTACTTTTACATCTGACGGGCCTCCGTCATCTAGTGGTTTTTTCTTTCCCGTCACCTTCCGTTTTCTTATAGAAATATTTTTCCATTGGGTGATTACTTCGGAAACAAATCTGACAATATGTTTCAACTTTTCCTGCATAGAATTTCCTTCGCCTTTTTTTTGCGCCTTACGGAAGCATTTAGCTGTCAGATGGTTAGTTAATAAACAAATTTTATACTGCCGCTTAGATGTCACAATGTTTGGCTCATTTGGCTTACAATCACCAATAATGATTAGTTCCACTTTAATTACTAAAGCTAATAATTCATTAAACGTTTTCGGCTTTGAAGCAAAAGTCAAGTCTTTACTATTTTCTGGCAGAAAATAAAAAAAATATTATTTCAACCAAATCCGCTTCCGCAGACGGCAAATCTAACACTTCTACCCATTTAATGGTCTCACTGACAAATTGTTGCATGGACTCATTCGAACTTTGTAATCTTTTCAGTATTTTAATATGACTAACATCACTAAATGACATACGTTTATTTATCACCTGCCCTACTACATTTTACAATGATTCTGGCACTTTTGAACATTACAGCCTCATATAACAGCACAATTTCACAGATGTTAAGTGACGCAATTCTAGCCATTCGAACTAAACGTTTTAGAACTGACTTTAAATTCAGGCTGCGAACGACTTCAAGACTTTACCCTAAGTGGGCCGGTAAATAATTAATCAACTTGAAAACGCTGATTGCGTCGTGCTCGCCCGCTTGTCGAGCAGCCGCTCACCTTTCCTCGCCAGCTCCCTCATCGATTGGCGTAAGATCTTGAAACCGGCGTCCGTTAAGTTTTCCTGAAGAGAATCCTTTGACAGGCGCTGGATCTATGCTGCGCGGGCAACACCTGTAGAAGTAATTTTGGGTACGAGTGCGAAGCTCCACAATTATTTAATATCCCACCCACGACCACTGGAGCAAACCCAAAGGAAATGTTTGCAATTACGCAAACTTTTCAAAAATTCCTATTTTGTTTTCCCTTTTTGACTTCTCTGAATGAGGAAGCAGAGTGTCGAAGTTTTCTCTTTCCTGTGTGTGTGTGTGTGTGTGTGTGTGGCGGTGTGTGCTGGCGAGATCTTGGTTTCATTGCATTCTTAACGTAGATGTTAAAACATGAAGCACCCGAGCGCCCCCCCCCCCTCCCAATGTTCTCAGAAAAGTACGTTGAAAAGCTTAGGGATAGATTCGTCAGTTACTATTACGTGTCCTTTGTCGAAGGACAAATGAGGTAACCAGATATTTCTAGCCATACCAGATAACATCCATTGACGCGAAGTAGCTCATGTTCGACCCATTTGTTATTAAGATTCACACTAAATAACTTGTATATAACGTGTGTAAATTAACAAGAAATTTCATCATATGATGTACCCTTGTCATATTTATCATATTTTGTACGATAATACCGGTTTGGATATTTTCGGAGGTAAATACTTAAGTGGCTCATCTTGCAAATAACGTAGGCCATATTTCATACATTGTTTGTTTACTTATCTAAGTTTAAATATAAATTTCGCATATTAAGGATTTTCAGCTAAACACTTTCGCATATATCAAAAAACTATGAGATATATCAATGCTTTTATATTACTTATTATTTGGTATATAGAGTATAGATCATACTAAAAATACGCATGAATTATGCCTTTTATACCGCATACTTTAAATAAACCGAAAATAATCATACTAACTCAAAATCTCTATGGAAATTGTATAGGGCAGAGTTGCCGATATCGTACCGGCTCCCAAATCGCACCACTAAGATTTAAGATATACCAGTCATGTTTGAGCGTTGTGTAGCGAACTTAAACGAAACCAGAGAACTCCCATGATACATCAGTATTTCAGTATTTGGGAGCTGTTTTTTAAATAGTGCATGCCAAGGGAGTGTGTGTTTTTGATGCAATATTTTCAACATTTTCTAAGGCAACTGGCAACACGGTGAGATACATTTTTGTAACTACTATAATAGTATCAAACATAGACGTCTGGGACAAGAGCGTATGGCATCGGCACCGCCAGCCGACCACAACCATCTTTAATTTCCTTTTTCCTCAAAATCGACTGAATTAATTTAAATATTTCCCTTTTCCATTAAAAATTCCCTTTTTTGATTTTAATCTTCCCGCTTTTCCCTTAAAAAAAACACAGATCCTCTTTTTTGCTAAAACGATATATTGGGAGCTTTTGAGAGGATCGACAGGACTCAGGATTCAAGTTTCAGGAATATGACCCTATATCTGTGACCTTAGATGACAAAAACTCGAGGAAAAAATGGTAAATATTCAATAAATCCATAAAAGTCAGCGAGCATATTATGAAGCTGACTACTAACGCCATATCGAATGTAGGTGACCTTGACCTTGATCCCGTGACCTTATACAAAAATTTCCAAAATAAATCCTTTAACTTTTTAAAAATTTAAAAAATTCTAAACATTTAAAACAATCCCAAAAAATCATTAAAATATTTTTTAAATATTGAAATTTTTTTTTTTTAAACTTACATTTCCAGAAGTCCCCCCCCCCCCCTTCCAAACCTTGCCTATACTAACTCCGCCATCTTGGATTTTTCTACTGTTATTTCTCTATACAGTGCTGGAAGTTGTCATCTTGGATTTTTTCGTCTGCCATTTGTTTTACATTGCTGCAGGCCCCAATCTTAGATTTTTTGTTTATCATTTGTTTATACATTTCTGGAAACCGCCATCTTGTTTGTTCTTTTGTAATTCGTTTACATTTTCAACTCCTAGGTTGCACAAGTGTATTAATTATCGATTTACCTACCCGGAAAACTGGTTATTTAGCCACCAGGCGACAGCCATATTTGTTTATGTTTTTTAATTTATAAGTGGTGTTGTCGGCGCCCTACATAATAAATTATATTTTCATCACCTAAGTGGTGCTTATTTGTCGATTTAGCTACCAGGCGAGCTGCCATCACTACTTAGTCACCTATGCTCCACCCACTATCTTACATTGTATTCATGCTCAGACATTCTACTTCAATTTAGTATCCTGCCGATTACTCGGTCCCCTCGAACAATCATTTTGGGTCACATCTCTTTTGCAATCTTTGATTATGCCACATGGTATTGGCCTTTAACCTTCGAAATCTTCCATTTAGTTTGACATTTGCTAGGTTAACAACTGTGGTGTATTACGGCCACACCAGCCATGCAGAGACTTATATAGGATCTCTCTCCGCCATATACTGCACTGAAGCAGGTCTGGTAAGGCCCGACTCAGCTTCCGCTCTCCTCTCCAAGTCTCAGGGTCAAATTTCTGCCACTTCAACATTATGTTGTGATGTCTGTTGCGTCCAACCTGCTTAAAATGAATTATGATCGCTATCCATTCTTAGTTTCTGTGCAGTTAATTTAAATATCGTACCTTAATTACCACATCATTGATTGTGCCTACACGGAAAATTATGAGGTACAAACTTTAAAATCACCATATCTTGCCCACATTATTTCATTTACTTTTATTATCATCCTCATTAAAAATAGCGGCATGTAGTGACAGATCTAAAATCCAAGGCTACCATATTCCCCAAATCAGGGAAGGTAGGTATGCTAGGAAAAGGTACATCACCACTAGCGAGAAATAAAACAGTTTCGTTTTTTCATTGAAAATATATTTTTTTTTTTACGCACATCAGACTACAAATATAAAAACAGAATCTCTATATTTTCCACGCATTCGTGTGATGTAGTTACAATAAAATGCTCACTTTTCACATAGTTAATATAATATACTTACACGCAGCTCAAGACAGTTTAGCTTACAAGCATCCACCCAGAAGAACATTTAGCCATATATTATACTTCATGACAAAGTTTTTTTTCAAGGCCTCTGCAGCCTCTGAAATGATATCTACATTGTACAATGCTACGTTCGCAGTCTTGAATTCCCATCAAATAATGGCTTCATCCAAAGACTGTGGCTTTTTGTAGGGACACTCCAGCCAAAATTAAACTTCACAGAACTTTATTAAACTTCTTCTGTTAATTTATCGATTATACTTTGTTAAATGTGGACCAGATATATACATATATCTGTCGTAGCAATAAAGTTATTTCCAATCACGTAATTCTTTTAAATGCCCTCGAAAGCTGATATATTTTAAGTAAATCTACTCGATGTTGTACACCGCGTTTGAACAGATGTTTGCCATTGACAGATCGCTACATATTACAGGAAAGTCCCTTCACACAAGTAATCCTTTAATGTTTCCTTCCACCTTGGCTGTACGCAAATATTTTGTCACAGTAAGAGCAACGAAGCCTTTCAATATTAATATTCGTTACGTGATGTCAGCGAAGGTGGGTGAGGGGTGGTGGGGAGTAAGGTGAAGGGTGCGGAGAGAATTATTTTTTACTTAAATAGATTTTGATACTTTTGGGGGTTACGTGTTGTTGGCAACAGGGTGGGGTGATCTTGAGGGGGTTAGGGGAGACGGTGGTTAGGGTATTGGCGGGTGGGTGAGGGGTGAGAGGTGATGGTGGTATGCAAAACAGCCGAACCAGACCACCTCGACAACCGAGGAGGTTTGGTCGCTCCTAATCATGAATCCTGCGCCAGAAGTAACTAGGCATATCTACTGGCATACTCCTCGATTCAAAACACTCGTCTGCTAGTTGATCGTTAATGCCTAGAACACTATGCTTGAATCTAAAGGAAATATGCTCCTCTACTGAAAACAAAAATCGTATGGATGCATATTCCTTGTGAAGTTAATCCTTGTCAGGGTCTTCAAACAACAGATTCTATTATTTTTAATATTTATACATATATACATATATTTGTTTAGGAGACTATCGTCTCGGAACTCCATTAGCTGACACCCAGCCAATAACAAACTTTATTCGGCATAATTGGCGTGTCACATGTGGTGTGAAGCAATAAAGCGATGGTAAGAAAAACCAGATGTGAGTCGCCTTTTTCCATCACTGCAGAAACTCTGTGTTTATTGGTCTTTTGTTTCTCACCTACTCTATTTCTATTGGTCAACCCTACGCCAGAGATTCATTATTATCCGGCATCGAGCCAGTAGATTTTCAGTTGGTCGTGTTATTTTGCATTTAATGATCTCTAGAGTGTTTCATTTATTACTTTATCAATAATTGATTAATTCTAAATTACAGAAACATTCTAGTTTTATTTCCGAAAATTTTTTGTTAACGAGGTGGCAGCTTTGCAATTTTATGTTATTTTATTTATCTTATAACTTACTATTAAATTATGGTCTTGAAATTCAAACTTTATTATTACATACAAATCTTCTCGACTAAATTCCTGAAACATCAATGAACTGTTTTCAGTCCGTATAAGTTTCTATTTTTGCATGTGAAATTAAAAACGAATAATTAATGAGGAAATTTTTTATTAAGGTCAACAACATGGGCAAAACAACGTGGACTTAAACATATCTCTAATTATACGTTCTATTACATGGCAATCCTTGTTATCAAATATTTGATCTGAAACTGAGCAACGGTGAAACACAAATAGATCCATGCTATAAAGGAAACTACGCTATTAATGGTATGTGAACTCGCAGCAAAAAAAAAAAAAAAAAAAAAAAAAAGACGAACATTTCGATAAAATGTAACTATATCCCAGCCAGTTTTACTTTTAATTATGAGATACACATTTAAACAAATTCTGCCAAAGCTAAACCGGGGCATAGTTCTTGAAGCGTCAGTATGTTGTTAAAGGAGGACAATTTTTTCAATATAAAACACCAAAGTCCAAAACTAGTTTAGTAAATTCGGTGACAGCATATTTTTCCCCCACTCTAATAATACAGGGTTCAGTTAAAATACACGCCGGAGAGGCGTGTCAGAATTCGTGAAGAATAGTGGTCTTACTAAAAATAACGAACTATATTTTATTTTTAATTGATATGTTGTATAATTCATTTAACTTTCGTTTTCCATACTCTTTATATACTCAGTGTGTGCAGTATTTAGTGTCTCTCTCAATTCTCTATATTGGTCACAGTAACTGAATTCACACTCCTTGTATACACATATTCATTCTGTATATTTCCACCATCCTCTCTGTCACACACGCATCCAGTTCCGAAGTCACGCCCGTCACAGTGTGTGTGTCACACTCTCTTTTTTTCTCTCTCTCTGTTTAATTCTCTCTTTATCATTCTCTCTCTTTTTCTCTTTTTGCTCTCTCTTTCTCTCCTCTTTTTCTCTATCTCTCTCTTTTTTTTTTTTCTATCTTTTTTCGCTCTCCTCTCCTCATTCTCTTTTTCACTCTCTTTTTATTTCACTATTTCTCTCTCTCTTTTTCTCTCTCTCTTTTTCTCTCTCTTTCTTCCTCTTCCTTTCTTTATTTTTCTCTCTCTCTTTCTCACGCTCCCTTTCTCTCACTCTCTTTTTCTCTTACTCTCTCTTTTTCTCACACTCTCCCTTTCTCTCACTCGCTCTCTTTTCTCTAACTATCTTTCTCTCACGCTCTCTCTTTTTCTCTCACTCTCTCTCTCATTTTCTCTCACTCTCTTTCTCTCATTCTCTCTCATTTACTCTCACACTCTTTCTCTCATTCTCTCTCATTTTCTCTCACTTTGTCTCTTTCTCTCTCTCTCTCTCTTTTTCTTTCGCACTCTCTCTTTTTCTCTCACTATCTCTTTCTCTCTCTTTCTCTCGCTCTCTCTTTCTCTCACTCTCTCTTTCTCTCACTCTCTCTTTCTCTCACTCTCTCTTTCTCTCTCTCTCTCATTTTCTCTCACTATTTCTCATTTTATCTCTCATTTTCTCTCACTCTCTCTCATTTTCTGTCACTCTCTCTCACATTTTCTCTCACGCTCTCTTTCTTTCTCTATTTCTCTCTCTCTCTCTCCACTGCACCCAAGGCTCGCAGTCCGCAGACTTCACTCCCACTGGGCACACGCGCCGCCACTCATCGCTCCGCTGGCTCGTCGTCTTCGCGGTCTTCGAACACATCGTCGCCTGAAGTCGCACAAGCCTCCAAATACTCAACTGTCGGAATGGATGCCCGTCGCAGATTACACTGAGAGAGTGAGTGAAAATATGTGAGTGGCTCTCAACAGCGAGGTCTTGAGAGCCGATGAGAGTGATTCAAGTGAATATGGAGCGGTGCCGGAAATAAGAGGCAGAGGAAACGGGAGATCCCCGAGAAACCCCGCTGACCAATGGCATCGTTCAGCATGATTCCCACTAGCGATACACTGAGAGAAAATCGGACAAAATATTGGTTTGTATAAGGCCAAATATACAGGATGATTCTCAATTAGACAGACAAACTTCGGGAGGTGATTCTTCATGGAAAAGTAAAAGGAAAACATTTGTGACTTTTTATTCCTAAATCGAATATTAAGGGAGTTTATGAGCCCTTAAATAACGAGGTTGTAAACCGTATTCGTACAAAATATCGGTAACGAAGTAAAATACAATCACAACCCTAGGAACATTATTGTATGTTATCGGGACCTTCAACGTAAGAGCTGATATTTTTCACAAATGCGGTTTAAAATCTCTTTTTTTAAGGGCTTATACCTCCCTTAATGTTCAGTTTATGTATAAAGTGGCACATATGTTTTTCTTTACTTTTTCATGAAGAATCACCTCCCGAAGTTTGTCGGTCTAATTGAGAATCATCCTGTATATATTTTGTTGCCCTAACAAAGTATATTGTTGAGCAAACAAAAATTGAAAAGCAACAAAATTACTTTTGTTCGCCTAACAAAAATATGTTTAAATAAAAAAATATATGTGATGCAGCAAATAAATTAGACTGTCAACTAAATATTTTGTTTGAATCAACTGTGTATATTTGTTTGGCCACTCATTTGACTGCCTTCGTTCGAAAATACAGCTCGGGAGTTTGTTTGTATTTTTGTGACAGGATAGTAACCATGTCTGTTAGTGCATACATTGATGCTTAACAATCGTATAAACACATCAATGGAACAATGCAGCAATAAACTGACAAGTAAAGCTGTAAAACTTGAAATATTTGTTTGCACAAGTTGCCCAATGTTTGCAGTATATCTATAAAGATTTTTCTTGAGTCACTAGTTGTCACATTAGCTGTGATTGCTAAGACTTAGCGCTCGGACGCAGATGATCTATGTACGAAACTCGGTCGAACTTATAACACTCGTTTTTTATATCGGCCCAAGCTGTTTAATGTACGTGTAGCGAAACAGATATTTACTTTCACAAACCAAATATTACAGTTTGGCGCAACCAAATGAGAAATACAAAATAATTTGATTTCAACAACAAAATATTTCATTCTCCCTATACAACAAATAATTTTATTGTACCAAACAAATCTTGTTTGATTCAACAAAACATTTTTCTCAGTGTAAGTGGTCTCGCTGAGAGAGGCGAAGAAGATGACAAGAATAAACTTTCAAAGATAGTCCCAGAAATTCAATCCGCTGAAAGGAAGAAGATGGCACGGGTCACGATAGGCTTATCGAGGGGGCGGTTCGCACGGCGGCATGCCTTTGTAACTCTCCCCACGCTTCTTGGGTTGCTGTTCCTGCCTTGGCGCACTTTTTCGCCCGCTCGCTCGGCGGGAAGTAGCAACCGATGAGATGCAGATCAAAAGCTTGTAACAATATATTGAGTTATGAAATAAGATTATTTTTTGGGTCATTTTAACACTTTCAGACATGATGGTCCACATACTGGACGGTATGCAGTAAGTTTATGTAATGATATTGAGTGTAGGCATGGGTAAACTATTTTCAGTGAGGTGAGCACTTCATATGGAGGGGAACATAATTCGTGATTTATATTATACACAGTAGTCGCATTAGCTGCTGCCGCCAATAAAATATGTCTGTTAGTCCCGAAATATCACACAGCATTATGATGATACTGTAGTACTGTTTCGAACTACAAATAAGTTCGTTCTAGCTCGTAAAACTACATTTTTATGTACGCCGGAATAAGTTCAATGTAAGATTGCTGTAAATTACTGGTGGAAACATTATACTTTATTTTCATATCTGGGTATATTTAAGTTTATTCTATTTCCGTAACATTTTTTTGATAATTACGCTGTAATTTTACTTCATTTATAAATTGACATGTATTCGTGACTCGCCATCAGGAAAATATAATATTATGTTATAATAATGATTGAGGTACCATTGCCAGCCGGAGAAGCTAAACCGTGCTACATAGGTGGACATTGATGCTACTTGGTTTCTGGACTGTTCTTGACCTGCCTTTCTTTCTCTACTAAGGAGTATTACAACCCGAGGAAGGGTGAAACACAGCACGTCATTTAACGAGTGCACAGCGAATCTAAAAAATTTGAAAGAAAAAAAACCAACTGCAATCTTTCTTCAAAAATAGAAGTGAAAAAAACATCGTTGAAGTGTTCGAAAATGTTTCCATTAAGTGACCCCTCAAAACCTCGTTATTAATAGCCGCCCAAATATCCCTCCCATGGTGACACAGAACACTCTAATAATTCATAAATTTCCTCTGGCTGGCCATGCATCAATATCACCTACAATCTGCCATTAAAATATGATTTCGAGATTAATCAATCACTCATTATGAATAGAAATTTAATCACAGTACTGGCTGATTCTCGCAAAAGTAAAGATAATTTCATGACCTAACAGTGTGTGATCACTTTTGGTAATTAATTGCCATACTTTCCGCCATTGTCATTTTCAGCTCGAATGTGCTGTTATGCACTTTATTATAACATACAAACTATATATTCATGCCTGTTGTCTTTTTCTACAAATCGTCTTACATAATTTTTTAGAATTATTATATATTATGTGATAATATTTACTATTCGTTCAGTGCTAATCATTGTAGGAAATATTTCACAAACAAAAAAATCAAATTCCCAGGAATCTAAACCATATTGAATAATTTTTCATTTTTACATAAGAAAAATCTAAAAAAAAAAAAAAAGTTAATACATTGGTTTGTATAACGTTACACACGGCACTACAAATATTGCTATAAATTCTCATCATCTTAAAGTGCTCTCTACGTAACAAATAAAATAACAAACCTTACTCGAATGATTATAGGCTATTCACGTAAAGTGAGCACTTTTGAAAGCTCTTTCGTTTGGAATAATAGTCAATAAATATGTTTTGTTGTTGCCTTATACGTTAACTTCCGAGTGCGGTGGAATAAACATACTGTGTTTATTACTTATATGGCAATATTTATTTAAAAGGTGATTAAAAGATAAGAAATGGCTGAAAGGGAAAAGTAACTAGGGCCAAAGAAGTTCTCACTCTACCGTGAACAGCCTATACAAATCATAATCATGGATATTCCTTACAAAGTATCTATCTGTCTCGTTATCTTTGAGCAAGTGTGTCATTCTCGAGACTGCCTGTTGCTATCACGCAATATTTAATCATATTTTTCCACCAAGGTCTAAAATATAACACTCTTAAACTCGTCCCTCTTAATCTAACACTAAGCAGTGATACCAACCTGTCGCGAAAAACACACTAAAAAAATTTTTTTGTGGCCGCCACAATAATTTTTTTCAGTGCAACACATTTATGAACCTATCTTTAAATCCTCGGCAAATCTGCATACTCTACAAACCGCAAAGAAACATAAATACAGAATGTTTCACTGATATTTGATTTAATGAGTAGGAAGGAACGCATAAATTTGTTATTTGATCCTGCAGGTGACTTGCGAATGAGTCTGCTGTTATTTGTCCGTTTGGAACGAGTCCTCTGTTTTTGACCGATTCGCGTCCAGAGGTACAGTCATATACAGGCGTGGTAAAGTCTGCTCACGATAAAGTGAGCACTTTAGAAATTAACCCTAGAAAGAAGTTACTGCCCCTGCAAGCATATATTTTAATGGGCACACTGAGTGGCATTCGCCCAGTAAAGTTGGCAACGATGGATGGAAAGTAGTTGCATATCTTAACGTCAAATAAAAATTGTAAGGTAAGCTATCGTGATTACTTAAAGGTATTTCTTTCGCTTAATATTTTTTAAATTCATCGAAGTGTAAAAATGAGCAGTTTTGTAAAGTATTTACGTTTCTAATAATTTCACAGTTTCATTTGACCGACGCGTAAATAAAATGATGGGGCCCATGGCAATGTTAATTTGAATTAAGGCAGAGGAGTACACAATTTGTATACAAGTAGGTCTTAAGCAAGGCTTTCAAAAGTGCTCATTTTACCGTTAACAGCCTATAGTGAATATTGTTACATGTTTCTGCATTGCATCACGTCCCTTTCCCCCCACGTGTGCCAAGGCCAGAGTAATCACGTGATAAGCGGGCGGCGAATCACCAAGGATGGCACCGCATGCCTTTGCGATAAGCGTATATGCATACGTGCTCCTTACCTTGGGCGGATTGAGCTTCTGCGGTTATCTGAAAGAATGTTCTGGTTCATTGGCCTTGCTTCTCTCAGTGTCACTCGGGTTGCGGGGAACCTTCCATATGGGGCGAACGAGACTATTTAAGAGTGGGATGAGCCCTGCATTTGTTGTGAAATAGTTGTATGCCCGAATACGCGTATCTCGATGAATAAATGTTTTCCAAATAAGATTTTTCGTCATAAAACATAAAAAAAAAAAAAAAAAAAATTTCTATACCCGTAATTTTTTAATTTTGTCATATTTAGTGTATTCTCGGAGAAACATAATTGTGAAAATGGTCAAATATCACATTTTTAAAGCTTGCCAATGTAGTTTCCTTAAGCGGCAAGACAAAAGGACGAACATACAGGCGTATTTTAATCTGTGGTCTTTCATTACGTGTAATAAAATCCCACTGTTACAGATGTAATTTGTATATTAGAGCGTACCTCTGGGGTACCTTGGCACTAGGTTGAGAGTTCCTCAAGTTGGGGCGTTTTTTCCCAAAAGGAAATATCATTGGCTGTTATCAGTTTTGGGCTCTTAACCTGGGCGCTGAGAGGTGGCTCATAGGCTACGAGAGGTGGCTCATTGGTATCGCTAATGCATACAAAGGTAAAATTACTTTTTTTTAGAGTTAGATACATAAATTTTCAATTTTCTTTTCGTTCAAGTTGCGTATTTACCATTGTAGGGAAAGCTTGCAATACAATTTCATTTTGCAAGGTTGTACATTCTGTGCGTCGTGCCGCACGACACGGCAAAGAATAGAAATAATTTTTAATCGAAAACTGCAGTTCGGACGACAAAATCGGTCGGGCTTACGACGATGTATCTTGTATTCCATCGGCTGTTGGCAGTCGTGTCGTGCGCGTCGGGGCTGTGTGGTTTCGGCATTATACTGCGACGGGTCTCCGAATCAAGAGGTGTGAAGTGTTAAGAGCTGAGATGATTGTGCGACCCTGGGCGAAGACGAGCCTACAGTGCGAGGGTCGGCGACCTATGGAGGAAAAAATAGTCATGTAGTAGCAATTTAAATAATTGTATACCACCAATATACAAAATTAAGTTAAAATGTATTACATAGTTTCGTAGATATGGTCCATAAAACTAACATGATTTTATAAACGCCATTCTGAAAAAAAGTGTGACATATTTGGGAAAATGCATTTAGTATTATGGCTTATCACAGTTCAACATCTTCGCCAAACTTTGTAATAATGGGTTGATTGTTTCCCGAGACACGAGATAAAATCATTATTTTTTTTGGTAGGGTTATCTTACAAAA